>JARWLC010000011.1:13680000-14880000 GCA_033318265.1 Phyllotis vaccarum | reverse complement strand
TCTAACCATGGTTAAATAATTAAGTTATTCCTGACTTTTGAATCAAAACATATAATTGATATGTGTGTTAGTGCGTATTTTGTTAAAGGCAAATCATAGTAATTGTATTTTAAAATGATTATTCATTGTTATTGGAGTTTATTAGCAGGAACTCACAAGATTTGAGAACAACTTCTAGGATCTCACAGCCTATAACCTACAGGGTAACCCTAAATCCAACTCTCCAGCTTAATACTCTGCTTCAAATATTAATATCTAATTCTTTTGGAATTTACATTTTTAGTGCATCAATCAGAGATAATATCAGTGGAAAAATCATTGCCAATGTATATATAGTCATGAGATTAGATATCATAGCATAACTCTAACCCAAGAAGTAGCAGACCTGTTTGACAGAAACTTTAAGACACTGACGAAGGAAACTGAAGAAGATATCAGAAAATGGAAAGTTCTCCCATGCTCCTGGATAGGTAGGATCAACATAGTAATATAGGCAATGTTATCAAAAGCAATCTACAGATTCAATGCAATCCCCATCAAAATCCCAAAACAATTACTCACAGACTTTGAAAGAAAAATACTCAATTTCATATGGAATAACAGGAAATCCAGGATTGCCAAAATAATCCTGCTCAATAAAAGATCTTCAGGAGTAATCCCATCCCTGACTTCAGGCTATACTGTAGAGCTACAGTAATTAAAAACTGCCTAGTGCTGACACAAAAACAGACTTGTGGATCAATGGAATTGAATTGAAGATCCTGACATTAACATACACACCTATAAACACCTGATTTTTGATAAAGAGGCCAAAAATATTCAATGCAAAAAAGATAGTATCTTTACTAAATGGTGTTGGCGTAACTGGATGGTACTATGTAGAAGAATGCAAATAGATCCAAACCTATCACTCTGAACAAAACCCAAATACAAGTGGATTAAAGACCTCAACATAAGCCCAGCTACACTGAACTTGATATTAAAGAAAGTGGAAAATATCCTCCAATACATTGGCACAGGTGACCACTTCCTAATATGACACCCATAGCACAGACACTAAATAAAACAATCAATAAGTGGGACCTCCTGAAACTAAGAAGCTTCTATAAGGCAAAGGACACAGCCAATAAGATAATTGACAGCCTACAGAATGTGGAAAAATCTTCACCAACCCTACATATGACAGAGGACTGACTTCTAAAATATATAGAGAACTCAAGAAACTAGAGCCCCCAAACCTAAAAAACAACAACAAGAAAACAATTAAAAATTGGGTTCAGAGCTAAAAAGGGAATTCTCAACAGAATTAAAAAATTGCCCAACATCTTTAGCCAGAGGAGAAATGCAAGTCAAAACAACTCTGAGATACCACCTTACACCTGTCAGAACGGTTATGATCAAAAACACAGATGACAGCCTATGCTGAAAAGGATGTACCAAAAGGGGAACACTCCTCCATTGTTGATGGGAGTGTAAACTAGTAGAGCCACTCTGGAATACAGCATGGTAATCCTCTGAAAAATAGGGATCAATCTCCCCCAAGGACCCAGAAATATTACTTTGGGCATCTACCCAAAGGATACACATTCTTACCTCAAAGGCATTAGCTCAACTACGTTCATAGCAACATTATTCATAATAACATAAACATGGAAACAACCTAGATGCCCCTCAACTGAGAATGGATTAACAAACTGTGGTACATTTACACAATGGAGTACTACTCAGAAGAAAAAATAAAGACATACTAAAATTTGCAGCCAAATGGATGGATTTGAAGAATATCCTCCTGAGCAAGGTATCAAAAGTCCAGAAAGATAGGGACAGGATGTACTCACTCATAAGTGGACTTTAGTCAAAAAGCAAAGAATACCCAAGCTACAAACCATAAACCCTGAAGAGCTTAGGATCAGAAGGAAAATAAGAGAGACATCCAGAGATTCCCCTAACAAGAGAAAATAGAGATCACATTAACAAATTGGGAACATAACGGGTTGTGACCAAGAAGTGGGAACAAATCATGAGAGAAGGAGATGGTTGAGTGAAAGGAGCAACAAAGAAGGAGAAAAAAAAAAAGAGAGATGGATATATTGATAGAGGAAGCCAATATGGGGTTGGAAATAAACTGGGTGCTATGGAAACCTCCAAGAACTCACAGGATGTGCCTGGCTAGGTGTGGAGCCAATAGTGGAGGGGGTGCCTAAACAGGACTTTGTTGCACGAAAGAATGAGACTCAGGGATAGATCTCTGAAGAAGTTGGAGATACTAGAGAGAATAAACACCACAGTCAGATCTTACCCAGCTGTCTTCCAGCTTCCTCAGCCTCACTTCCCTTGGAAATGCTTCCCTCTGTGTTTCAATCTTGTCTTAAGTACCCTTTCATAAATTAAGGAGTGGCTCCACCACTGCCTATTTGGGAGCCTGGAATTCCTTCTATAATCTGAAGTGACCTTGACTCAGTTGGGATGAAGGGTGTAGGTCACCACTCCCAGGATACTCCCTGTGCTGGGATTAAAGGTTTGAATCACCACTCTGATTTTCCTAGACTGACTGTGGTTAGAACTCTGGGACTTCTGGAGCTTTTACTAACCCCCCACACAGACTGTGGGTAGATTCCCTCTGATATCTCCAAAACTTCTGAAACTTTATTAAATCCCCACAGGACTTCCCCTATAATCAAATGAATAACCACCCCAGATGTCATCACAGAACCTACATCCAACAACGAATAGAGATGGAGGCAGAGATCAATGGCTGAGCATGGAGCAGAGCTCCTGATCCAGCTGAGAGCAGGGTAGTAGAGTCTGTTTGAGCAAAGGGATAGGGATTATGAGGAATGTGAATGTTCCCACAGTTATGCCTGGTTGGAGCTCTGGGGAGTTCACTGAATCAAAAACAGCCGCAGGGGAACCATCAGGAAAAGAAGCTAGGCCCTCCAAGTATAGGCAACTATCGATTGGTATGGACAGTATGCGAAGCCTCGAGGGGTGGGATCAGACTGTGTTCCTGTGCTGCTGTGTGTGAACTGCCACCTTGGAGCCCATTCCCTGAAGAGGAACACCTAACCCAGTCTTGACTTTTGGATGAGGAAATCAGGCTTGCCTGGAATGGATGCACCATGCTGAGCAGACTCAGCTTGAGACTTCTTTCTCTTTTGGGGGATGGGCTCATGGAATGGCGAGAGGGTGGGTGAAGGCTGACTGAGAATGATTGGGAGGAGGAAAGAGAGAAGGAGCAGAGGGATACATGGAAAAAAGACATTTTTTTTTGAGTAAATGAAATAAATTTTAAAAAATCATAAACTTGAACTCAAAAAAAAAAAAAAAAGAAAGAAAGAAAACACTGCAGAATGGAGCAGGAAGGTGTGTAGGGTACAAACGACTGATTTTCTATTTTCCTGTCTGCTCCACCTCCTCCCACTACAGAGAAAAGAACAACTGAAAAAAATATTTTTACTTCCTGAGATTAAAATAAATGGAGTTACCTTATAGTCAATTTTGAAGAACTTATATAAGCTTTGCATGGTGGCTCATAATGTTATCCAAGCATTGGGAGGCTGAGTTAGTAGAATTGGTGAGACTTTAAGATTAACTTGGGCTACATATTACAGAAACTGCTCTCAAAAACAGGGAAAGACTTACGTAGATACATTCATTCATAGAAAATGAACATACATGGCCTAATATGGAAAATATCTTGTGTTTAATTCTATAGTTAAATAATCTCATTGAAACAGAGATGTGCATTTTGTTTCAAGTAAAGTGTCATTTATATTGCTTCCTGTTGTGCCCAGTTTCAACCATCAAAAAGACCACCAAAGACCCAGTCTGATGGGACAGCAAATAGTGTCTTTATTGACAAGGCTTGTGTCATTCTGGCTAACCAACAAAGTAGCAGAATAGGAGAGATCCTGAGCTGCACAAGCCAAGGATTTTTATTGTGAGGTAGGGGGTGAGGTAGCCTATGGGGTGGCAGACTTCTAGGAACTTCAGAGCTGCAGGGTTATAGTCCTGGGATTGGTCCAGGCTCAGGCTAGAAGTTATAAATTCATTGGCTGTTCCAAATTCTAGGCAAGTTTCATCATTTAGCAGTGGTCCTTAAAGTTTATCTTTATCAGTAGATCAGCAGATGTGTACCTGAGGACTGTCCATTTTTTTGTTAACTGGCACGTTCCCAGAAAGGGAACGTGAAGGGAATGTTTGTGGTTTTTCTCTTAGCTGGGGACCAACTGGGTCAAAGTTCAGAAGCTGTCATCCTTGAAGTTTGTCATGGTTGCAGTTGAGTCTGTCCAGGGTAGGGGCTATAGGCCTAGTTCTCATCAGGCCAGAGCTTCTCACTTTCCACTTGAAATACAAAATAGAGTTGTGGATTACAATGGAAAGTTTTACATGAAAATTAGATGGGAGCATGGTGGGAAAAATGAAGACAGAAATGATGGCTAGACAAAAATATCTATTAATTAAATTCCATATAGAAATCTACTGCTAATAAGCTTGTACATGTGTTAACTTGTATTAAATTAAATGTAACCACATACATATCCATGTTGATTTATATATACACATATCAAGTCCAAGTGGATCAAAGACCTCAATATAAAATTAGATACATTTAAGATGATAGAAGAGAAAGTGGGGGATAGCCTTGAATGCACTGGAGGAGACCACTTCCTGAGAAGAACACTGATAGTGCAGACACTAAGACAGACAACTAATAAGCGAGGCCTCAGAAAACTAAAAAGTTTCTGTAAGGTAAAAGCCACCATCAAAAGAACAAAATGGAAGCCTACAGAATGGGAAAAGATTTCACCAACTTCATGTCTGACGAAGGGCTAATGTCCAAAATAATTAAGAACGCAATAAAATAGACAACAAACCAAAATAATTAAGTTTAAAAAATGGGATATTTATCTAAAAAGTATTCTCAAAAGAAGAATCTCAAATGCACAAGAAGCACTTAAAGAAATATTCATCATTATTTTTTAAACAATATTTTAAAATTTATTAACAAATATCCTTTTCAATTTTATGTCCACATGTTTTTTAGCTTTTATTCTTTTAAAAACTCTTTTGCATACATTACTTCCCTTATCAGAATTTCCCCTCCTCCATGCCTCTTTTCCCAGAACCTATCTTTCTCTTTTTTTTCATAAAAAATAACAGGTCTCACCGGGATATTAACTGGCCATGTCATAACAATTCATAATAATACTAGGCATAAAGGCTCATAGCCCGCAGAGTCAGAGGCATTCTCTCTCTGCTTCCACTGCTGAGAGACTCACAAAACCACTAGTCCTCTCTGATGATGAACGAGCTATACACCAATCCATGAGGACAGCAGAATATTATTATGGATCAATTTATTGATCTTCCTTTTATTTGTTATTGTCAAATTTTCTTTCTTTATTTATTTACAAAAATGACTTTTTTATCCATGATGGATCTCCAGTGGCTGTTCTTGACTCAATGTGCTCTCCAGAGCTCTAGTCAGCCATCACTGTGGGATTTTTTTCTCATAATCCCTATGCCCTTCCTCATACAGACTCTCCTCCCCTGCTCTCAGATGGACCGGGAGATCAGCCTGATGCCCAGTCCACAGAGTCTGCATGGGTCTGAACTAGGTCTTCTGCATATATGTTGTAATTGTGTACCTTGGTGTTCTTGTAAGACTCCTAACAAAAAAAAGTGGAAGGCTGTCTCTGACTCTTTGGCTGCTGTGTGGACCCTTCTCCTACTGGTTGTCTTATCCAGCCTTAATATGAGGGTTTATGCCTTTTTAAAATTGTAACTTGTTATGCTGGGTTTAGTTGATATTTCTTGGAAGCCTATTCTTTTCTGAGAAGGAACAGAAGAGAGTGGATCTGGGGCAAATGGGAGCAGGGATGGAGCTGGAAGCAATGGAGGCAGGGAAAGTTGGTCAGAATGTAAAAAATGAGAGAAGAATAAATAAAAGGAAATGGTAGTGAATATGTTAAATATAAGTCTGAAATAAAAACCATTTAGAAGGCTTAGGCAGTCTTAAACATCTCATAATGCTTGGTTAGCTTAAATATTCAATGCATACTATTAAATTTTTCTCATGTTAGCTTTTGAATGTATTTGTTTTCAATAATCCTCAAAGAATATTATTGTCAATTTTTAATGTAAAGTGATTCAATTAGGGGTTGCATTGTTCTTGAGGGTTAATTGCAAATTTTACTAACTATAATTTTAATTTTTAACTTGAAATAGCTCAATATTAATATTTTGGAATTTAATGACATAGCTAATGATCACTACCAGCCTTGACTAAGATACCAATGACGTTAGAATTTATCCTATACCCTTTGTTGGAATAATGTGGTCAATTTCACCATTTTTGGCTATTTTCAGGATTTCTAAAGTATTGTAAGTGTTCCAGATCACTTATATTTATTAATATTTTCTACAACCAATTTCAATATATACACATATTGTAAAGAAAATAACATTTACACAAACATTGCTGTGTTCCTATTTGTTTCCATTTTTGTTAGTGTTTTACTGAAGATGTACAATCTTGTCAGTACAACTATCGCATAATTATTAAAGGTGCACATGTACTGATAATAACCCATGGTTTTCTTATTTTAGACATTCATAGTATGATAAATTCTACATTAATTTTGTTTCAAGTTCTAAAATGTTTAGAAAAAAAATACATGAAAAGAATTTGTTAGTAGATTTACTTCATGTGAAGCCCAGAAGACTGATCGAGATTGCATACTTTATGTATACATTTTCAGTTTATTTGCATTATTGACCTTCAATTTTAAGGAAGCTGAAAGCACAGAAACGCAGTCAAGAGTTAAATTATATGGAAATTCACTTAAGATGATTTCCTGGTTTTAAGCTCCTGCCCCTCTATTCTGGATGAGCATGAGAAAGAGGGTGTGGAAATTAGCTTTTGGAAGTCGAGGGATTGAGGGAGATCAGCTTAGGGAGCAGAGTGCTGAAAAGCAAATGTCTGTCTCCTGGAACATTCACATTAAGAAATATAGCATTCCCTAATCCTTTATCCTGGATGTGCAGTAAGGCAACCCCCACCAGGAAATTAAAGCTTTCAAATGACAGTTATAATTTACATTGAGGAATTGTAAAGGAGGTGGTGAAAAAATATATTTCTGGAAATTATTTTGCGAAGTCTGTTGATCAGATTCTATAAAAGATGATTTTCAAACAAGAATTTTAAAGGAAATGAAAGCACTGGTCTTATGCTGTGGGCCTGTTCCAGAATATAAGCAGAGCAGTTAGCAAATTAAACATACCTACATCAGAGGCTGCTAATACTGAAGAAAATTTCAGGTTCTACATCCTAAGAACAAACAAATATATTCAAATTCCTAGACTACATCATCAACATGAATGAATGAATGAATGAATGAATGAACGAACAAATAAAGAAAGAGAGAAATAAATAAATAAATAAAAAGCAAAACCACCTCAGAGTGAATGTGGTGCTCCAAATTAAAACTGCACAAAGTTGCCATGTTTATGCAGATAACAAATTAATCACTCTCTTTAAATGCAGTCTAAATAAATTGCAAAGTAAGACTGTGTGTGAAAGCCCACATGCCCTTCTTATCCTCACACCTTCCTCAGTCTGCTCCTGTCTGAAGGAAAATTAATGTTAGGAAACATGAAATGCTAATAATCAGTCTTCGGGATAGTGACTCATTTATACATTGAATCCTTTGAATTTCATAACTCAGTCATATTAGAATCCTTTTTAATAAGGTGAAAACAATGTGACCTCCTGTAATTATATAAAAATAACACTGATAGACATCCTGAAAAATAAACAATATGAAACACCACTGTTACAAATTCACTTTTTACAGACAATGGCCAATTAGCTCTTCTTAATCCAGTGGCTTGACAATGTTGTTTAATAAAATTATATGCATGGTTATTAAATTTCAAGATTATGCTCTCATTGTTAAAATGCATTTTATTAGTTGCCCTTATGCCTGATTTCACTTGATTTATGCCCGGAAGATATTCTCCATTTAGTAACCATGTCTCTGCCCACTTGCCCAATCAGATGCCACAAGAATAGAATCAAACTTCTAGGTTTGCATCATAGCAGGAGATGCATTCATTATTTTAAGGTGTTAAGAAATTTGATAAAGACTAAGCAGCTAAGTTAATCAACTATGCTAATATAACAATTTAATAAAATAACTCTTATCTATTATCATTCAATCTATACACCTATATGTAACTAATACAAATGAAATTTAAATCTACAAATATAAAATTTATGTATTACATTTAGATCACCATCTACATCATTTATAGACACTTCATGGCAGTAAGAATTCAAAGATCTTTTATTATTTATGTATTGTGTGTGAGAGTGAGTGTGTGTCGAAACACTTAGAATCCAGAAGATAGTGTCTGATCCCATAAATCTGTAATTACAGGTGGTGAACCTCCCAATGTGGTTGTATAAAATTGACCTCAGGTTCTCTGCAACAACCCAAACACTCTCTGTACCTCCTTGAGGAATCAAAATTCAAATTATCTATAACAATTAATTCGCAGATGAATAATTTATTTTTTAATTTAAAACATTTAATTATAACAATAAGATAAGTTTATATTTACAGGTCTGAACTTTACATTATAAATTATTGTAAGGTTATGTAATCAAGATCTATATATTTCTTTGTGTATCTTAGGTTTTAAATTTATTAGAACAGAGAAGTTTGAGACAGTATTTTCAGTCTGCTTTTATTTTTAGCTCTTGATTCATGGCTCTGTGGTCCATGAGAATTCATTTACCTCATGTTTTCAAAGAGTTCATCAACAAATTTGCAACAGAGAATTTTAATGTTCTCAAGTAATTTTCATTAGTTATTGGAAATATGGAACTTTCTCAAAATCTGTATATCTGTATAAATCTAGCATATGGCAAAGCAACTGTGGAAAATAATGTTCTGTATGATATATGAAGAATCTAAAGGTTCTGTTCATTTTGAGACAGAGTCTCACTATGTATACCCTTGCTGGCTTGGAACTCACAGAGGTCATCCCATCTTTACCTCCCAGCTCTGAGATTTATGGTGTGCACCATCACTCCTGTCCTGAAGGTTTAACATAATCACCAAAAATAAAAATAAAAAAAATCACACATGTCATTATGATCCTTGTTAGCTTCCGATCATTTGAAAACTCCAGTGAACCAAGTTTACCTCCTCCTTAAGGAGAAGAGTCTTCCAGCAAAAGAAAACATGGTTTAACTCCTCTTACTACTATGCCTAAATATTTGCACCTGTGGACTCAGAATAAAATGCTTCTGATGAAGAAAGGTCTCCCATGACTTTTTAGCCAGCAGGTTCTATGATGCTATGAGCACCTGATTGGAGCAGTTTAAATTAGAAAATTCTATTGTATGAATACCTTTGAAAAAATTAAGGTTTCATCTCATATATTCCTGGCTTGAAAAACTTGATTCCTACCCTCCACTTCCCAAGTGCTGTAGTTATAGGCATCTACCTCATCTGGCTCAGACTATTTCTGTTTGTTTTTTTCTACCTGTCATACACCAGTATAAGTCTAACTTTTGCTACTCTGCTCACTGGCACATTCATTGCTTCCTCCTTATGAAATAAAGTATTGTATGAGACTATTGTCTGAAACTAAAGCCAATTAAGATCTTTTCCTGATCATAATTTTATTCTTTGATACTTTCTGTTCTAATCAACCAGTTCAAAGCCTGGGCCACAGCAGGGCTAAAGTGTATGCCAACTAGCTGAATAAAAATATAGAAGAGGGTAGAATTCTGGGCATCTAAACTATTAGCTTAGAACATGAAAAGTGTCCAATAAAGAATTGTGTGTTGATTACCCTGGTAAAGGCAAATAAAAATGGCAGCACCTGTTCCATTTATCTATATTGTATAAATACTTCTAAAGTTATAAATACACAACATGCCCTTGCCAAAAAATTTGTTGCCTTGTAAAATTTTTCCAGAAAAAAGCAGAAGAGCTACAAATGAGAAAAACTAAAATGGACCTTCCAGAACATTCAAATGGCATTTAGCACAGAACTTCTGCTTAAATAGGCATCTGAGGCACACTTATTTGTGGAGAGAGCAGCAGAGAACACCAGGGTTCTGAAATTCAATGATCTTCTTTAGACAAATATATGAGCATATAGAGTCACTGTTGGAGAATTAATTGCCTTTACTCATGACACTATAATGTCCATGTCAATTCAACAAGTAGAAGCAAAGACAAAATTAAACAACAGTGAAATTTGGTATAATGTAAGTCTTTCCCAAATTAATTTTGCAAAAATACTTATATCGTAAAGGGAATACAAATGTGTTTTCTTTTATAGTCTGTGTAACCAAACTATAGAACATATATTTGATAAGAAAAAGGTAGTAGAAGTAGATTATATTTTTAAAATTCCTAGCTTAACTGAAATGTCTTAGGCAATATTGAAATTGTGAAGAAGATAGAAAAATGAGGGTGTGATAGACATGGACCTAAATCACCATATATTGACTATATGTTTATACACATATCTTCATTAATATTTTTATAGTGTTTAAGGCCAATTATAGCTGAATAGCTACATATTTTTTATTACTTATTAAGCATTACAAAGGCAACCTACACAATATGAAACAGGAAGGATTATACATACTATAAATGGTGAAACAGTTATTTTGCAGATGGAAATATTTTGAGTAGCAAGCATGTTTAATCAATCCTCCTCCAATGTAATTTAATTAGGAAGTTATGTATTATTTTCAAATATATTTCCAATTTAAGCAAAAACTAATAAATTTTATTTTGCCTGTAAGAAAATTGAGCCTGGTCATGGGTGACTGTTTTTTTGCCCAAGAGTGATTATTGTTTGAAATGAGGCAATATTACATCTGATAATCATTATTCTAAAACAGTAAAGCAAAGAGTTAACTGTGTGTTTCCATGAAGACTCTTTTGATTAGACATCTATGAGGGGACCAGAATAATTTTAATCAGCGAGAAAATGAGGGCCTACTCAAGCTGACAGTGAGCAGCCTAAACATGGACTGAGAATCTTCCAGGAAAATCAATTCACATGACCTCCTTCACATATAGCTTGTTTATTGTTCCTATTAAAAAAGAAATACTAACTTTATGTGAGTACTGAAATATCACTTTTCCTTCTCTGTTCTGTTAGAAACTCTGTATATAAATGAAGTACCAGCCCAAAGAGAAGCAATTAGAAGCAAATCAGAAGTATTTGAGCCCGGGTTTGAGATTATTGAAAGTCTTAATTGTGGGATAATGTACTTGTGCACTGTAAAGATTTATTTTACTTGTATTGGTTTAATAAAATGCTGATTGGCCAGTATCTTGGCAGGAAGTAGAGGTGGGATAACAAGACTAGGAGGATTCTGGAAAGAGGACGCCAGTCAGATGCAGAAGAAGCAAGATGAGAATGCCTTCCTGATGAAATGTACTAAGTCATGTGGCTAAACATAGATAAGAATGATAGGTTAATTTAAACCCAAGAGCTAGATAGTAATATGCCTAAACCAATAGTCCAGCATTTACTATAATATTAATCCTCTGAGTTAATAATATTTATAAGCAGCTGCTGGACTGTCAGCATGGGACAGAAAAACATCCAAATATACCTACTGGAAATGAAGTACTGACAATATTTGCTACTGATGATACTGAAGACATGATTAGATATCCTTTGTGAGAAAGCACGGCCTCTTCTGGCAACTACTAATGTTATTTTGAAAATGAGAACTTGGCCTATTATACATAATCTGCTCAAATACAGGACTCAAGTGTTAGAATATTTAGGTATTATTAAACAGCACATCAACTGCCAAACTCCCTGTCCTGGGCTGGCAAAGTAAGTCAGAAGAATGCAAGAGGAGCATGCAGGAAACACTGTACAAACATGGTATTATGTTACATACCTGGAAGATCAGGAAAATCAAGAGTTCTAGGTCATTTGAACTATAGGGAGATTTGATACTAGCCTAGGTGTATAAAACCTTATCTCTCTCTATAGATATATACATATAATACATATATATGCATGTGTGTGCATATATATATATATATAAATGTTCACTTTTAATTATTAAGAGTTACTCCTACAATTGGTAGATCTTATAGTGGTTGTAATATATATAATATATATTATATATAACATATATTACATACATACATATATATATTTATATAAATACCATATCTATCTATATGCCCTGTTATGAGCTTATCCTTATCAGTACTGATTTTGGCAAACACATTTTACAAGTGCTGCTTCAATAGGTAGAAATATTGTGAAAACCAGAGGAACAAAAAGATATATGAATGTCAGAAGCTATATCCATAAAGACTCACTGATATAACTGCTTAAATATGAGCTGAACAAGGAGAAGGACAGTACCAATAGACATATTAGCATGAATGGGGAAAGCCTCACAAGGCTTCAACCCTACATTAAGGACTAATAGTAACTAAGAAATCATGAGATCTATAGAAACAGTCTTCCCCAGCAGTGAGCACACCAACTTGTTATCCAATACAGGTGGTCAGCCATGAAAACACGTATACAAGTAACACTGTATGGACAGATCTGGTTCTGTTTATGCATTTAGGTATATATGTATATGTGTGTATATGTGTCTGTGTGTATATATATATGCCTATGTATATATATATATATATATATATAATTATTAACAAAAAAGAGGCTATGAAATTTAAAATGGGAAGGACAGGGTATATTGGACATTTGGAGGAAGTAAAGGAAATTTAGAAATGATAGCATTATAATATAGCCTCAAAGTAATTAAAAAATATAATATAAAAATTAAAATATACACTCTGTCAGATGTTCTTAGAACTATATTGGAAAATATCAATATTTTTATAATTATTGAGAATTTGAAGCAATTAATCTAAATATCATGATTATACTATAGTTATATGAGAGGATGTAATAAAACATTCAGAGATATCAGAGTAGTTATACAATAGAGAATGTGCAAATGTGGCTTCAACTTTGAAGATAATAAAAATACATTAGATGAATTATATATTAAGGAAATCTAACAGAAAATATGATAAGTAATAAAGGATTAAAAATAATAACTTAAAGATTTTCATAGTTGAGTTATATTTCCACTATACTTAATCTCTTTCCATTTATATAAAGATAACAAAACTTATTTCCTTTACTAAAATTTCCATCTGTTAGCCACCATGTAATTTATATAATTTTGAACGGACATTTGGTTACTTTAAAAAATGCCACTGTATTCACATTGTCTTGATGCTATAAAGGCTTAGAGATCCAGAGACTGTCTGAAGTCTTTGAATAGCCTAATCTACTTCAGTAAAACTGGCTTCTGGGAAAGCTGAGGCTAAATTTAAAGTTGTCACACTCTGACTGGAATTAAAATGATTTTATAATTCTAATGGATCAATCTTTATTCACATAATAAATAGTCAATAGCAACTTGAATAACAACAGATAAGATAACCCACTCCTATTGAAAATGTTATTAATGACCACAGTTGCTGTTCCATCACCGTAACAAATGGAACATTTATTTACTTAAATCAATAAACATTTTCCTGTTTAGTAAAAGAAGTGTTAATGAATTGCTTGTTTCTTAATCTATTTTTTCAGGGTGTTTAGTATAAGATACCATATTACCTATTGATTTAATTAATTAATTTATTATTTATTTAATTTAACAAATTCCCATATTGACTACTGTTTCCCCTCCCTCTGTGCTCCAAGTTACCCCCAGCCTCCCCACACCCCATTCCCCTATCCATTCCACAGAAATGGCAAGGACACCCAAGGTGAGTTAATTAAGTCTGACATATCCAGTTGAGGTAGAACCTAGGCCTTCCCCACCGTATCAAGACAGAGTAAGATGCTCTGCAGGGGTTGTGCTCATAGAAGCCAGTTTATGAACCATGAATGAACTCTGCTCCTAAAGCAAGAGACGCCACACACTGCCCACACCTTTCCACTGTTATCTACATTCTGGGGAGGGGGTGGTAAGTTTGGTTCCATGAAGTTCCTCAGCTTTTATTTCAGAGTCGTTGAGACCCAATAGTTTATATGAACCTTCTCTCTGGGTCTTTTCATGATCTTGATCCCTTTTTTCATATGGTCTCTCCTCTCTCTCTCTTCAGCTTTACCATGATGCTTAGATATGCTTAGATATACCATTGCTTAGATAGGAATCTTTTCATCTGCCTCTATCAGTTGCTGGATGAAGGGTCTATAATAGCAGTTAGGGTGGCCATTCATTTGATAATATGGAAGGCCAGTTTAGGAACTCTCTCCAGTATTTCTTGGAGTACTAGCTGGGCTTATTTTGTGGGTTCTTGGGTGTTTACCTCTTTTGCTTTACATGTACAACCCACTATAATTGAGTATATAGCATGTCTATCTTACTGCTTACTGGGTCTGTGTCACCTCACTCAGGATAATACTCATCAGATCCATCATTTGTCTAAAAAATTTAGGATGTCTGTTTTGTTTATTTGTGTGTTGTTTTTTTCCTTCTTAGCAATATTCCATTGTGTAAATGTACCACACTTTTTGTTTGTTTGTTTTTTTATATCCATTCTTCATTTGCAGGGCATCTAGGTTGTTTCCATATTCTGGCTATTAATAATAATGCTGATATAAATATAGTTGAGCTAAGACCTTGGGGTACAAATGTATATGCCCAAGAGTGGTACTGGTGAATCACTGGGTAAATTTATTCTCAGTTTTCTAAGGAACTGCTCTACTGATTTCCAAAGTGGCTGTACATGTTCACATTTCCACCAACAATGGAGGAGCGTTCCCCTTGCTCCACATCCTCTCCAGCATAGACTATCATCTGTGTTTTTGATCTTAGCCATTCTGACAGGTGTAAGGTGGTCCCTTGAATTTCCTTTGATTTGCATTTCTCTGATGCCTAAGGATATTGCACAATTCTTTAAGTGTCTTTCAGCCATTTGAAACTCTTCCATTGAGAAATTCATATTTAACTCTGTAAAGCATTTTCCCTTTGGGTTATTTGGATTTTCAACCTCTACTTTCTTGAGTTCTCTGTATATTTTAGAGATCAATACTCTGTCATATGTAGAGTTGCTGAAGATTTTTTTCTATTTTGTAGGCTGTCATTTTGTTTTATTGACTATGTCCTTTAACTTACAGAACTTCTCAGTTTCAGGAATTCCCATTAATTATTTTTTGTTTTCAGTGTCTATGCTACTAGTGTTATATTTAGGAAGTGGTCTCCTGTGCCAATGTGTTCAAGGCTATTTCTCAATTTCTTTTCTATCAGGTTCAGTGTAACCGGTTTATGTTGAGGCCTTTGATCCACTTGGACTTGAGTTTTGGGCAGGGTGATAGATATGCATCCATTTGCATTCTTCTACTTACCAATATTCAGTTATACCAGAACCATTTGTTGAAGATACTATATTTTTCCCATTGTATATGTTTGGCCACTTTGTCAACAAATCAGGTGTTCATAGGTATGTGGAATAATTTCAGGGTCTTTGATTTGATTCTATTGTTTCACAAGTCTGTTTTTATGCCAGTATCAAGCTGACTTTATTATAGTAGCTCTATAGTAGAGCTTAAAGTCAGGCATGGAGGCATGGTGGTGCCTCCCAGCGTTCTATTATTGAACAGGATTGTTTTGGCAATACTAGGTTTTTTTGTTATTTTATATAAAGCTTAGTGTTGTTCTTTAAAGGTTTGTGAAGAATTGTGTTGGGATGCTAATGGAAATTGCACTGAATCTGTAGATTCTTTTTGGTAAGATTGTCATTTTTACTATGTTGATCCTACTTATCCAAGATTATGAGAGATCTTTCCATTTTCTCATATCGTCTTCAATTTCTTTCTTCATTGACTTAAAGTTCTTGCCAAACAGGCATGTCATTTCTTTTGTTAGAGTTGCCCCTAATATTTAATGCTATTTGTGGTTATAATAAAGGGTGATGCTTCCCTGATTTCTTTTTCAGCCCTTTTGTCATTTGTGTATAAAAGGACTTTTTTTTTTTTTTTTTTTTGAGTTACTCTTGTACCCTGTTAGCTCCCATATTTTTCTTTTAAATTTCTGTGTGGTAGACCTAACTTATTATTTTGGTGAGAGTAGGAAATTGAATTATCCCACTATTAGTTTATGAGGTTTGGTGTGAGGTTTAAGTTTTAGTAATGTTTCTTTTACATATATGGGAGTTCTTTTATTGGTGACATACATGTTCAGGATTGAGATTTCATCTTGATGGATTTTCCTGATATGTATAAGTAAGTAATGTCCTTCCTGATCTGTTCTGATTGTTTTTAGTGTAAAGTCTATTTTGTTAGATATTAGGATAGCTACACCATCTCTGAGACAGTATCTGTCTTTTAAATTGAGGTGTTTCCTGTATGTAGCAGAAGGATGAATCTTGTTTTTGTATCCATTGTGTTAGCCTGTGTCTTTTTACAGGTTAATTGAGTCCATTGATATAAAAGAATATTAGTGACCAGTGGTTGTTAATTCTTGCTATTTTTGGTGGTAGCGTGTATGTTTCCCTCATTTGGGGTTTTGTTCTGTGATATTATCTATATTGCTCGTGGCTTTGTTAGGTTGGAGTTTTCATCCTACTGTTTTCTGTAGGGCTGGGTTTGTGGATAGATAGTGTTTAAATCTGATTTTGTCATGAAATATCTTATTTACTCTGTCTATGGTGATTGAGATTTCTGCTGGATATAGTAGTTTGGTCTGGCATCTGAGGTCTCTTAGTCCTTTATAACATCTGTCCAGGAAGTTTTAGCTTTCATCATCTCCACTGAAAAGTATGGTGCTATTCTGATGGGTCTGCCTTTATAAGTTAATTTATCTTTTTTCCTTTGCAGCTCTTAATATTATTTCTGTGTTACATATATTTAGTGTTTAGATTATTATGTGGCAAGCAGAGTTCTTGGTAGGTCTAGTCTTTTGGGTTCTGAAAGCTCCTTGTGTCTTCATGGGCATTTTCCTTTTAGGATGGGAATGTTTTATACTATTTTGTCAAATATATTTTCTAATACTTTGAGTTAGATTTTTTCCTGGTTTATTCCTATTATTCTTAGGTTTCATCTTTTCTTGCTGTCCCAGATTTCCTGTATGTACTGTGCTATAATTGTTTTAGCCTTTAGTGTTTCCTTTGATTTAGTAATCTATTTTCTATATTGCACCTTCCACAACAGTTTCTCTCTTCCATCTCTTTCATTCTGTTAGTTTTGTTGGTACTTGTAGTTCCTGTTTACTTAGATTTGCAATTTCCAATATTCCCTAATATTGTTTCTTCTTTATTGCTTCTATTTCAGTTTTTAAGTCTTGAATCATTTTCTTCACCTATTTGATTGCTTTTTTGGCTCACTTTAAGGAATTAATTGGATTTATTGATTTCTTCCATTTTTTGTTTGTCTTTTCCTTTGTTTCCTTATATATTTCTTCTTTAATTTTTCTCCTTAAAGGCTCTTATCATCTTTAAAAAGATATTTTTAAGGCTGTTTTTCTCTGTTTCATCTATATTGGGATATTCAGGCCCTTCTGTTGTTGAACCACTAGATTTTTCTTTATCTTGTTGAATGTATTTTTACACTGGTATCTTTCTCTAATTGGTGAAAGCATTGCTTGTGTCTCAGGGAACTGTTTTGGTCCAATAGTAGCTCCTGGTACAGCTTGAACTCTTGGGAAAATCAGAGCCAGTGGAGTCAGTGTCTCTAGAAGCAATTGAGATCTGCACCTGTGCTCTTATAATGAAGCTTTCCGGAGTTTGTATCTCAGGAAGCATCTGAGGTTGGGAGAAAGGGTGAGTTTGGGGTATGGAGTGAATTTATTTAAGGTCTAGAAAGTCTGATAAGAGGTAGTGATAGGTTTGCCAGCAGGGTCCTGCTTGATTACTTGCAGCTGGATCTTTAATGGGTTTGGAGAGGCATGATTTGTAACCTTTTGCCCAGACCTGAGGACTATCTTAGCTGTTCTGGCTGGCCAGCTGGGAGGAGGGTAACTCATCTTTTGTGGTGGAGCTCTCCAGAGGCTGTATCTCAGGAGGCAGCTGAAGTTGGGGGATGAGTGGATTTGGGAAATGTAGTGGGATTTATAAGCTGTAGGGTCAGATGGGGGGTGGTAATAGTCAGGCTTGCATGCAGGGGTCCTCCTTGCTTATATGAAGCTGAAGCTATGAGGGGAAATTTAATTTATTTTAGGATTATTTATTTATTATTTGTGTGTGTATGTATGTATGTATGTATGTATGTATGTATGTATGTATGTATGTATGTGTATGCATGATACCTGCTTATATCCTAATATAATGCAGCTGCCTATAGGGTCCAAAAGAGGATGGGAGCTCCCTTAAAGCTGGAGGCATATGTGAGAGAATGCTCTTGTACACTGTAAATATTTGTCACTTGTATTGTTTAATAAAATGCTGATTGGCCAGAAGGCAAACAAGAAGTATAGATGATGCAACCTATACTTTTTGTTGGAAAAGGAAGAACAAGTCAGATGCAGAGGAGGCGAAATGAGTATGCTGCAGTGAGCAAAGTTATCAAGCCATGTGGCCAAACATGGATAAGAATCATGGGTTAGTTTAAGAGTTAGAAAATAATAAGCCTGAGCTATAGACCATTTATATATGGTCATTTAAAATATATATATACTAAATATTAAATACATATCATTTATAATATAAGCTTTTGAGTGATTATTTGGGCTAAATGTCTGAATGACTGGCTAGGTGGAACAGAGAAACTTTCAACTACAGTTATGTGTGATTTTATGTTGCACAACATGAAGGTTGGGAATTGAACTTGATTTCCATACAAGTGCAGTATGCACACTTAACAACTGAGCAATTTCTTATCTCTTGTAGATAATTTAATTTAGTTATGAAAAGAAGGACAAATTAAATATCCTGGATACCATATGTTTAGAAATATTGCTCAGTGGAAAATACACTGCCTTGTTAAATTAGAATCCAAGTCAGACTGTTGTCTCTCTTCTTTGGAAGTTTGCGTTGTACCTTTTGGTATCATAAAAGCCAATTCTCAGAAATAGACCACCCAAGTCAGTCTCATCTCAGGGACCTCTGGACCCTACTTCTGAAATGAATCTTTTCTTCAGAAATAGTTAATTACCCTCGACGTCTGAGAAATAACTAAGGGAAACAGCAATAGGCTATATATTTTGTCATTTTCTTATATAGCCCAGGCCAGCAACTTAAAAAAAGAGATTCTGATACTTATGTTGTAGTTTTTATGAAGTGATTTGAGGTCTTAGAAGGATAATTATTAGCCCATGTTATATATATATATATATATATATATATATATATATATATATATATATATATATATATATAACAAGTTTAAACATTACAACCAACAGTCAGTCCCACCCTCCTATAAAGCCTATGAACCATTTCATCATCCAGAATGACCTTAAGAACCTACAGAAGTAGTCATGACATGAAATTCTCTTATCAGTACTCTAAAAGGAGGATGCCATGTCTGGTATGGAAGCATACAAAGCTAATTAATGCTAATGAAGTCATGATTATTGGAAGAAAATCTACAACTACTAGTTTACTAAACCAGAATAATTACTAGCAAAAATTTATAAACATTTATCTTTGTATCCAAGATAAATATAGTTTCCATCATTCCTCAACAACAAAAATTTTGCAAGAAGACCACTACAGAAAACCACAACCAATTAATATGCAGAGTTGTGGAACCCAGTTCCAATGAAATAAAAAACACTCCCACACCTCAGGATCAAGCAAGGAACATTGTGGAAGAAGCAGCATAAAGATTGTAAACACCAGGGGATCAGGGATTTTTCTGTGAGATTGTGGCTCCCAGAAACATCAGAAGCTAGACTCATAAAGTCTCTCCAACTTGATCACCCAAATGGGACACCAATAAGCCTGACAAAGTGTATGGGGAAGACCCATAATGCTTCAGTCCTGCACAGTAAAGTAAAGGCTACTGAGGAAAACTGGGGGAAGGAGAGGTGGTCCTCCCCAAGGAAGAGCACAGCACGGCCTGTCAGTACCAGCCACCATTCTTTAAAACATACATACAAATAATGTTATATGTATTCCAAGCTTATATTTAAGGATTCTATACATAAAAATAAATATACGCATGTAATACCTACTGATGACAACAGCGACAACAAATTTAAGGAACTCAAGTAGGGGTATATGGAAGGGCTGGGAAGGAAGGAAAGGTAGGTAGGAAGGTGTATTGCTATTAAAATGCAATCTCAAAAACAAACAAAAAATATTCCGATGAAAGTATTGTATGAAAGCATTTATATTTGTGTGGCTTTCCTTTCTTTCACTTGTCAACCCAGTAATGTTTCCAGGATCAGACTGGGCTGGACACCAAAAGGCTTGATATTATAGGTGTTGTGCAAAGGGAAAGCTGGAAGGCAGGAGGATAAAAACCAAACTGAAAGTCAAGAAGCTTTCTGAAGATGAGAAACAAGGCAAGCACCAGTGGAAATGGCTTTAGCCTTCATAACATTTAGTCTAAGAAGAGACTGATACAAATTGTCCACAGCTCACTATGCAGAAAATCAGCAGCATCTCTTATGTTCTTCTTTTATCCCACAATTTATAGATGAATGCAGACCTGTGAGCTAGGCTCTGTTGCAGAAGTTAAAAATATATCATTGGACAAAGTTTCTACATTTTGTATACATGTATAATATTGCCTGGGCAGGAGAAAAAGGATACAGATATGGCCACTAATGATTAAATAATATTTAATTCTCAGGAGAGCTAGATACCTCATTGAAAACCAAAATTTAGGGTACAGGTGAATACTGTGGAACAAAGTGTTGCTGGTTTGTGATGTCTTCTAATTTGTTCCAAATGTAGGTAGGGACCCAGTCATTAGGAAGAATGTAGGATGAGATATTGAAGGTTTTTAAAACAATGGCCCATGAAGATAATCTAGAGACCTGGAGAATGGATACAGAATTTCAGAAGTTTCTCAGCAACTTGACAACCACTTGGGTTCACAGCTATAGTCAATCAAACAAAGAGTTATTCTTAGCCTTGCTTTAATTACAGAGAGAAGGGGTGTTACTTCATAATAAATTTGCATCTCTTCAGAAAGCCTTCCATTAGATTATACCAGAAGCAAAATATCATGCTAGGTAGACAGAAGCCAAATCCCCTGGAACTTATTTACATTGAGTGCTGTGTAGCAGTAGTTCAAATTTAATAATATAGTCATAATAAAGCTCATAACCTAAATTTGAAAGCCTTTCAGAAACACTTAGTAAGGTGAAAGTGTAAGTGTCATTCTAATTATAAAGTGTAGGGAGTGAGGTAGCGATTAACATACCTCATAAAAGATGAAGAGCAAATGCTAAGGAGAGCCCTAGTCTATGGACTGACTATGGCCTCTTTACAGCAGCTCTGGGCTTGCATGGTTGGAGGTGGACATACTCATTACATACCCTGTGAAGAAAGCATTTTTACACATAATGAGCACATGCAGAGAGAAGATGAATCAGTTATTGGCACAAAGTACCACCTAGGCATATGCAGCTGGTTTATTTATTTTTTCATATTTCTTCAGTCCACTCACTACAATTTATTCTTTTTGCCAAGCTTCACCACATGCTTGGATTAGGCAGAAGCAAAACACAATATTGCACTTCTGTGTACACACACTTAAGAGAGCTGAACAGAGCAACTTCTGGTCTCTCTTCATTTGCACATGTAGGTTTAGAAACCAGGAAATTGAAGACATGAACAATTGCTAATGTGCACATGCTCACATGCTGAGTGTGTGAGGAGGGTGAGGAAGCACAGGTTTGACTAGGATACTTGCTTTTACTTTTCATAGCAAATGGTTGTTTCCAATGTAATTTTTTTGAATTTGATTTTAAATATTTTATTATATTTTTAAATGTGTGTGTGTGCGCACACACACACATACACACACACACACACACACACACACACACACACACACACACACAGGCGATGGTATCAGATCATTCTGGAGCTGTAGTTATATGGTTTTGTACACTTCTTGGCATGGATACTAGGAATCTAATTCAGATCCACTGCACAGCTTTTAAGCTCTTTATCCCACACCTGCATTCTTGTAAGTAGAATATTTTCCTTGAACTATCTGTGATATAGATCCAAGAAATATTTAATATTTCTCTGTGTGTGTTGTTATTGTGTATCTGTGTGTCTGTATATGTATGCACTGTGTGTGTCTGGGTGTGTCTGTGTGTCTCTGTGTGTCTGTCTGTGTGGGTCATATGCGCACATGTGTGTGTGTATCTATGTTTCTCTGTGTGTGTATACTTGTGTGTGTGTACCTGAATTTACCTGTGTGACCGTGGTTAAGCATGTGCACATATGTAGAGGCCAGATGCCAATGGGGTGCCAGTACTCACTCTGCAATTACAGTATTCTTCAGGTTCAAGGCCTGTGGATTCAGTCTTAGCCTCTCATCTTACAGTGTGAACTCTGGGATTATATAAGTTTGTGCAAAGTGTTTGGCTTTTTCCAGGATCTGAGGGCTTCTGCTCAGATATTGCATGGCATCTGCACGGCAAATGGGTTATTTTTGTTGTTTTTTTTTCTTTTCACAGTGAGCCATCTTCTCAACCCTATTTTCAGTCTTCATTTTCTCACTATTTGGGTAGGTGTTTGATTGCTTAATTGCTGAGGATTTAATTTGCATTTTTCTAAGGACCACTGAGTTGGAATGACCTTGTGCTTGCTCTTTACGAGTTAACAAGCTTAGAGAAAGTCTGAGACTCCCCTTTTCTGCTCTCTGGTCTTTTTTTGTTTTTCAAAAGTACTTCCTGTTTTTAATGTCTTCTTTTGTTGGTTTAAGTTTCAAAACATATTTTATAGTCTCTGATTTGTTTTTGCACAGTTAATTATGGTTTTGAATAAGCAGAAATGACTAATTTTAAGATAAAACCTTGGCATACTAATGTGCCCTGAGTTCTGTTAATGAAATGTGCATCATGGATGCCACGGGTATTTTTCCTTTGGTAGATGCATTAGCTTTCATATGTGGATGCACAGACCACCTGCTTCTTTCTCATTATATTCTTTCTCATAGAACAGAAAACTTTTCTTTCTTATGAATAGACAGTATCCATTGATTTTTGTAAAAGTAATGTTTGATCATAAATTTAATTGGCTTAGAATAATTATTGTTTTACTTGGGAACTTGAGATTTGGTGCCTGCTATGAGAATGAGCAGAGGATTATTTCTTGCAGTTACCTTGAAGTTAATAAAACTTGACTGAAGAAATAAATGTCAAATTTCCTGCATCTCTTATTTAGTTTTTTTTTTTTCCTCTGTATCTATTGATGAGGTTAGAGTCATTGTGATCCCATAACGTTTCCAAGGCCCATTAGTTGACAACCAAGACTTTACCACATCAATCTTCATGGGACACTTGAAACTCAAACCTTAACAGGATGTACTTATTATAAACAAGTGCACTGGAGGAGGAGACTGTAATCTGACTGTCTTGGTAATTTGAAAGGACCATGTAAGGCTGAGAATCCATGATATCCCTGCCCTTTCCTAGAACATCCCTGAAGGACAATAAACCAAGAAATTATTCTATTGAGAACTTCAGCCAGACACATGGTAGCCTGTTACACTGGGGTTTTTTGGTCCCAGGCGGCCAGAGGCCCAGACCCACAGACCTGCCGTGCCAGACCCATAGCCACCCGCCTCTGTTGCTCAGGCCACTAGAAATGACTCAGACGCTTATATTAACTTTATGCTGTTTGGCCTATGGCTCAGGCACATTGCTAGTTATCTCTTTCTTACATCTTAAATCAACCCATTTTTATTAATCTTTTGGCCACATGGCCCGTGGCTCACCTGTGTTCCTTACATGTTGCTCCTTGGGCAGCTTCAGCTTGATCTGCCTGACTCAACCCTGCTTTTCCTACCTATGCTCTGATTTCTCCTCCTACTTCTTCTATGGTGCCTGTCATGGCCTGAAAAGAACTCCTTTATTTAAAGATTGATATTCACAGCATACAGAAAGGCATTCTCACATCAGTAGCCCTTTATATTTAGGTCGTTGCCTGTACATTTGCATATTTACATTTGCCTGTAAGTAAACAGCTGCAAAATTAGACACAGAATGTATTATCATCACCATCAATTTTACAGTTTTTGTAGTGCAAGTACACAGTCTCTGATTGTGTCCAGTCTTGAATAGTCATTCCCTTAAATATAAATATGGATAAAATATTCTTTTCTACTATCTCCTTTTAGGTTTTTTTTTTTTATTTATTTTTACTTTAATTTGTTGGTACTTGAGATTCCTGCATCATTTTACTATAATAAAGAACTTGCAACATCTGTCAACATGGTAGTCAAAGTTCATGTTCACTTTTTGTTAGGTCCTTTCAGTTCTCTTGGGAAGTGTTTGAAGCTCATACCTTCAAAGTAATAATTTCCCTGATACTCTTTATGACAGTCCTTACAAGCTACTTGATGAAGGCCAATTTTGCAGTGAGTAACAGCAGGACATAACTTCTTCCTGTGAAGTCTACATTCCTTTGTGGAGTTAACATGTCATCAGAGGTCTAATAGCAAATATCAACAACCCTTTCTCCATATACAGGCAGAACAGTATCAGAAGTGCACTTGTAAAGCCTATGAAATGGTCACTTTTGAAAATTACATGAAGGCAACAATGCTGGAAGCAGGAAATGAGAGGTGGGAGAGTCAGGGGAAGACTCAACTTGAGCTCTTTGCTTCATCCCTAGACTAAGTGTCATAGACATTTATTTACTGTCTTCCCTGGGCTTGAGGTGTCTAACTCCTAATACAATGAAAACAAGAGACAGACAAACCAAAAATAAAAATAAAATCAAAGCCCATAGTATAATGACTATTCACTCTGTAAGAAAGAAAAAGCCTTTTTTGCCTACCTCTAATTTTTTGGTTTGTGGGTTTTATAACTTGGCTGTTTACACATACAGAGTGCTTAGTTTTGATTGACAACAAACATTTTCTCTATGATAGCAGTGATTACTCAGGAGGAGCATTATGATTCAGAACTCCCTTAGAAGATATTCTTCTTTATGAAAAGACAAAGATTGCCACATCCAATAATGCAGGTATATTTCTGCTTTGGAATGAATGAATGCATATCCTTGATTTTGGATGTGTGTATATAAAGCTATAATCTTTAAGTTGAGATATCTCAAGTAAACTTAAGCCTTGAGTGCCTTTGGAATTTGGGGGTATCAAAAAAGAAAATAGTCTTATTAGCACAACACAGAGATATCTTGTGGTATTTAAATTCATTACCACCTTAAATTCATATAACCTACACTGGTTAAGATGCAGACCAGTGTCACTTATTTAATCAAAAATGATAAGCAGCCAACAATGGGATTCTTAAGATAATCCCCTTTCAACATCTGCTCAGGCCTCACCAGGTCCCTCTACAGTCACATTGATTTTCTGAGTTCTCATTAAGTCTTGGGCTACTTTGAGGAATAAATGTCCCTTGGAAAGAATTCCCTTTAGTTCAGACTACAGACTATTCAGAGATCAATAAAGTATAAGTCAAAATTTAATTGGTGACCAAATATTGTGACCTTAGTCATATAACTAAGGTGTATGAAATTAATATCTCTAAAGGCTAATAATTATAGCTTTTTCTGAAGCAGTTATAGAGTCCATATAATATATTTCTTTTCAAGTAAGGGGTCTCATTAAATATTTATTTACTGTTTTGTGCTGTACAGCTCAGAATCTCTGCCAATTGCTAGCAGTCTTCTGCTCATCACCTAGTGGTGTTTTGATACAAGCAGATAATAATATGGTCTTTATACACAAGAATCTTTCTTGATCATAATAATTAAGAGGTTAGCTTCAAGATTAGCTTCTTCCTCTATATGCAACACTCAAGAAAACCCAAAGACAAACTATGTCAGTTAACAGTGAAAATAAATCAAGAGAACATGTGCATAAATAATGAGAACTAGGAGGGGATCTGCTCTTGCTGTTCTTTATGCACAAGGCATAAGACTCCATTTCCTGGGACCCAGTCATCCTGCTTTAAAACCAGTCCAGGCTTGCATTCCTTTCTAGGTAGTCATGTATTAGTTATTTTCTTCTTGCACCAAGAGAACACTGAAAGAAGCAACTTAAAAGGGAAAGGGTTTATTTTGACTCAAAACTTGAAGTAATACATATATACTCCATCATGGTGGGCAATGTATGGCAGGGAGGCAGGTATGCAATCTTCCTGCCTCACGAATCTGAATACTAGGATCATAGGAATATGGTTCTAGGAGTGAGTAGCGGATTAACTGACATATACTTACATGGTCATGGCAAAAGAGTTTATTACAAAATAATAAAGCAATATTTTTAATATTATGTTGGTATGTGTGTGTGTGTGTGTGTGTGTGTGTGTGTGTGTGTGTGTGTGTGTGTGTTTGCTGGGTTGTAACATGTTGTAGCCTATAAACACACAACTTGTAGCCAGAT
Source organism: Phyllotis vaccarum (assembly GCA_033318265.1). NCBI lineage: Eukaryota > Metazoa > Chordata > Mammalia > Rodentia > Cricetidae > Phyllotis > Phyllotis vaccarum. The sequence goes on along the minus strand of JARWLC010000011.1, from coordinate 14,853,420 downwards.
AGTGATATTAACTTCCTTCCTCTGCTGTCAACTATCCTTGTTATTTTTAGCGTCAGACTTTGAACCTAAAAGTCACTGTTTCGGCCAAGCTGACCTGCCTATCACTTTTAAGACTGTATCTAACCACCAATACCAGGGTTACAGGAGCACATTGCCATGCTTTGTTTTGACATATGTGTAGGGATTCGAGTTCATATCCTCCTGTTTTCACATCATGCACTCACTGAACTACTTCTCCAGTATATTATACTGCATAGTAATATAAAGTTCCTGGTTACTTTATGTTGAATGAATTACAGTATGTAATTAGAGGATATTAAATAAAACTAAATCATATAGGTCAATGGTAGAGGGAATTGGGGAATATTTTATTTTCTTCTCCTAATAAACTGTCACTGTAATAATTTGAGAGTGTCTGACCTGGTGTAAACTTGTGTCCCATATCTCCTACTTGCTGACTCACATATACAAACTTCTAATGGTTGCCTAGGGGCTTTACTCATATCATATTTCCAGTACAGAGTTGAGGGAACATTATCATTATAGCCCAGTGAACAGATAAAGCAATGTGATTAAAGCATTCCCAATGAGGGATTAAAGGGTATTAACTTACGGAATCCTTCCTCTGGAAGCATATCTACATAGAGGGAAAGACTGTGTGTGTTTGTGTGTGTGTGTGTGTGTGTGTGTGTGTGTGTTTTGTGTATTGTGGTGTGTGTGTGTGTGTGTGTGTGTGTGTGTGTGTGTGTGTGTGTGAGAGAGAGAGAGAGAGAGAGAGAGAGAGAGAGAGAGAGAGAGAGAGAGAGAGAGAGATTTCTCCGAATAGTGTATCTTTTGAATAGAGATAATAATAATAGAAAATGGGTTTTGAGTTCTTATATGTTAGTCTCAAGTATAGGATCATCCAGTCATGCAAAGTGCTAATTCTTAACCAAATCTTTTCAAAATTGCTTTGCTGCTGTGATTTTGTTCTATTCACTTATTTGGACTGTGCACAAATTATTTGTATTTAGGACACACACTTCTAAATTATATGAAAACATATTTGCTAAAATTTCAAGTACAATTTTTGTTGCTGAATCACCTTCGTTTTTCCAAATTACTGCAAGTATTGACTGTATGTAATGATTGTTGTTGAATATTCATCCGTGAACTGCATTATGTAATTTCAATTACTTATCTCAGTAACAACTCATGTCTCCTGAGTTCTCACCTCGTTCTTAAATCAATCCTTCCATTCTACTTCAAAGAGTTTATTCATTATTGTTAGAAACAACTGAATGCCAAAGGTACTATTTTTCATGCTTACAGCAATTTAACATCCACTTGTAGCTCCGTTTGTAAAGTTTAATTAATTCCTTAATCCACCAGCGGCCTTTGTTTTATGAGCTAATTCTTTGAACAGTTTTAAATGGGTATGAATATACTCTGCCTTGTTGACATGCTTAAGTGCCTCTTCTAAGCTGCCTTACATACTAGTGACAAATTGAAGACATTATTAGAGTTGAAAAAGTAAATAATAATACTTTTCTTGAGAATGTCACATGCATTGTAATATGATTCAGAAATGTTCACCTACTTTATTAGTTAATTTATTCATTTTTTAATTTAAATAAGGACAGGGAAATGGTTTAATATATGAGAAAAATATTTATCCTGTAGGATGACAAGATGGTTACTATTTGACTGTTTATGATCAAAGACATACAACCCAGACTGCCTCCAACTCACGGTCTTCTTGCTTTAGTTAGACTCACAGGCAAGAGTCCATCATACCTGGCAGTATTTTTTATTTGTTAAAGGAGAATTTTTTTTAAACTACTGTTGCCTAGGTTTGCATTTGATCATAGATAAACCTCACTCCTCTTTCATTACTGTGAATGATGGCAATCACAATACATTGTGCCCCGACAAGACAGGATCTAGGGGCACAATGGGGAATGCAGTGAACAGTGAGAATTCCAGTTGCTCTAACAGAATAGGTAAATTAGATCCCAAATAGAGTCAACATGTAAACGTGCCATGTGCAGCCTCTGAAAGCAGCCATTATGGCTGGTGGCCGCTGCCGCCTTCTTTTTGTCTTCATTTTATTATTTTTTATAAAAATGTTTTTTTTATCCATATCTTCCCCTGCTCCTTCTCCCTTCCTTCCTCCCAATCTCTTCCAGTCAGCCTTCAGCCTCCCCTTTCTCCATCCTCCCATCCCCCCTCCCAAAATGCAAGAAGTCCTAAGGTGGGTCAGCTCAGCATGGCACATCCACTCCAGGAATGTCTGCTTACCTTATCCCAATGTCAAGATGGGGTCAGGTAGCCTTCTGTAAGTGAGAGGCTTAAGTTAAATAGTTGATCTTTGTAGCCATATTGTTTATTAATTTATTAATTTACTTGAATAATAATAATCTGTCACAGAAGTCCCTTAACCATGACCCTTAAAAACCCATTTTTAGTCTTAGCACACTGACACACAGTGTAATTAATCTTCTATATCCAACATTTTCCTAAGGATAAACTTCATCAAATATTTGTTCTTATACCTCTCTTTCCTACTAATGCTATCAATCAGCATGTATCATGTATGTGCTGAAAATACTAATTTTTCTGTTATTGTTTATTCTCCTCTTGCCGAATCATGATCAGTTTGAGCAAAATTTATCATCTTTTAAAAAATAGTCAAACTATTGCTATAATTCTAGCTGTTGCAGGGAGGTAAAAGATATGGTCACTCATGTATTTGAAAACAGCCTGCCAATCAGTCTTGACTACAGCGTGAGTTCTTGTCAAAGACAGACAAATGACAAGAAAACAAATGAGATAAATGAATAAATAAGTAAATAAAGTAGTGAAATTGGTTACATTGAGTTATACTTTAGTGCATCTTTTTGTTGTTGTTCTTGCTGGCTGCTTAATTTTTTTTTCTTGAATCAATAATTGTTGATCACCCTTTTCGTGCCCGTCACTGTGCTAAGTGAATAGAAACCCTACTTTTAGAACTACCACAAGAGAGGGTGTGGTGGGTACAGAGGTCACAATGTTCCATTATATTTTATTATTTATAAATGCCAGGCAAGAATTTATGGAACATTTGTATATTCTTCGGATTTGTTTAGAGGATGGGACTTTGGAAAAGAAGGGAGGTATGGAAGATAATTATATCAGGAAAGAACAGAAACTCCAGGAGAGCTTTCTCTGTAAGAGATAATGCAATAAATGATAGATTTTTTTTGTTATAATTTGAATGTAAAATGATGCCCCTAATGTTCATACTTACACTTGATTCCAGTTGGCAGGTGACTGTTGGAATATGTTGAACTTCTTATTAGAAAACAGGTCACCATGAGTGGTCTGTGAGGTTATACTAATCTCTGACTCTAATGGAACTCTCTGGTCCAAACACATGTAAAGAGCTCTGTTAACCAGGAATGGAGCTACTTTAATTCTACCACCTGGATGAAGCTGATTACAAAACTCCACATATTTTTAAGCCTTTCATTTTTTTCTGTTGTTTGTTTCACACATTCAGTTGCAGAGTTGATAATAGTCATAAATACATTTATAAATTCAGTTTCAACCAACAACAAACTCACCGGAATGTTCAGAAGGGCAAAGGTCACAAATACACTCAGGAATTTTAAAGGCTTAGTCATAGGTAAAAGAAAAGTATAGGCTTCATGTCCTGAGCTCATGAGGGACCCCTACATAATATTCACTTTCTATTCTGGTCATGTTGAACATCAATGAAGATATAAAAGTCTATCCCAAAACATTTATCCTAAGATACTTTCCAAATCTAGTAACTCTCAGATTGAAAATTTAACAGAATTAGTAAAGTCAGATGGCAGATACATATGAAGAGGTTTAAAAAGGAAAATTTAGGTTGGAAGGAAATTTCTAAAATTAAATATAATTGTAGGTACAGCTTTGAATTTATATAATTTTAGATTATAGACTATTTCTGTATTTTGCTCAGAGACAGCATCTAAATTGGCCTTTTAGTAGGTTTGTATCTTAAACTTTTCAAGCTATCTGTCAACTTAGTAATATAAAGTATATATAACTATACTTTAATGTACTGACTTAAACTATATGAATTTGGCAATTAAGTTTCATCAAAGCATCTAATTAATAAGGTTTTGAAAGCTGAAACACTTAGAGCAGGTACTGAGAATGCTCACCTGTCACCTAGGCATCAGATCTGTGGTTACGAGGTGTGATGAGACACTGGCTCTTGATTTCATGCTTCTTATCATCACATAAGTAGAAGCACTGGAGAATGGCTTCCAGGAGCTGGGTCATTACTACCTTAACCTCCCAAATACTTCCAACTCAATAACCTTGAGCTTAGTAATTGAGCCCAAAATTTGTGATTCACTACTCTGCATGGAATTTATCTTGCAGGGTTATGCACTCAATATCAGCTGTCCCTACCTCTTATTACTTTTGAACCACATATGATTGTGTCCTTGGATTACATTCCAATAAAAGCGATATCCTCAAAGTTTGTTTGCAGAAGGTCTTCTTTAGAGGTCACTCTTACTAAAAGAACTAATAGACTATATATATATATATATATATATATATATATATATATATATATATATATATATATATATGACTGTATATATGTATATATATAATGTGTGTCTATTAGCAGACTAAAGTGTATCTTCTATTAGTTTATTCTCTATGTTCTCTTATGTCAATATTACAGAAACTTAGACATTTATTATTGCTTCCTAATTCCCTTCATTGTGACTTTATATCTCTGGGATTGATAACCATAGACATATTGCTGACTTCAGAAAATCTTGTCTTCTATTTTAATCACATGTCAGGTGAGACATAGTGGATTCTTTCTCCTTTGAATATGATCCTATCAAGATATCTATAACATTTAACTTCTGATGTCAAGTATAAGAGATAGGGATAAATAATATAACATTAATTTTCAGAACTGGGAAGAAGGTTAGCTATTTTTATTTATCAATGAGAGAAAGAATTTCTCCCGGACTGTAACACCCTCAATAAATTGTCCTGTTGATATCATAAAATTGATGAATTCTATTTATGTCTTTTATTAAAGACAGGTAGGAAGAATATATTAGAGCTAAATGTGACCAAGCAAAGAGACATGAACTTACACAGTGCCTCTTTTCTTTTGTCTTATTCCTTTGCTGCAAAGGTAAATCATATACCTAACTTGAATGAGCTATAAAGAGGTGGTTTCAATTTCTTACATATTTTGAAACCAAAAGTGGTTAGTATACAAAGTTATTTATCCTACTGTTAAATTTGTTAATTGATTAATAAGATATCTTGAAGGTACGACACAATTCACAAGTTACTGAAATTATTCAGTTATGTTTTTCTTCAGAGTAGCAATGAAAGCATTTTATTTCAGCTATGCTCATATGAAGTCAATGGAGTCTATTGATATTTGTAGGATGCTTAGATATTTAAGGAATGGGCTATATGGATAGTTCATCCATGAAAGTGCTTGTCATATAAACATAAAGACTAACATTTGATTTCCAGAATCCCAAAAGAATTAAAAAGAGGGGAAAAAGTCAATGTGGCAAGCACTTGAAATCCCAGCTCTGGGAAGGCAGAGACAATTAGAGGCCTGGGTTAAGTTCCCTGCCAATGACAAATCCTGTTTCCAAAACACAAAATCAATAACAGCTGAGGAACAACAGTTGTTATTCTCCTTGGCATCTGCAAGCATGTGCACACGCTTACATTAATATGTGCACACACATGAGCCATATACACATACATAAACACAGAAGGTAACATGAATTATCTATTAAATAAGAGCAATATTCCATCTGACAAACACATTTTTAGTTCAGCAATCTTTAATCTGAATCAATATTAATACCAAATAACTTGATAATCAGTTTTGCTTTCTAAAGTTCATTAATATTTTAAGTAAATTCTTTAAATATCCTGATTCCTCAAAATCTTGACTTAAATATAAAAATTTTTTAATATGAATAACAAACAGTTTCTTTTGTTCAAATTAGAAAAAGGGTTTGTTTTGTGAGACTGTTCTTCAAATTATATGGAGTTTTGTGCTTATGATCAAGAAAGAGTTGTTTCTTTGAAAGTAGAGAAGCTTGTATTTGTTGTAAATTTATCCTGGGTCTGATTTAGAAGAGTAACATATTACAATGAAACAGCACCCTTTGTGTCAGGGCTTTCACAAAATGATAGCCGATCTCTTAAGAGAATGGATGAGCTTCCACAAATTTCACATGGCTCAGTTTCTTCAAACGCATGTATATAGATACAGGTAAATGAGTATATAAGTACATAGATAGATAGATAGATAGATAGATAGATAGATAGATAGATAGATAGACATATAGATAGATAATAGATTATTGAGTGAGGGATCAATAAGGATATTCAGAGATCACTTAAATCAATACTATGCAATTTAATTCATTACAATTTCAACTATGCAATATTAGAAGGCAGCAGACAAGTATTCTAGTCTCACGATTTCTAGGCATTTTAGTTGATAAAGAATTAATGAATTTTTTTGAAACAATAGGAACTTGAAATACTAGATATGCTTTCTGTTTAACCAACTCTTTAAGAATGTTATATCTTTAAATCCTTAATATCTAACAGTCTAAAAGATAATGACTAGTATTATTCAAAACTTATTACCATCTTTGTTTACACAGTAATTCTTAGTTGGTATGAAGTAAATCAGAAATACAATAGATAAGAATAAATTATGTACCTAATTGTGTTATTTAGTATAGATTAAAAAGAAAATTATAAACTATCCTATTATTTTAAAAGCATTTGTTTTAATACTATGGGAAAATTCCAGGTAAATAAAAGAAAAATGATAACAAAAATGTCTATTTTAAGAGGTTTTAAAGATGACTTTCTTGTGGAAATAGGATTGAAATAATCCAGTCACACAATAGAAATGTGGATAAGTGTTAAGTTTGTAATGCTTTAACTTTATTTACAACAAAGAGAGTTTAGATTCAGTAGCAGCAAATTTTTGATGTTGCAAACACAAGTTTTGAACATAGCACATTGTCCCAGTCTGTTGGTGGCAGCAAATGCCTCTAGATGTTCAGAAGAGATCAAAAGTTTGAAAAGCCACGGCAAAGCATCATACAACTGACATAACTTTTTAAGATTCAAGTACAAGTCAGGAAAGGACTGGTCATTCCTCTCATATGGCTAGCTGGGACAGACATGGTCTGAGGCTGTGTCATGCTTCATAGGAAACATTGGCTATTGTTAGTAAGTGGTTGACCATAACAATAAGGCAAATAAGATGGGACAAAAGTGTATATGTATATCACTATAGCAAGTTTATTTTAGTAATCTAAAATTACTTTATTGATTTATACTTTATTCTGATAATATCCCATTTCTAAGGACTTGTTTTATTTGACAAAATAGAGGACTTTAATACTTTCTAGTGTGATCCACTCTATCTATGTGATCACTGGTTAGCAGGCATACAAATAATAAGTAAATCAATATTAATAGATAATAAATAACATAAATAAAACAAGTTTATAGAAATACCCATGAACATGGGTCTGCTAAATACGCAACTTAGTATACAATAGAAAACAAAATGAACAATGTCTCATTTCTTTTTTTTTTGTTTCTTTTCCTGTGATTCCAACAAAGATAACACAGGAAAATGTAATATTTTTATTTATAGAAATATTTTATTCTCTGTCCCTGCTCCTGAGAATAAATGATATAGTTACTGAATAGTTCTTTAAGAACATTTCACACAAAAAAACAAGTGATGTGGGAATGTCTGTCTATGAAAAAAGGACTGTTTTGGCCTATGACAGGCACTGTAGCAATATGCAGAAATTGGAGCATAGGTAGGAAAAGGAGGGCAGAGTGAGAGAGAGATTGAGCCAACTGCCCAAGGAAGCAACATGTAAGGAACACAGGTGTGCCACAGGCTATGTGGCAGGACAGATTAATGGAAATGGGTTGAATTAAGATGAAAGAACTAGCTACAATATGCCTGAGGTATTGACCAAACAGCATGAAGTTAATATAAGTGTCTGAGTCATTTTGGGGGTGGAAAGTGGCCTCAGGTGGATCTGGACCCTGGGACTAGTCAGACCAGAAACCTCAAGTTACAAATGGCATTCCAACATGGGCCAAGCATCCACATGAAGCCAGAGGAAGCTTAAAAAGGGTTCTAGAGCACAGAAATGGAGCCAAAAGCAACGTCTGAATTGTGTCTCTGAAGTGGATCATGGTACAGAGGCATCATTGTGTTCGGGTTTGAATTTCAAAATGTCAGGTCTTCTGTAGGCAGCTTAAACCAAGGCTGGTTCCTGAATTCTCACAGAAGACTTGGTATAAGCAATACGCTGCATGTGAATGATTTAAGGTTTTTGTTTATTTTGAACAAAAGGAAACAGAGATGGCTTCTTAGTAGGAGCATTTTCTTCAGTCAGTGCTTTTTGCTAGTGGTGAGCAGATGCAGCTCCTTTAAGAGAAACTTCCTGACTCAGCTTTATCAGCAAAAACTGTATGGCTCTTTCAGAGGCCCTGCTGCAGGATGTAGTAATAGAAAACTAAGCCCAAATTCCAAAAATATTGTTCATAAATGTTTGTTTTCATTATAAATGGTTAATGGTCATAGTCAATATCTTTCTAAGAAGAAAAAGAGGATATGGTATGTGAATGATTTTAATAAGAAAGAACACTGAATTTACTTTAATCCAAAATCATCTGCTAATCTCAAAATATTTTAAATTGGTATGGATTTTGGTTTATTGATACAAATTTAAGGTCAATTTTGTTAAGATGTATGTATTTATTTTACTCTTGTTTAAGGTATGATGTTTATGTAACTCATTTAAAAATTGTAATGTATAATTAAGAAATGCAGGTTAATACTCATCTATGATAACCAAATTTATAGTCATGGTAGTTAGATTTTTAGGTATACAAAAATATATTTCAGATAGGTAATCATTAAACATTTCAAAAACCTACAGAATATGGCATTTAAAATATTTTAAGAACTTAGCCTTTTCTAGACAGTGAAACAGATCTACTTGTGGCAGCACAATCTTCTTTAAGGGATGATGAGCATCAAAGACACTCCATGTGGAGTCTACTTTGTTTGTGGTTACGGTGGTTAGCCACTGGACAAAAACTGTTCTTGTATTGACTGCTTGAAAGTATGCTGCATAAACTGGATATGCAGAACCCATAGGTAGTGACCTCTGAACTTTGGCAGAACAAGCTGAGATGATCCTTCAGGCTCCTGCTTTGCAGAAAAAAAAACTGTCAGACACTCTTCAAGACATAAGGAGAAGTGACTGAATGCCAGAACAGGCAGAGCGGTCCTTCAGATTTCCTGTTTCACTGAAAGATTTGCCAGAGATTCTGGGCCTGTAGGGTTAAGATGGATGCCCCAACTTTGTAAAGGAACTTTGGGTGACTGTCCAGGCAGACAGGTGTCATTCCTGTTATTTCTAGATGTTGGATGTTGTTTGCTCTTCCTGTTTACTTGGGTTACTTGGGTAATATTACATCCTTCTATGGTCTTTGTTATAGTTGAAGATTAGATAGTTATTAATAGTTTTCTTTAGTTATTATAAAATATATTAGATATAAAACTTTAGACTCACAAATATAATGTAAATGATAAAATATTTTCTTTAATTTTGTTAAATAAACACCAGACTAGATATTGTAATTATGATTCTTGCTTAATAGCTGTTTTGTTATATGTAATTTTTGGCATGTTAAAATTGAAAACGTTCCCTTTGATTAGACAGAAAAGGGGAAGTGATGTGGGAATATCTTCCTATATGTTGTTAATTAAGAACTGTTTTTACCTATGACAGGCACTGTAGCAGTATTCAGGAATCAGAGCATAGGCAGGAGAAAGAAGGCAAAGTGAGCGAGAGAGAGATCAGTCCAGCCGCCCAAGGAAGCGACATGTAAGAGAACACAGTTGAGCCACCAGCCATGTGACAGCACAGATTAATGGATATGGCCTGAATTAAGATGAAAGAGCTAGCTAGCAATATGCCTAAACCATGGGCCAAACAACATGAAATTATTATAAGCGTCTGGACCCTGGGCCTAGTATGGCCAGAAACCTCCAGTTACATAACAAGTGTTTCAAGGTTGTGTCCCAGCCTGTGTTTTCCTCTTCTGTCATTTGTAACAACTATAGTCTCTGACATTTAGTTAATTGAATCTGTCCACAGTGTCTGGCTTGATTGTGTAATTCTACTAAGAATGTGGTTTTTTTTTTTAAAGGTGCGAAAAGAATGGCTGACCTTAATGAGTCAGTAAGCCACAACAACAAGCTGTTCAACAAGACAGGAAAAATTAGAAAGCTGAATTCTGTGTGAACATAAAGTGCTCAGTAAAGTGTAGGCATGGACTCCCTGTGATCTGCATAAGACATCAGAAACAGAACTCTGATACAAACCAGCTGACTACAGTTTTAAAATTTGCCTTGTGAAAATCAGGCATTTACACTCTCTCTCACACACACTCACACACAAAACACATACACACCACACACATACACACACATATCACACACACTCTCACATACCACACACACACTCACATACTACACACACATACCCCTACATGATCACCACACACACACATACTCACATACTCCATATACACACCAAACAACACACACATACCCACACACATATACACATACACACACACTCACATACTCCATATACACACCAAACACACACACCCATACACACACATACACACACAACATATACATATACACACACAACACACACACATACATACCACACACACCACACACAACACACAAATGGCACACATACACACATACCACAAACACCACACACACACATACATAAACATACAAACACACAGTCACACACATAAGCCACACACATATACTCACACATACACCACACACACATACACCACAAACACATACACAATCATACACTCTCTCTTTCTCTCTCTCACTCTCTCTCTCACACACACAAACACACACACACACACTTATATCCAAACACACACACATACTCTCACACACATTAATCTCATCATTTTGAATCATTTTCATATGATATTCTGTTGCTGATGTAAATCCACAACCAAAAGCAACTTAGGGAGAAAGAGCTTTATTTCAGATTGTAAGTTATATTCCATTATTGAGAAAAGTCAGGGATGGTAAGGATTCACACAAACCAAGGCTAATTGCTTTTCCATGTAGTGTTATCTCTGACCAAGAAATTTACTTCCTAACTGCAGAAGAATAGCAGCAGTCATAGAAAATGCTGCTTGCTAGCTGATTTGAGGTACCTTTCCTTGACTATATAAGAAAGGGATGGTACAACACACAGTGAGTAGTTCCAGATGCATGAACTAATAATCAAGGCAGTCTTCCATATCATGCCCTCTGTAAAGTCAGATCTGAGAAATCCTGTAGTTGATATTTCCTCTTCAGGTGACCTCAAGTGGTGTCAGGTTGAACTATAACATAGGACCTTTAAAATGTATTTATTTTAATAGAAACTAAAACATAATTAAATTATTTTTTCATTCCCTTCAAATGCTCCCATATACCCTTCCTCATTTGTTTAAAAAATAATGGCCCCTTTCTATAAATGTGGTTACACACCCCCCCACACACATTCTATGCTACATAAATACAACTTGCGCAGTCTGTATTGTTATTCATATGTATGTTTTTATATGGTTATTTAAGTGACTTTCTTTGTCCCATGCTTAATAATATTCAGCAGAACTATGGCTTGTGTTATTTAAGCTTGTGTAACTTAGTAACTATCTAGTATTTTAATATCATCCTCAATATTCTGCTCACACTATTATTTGCTAATAGAAACTGGATTATGTTAAGCAAACTTGGGCTTTGGAGCATTGTCCAGGGTTTCCATGATTATTTAACAGCAGTCTTGTGAGTTCCATTTTGTTTTGTCTTCACATAAACACATGGTGTAGATGTTCAAGCTTAGCTGGCATTCATAATTTCTAGACTGTTTTTCACTGTATGATATTTGGAAAATAAAGAACATGATCAAGATGAATTTGTGCTAAATATTTGCTGTTAGTATGGTACCAACACCAACAGTATTAGTAATTCTACAAATAAGATTTTGTACACAAGTTCTATAAATTACCTTTTAATTCTTATATTTTGAGCAATGGGATATACTGAGCATAAGAGGAAAAAGAATAGAATATGTTCCTGAAGAAAAAACCCACATGAAGATTTAAGGAATCTTATTTTATTTTAGCTATCATTCCCGCCCTGGCCTGCTATCCCGGCCATTTTGATAGCCATCTTGGAAATTACAAGATTCATGTGTGTGCTTCATTTTGTTCAAGAGAGAATATAAATATGCACTAAAATTACTATTTGATTTTCCAAAGCAAGCCTGTCCTGAATTTATTTTCTACCATTGAGAACAACTGACAGAGCCTTGATGGTTAATATTTAATTTTACTGAAAGAATCATGTCTTGGTTATCATATTTTAAATAAATTATATTAAACTTAAATAAATTAAATAAGCTATATATTATAAATTAAATATATAACCTTGGTGAATTACTTCTTTAAGTAATTATATGAACAATTTTGATAGTTGGTAATGTGTAAGGGCCTGAGTTAATATGTCTCTAGTATAATGGAAGCAAGTAACTGTGGGTGTTGACCCAAGAATGAAGGAATAGATAAAGAGATCTATGGAGCAGACCAAACTAGTAATAGGTAATATCTGAACTGTATATGCTAGTTCTTGGCATTATTTTCTTTTTGCATCTTGGAGGTTGTATCTAGGACCTCATACATAATGGCAGATGCTTCACATTTGTGCAATATCTCTGCTACCTTTATTTTTCCTTCATACTTATATATTCTTTGAACATTTTAAACATGAAATTTATAAAATATGATGATATTCATACTCAGTTTCTCTTTACAATTACCAAGAGATGACCCTAACCCTTCAGCATGGCCCTTTCCCAACTCCATGCCTTCCACTTCTTTTATATTTTTAAAAATAATTCATTAAGTCCAATTAGCATTGCCCATGTTGATACAGTATCTCAATAAGTTATTCAACTAGGCCGTGAATCACTTTGTGACACACATTGACCTTGAGTTTGTACTCTCCTCAACTTCTAGGCTTGAGCTGCTTTCTATCTGAAGTTTAAAAAAACAAACAAACAAAAAAAAAAGTTAATAAAACTACTATGCTGGTTTTAAAACAGCAAGGCAGAATAAAATGATCCAATTAATCATTTTTGTATAAAACCACACTTAAAAACATGTCAGTTAAATCACAGCAAGTAAGACAAGCAATAGCTGATATTAATAGACATGAAACTATCTATAGCAGATAGAAATCACAGGGTGTTTGATATGAAAATCAATGTAAAGGTCTGCACAGAGGATATTCTAATCAGTACAGGAAGGAACTGAAAGATAGTGTACACATGACTCTGCAGTGTGGATGAGCTTCTAGTACTAGAGGACCTAGGGGGTGGAAGGAGTCAAATAAAAATGGCATCCGTGTGATTAAGGTTGGCATAATTCTCTGGCTTTACCATTACTGAGGAATCTTGAAGTTGTTAAAGTCAAATGAAATAAAACAGAAAGGTTTTATTTTACTGATTTGGGCACAAACTTACCACAAGATCATATGGGATAACAGTGTTGGTGGTACATGGATGAGTCTAGGGCATTGAGAATTTGGATGACTCTCAGCCCCCTTGCTATGCATGGGAGCTGCTAATTCACAGCAAACAGATCAGGACACACAGGTGTGGAGAGCTTAAGCAGATCTTGTCCTTGTGAAAAGAGCTCATAGCAAGGTGCCTTGATGCACGGAAAGGATCCTCTAAAATGGAAAACTCAGTCTCTGCTTTCTTAGATGAACTGAGTTGTACTTTTAAAAAGGGGAGGGGATTTGAGTGAAGTGGAGGAAACCCATTGGACCTTCAGTGATGGATTGACTTCTTACAAACCTGTCAGTCTCTCCTTATAATAATCCCTGTAACATGATGCTATTGAAAACAAAAGGAAAGGATAGTAAAGAAAAGAAGGCTTCATGAAGCACCACAGTTCTATTTTGTAACCATCTAGTCTTCATCACTTTTGTGGAGGAACAAGGATGTCACGGTATACACAGATCAGGAAGAGGAGAAACAGGCACATCAGAGATCACGTGAAATGTTTAGAAAGCACTCAAAAGCCGGAAAAGGAAACACAGAAGGCTAAAAAAAAGAATAGCCCGTGTATTTGTGAAGAAACATGCTTTGAGAATGAAAACATTGATATAGGAAAGATAAATTTGAAAGAAAAGGTCATTAACCGCCCCCCCCCACTCCCCCCCACCCACGTTTAAAAGGGAAAGAAGGAACATGTGCATCATGGTTTAATTTTAAAGGGACATTTTCTACTTTTGACATGATGCACTTTATCACTTTTGACCTGAGTTACTTGACATTCTAAACCATTAAAGGAAAGGATTTGATCACTTGATAATTACTATTTTTTTCAAACAAGAATAACCACGGGTGCTGGGCATTGCTGCACATGTCTATAATCCCAGAATTTAAGAATCTGAGGCAGAAGGTTGATAATCAGTCAACAATCTGAGCTACATAGTTATTCCAGCAAGCCTGTACTACAAAAAATAGACCATACTTAAAAAAAATAAAAAGCAATAACTTTATATATAAGATGTGAAAATGAGCAATGATTATAAAATGGACCACTTTACCTGTGGTTGTCATCCTGTGTGACCTCGTGCATCTATATTTTAAAGTATTTTTATGATTTTAAGTAGTTTCTGTAGCTAGTCTGTTACTATTGCTCTCAGATTAGAACTATCCTTAGGAGATCAGCACCACTTAATCCTTTATCTTCATAAACCAGTTTTATCTCAATCTTATTGGACCCTGATCCCTAGATCATTGTTTCATGCTCCACTTTTGGGATTTGCTCAACTTACTTTTCACATGATCTGTGGACACACTCCAGAGATGGAAGCAGAGTTGATTCATTAAATGTGTTCTCTGATTAAGTCCTTTCTGAACTTCACCCGCTTTTAAAAATGTGTCATTTAGGTGTCTTTTAATATGCTGTTTTTAAAATGAGATCATACTTAAAGTCTTTGTAACAATGATTTCATAATAAAAGGAATCCATGCTCATTATATATCAGAAGACTTGGAATTTTATGTAGGAGTTAGTATAATTAAATTCTTACAAATTTTACATAGGTCAATGATGCAGTCCCAGTGATATAGTCTCAATGAATTTTGCCTTGAAGAATCAGTTTAATTTATTAGGAGTTCACACTACAAACTTAGAGTGACAGGGACCTAAAGAGGTATTTTAGATGCCTTTTGCAGCAGCCAAGAAGCATTTCTCTTATGGTTACTCTTGTCAAAGTGTCAGAATCTAGAATCATTTGGGACATAGGACTCTAGGTTTATCTTGGTTACATTAATCAATGAGTGGACACCTATTCTGAATTTGGACAGGAATGTTTCTTTGGCAGGGAAATCAAGATGACAGAGAGCAAGGAATCACTGGTTTCTGTTTCTCATCTTCTTGACTTCATCACCATAATGTTCTTACCTTGACCTTGTATAAAACCTTTCTTCCTAAATTGCTTTCATCAGGATTTTTATCACAGCAGCAAAGACATTGCAACATTGCTAGCTATACAATAAAATTCAGTTATACACTTTAAATATTGTGAACTTTAATTATTTTATTCTTGTGGATATTAACCTTTTCCAACAAACAATTAAAAAAAAAAAAACAAGAAAAAGAAACAAACAAACAAAAAAACCCCACCAAAACCTAAAAGCACTATGTTCAGTGATCAGCATGAAAATCATATAAGAATTTTGGAATAGTTCTGATTCAGCCTGAAAAAAAGCAGATGATTTCCAGAGGGCAATGAATTATACCCAGTGACTATCCCTGCTGTCTTTTGGCATTTTTAGGAGATGTGCTATATCACAACTTTTAATAACTCAGCATTACATGATGTCAGGATTATTTCCAACCTCAGGGACTATTGAACGATGTCTTTTTTATATGCAAATATTCTATCTACAATAGCTCACATTAACACCTTTAGGCCATTATAATACATTTCTTGTTTTTCACTATCTTTATTAGATATTTAATTTAATCACTAAAGTAATTGTATGATGTAGTTATATTTATTTTCATTTTATAAATGAAAAAGATGTGATCAAGAGGTTAATAGTTTGCTAAGCTCATAGGTTTGGAAGGGATCAGAGCAAAAATACATAGGTGCAAGAACATGTTTATATGAGTGCAACCTGCTGCCTTTTTCATATCACTACACAGAAAAGCATGTAGTCCGATGCTTTTGTTTTTTTCTTAATTGATGGCTTGAAAAATAACTTTTTCTGCTTTAGACTTACTTATCTGTTTCAGTGCCCATATCTGGTTCATACCTCAACTTCTGAATATTCCATTAGTAAGTAGTTGAAACTGCTCAACTCAGATCCTGTGTTCATTTACATAGTTATTAGATCTGATGTCCATAATTTTCTTGCTTTTAGTTATTTCTTTTGACACCTCTATATTTTCATATGACTCTGGCTTATTCTCAAGGACATCATTGCAACCAGGAAAGAAAATCTGTCTCAATTTTTCTCTTGCTGTCCCCATTTTATCATGTATTTCCTTGGCTTTATAGATGAAATCCTGGCTGATTTTCAACACCCTATGGGTAATTACTATTTTGAAAAGGTTTTCAAAATATCTTTTAAGAAAAGAGAGCATTTTGTAAGTCTCATATCTATTTAAAAAATCCACTTCCACTATAATGACTCTCTATAAAGTTTTTAATGACCACACATTAGGTAAGCTATAGGAGAGTTATTAAAACAGTACCATGAATAATCCCCAAAGACCTATTTCCTGAGAGAAGGTGATAGTAACAGATAATAATAATTTAATACATCTCTCCTATTAGCTGGCTCAGTCAGAAGCCAGCCCATTTGGCATGCAATCACTTCTTTAATCACACTTGGGAGAAAAACCACACAGAGCTGACTCAGTGTCACACAGTCTTATGATCATGTATAAACTATCATGGGTCAAATTTGTTAGAATGATAACAAGTAAGCAATTCTTATTTTGAGATGGCTTCAAATGAAAAAAAAAATGTCTATTTGAGTTTGAGGTGGTCATTAAATAAAATAAGAACAAAAACTGCCAGTCTATCTACCTACATTGAAATATCTAAATTTTTACAACCAAAAGTCCTATTTCTGCTGGTGAAGCATTATTAGGTTTACATGAAAGCAGAGGTTGTTTTGTTTCCAGCAAGAAAAGCTGCACTTTGTCTACATGTTAATCTATGTTGCTCAAGAGTTTTGTATTTTAAAAGGATTACACTACACTTGAAATCCTAGTAGATATTTCTCCTTTTGTTTGTATTCTTTTAGAATTTATCTCTTTATAATTCTAATTGCTTTGAAGCAATGGTGAAAAGTTGTATAATAGGCTTACTGTATTTCAAATGGGAAAATGGGGAAAGAAAATAATGCCTAGGGAATATAATATGACTGTTGTTTTAATGAACTTCTGTAACACTCATAAGAAATCTCAAATGACAGATTGTTATAGTGATTGAAAGAAGTCTGTTAACCCTTTTCAGCATACATTCATAAATTCATTCTACTTACCCATGATTTAAAAAAATCTGAGTGAGGTAACATGTAGGGGTATTGTGTTGTTTCATGGTAAATAATTGTCCCACCCACTGATTTAATAAAAAGAGCTGATTGGCCAAAGGCAGGCAGGAAGTATAGGCAGGGCTACCAGACTAAGAAAAACTCAGAACAGAATGCCAGAGAGAGCACCAGAGAGAAGCTGCAGGATGCAGAGGACAACCATGCAGCTCTAAAGAAAGGTACCAAGCCACATGGCTGAACAAGAGACATGGGATAGCTTAAGGGTAGAGAGCTAGCAAGCTATATGCCTGGGCCTAAGGCTGATCAGCCTAAAACTATTGGAAGCATCTGTGTGTCTCTGTGGGACTGCGGGACTGCAAGTCTGTGGGCTTAGATTTTGAGGTTAGGCCGGAAAGTCTGGGCCAGAAACCTCATACTACAGTAACACATTTGGGTAACAGAAGGACTAATGGTTTATGTATTTTCTCATAAGAAACTTGTAGCTCCAAATCTTCACATGTAAGTACACATTCTGGAGTAACTACAGAATAAGGGAATTAGTAGGAACTGTTGTCAGAGGGAGTGCTTGAAAACAATAGATAATAAAAACAGGGTACAAGTGACCTAACTGGGGAAATGAGAAAGACAGAGGCTCTAATTAGGGTAGAGAGGAAGATAAACACATAATAAGGGGGGAAAAGGCTAAAATAACAGAATGGATATCTGAAAATTTTATAAGAAATCATGCTAGCCTATGTGTAAGTGTACATGTGTAAATTAAGTTTTCTCATCTGGGCTGATAATGTTTCCTCTAAGAGCCAAAGACAATGAAAAATAAAACAGCATCAGGCATGAGAAGTTCTCTTTTGGCTATGGTTGTCTTGGACTTCCAAAATGTAGAACTTACTGGTATTGCCCTTGACGCCAGAGGTTAAATGTAAGTCACCATTGATGAACACTTCAATGTTCATCTCACTGAGGGCTCAGAGGCCTCTGATATGGAACTGACCTCAACATCTTCCTTCTGAAGATTAGCTTTTATGGTGCCCAAGGTACTATAGAAACTTATAGAAGCAACAACCAGCTGTTCTATCTATCTGTGATATCTATGAACCACCACATCAACCAGCATGATACAATAGCCCTAAGAGTTCACAACCATGACTTGGATACAACCAGAGCTCTCTAATCGAGTTACAACCTTCTCAAAAAGTCTGAAGCCATACCTGGAACTAGTTACCAAGGGCTAGTAAAGACATGGAATCAGGAAGAGAACCTGCAACCATCACTTTGCAAAATCAATACAATCCTTAACTACATTTCAAATACTTGTCCTTATATCCCAAAATAAGTGAATTCCTCACCCACCACTAAGGAAACTTCTCTTTGAAACATACAGAGATCCTTACAGAAAATCACAACTAATTAAAATGAAGAATTATGGAGCCCAGTCACAATAAATACATGTACAATGTAACTCCAGTTGGGCATGATTACAGAAGAAAGGATGGAAAGGCTAAGCCCAAAGATCACGGAGATTGTTGTGAGATGGAGTTTTCTAGTAATGTAAAATGCTACACCCATAAAGTATCACAAAATGTCTGCCAAAATATGAACTGAATAAGGACAAAAAGGCAAGCTGAGGTGGACTGGGGGAAGCTCACAAGATCTCAACACCACACAAAGTGATACAGTTTACTAAGGAATTCTGTAATTGGTAGTAATAGTCTAACCTAGGGAAAAGCACATAATTTACTATCAATACCAAATGTTCAGTCTTAAAAAATCAAATACAGGTAAAATTATAGAGCCTGAATATATTTTACCTCTGTATAAGTAATATATATTTATATATACACACATATATATAATTATATACATAAATATATATAACAATATTTAATTAAAAATATGGGGCCTGAGTTTAAAGAGAGCAATGGTAATTATGTGGGAGATTTAAAGAAGCAAAGGGAAGGGAAAAATGAAGTGATTATGTTATAATTACAAAAATAAAAAAATAATTAAAAAAATTATCAACCCCAAAGTCTTATTAACCTCCAAGGAGAAGGTGATAGTCACAGATATACAATAATAATTGACATATTTCTCAGTAGTAACCTTGAAGTCAATTTTCCTTTCATACTCTATAGAAGCCTTCAGCTGAGGAAGGTCCAGGATTCCAAAAGATCATATCTTTAACCCTTGTTACAGTCTGTATATCTAAAGTTTCATAGGAGGGCAGACTGACCCAGGTTACAACTTTGAAAACTTTGCTTTCTGACTTATTATTGCTTGGATCCTTCTCTTCTCCCCTACTTCTGCATTTCCTTCCTAGATTCTTTGCACAGCAGTTTCTTAATAAATCACAACAAGAATTGTTTAGTCTCTCTGTCTCTCTCTGTCTCTCTCTCTTTCTGTCTCTGTGTCTCTGTCTCCCTCTCTCTCTCTCTCTCTCTCTCTCTCTCTCACACACACAAACACACACACACACACACACACACACACACACACACACACACACACACACACACACACACACACACACGAATCAAGCATATGTATTTAGTTCTACTCCAGAGTTTCTGGGACAAGATTCAGACAATGCCAATATTTGCAGAGGCATTTGACCAAGTTACTACACAATGATACAGAAACGCCATAAAACTAATCAAAAAATTCTAAGCTTAACACCACTTTTCTATAAACAGTATTGATTTATGAAGAAGTAAAAATTCAAGATCTCACAGTCTGTAACCCTTAATCACAATATAGATTAAAATGAAATTGTATTTCATAGCATCCATGTGAAAGAGTTTTGCAGAAACCCCTCATTTTCTCAGAATTAACTAAAGAGATAGGTAAACCTGTCAGCCAATAAAAAAGCTAGAAAAAACATCAATGTCCAATCTTGATTATTCTAGTAGTGGATAACTTCTTTGTTATCATCATGATCTCTGTTCACTAGTGTAATGTTCATTTTATATTAAAATTTATGTATATGTGTGTTGAAAAGTAACCTTGGATTTAGGAAGAAATATTTTTGTATTATAACAAAAATATGAATGTCTTCCTTAAAGAAACAATAATATCATTTTTCAGTGTGTTTCTGTTCACCCTATAGTAGTTTAGTGTTATACTATACTGTATCCTTTATGTAAAATGTACACAGGCTTATGTGCTTGAACATTTGGTCCTGAGTTGGTGGCATTGCTTTGGGAGGTTGGGGAAATTTTAGAAAGTGACATGTAGCTGGGTCACTGGGGGAAGAAAAGGTCTTTTGACTTACGTTGTGTTCATGCTCTCTAACCCACAGAAATGTGAGTAGTCAGGTCACCTATTCCTGTTATCAGAGAAGTCATTTGTCATCAAACTTTCCCTGCTAAATGCATCTCCCACTCAACCAATGACTAGAAAAAAGTACTTTCTCATTTAAGTCAATTCATCTCTGAATTTAGTTCCTAAAGAGAAAAGTAACTATTCTAGGCTGACAAAATAATTTTTGACTGTGACATATTTGTCTGTATTCATTGTTTGCTTCACATCAATCTTCATATAAAGCCTACTTTATAAAGTTTTATATTTTAAAGCCATAAATCAATATCTAAATGTCAGTTTCTATGATTGTAATCCCCAGAAGAAAACCTTGATCTGGAATGTTTTTCACATTTAGCATTCACTTCCATGCAGTCTCGTGTATGGCTCAGAGAGATCCATTCTCATAAAATACTATGCTTCCCTGGAATACTATGCTTCACACTGAAATCATGTTATTGATGTGTAATTGATAAATTACATTAATGATGCCGCATCTCCTTTATATTATTGTTAACTTCTTGATATTTTATTGAGGTTCTTTCATGGAAAAAAAGTTATTTATGAGGTATGCATTATGCTTATGAAGTCACATGAATGGCCTATGGATGTTTACTATTTTAAGCTTTTAAATTGTTCATAATACTGTACCTGTATAAAATGAACAGACTTGCGGATCAATGGAATCAAATCGAAGACCCTGATTTTAACCCACACACTTATGAACACCTTATTTTTGACAAACAGACCAAAATATTCAATGGAAAAAGATAGTATCTTCAACAAATGGTCTTGGCATAACTGGATGGTAGTATGCAGAAGAATGAAAATGGATCCAACCTATCACCCTGCAAAAACTCAGATCTAAGTGGATCAAAGACCTCAGCATAAACCCAGCTACACAAAACTTGACTGAAAAGAAAGTTGGAAATACCCTCCAACCCATTGGCACAGTTGACCACTTCCTAAATGTAACACCAATAGTACAGACAGAACAACAATCAGTAAATGGGACCTCCTGAAACTAAGAAGATTCTGTAAGGCAAAGGACACAGTCAGTAATACAAAAGAACAGCCTACAGAATGGGAAAAGATCTTCACCGACCCTACATTTGACAGAGGACTGCTCTCTAAAATATATAGAGAACTCAAGAAAGTAGATCCCCAAAACCTAACCTACAGACCCACAAACTCAAACACACACACACATGTTTACAATAGTTTTAAGCTGATTGGCCTAAGGCACAGGCATATC
Organism: Phyllotis vaccarum; assembly: GCA_033318265.1. Classification (NCBI taxonomy): domain Eukaryota; kingdom Metazoa; phylum Chordata; class Mammalia; order Rodentia; family Cricetidae; genus Phyllotis; species Phyllotis vaccarum. The sequence continues at coordinate 14,831,110 of JARWLC010000011.1, read as the reverse complement.
ACTTGCCTTTATCTTTACCCTTTATCTAATCCATGACTCTTATCCTGTTCAGCCATGGGGCTTGGTGGTACCTTTTCTCAGAGTAGCATAGTTGTCCTCTGTTTCTTCTGGCTTCTCTCTGGCATTCTGCTCTGTTCTTCCAGTTCCCAGAGTTCTCCTAGTCTGGTAGCCCTGCCCACACTTCCTGTCTGCCTTTGGCCAGTCAGAGCTATTTATTAAACCAGTGGGTGGGACAATTATTTACAATGGAAAAGCACAATCCCTTACAGGTTGGGATCAGAGGGAACTTAAGAGAGACATCCAGAGATTCCCCTAAGAAGAGAAAATAGAGAAGATCACCCTAGCAAATTGGGGTCATAACTGATTGCAACCAAGAAGAGTTGGGAACAATTCTTGAAAGAGAGGAGCAAAGATGGAGGTAGAGATGGATATCTCAATAGAGAAAGCCATTGTGGGGTTGGAAAGAGACTGGGTGCTAGAGAAACATCCAAGAACTCACAAGATGTCCCTGGCCAATTCTCCAACCAATTGTGGAGGGTATGCCTAAACAGGACTTCCCCTATAATCAAATGAGTAACCATGCAAGTGTCATCACAGAACCTACATCCAACAAAGAATAGAGATGGAGGCAGAGATCCATGGCTAAGCACTGGATCACCTGGTCGAGCTGAGAGCAGGGTAGAAGAGTCTGTATTAGCAAAGAGATAGGGATTATGAGGAAAATTCCCATGGTAATGTGTAGCTGGAGCTCTGGGGAGCTCACTGCATCAAGAACAGCCACTGGGGAACCATTGGGAAAAAGAGCTAGGCCCTCTAAGCATAGGCAACTTCTGTCTGGCAAGAGCAGTATGAAGAGCTTCTCGAAGGGTGGGATCAGACTCTTCCTGTGCATGGGCTGGCACCTTGGAGCCCATTCCCTGCAGACTAACACCTAACCCAGTCTTGACTTTGGGATGAGTAAATTGAACATGCCTGGAGTGGATGTGCCAGGCTGAGCTGACCTACATTGGGATTTCTTGCACTTTTGGGAGAGGGTATGGGTGGATGGGGAGAGGAGGGGCTGAAGGCTGACTAAGAGGGATTTGGAGGAGGGAGGGGAGGGGAGCAGGGGGACACATAGATTAAAAATGACATTTTTAAATAAAAATATATAAAAAACAAAAAAAATCCCCACAAACAAACAAGTAAACAAAATCCCAGTTTCGTGGCAGAAGCACAAGGGAGAGCTATGATTACAGCACTAACTCTGGGGAGCTTTTGGGTCAATGCTGCCATGGAGTAGCACACTGCTACCTTCTGTTTATAAGCTTCATTTAAGTGCTTTATAGCAGAACCTCTAAGAAGAGCATTTTGTGCTCCTAGCATGAACAAGGAAATCATATCTAAGAGGAGCCATGGCAGACAGCTATCTGAATAAAGATGGTCACCAAGAAACCAAAAAAAAAAAAAAAAAAAAAAAAAAACCAAAAAAAAAAAACCCAACAACAAACAAAAAACTGTGATCATATTGACCTGCTACTGCTACTACTACTATCCTCCCACCTTGGCTCCCACATATTCTCATCTATATCCATTCCTGCCTCATGTCCTTTATCCTCATTTTTATTTTCCATCAGGACTTATTCAGGAAGTCATAGTTGCTATGTGTTCAGGAAAGCAATGGTCGTGTCACATTCAGGTGAATGAGTCTCAGTCTATTTCCTTTAGCTTTTACAGTCTTTCCATTCTCTATCTGCAAGGTTCCTTTGACCTCAGAGGGGTGACATGCATCAGAGTAGAACAATCTGGGGCCATTTATTCTCAACATTTTGATCAGTTATGAGTCCCTACTTTGATCATCACTCCTTGCTGAGGGAAGCTTCTCTGATGAAGGCTTTATTACTTTACCAGTGTATTGTCTAGTTTTATTTCAACTTTATACAAGCTACAGTCATCAGAGAGGAGAGAATCTCAACTGCAAAACTGCCTATATAATATTTGTCTATAAGGCATTTTTTAAATTAGTGATTTATGGGCAGTTCCCACCTCGTTATGGGTGGATCCACTTGGGGGATAGTTGTTCTGGGCTCTGTAAGAAAGAAGATTGAGCAAGCTATGATGAGCCAGTCAAGTAAGCAGCACTCCCAGGGCCAGCACTGCTTGAATTTCTGTATTGACTTTCTTTGAACATGAACAGTGATTTGGACATATAATCTGAATAAACTATTTCTTCTCTGTTGTAGGAGGGTTCTCGGGTCCCGGGCGGCAGGAGGCCCAGAGACCCACAGACCTGCCGCCCAAGCACACTTAGGCGGCCCAGGCCCCCAAAAATGACTCAGATGCTTATATTAACTTCATGCTGTTTGGCCTATGACTCAGGCACATTGCTAGCTAGCTCTTACATCTTAAATCAACCTGTTTCTATTAATCCAAGTTTTTTTTTTTTTTTGGTCATGGTATTTCATCAGGGCAATAGTAACCCTAAATAAGACAATAGTTATACATATAAAATGTTTAAAAGGTAGTTTAACTACATATCCATTTGGCAGAATATCATAGTGAACTTGCACAGTGGTCATGTAGCCTCCTTAGACTTGGAATTTGGACCAGTTCTACACTGTAGGCATATATTTTCTCCTATGGATTGTACATCAAATGTAGTATGAGGTTTTTGGCCTGGACTTCTGCTCCTAGCCTCAAGGTTTAGGCCCACAGACCCACACACCCGCAGAGACACACAGATGCTTACAATAGTTTTAGGCTGATCAGCCTAAGGCCCAGACATATCACTTGCTAACTCTTTACCCTTAATCTAACCCATGTCTCTGATCCTGTTCAGCCATGTGGCTTGGTACCTTTTCTCAGAGCAGCATAGTTGTCCTCTGCTTCTTCTGGCTTCTCTCTGGCATTTTGCTCTATTCTTCTGGTTCCCAGAGTTTTCTTAGTCTAGTAGCCACACCCATACTTCCTGTCTGCCTTTGGCCAATTGGTGCTTTTTATTAACCCAGTGGATGGTACAATTATTTACAATGGAACAACATAATCTCCCTACAATCAAACAAATCAGAAAATGGTTGGTACTACTAGACTATTCCTGCCACATTTGGTATTTGAATAATAATGGTTTATATAGATGCATTTATTTGATTTAGTTACCAATGAGTGGAAACTTTTTTACTTTATTTAAAAAATGGAATTTTTATCTATGCATCTGCCCTGTTCCCCAGCCATTCACTTTGCCCAATCCTTCCCATAAGGTTTCAGCCTTGCCCCTTCCCAACTACATATTCCTTCCCCTAAAAGTGTAAGAAGTACCAAGGTGGGTCAGCTCAGCATGGCACATCTACTGCAGGCAAGTCTGATCCGATCATCCCAAAGTTTTGATGGATTAGAAAGATTAAGAGCTATGGACTTGTTGAAAGAAGTGTGTCATTGGGAGTGGCCTTTAAGGTTTTGAAAGCCCATGCCAGATGAATCTCTCTCTGCCTGAAAATTAGGATGTAGTTCTCAACCAGTTTCCCAGTATCATGCCTGTCATGCCTGTTCCATGTGCCCTGACATGATGAAAATAGACTGGACCTCTGAAACTGAAAGCAAGCCCCAATTAAATGCTTTTCCTTATCAGAGTTTCCATAGCCATGCTGTCTCTTCACAGCAACAGAACAATGACTATGACATGTACTTATATGTATATCTTCTAGGAAATTTAGTATTTTTGTAGTATAGATTGTACAACTGGGTTGATTGTTGATAATGATTCTTTCCTAGCTTACGGTTAAAGGCATTTGGATAATGCAAGCACCTAAGTATTAAAAGAAAATAACACTATCAGAATTTTCTGTCTTATAGAGACATCAGATTTATTTTGACCATAAAATCAAAATTTGACAAGGCTATGTAGCTGGAAGCAGATAAAAGATTTTCTTTCCTGTAGAATCCCATAGTAACAAAGCCCTAGCTCCAAACTTTACTACTGAAACAAAAACAACCACTACAGTATGGGAAATCTATTTATACGATGAAGGGTTCTTCTGCTCTTCTATTACCGAAAATAATGAATATTTTCACACATAGAATAACTTAGAAGACCATAATAATATTATAATTAATCTCTAAAATAAAGAATATTTTTACCTTACTAGGCAAAATTAACCACATGGAAAATTTGACTGTTAAAGAATTATATGTTCTCATGTTCCCTGTTCATTGCATAATAACCAAGAAAATACTATCCCTCTCCATTCAGAAGTCTTTTCAACTAAAATAAAGGACTCATATGATGGCTCTTAGGAGGGTGTCATCATCCATATTATCAATGTTTCACTTACTTGGGACATGAATTTAAGTCACGAATGCATATATTAATGAGGTTATTTCAAAAAATATATTGCTGAGGGATATGTTGTTTCCTTTTAATAATCAGCCTAGCTATCTGTAAAAAAGAAAAAAAAACAGCATTATAGATATATAATTTAAAATATATCACATTACAAAGCATGAAAAATCAGAGTGAAATCCTTCTGCTCTGTAATATATTTTAAAATTACACAGCTTAACTAAATATAAAATGGTTGATGTGCAGGAATGTTTAACTGAAAAACAGAAATATGCCTAAAGTAAGTCAGATAAAAGGTGAGTTCATTCTTATACCATTGTGGAATGGCTTTTTATTATCTGGAACTCTTATGCATTTTTTTTCTCAGATACTTCAAAGTCTATCTCTCTCTCTCTCCCTCTCTCTGGGGGCACATGTATGTATGTTACATGTATTTATCATATATGGAAAGTAACCGTGATAAATAATAATTTTTCCTCTTTTGTTGCAAATTCCAGATGTCATGTAAAGAAATCTATTGGCTTCAGGAAGATTCAGAACTCTTGCATTGTGAAATAGAAGACAATGCCAGGAAGGTGGAAGAGAAAATAGTGAGGGAGAGGTGATGTTTGGTATACACAGTAGCCAAGATTTAAAATAAAATAACAATGTGTAATTTAGAAAGTAGATGAACTTTTGAAAATATTTTCACCTAATGAGCATAACAACACTCAGTATAAATACTGACGATATTAAAGTAACCAATTTGACTATCACAGTCCATCAACTGCTTAGTTTCCTAGTTCATCTCCTAATTGGTATTACACAATGAACATTTCGGAGCTTACAAAATAGTCTTCCATAGCAATTTTAAGAATGAAGTAGTTCTCTTTTTGTGCCATGGTTCATTCAGTCATATTCTTCTTGTGGATTATAGGTGGTATTCTCAACAAAAATTGCAAGTAGGTTAGATTAGAATATCTACCTATGCGTTTTACTTAATTGTAATATCTCTCTTTGTACAGCATTTATTAAATCCACAGAAATAGAACAAAATTAAAAAAACATAAATATGAATGACTCAGTTTTAATAATAAGAATTAAATTTTGAGTCTTTGAAAAATAAAAAAGGTGTTTTTGAATAGAAAACTTCAAAATCCTGATTTTAAATTCTTAATATCACATTTCATCATGAATGAAGAAAAAAACATGCTCTAATTATGGAAATAATTAACCATGATATTTTATCTACCTTTTAATTGAATTGGTTATGAACAGATTTGATATAAAATTCATAGGGAAACGTATCTTATTTAAGGAAAAGAGTGCAGAAATTGCAAATCTGAATTAATAAAGTTGTAAATTGATTGTAATGATTTGTGAATGAAATGGATAGTTTTCTTGTATTTTTTATGCTTCTTCTTGCTTCCTTAAATCTTTGGTCATGAAAAGATATCACACAGTTATAGTATGAGGTTTCTGGCCCAGACTTTCAGACCTAGCCTCAAGGTTTAGGCCCAAAGTCCCATAGACCGGCAGAGACACACAGATTCTTCCAATAGTTTTAGGCTGATCAGCCTAAGGCCCAGGCATATAACTTGCTAACTCTTTACCCTTAATCTAATCCATGACTCTTACTGTTCGGACACACATCTCTGTACCTTTTCTCAGAGCAGCATAGTTGTCCCCTGCATCTTCTGGCTTCTCTCTGGCATTCTGCTCTGTTCTGCCTGTTCCTAGAATCTTCTTAGTCTGGTAGCTCCATACTTCCTGTCTGCCTTTGGCCAATCGGCGCTTTTTATTAAACTAGTTGGTGGTACAATTATTTACAATGGAAAGACATAATCCCCCTACACACACTATTGTAGTAGGAGGTTTCTGGCCTGGACTTTCGGGCCTAACCTCTAGGTTTAGGACCCACAGACCCGCAGACTCACAGAGACACACAGATACTTTCAATAGTTTTAGGCTGAATGGCCTAAGGCCCAGGCATATCACTTGCTAACTCTCTACCCTTCATCTAACCCATGTCTCTTATCCTGTTCAGCCATGCGGCTCGGTACCTTTTCTTAGAGCAGCATGGTTGTCCTCTGCTTCTTCTGGCTTCTCTCTGGCATTCTGCTCTGTGCTCCCTGTTCTCAGAGGTTTTAGTCTGGTAGCCCCGCCCACACTTCCTGCCTGCCTTTGGCCCATTAGCGCGTTTTATTAAACCAGTGGGTGGGACAATTATTTACCATGAAACAACACAATACCCCTACACACTATCATGCACCTTGCTTTTCAGGATGTAACGTGATGGTTCCCTATATCAATGTAATAAATATACAATTCCAAATATTAATTATTAATGCTGTTTTTGGCCTGTGAGATTCTATGCCTCTCTAGTATCTTTACTATTTATTTCTTAATTGTGCAATAAGATGGTTTAATAATGAAACAATTCTTATGCCATGCTGTGTAGTATTTCTAAAGCTGTGTTATTAAACCCTTTTCTTCAAGCTCCTTCTTATACATGGGAACTAGATGAAAATCATATTATCAAGGGGGAAGTATTTGCCCACTGTTCAGTAGTGCATTAGTGCTCCCAACACAGTCATTATTCCTGTGTGTATAAATGCAGACTAATAGGGAAATGACTTGTAAGCAAAATGTGCTCTTTAAAAAGCAACTTAATGCCCATCCACTTCCCCAAGAGCTAGTCATACCTCAAAAATACATAGAAAACATGTAGGGTAAACTCTAGAGTATGTACTCCCTTTGCTTCCCTTATAAACATTCTTTCCCATTAAACATTTCCACCTTTATGATTTGTACTGTCTCTTTGTAGAAAGCATGGGGATAAAATACCTTAACAACATTTTTCCTACAGATGCTCTCACTTTTCAAATAAAGTGGATGGGATCTATTGGTTATTTTTGTTCTAATCCCAGCTCTGATGGATGCAATTTTAAAAGCAGATTTGCTCATCGCCAGTGGAGGACAAAAGCTTTCATCCACTCTTAACTGGATTTGGATTGTGCTCTTAAAAACCAGAAAAACATTTTAATCCATACACACTCCCCTCCTAACAGTCTTGATAAGCCTATAAATTCTTTAAAATTGCAATTGTCTTTCTCGATCCAAATAACAAGGTCATTAGTAAAAATAGACATGAACTGTCAGCTGCAGAAAATGACTGGCCTGTTTTGTCCCTATGAGACTCTTTATATCTCTTTTCCATCTTCATGGTGAATTCTTACACTTAATCCTATTTTTACTCAAGTCATATATTTTGGAGCACACCAAAATTGACATACCAGTAAGAAAGTGTTTATGACAGTAAAGTTCAGACAAAATGAAGTTACATGGAATCTATGATTTTACAACAAATGAAGACTTGTCATTTAGATTGGCTTAATAAACTCTGAATGGCCAAAAGCTAGGCAAGATTTTCAACGAAAAGAGAATTCTGGGAAGAAGAAGAGCATAGTTTTGAGGAGTTGAAAGCAAGACATAGAGGAAGCAACATGGGCATTAAAAAATAATAACTTAGCCTTGTTAAAACAAAACCATAGATTAAAAGAAATGGGTTAGTTTAAAATGCAGTGACTAGTGAGTAACAAGTCTAAGTTATAAGTCAATTAATAATAAGTCTCTTTGTGGTTATTTGGAAATTGGCAGGCAGGACAGAAAACTCTGACTACAATTAATCAAAGTTAAGAATGTATTAAGAAACCTTATGAAACATTGCTAGCTGGCCATTTGACTAAGGCGTGGAATTATTGTAAGTGGGAGGACTTTGAACAGAACATGGGAGAACGATACAGATCTCAAAAGACAGGGGCATAAGATGAAAACTGAAGGGCATAGTGGTGTGAGGAAATGCATCCATATAATATTGCATTCAAATGCACAAGAATGGTGCAATTCAGAAGAAAGCATGAGAAACATAGTTCATATGCATGCCTCTTACTCTCTTGGAAAAGGGATGCTTGTTTTTGGAGGTACATATACCTATTATTTTGGGTATCTATATGCCCAGAATTTTGAGGACTTCTATAATAAAATATGGTTCTGCTGCTGCCACCATTTTAAGAGTAAGTGCCCAGCTTCACAGTTCCTGGATTTTATTTGGTGAACAAATGTTTAAATATCAAGTGGAGTTATTGCTGCCATTATTTCAGAAGATTTCCAGACGTCTAGAAAAGGTTTTAGTGTCTAGTGTTGTTGCTAGAGAGCCCATACTTTGCAAATAAGTAATATGTGCCCATTAGCTGAATAAAGTAAATTAGCATCTGATCTGGCAATGCTAAAATAAGTTACTTTAAGTGTGTGTGTGTGTGTGTGTGTGTGTGTGTGTGTGTGTGTGTGTGTGTGTGTGTGAATATGTATCAGTGTTCTGTGTGAGTTTGGAGTGTCTCATGCTACATTGTAAATGTGGAGGTCAAAAGGTAACATTGGAGATATTTCCTTTCTGTCTTGTTTAAGTCAGGGTCTCTAGCTGTTGGCCTTTCTGTATACTAGCCTAGGTCCACCAGCTTCTGAGGAGTCTTCTGTGTCCACTTCCCAACTTGCCACTGATGCACTGGGGTTGAATTTGTGTTCCAGGTTAGCTGACTTTGCTTGGGTTCTGCGGATTTGAAGATATTTCCTATAAATGTATGGAAAAAGCATTGTCTATTGAATCAAGACCAGTTTAAATTTTTGAAGCACTTAAAAATGTATGATTGTGTGTGTGTGTGTGTGTGTGTGTGTGTGTGTGTGTGTGTGTGTGTGTGTAGGTACTTTTATTTTCTTTTAAATTTAAAACCACAGTAATAGGTCAGGGCTCTGAAAAGCATGATGTGAAGAAGATGCTAGGGAACATAGCTGGAGAGTCAAATCAGGTACTTCACAGTTAACACAGAAAGTTTACTTTTAAAAGACAGATTAATCATTCATTAGCTTCCCTTATATAGATAGCATAGAGTTGAAGTTAACCCAAACCCCATTTTTTACTACTATCTAAGTTTCCCAAAGCAAATTGTTTGCAAATCATGATTCTGCTTGCTCATACACCATCATGCTTGTTTCTTCTGAAACAAGGTCTCACTTTATCAGTATGGGGTCTGGAGCTTCCTATATAGACCAGGTTGATCTAGACATCCCAGTTAATCCTTATGCTTTGGCATCTCAACTGCTGTAAAACAGATGTGTGACAAAGACTGGTTCTATTATATCATCACTAAGCAAAGACTAAAGCACCTATGCCACAGGATTTTCATAAGAAAAATATACAATGATATATTACACAGATTTAAATTGAAGGCAACTTTGCTTATGTATATTTTTAATACATTAACATTCAATGGCACAATGGAGTTTTAAAAAGTGACCCAGTCCTATGAAAGTAGACATTCATGTGCCCCACCTGTGTTCTCCCTGCCTCATGCTGATCTTTAAAGTCAGGTCTTTGAAACTTTACTTTGTGCTTTTGATGTTTCCATAGTGACTTGAATCACGGCACTTACAATGCACTAGCCATTTTAGGCTTTGGCCATAGTACTCAGTACAGAAAGTTAATCAGTTACATTCAACAAGCTCTCCATCTTCTGCATTCCACTATTATTTAAAGTTAAGATTTGGTTAAATCATACAACTATGCACTATGTGTAGGCCAATGTATTCAAAATACTGAGTTTTTCTTTTTCTGACTTACTTGAATTGTTTCTCTCTTCTTCCTGCTTTATATTTTGGGTGCCCACTGAATATTATGAAGAATGTACATGAACCTATAAAAGGCATTTTGAACCCAACACAAATGATGAACAAATCAGTGAATTAAGATGTCTGACTAAAAAAGTACTCTGATCTGTGCATCTCACTGGAAGAAGCTTCTTAATGATGCTGTTTACATCCCAGGACCTACAACTAGCAGGACTCGGTAATGTTAAAACTCAGTGCTCCCAGTACTCTCTATTCACAGAACCTAGTACTCAGAGGACCCATTACACACAGGACCCAGTTCTCATGACACCTACTACTCACGGGACCTTTTATTCAGCACCTGGCACTTATAGAACCAAGTACTCATATGACCTAGTACTCGCAGGTCTCAGTAATTAGAGCATCCAGTACTCACAGGACCCAGCACCTAGAGGACCCAGTACTCACAGGATCCAGTGTCTCCTTGATTCTCTATTTTATATCAACTATGCTTTCAGAAGAATGATCATAAGATGATTGAGATGCCATAAATGAACAGTGTCTTTATTTTACATTATTAATTTTGCTTACATATTAAACACTCAGAGCACATATTTCTTTCTGCCAAGCTACAGCTATAATTATAAACATTAGCTTGATGCAACTCTGCTAAAATTCAACCCTGAGAATAATTGACTCTAAAAATGTTAAGTGTTTCTATGCTTTCTTGCTGAGTGGTAATCGTGTTTGGATGTTGGAGACCATTTTCCAGAATAAAAGAAAAAGTGTTTTACATAAATAAAACAAGAACTATACTTCCAAGCAATGAATTTGCATTCAGATATGGCCAGGCAACACTAGCAAATGTAAGAAAGCAGCAGATAGTACTTATTCATGAATACTTAATGTTCAGCATGTGCTGAGTTTTAAGTAAGTTGTAGACCTTTTGCTAAGTACATTTTAGTTATTAAAGTATTTGTTTCCAAAAAAGCCTTACAAGATAGTCTAATTTTACATATGAGAAAATAGGGTATGGCAAGTAAATAATTCACTGAGTGGTGATACACCAAGTTATGTGGAAAAGAGATTTAAATGTAGATGTTTTTGTTGTTGCTGCTGGCTGTTGTGGGTTATGTACTATGTGGATGTGAGTGAGGGTGCAATAACTATGTGTGCATGTTGCTTGAGTATAAGCCAAAGGTTGGTGTTCTGTCTCTTTTTTTATTACTCGAACTGGTACTCATTGGTTGTCTGGAATAGCTCTCTAGTGAAATTCAGATTTTCTCCTGTCTCTGTCACCCAGAGCTTGGATGATAGGTGGACTCAGATGTGCTCTGGATTCTGAGGATCTGAACTCAGTCACTTGTGCTGCTGCAGCAACCACTTTCTCCACTAAGTCATCTGATCTTAGATATTCAAATTCTTCTAAGAACTCACAGTTAACATTGGCAGTGTCAATTACCACCATCAATATCTTTAATATTGTGGTATAAATTAAATGTTAGTAAATAAAATAAAACAAAACATTTTATAAGGGACCGAAGTGTTATAAATTATATCTTGTGAAAGTAAAACATTTATAATACATTGTACAGAATATAACCTGCTCAGCTTATATAATCCTGACTGTATGTAAAGGAATAATCAGCAATAAATAAATATCCAGAGAACCACAAAGTTTTCTCATGTAGTATATCCTAATTACAGTTTCCCTTCTCTGTCTCTTCCCAGGTCCTGCCTGCCTTCCCTCCGTCTAGATGCGTGTTCTTTCTGTCTCTCATTAGAAAACAAATAGGCATCTAGGGTATACTAATAAAACAAAATAAAGGAGAAATAAACAAAACAGAACAAAACAAATAGACACAGGGAAGAGGCCAAAGGAAAAGCTAAAGAAACACATATAACCACAGAGAAATATGTGTTCCCACAGAAGCCATAATATATTTGAAAAAGACCCGAAAGATTAAAAAAAAAATACTGACATAACATTATGAGACAAACAATCTCCAAAGATGCCCTTGAGTTTGTTTTCTGTTGGCATCTACTGCTGAGCATGGGGACTGCCCTTAAGAATAGTTCGTTTCCCTAGTGAGACTCTCTATAGAAAACTATTTTTTGTTTTGCTTTTTGAAAGTGGTATCAGTCGAATATAGCTTCTGAGTTATTGGTGGGGGCATGGGTCCACTTGTCCTTTTAGCTCTGTGACTTCCTCTGGTGCAGATCCAGGCTGGCCTTGTATGGGCTGCCACAATTTTTGTGACTTTAAATATGTGTTGACTCTGTGGTGTTTAGAAGCCTATGTTTTCCTGGTGTTATCCATCCCCTCTGACTCACATTCTCTTTCCACTATCCTTTCTCAGGGGTCCCTGAGCCCTAAGGGGAGAGATTTGCTGGAGACATCCATGTAGGGCTGTTTCCAGGTCTCTTACTCTGCATATTGGCTGGCTATAGACCTCTGTATTTGTTCCCATCTGCTACAGCAGGGAGCTTTATTGGCAATGGCTGAGTAAGGCACTGATCTGTGAATATATCAGAATGTCATTGGAAATGATTTTATTGTTATGTTATTTTAGTAGAACAGTTGTATTTGTTTTCCTTCTGAGTCACTGACCTATATCTAGACTTGGGTTCCTGTTCATTCAAGTAGAGTTATGTAATGGATCTATTTCATGGAATGGGCCTTAAATCACATCAGATCCTGGTTAGTTATAGACCTTTTTGAATTCTTCTACTAGCATCCATCCACTTTGACTAGCATCATCTATTGTTTTTTCTAATGCGTATTTCTGGCTTCTGTATCTGTGTCCATAGCTATATGAAATTATGTATTCACCTTGCATTTTATTCCATTAATCAACCCATCTGTTTGTGTCAATATTTAATTTGAGCTTTATTACTTTAACCCTATAGTATAATTTCATATCTGGGATGGTGACTTCTCTAGCACTTCCTTCGTTAACCATCTCCTTTTTGAGATTAGGAAAATTTTCTTCTATGATTTCTTTGAAAATAATTTCTATACCTTTAACCAGGATTTCTACTTCCTCTACTTCTATTATTAATAGATTTTTTTTCATAGTGTCCAAAGTTTTGGGATCTTTTGTGCCTGGATTTTCTTTGACAAAAGTATCCATTTCTTCTCTCTTGTCTTCAACACAAGATTCTCTCTTCAAATATTTTGAAAACATTTTGAGATAGAGTTTTCCAAATGAGGGGATTTTGGTGAAGGAAAACCTGGTCTCTGAATTTCTAAGACCCTTTCTATGTATTAAAATCAATATATTACTAACAATAATATTATATTAATCATTACATTACTAATGATAGAGAAATTGCTATAGAAATTAAGTCAGGAATATTTAAGTGCTGATGAATTGAGTCTATAGAACTTTATTTCTCAGTACTAATAAAACAGTAGAAAGGAACTTGCTTATGACCTTGAGATTTCACTAGTGTTGTAGAGAATTCTCTTAATGAGGGATATATGATGCAGATATAGCTATGCAGTTAATTTAAGCTAAAACAACTATAAAACTTAGTAATATTTTCCTATGCCTTTGGGAAACTTAGCTTCACATTCATTACTGCTGCACACTGCATAAACTCCTCTCTACAACTAGAGAATTGGGGTTCCTCATGTTTGACTTCTGAGTTTTATAGTTAGTAAAAACTGAGGGTTGGGTGTATTCAACTCATATGTGAACCAAATGTAATGTTAACAGAAAACATAGTGTGTGAAATGATAAGCCTTTAAAACATTTTGGTCCATTGCTTCTTAACAAAATATGTGTGTCACTAAATACTAAAAGAATTCAAGTGATTCTAAGAACTACAGAATATTGAAAAGGTAAAATGTCATATATCCCGGGAGTAGATGATTAAGAGCATGTAGTCTAGCCCACTTATCCACTTGTTAGGTAGCTCACTGCTGCTTGTAGTTCTAACTACATAAGATCGGATACCCTTTTCTTTCCTCTACAGGCACCTGCACATGTGTACTCATGCTCACACAATACACATACATAAAGATTAAATCTATAACAAAAGTCATATATTTGAGTTTATAAAGCTATATTACCAGCATTATGAAAAAATAGTTACAATGAACTTTTACAATTTTGGAGAAGAAAATTAGATCACTGTTTATAACATGTTCATAGGATATTATTTATAGAACAAATAAGAGCTTAAAAACATTTTTTGAATATATAGCATTTTAAAAATTTAACTGCTGAACAAGGAAGGATGTTTGAAAATATCCCCAAAGTAGGTTCTTATATTTTCAGGATAAACAAAGGCTACTGACTTGTTGACTCTTTTAAATTTTACTGCAGAATTCACATTAACAATGTAGCACCACTAAATCATTTATCAAAATGGAATGGTCTCTTTTATAATTATAGAGTAAAATGAAACATCTGTTATTATGTAATCTTTTAAATTGTGTATAATACAATAATTTGTAGTTACAACCATATAAATAAAAGATTTATGGTGTGATATCTCACTAGAAGGTAAAATTTGTGAAAGAAGGAAGAGGCAAAAGTTTAAAATATCTGATTCATACGTTGGCTGCTGCTTTCCACAAACTCTACTAAAATGGAAGAGAAATGGGTTTATAACACACAAAAACCTGAGAAGTTTAATGGCATAGGATTGTGATGTGGGAATGCCTTTCTGTATGCTGTGAATATCAATCTTTAAATAAAGGAGCTGTTTTGGCCCATGACAGGCACCATAGGAAAAGTAGGAGGAGGCATCAGAGTAGGTAGGAGGAGCAGGGCAGAGTCAGAGGCAGAAGGAGCCAGAAGCCCAAAGGAGCAACATGTAAGGAACACAGGTGAGCCACGGGTCATGTGGCAGGAAAGATGTATAGAAATGGGTTGATTTTTAAGATGCAAGAGCTAGCTAGCATTGTGCCTGAGCCATAGGCCTGAGCCAAACAGCATGAAGTTAATATAAGAGTCTGAGTCATTTCTGGGGCCTGATCAGCAAGGGGCAGCTAAGGGGTCTGGGGCTGCAGATCTGTGAGTCTGGGCCTCTGGCTGCCAGGGACTAAGAAATCACATTGTAACAAATGGTGTCCCTGGGTGGGCCAAATATCCACTTAAAGCCTGAGAAAGTTTTTAAAAAGGTTTTAACACGGAGACTGAGACAAAGAAGCTTCCAAATTGTGTATCTGAAGCAGGTCATTGTACAGAGAAAGCATGACATCCAGGTCACATTCAAAATGGCGCCTGTGGACTGGCAGCAGGAGTGTAAGCTACAATCAAGCCAGTTCCTGAAATCTCACAGAAGACTCAGTAGCATGTTATCTGTTTAAGGTTTCTGCTTATTTTGAACAGAAAGGAAACAAAGACGGATACTTAGTAGCAGCATTTTCTTGGGTCTGCTCTGTTTGCTGGCCACAAACAGACGTGGTCCCTTTCAGAGAACTTACTGATTCACTATGCAGCTCTTTAAGAGAGTGTGAGTATTTTAAAAGCTGTTATGGTTGGAAGATGATTAAGGATTCACAATAAAACAGATTCAGATGAAAAGAAAACCTGTAAACGGATTACAATGTGTGTAAAAGGTACATAGGCTTCAGAGAGAAAAAAAGATAGAAAAAGTCTTTAAAAAGAGAAATAGAGTAATAAAAATATAATAAGCCACGTAAAGATGGAAAATAGACACAAAATCTGGATTTTGGTTGTTATTGTGTTTTCTTTTAATTTTTTAACTGCTAATGAGCTAACTGCAGAAAGACAATGGATTGCAAATACAAAGGCTACTAAGTTAAACAAGAATATATATTTTAAAGCTATTTTGATTTTGAAATTTATGTCTAAGGATTTATTGCTTTGGAAGAGTTCTGCTTTTGTTTCCACAGAAGATGAGAACCTGTGGATTGTTTCGCAAATATGGTTTCATCAACCAAGACCCCCTGAAAAAACCTCTGATTGGAAGAGATGGCCATATCAGCTTCAGGGCTGCAGATTATGATCCAGTCTCAAGAACCAATGAGATTTTCAACACCCCTTAATCAGCAGGAAGTAGTAATGGAAAACTACGCCCAAATTCCAAAAATATGTTTCTAAATGTTTGTTTTCATTATAAATGGTTAATGGTCATAATTAATCTCTTTGTAAGAAGAAAAGGGGGATGTGGTATATGAATAATTTTTAAAAACTTAGATTATTGAATTTACTTAGATCAGGAAATCAGCTGTTAATCTCAAAATGTTTTGCATTGGTATGGATTTTGGTTTACAGATAAAAACTGAAGGTCGATTTTATTATGCTGAATGTATTTTTCTACTCTGGTTTATGGTATGATGTTCATGTAACTGATTTAAGTTTTTAATGTATAATTAATAAATGCAGGTTAATAGTCACCTTTGATAATAAAAGTTTTAGGTAGGTTAGTCAGGATTTTTAGGTATACAAAGATATATTTCTGTTAGATAGATGATCTTCAAAGACTTCTAAGACCCATAGAATATGGCATTTAAAATGTTTTAAGAACTTAGACTTTTCTGGACAGTGAGACAGATCTGCTCCTGGCAGCACTGATTTACTTCAAGAGAAAAATGGACATTGAAGAAACTCCATATGGAAATTAGTTTCTTTGTGGCATCGGTTAGCCACTGGACATGAACCTGTTATATTGACTGCTTGACAGTATGCAGTTTAAACTGGACATGCAGGTTCCTTAGGAAGGTGACCTCTGAACTTTGGCAGAACAAGCCAAGATGGTCATTCAGGTTCCTGCTTTGAAGAGAAAACTGTCAGACATTCTTTAGGACTCGAGGAGAAGCAGCTGATGAATGGACAGAGCATTTCCTAATTCACTAAAATGAAAAGAGACACTGGGCCTGTAGGCTGAAGATGGATGCCCCAACTTTATAAAGGAACTTTGGGTGACTGCCCAGGCAGATAGGTGTCATCTCTGTCATTTCTAGATTTTAGAAGTTGCTTGCACTTCCAGTTTACTTGGGTAAACATATCCTTCTGTGGTCTTTGATATAGTTAAAGATTAGATAGTCATAAGTATAGTTTTTCTTGGTTATTTTAAGGTATGTATGAAACTTTAGATTCATAAGGATAAGGTTGATAAGAGTATTTTCTTTAATTTTGCTAAATACAAATAGACTAGATATTGTAACTGTAATTCTTGCCTGATAGCTATTTTGTTATATGTAATTTTGCCTTGTTAAAATTGAAGCTTTCCTTTTTTTATTAGACAGAAAGGGGGAAGTGATGTGGGAATATCTTTTTGTATGCTGTGAATATCAATCTTTAAATAAAGGAGCTGTTTTGGCCCATTACAGGCACCATAGGAAAAGTAGGAGGAGGCATCAGAGTAGGTAGGAGGAGCAGGGCAGAGTCAGAGGCAGAAGGAGCCAGAAGCCCAAAGGAGCAACATGCAAGGAACACAGGTGAGCCACGGGCCACGTGGCAGGAAAGATTAATAGAAATGGGTTAATTTAAGATGTAAGAGCAAGCTAGCAATGTGCTTGTGTCATAGGCCAAACAGCATGAAGTTAATATAAGAGTCTGAGTCATTTCTGGGGTCTGATTAGCTGCAGGCAGCTAAGGGGTCTGGCGCAGCAGGTCTGTGTGAGTCTGGTCCTCTGGCTGCCAGGGACTAAGAAATCACATTGTAACAGGATTGGAGATAAATTTCCAAATTTTAAATTTATAAAGTGCTAAAAGGAACAACTGACTTACAACGAAGGAGGTGGTATCATCTAAAATAGCATTTGTTTTGAAAAGGTATGGGTTATTTCCATAAAGAAATGAAAACAAGGAAGTCAAGAACCACCCTGCCCCCATCTTAGGTTTAAAAACTTCTTTAATATAATCAAGACAAACTAGGTTCATTCCCACTTATGCGTAAACTTCTGTTTCTCAAAGATTGGTCTATATGCTATCTGTAATCTTAGTTCCAAATGGTTCTGTACCGAAGGTTACAGTTCTTGAATCATCTTGCAACCCTACCTTTGTTTCAGAAGATTATATGAGTACCTTGTTTTGCCTACTTTGCAACTCCATCTATTTTACTCACCAAACTCACCATTTGGGAAACCCTCTACCCACGATCATAAAAGCCTTGTCTTCCTGAATTTAATACTGATCTTTCAAATCCTTCCCTAAGGGGAGGCAAGCCATGTACACATGTAAAATAACTTGATTTTATTAATTTCTTGATTTAATTAATTTTGCCAGGGTGATTTGGTTTGGTGTCCTTTCTCCTTCAATCTTTGGGATTAACATATTATTAAAGGAACTGACAAATGACACACAGTCCGTTGAAAATTGGTCTTTTAGTTCTAGAATATTAAGGAATGGACTGAGAAACCTATTGATTTGCAAATAAAAAGTCTTCTTACATGAAGGAAAGGCTATAGTAGAGGCAGAAATTAAAAAGCCTACCTGATGAATGACCTTTTCTTGATGTGAACCTGTAATGGCCTCCATTTTTTCCCATTTTAAAAGGAACAATCTGTAGATTATTATCTTTTCGGATTATGATTGTTTGATTGCTATGAGAATGAGATATTTGAGATCCAAACAAACTCAACTTCATATATAATTTCCCAGTGTGTTTTGTATTGCATCACTATGAGAAGAAGACCTAGTGTATGAGAGGTACAATGCCTTCTTTGATAAGTGAAAATGGATCTCAGAATAAAAGTTTTTCTGTCCTTGTCAGCAAGCCAGGATCCCAACCTTGGTTAATTCCTCCTGATGAAAAAATTTTGTAATATTCATTTTAGTAATAATATTTTTGACTGAATATTTTGTCCCTGTTATTTAGGTAGGGTGAAGAAAGTATAGAGAAGAAATACATGCAGTATATATATACATAGTGTATACTCATATTTATCTCTAACCACATGTATGTATGTCAGTGCATACGTATGACAGTATATGACTATATATATGTACTTACATATATACAACATATATACATGCATACACACATGTTGAAAAGAAATCTTTGTTTAATGGGTAGGGAGATGGCTCAGTTGGTTGAAAAGATTACTAGCCTAGTAAAAGAACATGAATTTGAGTTCATGGAAGCCATGTAAAAATGAGATGAGTTAATTTATAATCCAGATACTACATGAAGATGATCTTCAGAGTCAGGAGAATCCTTAGAAACTTGAGGACTAACTAGTCTAGTTACCAAAATAGAAAAACAAAAGTAATTATATTTATTGGAAGGGCATATCTTCTTAAAGCAATAAACCTAGCTGAAAGAGTAATATTTTACAAGAAATCACTTAAAACTGACTTGTTAATTCTGTTTTGGGATCTTAACAGTTGATACTGGTTGAGCTTTTGATAAGAAAGCATAATATTATAAAGCAAAATGCAACATTCAGTTTATATGCATTGCATATTTATTATGAGCTAGTCTAATTATAAAATTAGGAGTCATATTAAAATGTATAAATATGGTGTGGATTATCATAATTCATCAAGAGAAGTTTCTAGCTTGGAAAAACCTCAACATTTATAACTTAAAAAGGAACTTGTGGGTCACATGAGAACATAATGGGCTTCAGTTCTTTAAATCCAAAACCAGCTAAGTGTATATAAAGAAACAAAACACACCATTGACCAATTCTGTTTGCTTGTCTAGAACTTTGTATCTTTAATGATTTCCACAGATAGCTGCAAAAAATATACTTGTGAAGTGTACTTAAGATATATTAAATTATTGAGTCCTCATCTGTCTTTTTCATAAAAAGTACAGACTTCAAACCTAAGTAGAGTTTTATTCTCATGATAATGGAGGAGACAGATCAGTGAGATGGTTCAGCAAGTAAGGGCCTGTTCTGTCAATCTCAACCACCTGAGTTTGATCCCTGGCACCCATGTAGGAGAAGAGAGCCAAATGCTATAAGCTGTTCTTGGATGGCAACTCTCACACCATTGCAAAATTAAAATCAAACACAAAGTCTATAAAAATTCAAATCATAACACCAATACCAATATTGGTATCATCTATCTATATTCATGTACTTAAACACACTAACAAATAAATAATAAAGTTAATGTCATGATTGTCTTGTACAATGGAATGAAGTATCTGTATATTTTTGTTCCTATATTCTCTATATAATGTATTGCATTTAATATAGTCTAACAATTAATAATGCCTATCATATAGACTTTATTACATATTAAATAATTAGTATATTTAAAATTAACAAAAAATATACCATAACCATTGTACTATATCGACCAGATATATGCTATCTTATCTTGAATTGCATGTATTTGCTTAAACTTTTCACTCTCTGTTTTAATATGTTTCCATAATATTTTATTTCTTAGGTGACTTTTCTTCACTTCTTGAAATTTTTTGCTACGCTAAGGCTAACTAAGGTTAATTAGATTCTCCTTTAGTTATTAATGAGCTTTTATCTCGTTTTATTCTCTCTCTCTCTCTCTCTCTCTCTCTCTCTCTCTCTCTCTCTCTCTCTCTCTCTCTCTCTGTGTGTGTGTGTGTGTGTGTGTGTGTGTGTGTGTGTGTGTGTGTGTGAGTATTTTGCATATTTCATCTGGCTTCCAGTTTAGAGTTCTTCAAGTATCCCTGAGTGTGCAAGCAAGTAGCTATCTGCTTTTCTATTTTTCTTGTGCCTTTTCCTATGCTTTGTTTTATGTTTGTTTGTTTTTTTGGGGTACCATTCCACCGTATTTGCCTTTATTTTATATTGTTATATTATATGATATCACTATCCCTTAGACGCCTGCTTATTTTCAAGTTAGAAACAGAGAGGAGGTGGATCATGATGGGAAGGGAAATGGGAGGAGCTGGGAGGCACAGAAGGAGGGGATCTTAATGAGGATAAGTTATATAAAAACATATTTGTGTGCTACAGAGTGAGGAAGTACAACACTTAGATCTTGTATCTTTTCCTTGACTTTATCACATCCTCCTCTTTGTATATCTTCTACATCTTGGGGTGCTTTGAATCTTCATCTACAATGCATCAGCTGAAGAATCATAGACAACTTGATTTCACTTTGTCCTAGTTAGCATGTAAAATGAGAAAATAACGACTCCCACGTACAACAGTTAATGAGAACTGAAAATGGTAAGGGTCACTTGGAAGTATATTTTGTTCTAAGCTATTCGTTGGAAGATAAAATGATTAATTTCCATATCTTTGATTCATATTTTAATTCTACTTGGGACTAAGAAACTACTCTTTCTAAATACTCTTTTATCTCTCTCTTCTTCTTGAAGCCAGAGTCTATATGTCAATCATATCCACTTGAGATATACTTTTAAAGATGTGGCTCAATTCCTTGTACACACTGCTTTTGTTTCAGCTCCCACTAATTTATCTCCTTCCAACTTTGACATTATGTAGATAATGTTCCACACAATTTAGTTCTCAATTACATGCCGTCTTATAGTTAAATTTGTGTCATGTATTATAATCATATTTTTAAATACAATGTTAACTCCTTGAGGGTTTTGCATGGAAAACTAATAAATCTGTCACAAAACTTAGCTAAACTTTGAGTCAGAATACAGTTTGGGTGAAATTTTGGTGATTCATCTCTTATTAACTTTATTGACCATATTTTCAATATGAGATGCCTTTAAAGAAATATCTCAGTAGATTAAAATTAAAATGATTTATGTTTGTCTTATTAAATAAAACACTTACTGCAATTAAAATATAGGATATTTTCTCAAGACATTTTACAGGACAGAAAAGGCTTGGGGGGTGCATTGAGCACCTCCTCTAATTTGAAGGCTTCACAAATGCTATACCAGGAAGAAAGTTATTGTCTTGCTCCAGGTCCAGAGGGAACCTGATTGGATTTAAGAAGATTTAGACTTTAAAACCTCAGGTAGTACTGATAACCTCTGTGGTCACTTGTCATATTGACCAAATCAAGCCTTAGCCTCAGGTTTATTAGGAATCTTTCTTATCAGCATCACTTATGGAAAAGGTGTGAGGATGACTTGAGCCTCTCTTGTATACTGTTCTTTCTGTTGTTCATTTGTTGATGCTTGTCTGACTCTTGATTTTAGAAGATGAGATGCCTTCTAGGAACAATATATGTATACAGTAAGACAGGATAGAACTGAATGCAGACAGTCTCATTGTCAAATATAATATGCGTACTAATGTTCCACCTGTCTATCTATCTAATCTATCTTTATTCCTATCTATCTATCTATCTATCTATCTATCTATCTATCTATCTATCTATCGCCTATCGATCTACCTATCTTATAGATACCTTATGTCTATTCATTTACTATTGCTCTATCACCTGTCATATATTATTAATTTATATATAAAGCATACACTTAAAATTTATTGATGAATGTCAAAATCAGATTTTAAAATATGAAAATTTATTTGGTCCTTATATAATGGGCACTCTTTATAGATACTTTATTTTAGAACAAAGCAATGTTGTGTTTTCTTCACTAGAACTTCTGCTAAAGGAGTTTCAAACTGTGGTCAAAACAATTTTAAAGAAGAATGCAGTTCCTTCTTAAAATTCATTGGCAGCAATGAGCTAACAGAAGCACATATTAGCACTGCTTAAGGTTAGTGATAATTTCACATCACCTTTTAACAAATTGAAATGCATTTTATTAAATTATATAAAAAGTTTAAGCTCTTAAAAGAAGGTTGGTTTTAGAGTTCACAAATTAAATCATAACAAGAGATCTGGATTAAATTTAACACATGAATATTCGTCACTCTATCAGCGAGCTTGGATTATATGCTGTGAGAAAAAAAATGTTTCCTTTAAAAGTTAAATTACATTTTGTTATTTTGATTTAAAACGAATGTAGTTTAACTACTTTATTTTTTATTCTTTCCCAATCATAGTAGACATTTTCTCCCCAAACTCCTGTTTATTTTGCCATAGATTATTTATTTCTGGTATATCTCCACAGTGATGAGTATTCTGCACATTTGTTTTGTGCGGTCTACAATATTGACCATGGTCATATTTTGCTTCTTGTTATTATATTTATTCTCCAGTTACAATCAAATTTTAAATGACTTCCTTTAAATGGGCATAAACATGGATTTTTTCCTGGCACTCAGTGTAACATCACTGAGGATCCTCTCTGGAAGCTGTTAATCAATATTTTACTCATTTACTATTCCATATCTGTTGTTAAATTCAGCAGTTAACAACATTTGGGGCATGGGTCAGTTGGTCCTAAGAGACAAGAAGGGTTTTATTGCTAAGCTATCTATTTACACAGGGCTGGTTTGCATTTATGAAGTCTGAAATGCCTTGATGCTTTATGAGAAACTAGCATTGATGTCCCATATTTGCTATTGTCTCTTAAAGTATGTCTATGAGCTATTGAAAGAAAACAAAATTTTTACTGAAGTGGGTCTGGAATGTATGATGTTAACTTAAAAATTCTTTCTTAGCTGACAGATTCAGACATTCAGATGTTCTGCCAACTGTCAATTTTAATGCAATGCAAAACATCAACAGGTGATTTACTATAAAGAAATTCAATGAATTGATTTACTCAGAGTTTAAGTGCCAGTGAGGTAGATAGGGAAAAGGCACTTGGCATGTAATCCTAACTCAGTCCTAAAAACTTGAGTTCAACCCCCAGAACCTATGTAAATGTGGAAAGAGAAGAATGATCTCAGAAGTCATCCCCTGATGTACACAAGAGTGCTGTAGAATGTGTGTGTGCGTGCACACACACACACACACACACACACACACACACACACACACAAACATGAGAGAGATTAATAATAAACATAATAAAAATGAAAATGAATAGAAATTAACACACGAGTAACAAACAACAAGAATAGAAGAGAAACACTGAAGGAAGTAGCAAACTTGAGATATCTAATTTGAAATAAGTTTTGAGTTTAATGTCAAACCAGAAAATATATTTCTACACATTCAAAAGTTTCAGGGATTTTTTTCTTTTATAACAAAAGTCTTACTTTCAAATTTTAAGTGGAAGCTCAAAGATTATAAGTAGTGTCAGTAGAAGTATATTCTCTTAATTTTCACAATTTATTTGCTGAGGACCGTTACATATAGATTAAGCTTCAGAACCTTCAAATATTGTCTGTTTTCTGATGTTGACTCAGTGATTTTCCAAATCGTAACATCTTTCAAGTGGATTTTGCTAGTCACCTCACTGTTGCTGTCTAGGTAACATTATGATGTTACCCTAAAGAAAAATGGCCAGCATGAAGACAAATGTTACTAGTTAGTACAATGTTTTTAAAGCCATCTATTTTCAATTGTTTTAAACCAGTGTAGGAAAAGTGATACAGTGTCTACCTTATAAATGTATTTGTCTGTATCAACTACATAATAAATAAAGGAGAATCAAAAGTGTCTGTCTTTTCAACCATGCTATCATTTTTTTTAAATGTGGAAATGTTTTTTTCACATTTTTAATTTCAATGAACTGCTGTTAATTAATTGAATAAATTTTAATGCAAAATTAATCCACTGGATCATTACTCAGGTTATTATGTACTTTGAGCTATAGAGATGCAATTTGCATGTTATTAAAATAATCAGAAAGACTTTAGTATTAAGAGTAAGATAACGTTTAATTTCAGCTCATTGAAATAATTTTGTTAGCAAAGCAAAATGAAGGATAATATGACCTTTAGAGAGGTGATGGAATATGAAATCTGAAAACATGGTTTACTTGAAATTTGTTAGAGAAGCCACTAACATGTGCTAGGATACATTGTCCTCTTCAGTTGTTCATGAAGCTCTTTGTTTTCCCAAACCATCCTCCAATACTGTTTTATGCCTTTTAGACCTCATGGTCTACACATAACTTGAAGGATGCTAAACACATTCTGTTATTACCATGGCGTCTTGATCATTTGGCTACTAAAAGTGAAAACAAACCTGGGTGAACACAGATACATGTATCATTTTCCACTGTTTTTGCACGAATGGAAACTTTATCAGGGTATTGAATATAGGCAGACTTCTCTCTCAGCAAAGGTTTGTCTGTTTGGTACAGATGAGAAAGAGAATATTTATTAAACAGAAATGATGTGTATATTCCCCTCCACGGTAACAAAAGAGATTGACACTCTCAGCTTCAGAAGTCTGGGGATTCTGTTCTGAGGCCTGTTGAAAGTGGTTATATGCTAAGCAATAAGATTCGTTCAGGCTTCCTATTACATAAAATAAAACATTGCAATTTACCCATTACTTTGCTTACTTGCATGTAATTTTAGTAGAAACTTGTACTGCCGACATAGTTGACACTTTCTTTCTTAACTCACAGAATTTTCAACTGCACAATATGTGTCCATTCATTACTTTTCTTACATGATTTACTCAAATATTTTACCTGTACTTAACTGTATGTACATGTCCAGAATCACTAAAGAGTTTATAAGTAGATATTTTTCTATTTTCCCCTTTAAACCATACTCAAGTGTGCTCTTAGTATTTTTCAAGAAAAATCTGATGTATTGAACTAAACAAAACAGAATTTAAGGCTTTTTTAAAAGAATCACAAAGTCCATTTTCTACAATAGGTGTTTACTACTATGAAAATATTTCTTGTTACCAACTTTCTGGATAGAAAAATGCCAATATCATTTTTACAATGCATGAATAATAGTATTTTCTAGGACAATATTTTTTACATGAGTTAACACTGAATAACTAATAATTTCACGTAAAAATGAAACGAAGTTATTTTCTAATAGCTTAATGGATACAGCTCTATAAATTTTGAGGGAAAAATGCAAAAGGTTCTTTTATTTACTGTTTGTAATCATCAGATGAGGTTAATCATTCTCAGGTGAGATTTAATCATTGACTTCTGTTTAAACTGTTCCCACTGTAAAGACATATTAACAATGAAGACATATTGATTTATCTGCAAAATATATTCCAAGTTTTATAGCACTGAGATTTAGGCCAAGTCTGTGTATATTCTTGGCTACTGCTTTATTACTAAACTATAACCCCAACCCTAAGATTACCTTTTCAGATTATATGTTTGTTGTATTTTGTGACATTAGTGTGATAGACAGTTTTCTGTTGACTTGACACAAGTTAAAAACTTCTGATAGGAAGGAACTTCAATTTAAAAAATGCCTCCATAATGACTATAGGCTATGGTATTTTCTTAATTAGTGATAGGTGGGAGAAGGCCCAGCCTATTATGGGTGGTATGACCCTGTGATGATAATCCTGAGTTCCACAAGAACTCCTAGCTGCATTCTAAATATTTATCATCATTATACCTACAGATAAATGAGTTCCAAATTCTAACTAAAGATACATTCTTTGCTACAAATGGAGACCATTACAAAAATGCAACTTGCCAAAGTACAGAGAATAAGTGATCATAGATGCCCACCCCAACTGATAAATCTATAGCACAACTTTTTCACAGTAAGCTAGAGGGAAGCATTGTGGAAGAAGGTCTGGAAAAACTGTACAAATCAGAGGAACTAGGAATCTGCTGTAAAAACTGTGTCCTCTAGAAATGGTGTGAAGCCTTCCTCATTATACCTCAACAATATGGCTGCCTAAGCAAGATCTGAAGAAGTACAACACCAATAGACCTTGTAATGTGAAAGGGAATATTTTGCAGTGCTCCACTCATAAATGAACTGCAGGTAATTAAGGCAGGCTGAAAGTGGGAAACTAATCTTCTCTGGGGATGAGCCCTCTGGCTGGTTATTCAATACCAAGTGGTCAGCCCTAAAATCATACATAACAAGTAACACTAGACAAACAGTTGCATTTATATAATTAGCTGCACATGTAACAGTAGTAACTAAAGGAAAAAAAGGCCATAATTTTGAAAAGAGCAAAATGATGTACATGGGAAGTGTTGGAGGGAAATAAATAGAAGACTCCTACAAACTAGTTTGCATTTTTCATCACGAGAAGATACATCAAGAAGACCGTCTATGAACCAGAGACAGAGCACTTATGAGATGCTAAGACTTCAGCTACTACCAACAATGACTATGAACCATATATATTTATGGCCCTTAAAACATCAAGACTATTATAGTTCACTAAAGGAAGCCAAGCAGATTGGTCTGGTGACACAGCTCAGAGGGTAATGGTACATGCCATCAACCCTAAAGATCTAAGTTCCATCTCATGAAGCCCAGAGAGTAAGGCAAGAACTGACTGTTCTAAGCTTTTCTATGATCTTCATACCATGTATGTTTGTGTGTGTAGGAGAGTGTCTGTAGATGTGCACATGCACCTGCATATGCACACACGTGTATAAATAAATACAAACAAATTTTAAAAGCAACTCTACAAGAGCTTATTGCTCTCATATAATTGAATTGATACCTCATCTGTTCCTTAACAATTAATTCTTGATTATTTTTATTTTTACTTCCCATTTCTTTCTTTCAGAATATTATGTGAGCCATTCACTGAGTGAGTATGGGGCTGGGAGACAGAAAGCAAATGTCTGTAAGACTTTTTTCTTTTCTAAAAATACAATGAACTATTCTGCTGTGAAAGAAAATAGGATTAGCTACAAAAGACAATCATATTTCTTCTAGATTTTATAATTATTTAAGATACCCCAAGTTAAGTTGTTCTTCACAAAGCTGTTGTATCTGTCTGAAGTAATTTGCTTAGATGGATACAGTCTAAACCGTTGTATAAAAATGTGAACATACATCCTGCCTAAAAAGATCCTGGCATAGCACATCCCAAAAGTCTCTGTCAGTGCCACTGATTTAGCCATACTTTTCATTGTCATCTATTATCCCATAGTTTCCTACATAGACATGCATGCCTGGATAGCATTTATTATAAATACATCAACTTTTCTTTCCTTTTAATCTTCAAGTGATGCTCTATTTAGATAATAAGAGGACACTTTCTCCCTATAACACTCTTCAGTGTTCAGGAAAAGTTTTGCAAATTGCTTAATACTCCTCTTTGGGACCAGTAATTCTTTCTGAGATCTATCTAGGATGCTGAATTCATTTGCAAAGGTAGTTCTGTGTCAACGAATTTCCAGATCCCATGTTTTATAAGTAGGTGAGATTTGACTCATCAATGTGAAATAACCAATAGCAATTCTTTACATCTGCTAGCTAGCATCTGTGTACTTATGGCAATGTTTTGTAGCTATGTGTTTCTCCACTAGCATAGAAAGGTTTATAAAAACTATTTAAAGCTTGGGGTGCAGCTCAATTGGTGGAGAGCTTGTTTAACCTGCATGAGACCTTGGCTTTGATCACTCAGATCACATAAAACTGAGCACAATGGTGAATGCCTTTAATACTAGCACTCAGAAGATGGAGGCAGGAAAATCAGGACTTTGAGGTCAAGTTAGTCTATATGTCATGTTCAAGGCCTGCAGAGGCTCATCAGATCTCTCTCAAATAAAATAAAACATTTTATTCCCTTTTATATTTTTAGCACTTGTCAATGACAGTTTTCTCAAAAGATAAATAAAAATTGAATTCAAGCCAATTTGGATGGAAAAAAGGTGCTTGTGGACTATTGAAGCTGATTATACATATGCTCTGAAATCAGATTAGTATACAAATTAAAAATCAAGGATGCTTATCTGTAACTATTAAGAATGAAATGATTTCCTGCAGTAAGTGTTTTATGCATTTCTGTAGTACTTGGGGCTGAGGTTAACTGCACTGAATCTCCTAATATACTAGGATGAAATCAATGAATACAGGTGGTGGCCATATATGATAGAATTATATTTTTCTATCCAGTATAGGTCCAAATTATTTATAAGAATTTTAATTAAAGTAGGGTCAAGTGGTCAGTAATAAAATAGTGTAAAATAAAAAGTGGATGTTCAATGAAAAGAAAAGCACTGTGATGTCATATAAGTAAAAACCCTTAGTGAATTTCTTCAAGCCTTTTCCCTTTACTTTTATTTGGCCAAAATGAGAAAAACTGCTACCTGGGAATGGTGGTGTCTCCTGTTGGAGGGAGAGCTCAGCACACATGGAAAAGGAGATGTCTTCAAATAATGGAACCTAGAGCATAGGCTGTGTTTTCAAATTATTTTTGTTCTTGTTACTATAAACTAAGGATATAAGGCAACTTAACTAAACATTTCTTTATCATCTATTATGTATGACCCGCTGCATATTGTCAATCTCATTATAATATATAACCAACTATGCATACATAGACTTTTGCCAGTAAATTTGGAACCATCTAATAGAGTATGCAGGATGGCAAAAATTCCCTACACCATACATCCTATAATTAGAGTATAGCTATTCTCTAGGCTGAAAAGTAATTGTTGGCAGGTGCACATATCAAAAACCATGCCAAACTGCATATTTTTGAAGAATTATTATTCCCGTTATCACAACTTCCCACAGTAATTCTAACTGTCAAGTTTTGCTGAGTGATTATACAAAAATAGATAATAATATAGACTTGTGTTCAACTGTGCCTTGTGGTAATTGCATTGTCACATTAAACTATTAAAAGTACTGAATTATTATTTTCACATTTTCTTGGACACACAAAAGATAATCCCATCACAGATCTTTGACAGAGGCAAACTAAGCTGTTATGACGTGGGTTTCTGTCACATACTGGGTATGCTAGTAAGACAGGCAAACCAATCATATTTACATCCACATCCTAAGTAGAAAATGAGGGCATCTACATCTCTGAAATTTTAAGCTGTAATAAAGATTAAAGTATAATAAATACATTTGGATCTATAAAACAAGAAAGAGTAAAGATCACGTTCATCTTGAAAGTATTTTGAAAGCTGAGAACACAGCTTAGTGAGTAAAAGTGCTGGTTATGAAATCACAATAAAATAAGTTCAAATCCCCAGAATCCATTTAAAAGCGAGAGGATGACATGAGAATCTCCAGAAGGTGGTAGACCCACTATTCTAGAATACACAAAGGAATAAAACAATGAGGAGACCCTGATTCAAACAATTGATGAATCCTGAATGTTTTCATCATTAAACTATGAAATAATTTCTTTTTAACAAGTTTTCTTCAGGCTGGACGAATAAAAATGTTAGGGACAGACTTGTCTCCCTGTGTGTGTGTGTGTGTGTATAATGTGTTCACACGTAAATTTCATTCTACAAGTTCCAAAGAAAATCTACTGCATCAAATATGCAACAACTCACGATTTTCTGTGTGTTCATATTTTATTTGTTTTTTCCATATAGAACACTGATTCCCCTCCCTTCCGTTTTCTCAGTTCCTCACAGTCCTCCCTCAGCCTCCTCCCCACCCATCCCCCCATCCATTCCCCAAGGAGGACAAGGAATCCTAAGATGAGTCAGTTGGGTCTGGCATATCTAGTTGAGGTAGGTCCAAGTCCCTCACCCAGTATTAAGGGTGGGTTAGGCATTCATCTGTATGGAAATTCCAGTTTATACCCTGATCCTACTGCAAGAGGCTCTCCACAAACTACCCATGCCGTTTTTCAGTTGTCTAACTTTGGAGGGTTTATTTCCTTTTCATGAAGATTCCTCCAAGGGTGTTTCTGATTCAGTGAGTTCCCAGTAGCTTGGGTCAGCAGTCTCTGTGGGTTTCCTCCTCATGACCCTGATCCCTTTGCTCATGTACTCTCTCCTCTCTCTTCAGCTGGACTGGGAGCTCGACCTGGTACTTAGCTATGGATCACTGCTCCTGCCTTTATCCACTGCTGGACGAAGGTTTTCCTGTGAAAATTGGGATCATAACAGGGAACGAGCAAGAAGAGGTGGGAACAAATCATGAGAGAAGGGAAAGGTTGAGTGGGAGGAGCAACAGAGAGAGCAGAAAAAAAAAAGAAAAGAAATGGATATCATGATAGGAGAAGCTACTGTGGAGCCAGAAAGAAACCTGGTGCTAAGGAAACCAAGAACCCACAAGATGTCCCTGGCCCCCAAGCAATAGTAAAGAGGGTGTTTAAACAGGGCTTTCCCTATGATCATATGCATGACAACCCAAACTGTCGTGATTATTTTAATAAGTAATTTCTTTGACTTATATAAATAAAAATTTATTAGAAATTATATAAGTATAGCTGTTGAACTAGGTTGCAGAAACATTTTTGCTAATATCTGTTGAAAAAAGCCTCCTTGTTGACTTTATTTTTCCAGTGTTTTAGCTTTCTTTCTCTCAGTGTCCTACTTATTTTTTCCTTACAATTTCCAATTGTGTTGGGTTCGTGTGTAAACATTCACATGTGCATATGTTGTTTGCATGTCTATATATTTTTATGTGTAATTAGCAAACACTAGTGTGTGTATAGTATGTGTGGGGAAATTGTGTGGCATGATGTGAATGTGAACAAGAAAGATCATCCTGAGGTGGAGATACAGTGTTGCTGACATAAGAAAGTTTCTTTTCAACAAGTTTGCTTCAGGCTGCTTTCTTTATAACTGACATTTGAGCTTGGAATGTATCATTTTTAACTGCAGGAGAAAATATGGAACCACTTTAAAAAAAATCATTAGTGAGACTGGAAAGATGGCTCAGTGGATAGGAGCATTTGCTGCATCTCCAAGGGGCTTGGGTTCAATTCCCAATGCCATCTGTAACTCTAATCACAAAGGATACAACATTCTCTTCTACTCTCTATAGGTGGGCACAAACTTATATGCAGGAAAAGTGTCTACACAAAATAAATAAACACCTACAAAAGTTGTTATTTTATTGCTGATCTGTGTATTAGTTAATTTTTATCACTGTGAACCAAGGTTTGATAGAAAATAAAGAGAATAATCATTTATTCTTGTTTTGTAGGATTCTGTTCATAGCTCCTAGTCTCCAAGGGAGTGGGAAGAACATCATGTTATCAGTGTAAGCATCAGAGGATATTTAACTTTTTGGTAGATAGGACTAAGAAAAAGGGACTATATATTAAAAGGGACAGAGTGGAGTGCAACTATGTGTCTCAGGAACCTCCTTTCTATCCTCAGGACCCACCTCCTTCCTTTCACCACCTCCAATAACCCAATCATATTATGAATCCACATTATTGGGGGACTAAGTGCTCATTAAGTCAGAGCCCTCATTATCTTTTCATTTACAGAAACATGAATTACCACTTATACTTCCCTAATTCACTGGTCATTTCTGAGTCTTCTATGCTGCCAATCAAAATTTATTTTCACCATGTATTGCCAGTAACCCATAATTGAGTGGACAAAGGAGCTATTATATATTCAGATTCTATACCTTCCCTGTTTCCTTCTTCTGCAAAAGACTGGCTTTTACTTTCTGTCCTTGCTACAGTCCTGGTTGCTTTGCTTCTCTGTTAGGGCATCTCAGAAAACCTATATTATTTTTACAGTTTCATTGGAGTTAATTGCATTAGTCACTGTAGAATAATGACCTGGAAAATGAGTCTCTTAGTCCCCATCAAGCTGCTGTGGGGACACACCCTTATTACTCTGACAAGATCTGTATTTTAGTTGAGTGAATCCAGGAGGCTTGCCCTCAGTATGTCAAACACATACCTCCATCTTTCATTAGTGAAACTCATTTTGAGGTGTGTCTGATTACCAGCTTTTCTGAATAGGCCTCTAGGGCAAAAATTTCAGTAAGCATACAGGAATCTCTGGATGCACACTTATCCTAAAGACATAGTTTCCTGGTAGCAATCATGAATTTGTCTGCACCTAGAGGCATTTTCTTTTTTAAGAATGATTGAGGGTGAGAAGTAGTTTGGACTGTATGATAAATAAATCCTGAATCATTTATATTTCTAAGAAACTACCTTTGAGACCTGAGTAAATGAGTCTCAAATTTACAGTTTTTTTTTCTTGCATTTGGACATAATCAGGAAGAAGACAATAGACGGTCAAAGCACAAATGGGTTTGTAGAGTCTATATAGTCCTATGATGCTCCGTTTTACTTTGGGTGACCCGAAAAAATGTTTTATCCCTTTCCCAGATGTAATATGTTTTGGTCCTCAAGGTCTGAAATCATCATTGGAGTGGTGAGGTATACACTAGTGCTCCATGGGAAGCTTCTCAGTTTCTATGAACAGCCCCTTCACAGTCCTTCTAGCTCTTCACCATTTGGCACATGGCAGTGCTTTCTGTTTTGTATTGGAAGTACTGGGCACATATGACTTGTTCACTGACATAACATCTGATGAAGCTTGTTAACCAAGAAGCTGTACAGGCCTCCTTGTGCTACAGTCTGTCTACAGTATGGAAGCCAGGTGTGCATATTTCTATGATCAAGGTACAGGTTTTGTTGTGTTTTATGATCTATATTTAAAAGAAACCTAGGATGGTTACTGATCAATATTTGTATTTTGTCAGATATAAAATCAATAGCCTGTGAAGACTTTCAGAGAGGACTCGCCTTCAATAAAGAGGCCAAACAGTCCCATAGTATAAAAACATAGATAGAAAAAGCTGTAATTATCTTTGGATCAAAATATAGCCCTAACTGATTATGATAAATAAATTGCTGTTGTAGAATAAGTAATATCATTTCAAAGCTTACATGTTAAATTTTAATACCCAGTATCTGAGGACACTGTGACTTTAAAAATATAATGACTTTAGGAATATGCTAATTTTAACTGACAACCATATATCCTTTTAAGAGATTTCATCCACAAAAAACAGATATAGTCAGGAAACAGTATTAAAATTGCCATTTTTGAGACAAGGAGCCACTCAGAGTGAGGCAACCCAGAAATACCTTGATTTTTGACTACAGACTTCACAACTGCAGGAGAATATATTTGTGTCTGGGGTATTTTGTT
Source organism: Phyllotis vaccarum (assembly GCA_033318265.1). Lineage (NCBI taxonomy): Eukaryota > Metazoa > Chordata > Mammalia > Rodentia > Cricetidae > Phyllotis > Phyllotis vaccarum. The sequence continues at coordinate 14,797,416 of JARWLC010000011.1, read as the reverse complement.
ATGGCAATGCTTGAATTTTCTTTTTCCTTTACTTCAGAAAGTTATGCAAAATATTAAGTGAATCTTTCCTTTTCTAGTCTTAGTATGTAAGGTATTTATCATGGTAGTTTGGGAATTGCTAACTTATAAAATGCTGCTGTGGTTTTCTTTATGGTCCAGGTCTACCTGTTTCATGATTGTTTAATGAATGTTTTCTAGCCAAGAATCAAAGAAAGATGTATTTGTAACAATATTCTATAACAGTTCCTTTAATATCTAGCATGGGATTCTGATAATAGTTTAAATTACACTTGCAGATTTTTTTTGTAATTTTAAAATTACACTTATGGATTTACATGAGAGTATATTTGTCTGCCAGCCTAAATAGTATCATATTTTTCTGAAAACAAAAAAGAGAGAACCATATGTCTAAATGCATCAGAATTTGTTCCTTTTACAACTGGCACATCTTGAACAACATATGTGTGATTAATCTTTATTAACTGAGAACCAGAAGGTAACACCTTTTTGTTCTTTCATATTTTGGTGTTTTATGAAGAAGAAATTATTTTGTTATAGTGTATTTTTTTTGGTGTTAGAATGATTTATTCACATAAACATATGTTTTCCACTTGCCTCAAGACTAAATGACCAGCCTCTGAATTTTCTGAAAAACTAGCAAATGTTGGAAATTCAACAATTATCAATCAAATATCCTATGAATAGACTAATTTATAATCACACATACACACACATGCATACACACACACACACACACACACACACACACACACACACACACACACACACACACACACACACACACACACACACACTAATTGTTTAAGACAGTGCTTGGGTATTCAGTTGATGTCAAGAGCCCTAATGAGAAATATTGCTTTATAAAGTCAGATGCATAGTAACACAGTTTTTATGTTATGAAGTATTTTCCTTGGTATGCTTGTTCATGGATGTCTGCCAACTAATTTTAATTAGTATTGATATACTTAATTTTAAAATGTCTTAATTAGTTTAAATTCCCTTAAAGAATAACATTTTGGGCTATATAATCATGCCTTACTTTGAACACCCACTTCTGCTTTCTGGCTGCCAAATATCTTTTGAAGTACTGCAAATTTTGTTGTAAAAATATAAAGTGACAACTAACCAAGTAAGCAAAGAACAGTGCCATGCAAAGTAATATTCCATTGATGTGTAATTATTGCATGTTTGCATGAATGAATGCACTGAATAGCACAGACAAGGGAATCCAGCTGTTCCTAAGACTTGTTTCTGCTGAGAGTGTGTGAGGAGACTGCATTTAACTCTCTTGTTATTTAATTGCCAGTGAGAAGGTATATGTGTATATTGATGTTGCAATCATGAGAAGTAAACACACAGGCTATTATGTGCAAAGCAGCTTTGATGCATGACCTTAGAATTCTTTAACTTCCCTGTGAGATATGATGTCTTCAGGAGACAGAGCCATGAAATTTAATATCCTGTGTTTGTGTTTTGCTTAGCCCAATAAAGCTAGGTATGACCCTCTAGACTCCATATGTGTTTTTCTAGCTGCAAGGATAACTTTTTTCAGATATTGGTGTGTGTGTGTGTGTGTGTGTGTGAGAGAGAGAGAGTGTGTGTGTGTGTGTGTGTGTGTGTGTGCGTTTGTGCTGGTGTTGGTGGATGTATGTGTGTATACAAGATATACATGTGTGCACACTAAGCTACTCAGCACAACATTAAATGTAATGTCAAGGATTAGATAGTTTTTATAATTGATTCCTTAATGTAGAGCTATACAGACTGTGTTAACTTAATCACAGTGGCTGAGAAACTGAAGAGCAGTGATTCTTCTGGGATTGGCTGATCTGTTCTTGGGCTTAGACACAGCCCACATGTAATAGTGCAGAGTCACCATTCTTGATCTCTATTCTATAAAAGCCAAACCTTAAATTGAAGAACAAAGCTTCTACTTAGCCTTCGTATTTTATTTTATATACCAATATCCCAAATTAAAAATTACTTCTCAAAATTACCTTCATTGACACATAGAAATGGAGATTTAATACATACTTGGGTATTCCTGGCCTAGTCACAGATAGATTTGACTGTCACTATTATACCTTTTGAAATCTTAATATAGAATTATGTTGAAGGCATGCATGCTCAAATGACATCAATTATGATGTTAGGACTGTGAATCATCCTCATGTACAAACACTTCACACTGAATTTTTTTTTTTTAAATTTTGCAAAGATATGAGAGGATACTGATTCTTAAAAACTTACCTCATATAAAATGTTTGTTTTGTTATTAGAAGGCTGTGTTTATTTTCTTCTATAGGAAGAAGTTCATATAGGTTAAAACTACTACTTACATTTGAAGTGAGAACTTAAATAGACACATCATAATTTAAAGATTCATCATTGGATTTAAGCATTGGGATAATCAGATTTATAGATTGAATTATTCTTAAGTTTGAAGATGAGTAAAAAACCTTTTTACTGAATTATCTCTAACTGTAAGACCCATTCAATACTGTACACTCTTTTGGAAGCACAGAACAATTTTTGGAGGCAATATGAAACAGAGACTCAAGCCCAGCCTGCCCTTGAACTTATTGCTTCTGCCTTTATATCACAATTGCTGGAGTTTCAGACATGTATTACCATGCAGAGAATATGATTAAATTTATTAATAACACACAAAATGTGTTATTTTGTGGTAAAATATATTTCTTTAGAAAATTAAAAACCATTATTCATTAATTTTTCAAGTTCTGAAAGCTCACCTGAAGGAGTCAGACCACAGGGCTCTACATCACTAATCTTATTCTTAACTTTTAGTCAAATGTGAATGAGGAAAAGGTGTCAAAGTCCTAGAAGTCGATGACGTTTATTTCACATGGCAAAGGAGTAAAAATCCTCAACTGGATTTCAGACTACTGCTCCCTATTCAAAAATAATTTCTTAATTGTGTGCCCTTGTGCTTCTGATATGAAACAAAGAATTAAAACTTTAAGGCTTTGGAATCAAACTGAAAACAGTGTCAAAACACAACAAAACATTGTCAAAGCAAAGCCTATGGAGACTATTGAGATGTCAAAATTAAAAGGATGCTACTGCAAATTAGAGAAGTGAAGTGAAGCTTGACTGCCTCTATTTATCTGAGTGTGTACTGCCACTCATTCTGAAATCATTGTTCCTACCAGATATGTAGGAGGTGTGATGAATGTTTCAGCACATTCCAAAAATAGTTAGGATATTGTTTAAAGTTAGTTACAAGATTTTAGTAAATCTGAATTATTGCTTGAAATTTAATTTATTCTTCAATCAAAGACATCTGTCCCTATAAAACCATATGCATATCCTAAAATATGTGCACTTAACATTGTAATGTTTTGTTTTCTATCCCTGAAGGAAGTTTGGAACATAATGGTAATTGGGTAATGAAGGGCAACTTTTGATTGGCATAGGCAATATGTGGAGCCTCAAGGGGTGGGATCAGACTGTGTTCCTGTGTGGGCTGGCACCCTGAAGCCTATTCAATTCAGAGTAGCGCCTAACCCAGTCTTGATACTGGGATGAAGAAATTGGACATGCCTGGAGCTGAGCTGACCCACTTTGAGACTTCTTGCCCTTCTGGGGGAGGGGATGGAAAATGGGAGGGGAAAGGTTGGAGGCTGACTGGGAGAGATTGGGAGGAGAGAAGGGAGGGAGAGCAGGCGGATACATGGAAAAAAAGACTTTTTATAGATAAAAAGAAATTATTTTATAATTTCTTAGCTGCTAATGATATTTGATATACATGAAAAATCCATTGTAATTAAACACTTACTTAAGAGCAATCTACTTTCCAAAATTATTATTTTCTTATAAAATTTTTAATTTATTTTTACCAAAAATTTTTCTCTAAATGTTCAAGTTTATTTATATGTATAAGACTTCTATAGTTTGCATTGTTTCATGAACTGTATGACCCTAGAATATATATCATGATTCTCACAAGACTCTTGTGAAATGCTCATTTACAAACACTAATTATTATGCTAGATATTCATTTTTAAATAACCACCTTTTTAAAATTTATTTACAAGGGACTAGAGCAGTGATTCTCAACTTTCCTAATGCTGTAACACTTTAATACAATTCTTCCTATTGTGCTGACCCCAACCATAAAATTATTTTTGTTGCTGCTTCATAACTGTAATTTTGCTACTGTTATGAGTCATGTTGTAAATATCGCATATGCAGGATGTCTGATGTGTGAGTTCTGTGAAAGGGTCATTAGACTTCCAAATGTGGTGCTCTGCAAGTTGAGATTCATTGGACAAGTGATTAAGAATATTTGCTATTTTACAACAGGACCCAGTTTTAGTCCCTAATATATACTTTGGCGGCTTAGGAAGGTTATGATTCTATTTATCATGTCTCTGTAGTTTTAATATTAAACTTTGTTGTGCTGGCTGGAGAGGTTACTGAGTGGCTAAGAACATTTGTTTCTCTCACACAGGATCGAGGTTCAGTCCCCAACACTCATATGATAATTCACATCCATCTATAACTTCAGGCTCAGGAAGTACAGTAGCTTCTTTTAACTTACATAGATATTAGGCCACGTGTTCATAAATAAACATGCAGACAAAATGTTCATATAGATAAAAGTAAATAAAGGCAAAAGTAAATTTTAATATCCTCTGTAGAAGTATTTTTATCAATTATCATATTGTATATCTTAGACAACTTACTCTCCAAGTTATGTGTTTTAGGTAAATGCTAGACATAATAATGTTTCACATTATTTATCAAAGAGAAATGCATAATCATGCTTGCATCATTCATAATAGAGCACAAATTACACACAGTATTATCTGGACAAACTAAATTATAAATATTGATATAGAGAGTTACTACTTGAACTAATTTTGTCAGAGTGCAAGCTAATATCACTTAAAAGTACCATTAAAAACTTTAATAGCAAGACAAAGCATTTGGTAATATATTATTTTAAAGGAGCAGTATAGAAATTTTGATAGTCACAAACAGATTTGTAGAAAGACAAAAACCTTTTCAATACATACTTACAAATATTAGGTGGGAAGCCTGATCCAAGGACAACACAAGCAGACTGGTCTTGTAATAATAAACAAAATGGAAAAAAGTGGGATTTGAGCATTTTAAGCTCTAATTCCATTTTAGTTCATTTGCTTAATGCATATCTGTTACTAAAACAGCAGATTGTACACAGATTTGGCTTCTGAATCATTATATAATATTTCATGTACACTGTGCAAATGACATAAACTATAGTTTCATAAGCCAGCATTTTCAGCTTTATGTCAGAAAAACAAGAAAACACAGTAAAATAAAAGCCTAATGCTTATAAAAATGTTTTTTTTTTCAGTTTCTGAAAAACATCTCTTATCAAGCCACATTACTTTGTTAGCAGATCAATAGTCTCATTATGGTTATAAAATTAATTTTCTTCATGCTTAAAATATTGCTCAGTTCACATTTCAGTTTCATCTTCAATAGATTTGAATTTGTTTAAAATAGTTTTAGATTCACAAAATTTTCATGTTTGCCCCTCCCAGCCAACCCCCTTTTCTGAACAATAACATCTATTATTAGAGTGTTAGTTTTAGTAATATTAATGAGTCATCATTAATATCATTTTAACACATAGTAAATGTCCATTAGTACTCACCTGTGGTGTTTATACATCTTGTGAACTTGAACAATGTAGAAGCAATATTTGCACACAGTGTTTTACTGCCTAAATAGCCTCTTCTCATTGATCATCTATTTTCCTCCATCCCTTCTAGCCTTGATAGCTTCTGTGATGGGGGAATGTCTTTCTGTATGCTGTGAATATGTCTTTAAATAAAGGAGCTGTTTTGGCCCATGACAGGCACCATAGAAAAAGTAGGAGGGGGAATCAGAGCATAGTTAGGAGAAGCAGGGTGGAGTCAGACAGACTGAGCCAGCTGCCAAAAAAGAAATGTGAGGAACACAGGTGAGCCACGGGCCATGTGGCAGACAGCAGATTAGTGAAAACTGTTTGAGTTAAGATGTAAGAACTAGCTAGCTAGTAATGTGCCTGAGCCATAAGCCAAACAGCTTGAACTTAATATAAGCGTCTGAGTCATTTCTGGGGGTCTGAGCAGCTGCAGGCAGCTAAGGGGTCTGGGCCTGCATGTCTGTGGGTCTAGACCTCTGGCCGCCTGGGACCAAGAAACCTCACTGTTACATTTCTGTTTGTTTTTCTTCATTATTTTTTAAGCTGCATCAATACTTTAAAGTGTCATTGAGCTGAAATCTGTTGTAGGTCTTTAAATATTTTTTGTTTCTAGAATTGCTGTATTCATTTAATAGAATGCGTTTAAAGTTATCAATATCTTCTCTTGTTTCACTAACTCATAAACAATTTACCTGCAGAATAACATTCTCTTCTACAGATGTACATTTTCATTATCTATTCACCAACTGAAAGATAGTTCATTATAGATCATAACAATTAAAATTGTCCTGCTATAAATGTTTGTCTATAGATTTGGCCTCATTGTAAGTATTCAACAAATTTGTGTAATAGCCAGTAGTACATATTTCTACTGTATTATTAGTATATGTCTAATTTTGTAAGAAATTGTTGAACTCCATTCCAAATACCTTGTGTGTTTTTCAATTTTTGGTAGCAATTAACGAGACTTCCTAGTATTCTATATCATTTTAAATATTTAGTGATCTTAGTATTTTGAAATTTCACCAAATGTCAGGTGGTGTCTCAGAGCTTCTTTCATTCATAGCTTCCCAATGTTAGTTAGCAGCTTTTATTCTGCTTAACTGCCAGTTACCAATGCAGTCAAAGGCATATCTATGTAGAGGATTTGCCCAGTTTTTATCTTTAATTACATTACTCACATTTTATTGTCATGATTTAAGGTTAGTGTTTTTCTGAATCAGTTCTATGTACACAAATTTGTTTTCTTTTGTTTTAATATAATCCAGAATTAAAAGGAGATAAGTTTTGACATGGTTCTTCAGCATCTTCGCATGTCACCATCTTTGCTTCCGTGTGTAAACTCTAGAACTCAATTGTCAATGTCTACACCATAAATTTCAGAGACTTTAAAAACATATATAATAGTTCTTCAATTCTTTCTGGTAGGGAACAACTCAGTCTTTCTGTGGGTTATAGGTTCTAACATTTGGAGGTCTTAGACCAAGTTACGGAGAGCTGACTACATGTTATCCATTCATAAATATGAAATAGCACTATTTCCTCCTAGTTTTTTCCAAAATGTTATGTCAAAATATATTGATATGGTGAATCACATTAATTTTTCTTTGAAGAAGTTATTATATGTGTATTTTATATCAATGTGAAAAGTAGTATTTTATAGTAATTTTAGTAACATTTTGCTAACAGAGCCTGTATCTGAGTTTTCTGTTTTTATGATTTTCTAGATTGTTTTAAGGTAATTTTGACCTCAAATAATAAATATTTATGTTTCCTTTATTCTTATGATAAGAAAGAGATTTACAAAAATGGAGAATATTTATTATTTGCAAAATTGACGGAACGTGAGAAAGGTGAGTGACACCCCATCTAGTCCAGGGAAAGATCCCAGTCTCTGAGATCCTGGCCTTGGGACACATCCCTTAGAACCCCATCCCCAGTCATCTCTACCCTATATCCAGACCAACAGGGAAAATTCTGGAGGTCAGAAGCTCCAGTAAAATCCAGCTCACTAAAGACTCCCAGATAAAAAAGACCTCACTCCCTCCCCCAACACATCCTATCACGCAGCATCCTCAGCATAACTGGAAACCCACAGATCTTTTGCACTAATCAGGCTAAGAGACTAAGAGAGTTCCTCAGTTCCTATTTGATAAAGAGAAGCTACCTGAGACCCTCAGTTCCTTACAACCTAATCCATCAATGTCAGCCATGTGAGACCCACAGTGTATCAGCACATACTGGATTAAGAGGGTTCACTGTATCACAGAATACACTATCTCCAAGGGACCAAGATCCCAGATTGAGTCAAGAGAAACTTCCTGAGACACAGACACAGACTGAACAGATTGTACCAAAATCAGCTCCCTGAGATACAAATTCTGCAGAGATTCAGGGAAGCAATGGGCAGATACAAAGAACAACATAGCACCACCAGAATCTGGTGGTTCTACAACAAAAAGACCTGATCATGGCAATGCTGAAAAATAAGGAGGAAACAAATTTAAAAACAACTTTATAAAGATAATAGAAGACTTAAAAGAGGAAATGAAAATTGCCTGGAATAGAATAAAATACACAGAAAAGAGATTTAAAAACCCTGATAGAAAATAAAGCCAAGAAAAAGCAAATAAATGGGTGAAGGAAACATTTCAAGATTTAAAAATTGAAGTAGAACCAATAAAGAAGACACAAACCAAGGCAATGCTGGAAATAGGAAATCTGAATAAACAAACCAGAACTACAAGTACACGTATAACTAAGAGAATACAAAAGAAGAAAGAGAGATTCTCTGGTGTGGGAGGTTCAAGAGTAGAAATAGATACTTCAATCAAAGAAAATACTAAAGCCAAAAAAATCGTGACACAAAATGTACAGGAAATATGAGACAACATGAAAAGGTAAACCTAAGAATAACTGGGCTAAAGGAAAGGAATATCATTTCAAAGGTACAGGAAATATATTCAACAAAATCATAGAAGAAAAGTTTCCTAACATAAATAATGAAATTGTTTTGTATAAAGATACAAAAGCTTACAGAACAACAAATAGACTAGACCTCCAAAGAAGTTGGCTTGCCACATAATAATCAAGCCAATAAACCTACAGCATAAAGAAAGAATACTAAGAGCTGCAAAGGAAAAATGCCAAGTTATCCATAAAGGCAGACCCATCAGAATAACACAAGACTTAAACAATACCTCTCTACAAATCCAGCCCTACAGAAAGCTCTAGAGGAAAAACTCCAACTTAAGTAAGCTAGATAGATCTGTGAAATGGCAAACAATAGATAATCCCACAGAAGAATATTCCAAACAAGGAAAATACATACACACTACTGCCAAAAATAACAGGAAATGACAATCACTGGTCATTAATTCCCCTTAATATCAATGGACACAATTCACCCATAAAAAGACACAGGCTAACATGATGGATACAAAAATAGAATATATCCATCTATTTCATACTAGAGACACACCTCAACTTCAAAGACAGACACTGGCTAGAGTAAAGGGTTGACAAAAGACTTTACAATCAAATGGACCAATGAAATAAGCTGGTATAGACATCCTAATGTTGAACAAAATAGATTTCAATTAAAATAAATCAAAAGATACCAGGATAGACATTACTTCTTCATCTCAAGAAAAATCTACCAAGATGAAGTCTCAATCCTGAACATTTATGCCCCCAACACAAGGGCAATTACATATGTAAATAAATATTACTAAAGCTTAAATACATATCAAGCCTAACACATTAATAGAGGGAGACTTCAATACCCATTTCTTACCAATGTATAAGTCTACTGGACAGAATCTCAACAGAGAAATAAGGCACCTAAAAGTTTTTATGACTCAAATGGACTTAATAGAGATATACTGAGCTTTCCTCCCCAAACAGGTATATACCTTTTTCTCAGCACCTTATGGAACTTTCTCTAAAATTGGCCACATACCCAGTCATAAGACAAATATCAATAGAAACAAAAAAATGGGAGTAACTCCTTGTATCCTATCAGACCACCATGGAATAAAGTTAGAGTTCAACAAGAACAAAAATCATAGAAAGCTTACAAACTCATGGAAAATGAACATTTCTCATTTGAAATCCTCTGGATCAAGGAACAAGTAGAGAAAGAAATAAAAGACTATTTAGAATTCAATGAAAGTGAATCCACAACATACTTAAACTTACTGGACACAAGAAAAGCAGTGCTAAGAGGTAAGGTACATTCATAGCACTAGATGCCTACAAGAAAAACCCAGAGAAATCTCACACAAGAGACTTAACAGCACAGCTGAAAGCTTTAGAAGAATTAGAAAAAACCTCATCTAGAGGAGTAGAAGGCAGGAAATAATCAAATTCAACACTGCAATCTATAAAATTAAAACTGGAAGAACAATACAAAGAATCAATGAATCAGAAAGTTGGTTCTCTGAGGAAGTAAACAATATTGAAAAACCCTTATCCAAATGAACTTAAAGGCAGAAAAAGAGTATCCAAATTAACAGACTTAGAAATGAAGAGGGGTACATAACAACAGACACCCAGGAAATCTAGAGAATCATTAGGTCATGTTCAAAAATCTGTATTCAACTAAATTGGAAACCTAAAAGAGACAGCTTTCTAGATAGTTACCACTTACCAAAATTAAATCAAGATCAGATAAATAATCTAAATATATCTATAACCTTCAAGGAAATTGAAGCTATTATAAACATCTCCCAAGCAAAAAAAAAAAAAAAAAAAAAGCCTAGGGCCAGATGATTTGTGTACAGAATTCTACCAGACATCCAAAGAACTAATACCAACAATCCTCAAACCGTTCCATACAATAGAAACTGAAGGAACATTGCCAAACTCTTTTTATGAGGCTACAGTCACCCTGAATCCCAAGCCACTCAAAGATGCAACAAAGAGAATTACACACCAGTCTCCTGTAGTACGAGGTTCTGTGCCTTTGTAGTATGAGGTTTCTGGCCCAGACTTTTGGGCCTAACATCAAGGTTTAGGCTCCCAGACATGCAGACCTGCAGACCTGCAGACCTGCAGACTCGCAGACCCACAGAGACACACAGATGTTTACAATAGTTTTCAGCTGATCGGTCTAAGGCCCAGGCATATAACTTGCTAGCTCTCTACCCTTCATCTAACCCATGACTCATCCTGTTCAGCCATGGGGCTGGGTACCTTTTCTCACAGCAGCATGGTTGTCCTCTGTTTCTTCCGACTTCTCTCTGGCCTCTGCTCTGTGCTTCCAGTTTCCAGAGTTCTCCTAGTCGGGTAGCCCCGCCCACTCTTCCTGCCTGCTTTTGGCCAATCAGCACATTTTATTGAACCAGTGGCCAACAACCAACACCTCACTAAATGGACAGAAACTCAAAGCAATCCCACTAAAATCAGGAACAAGACAAGACTATCCTCTCTCTATCTATTCATTATAGTTCTCAAAGATTAAGATAAAGCAATAAATGATTGAAGGGATAGAAATTGGAAAGGAAGAGTCAAACTATCTCTGTTTGCAGATGATATGATAGTATACATAAATAACTCCTTAATTCTTTTTTTAATTTTCAACTTTCTTTTTATTATTTTAAAAGACTTTTTCCATGTATTCCCCTACTTGCTATTCCTTTTATCCTCCCAATACCTTCCATCCTCCTTCAGCCTTCCCTAACCCCAACCTGTATCCCTATCCCAAAGAGGGCAAGGAGTCCCTGAGGTAGGTCTGATTCCCTCATCCCAACAATGTGTTAGGTGTCCCTCTGTATGGAATGGGCTACAAGGTGGCAAATCTTGCATGGGAGCACAGTCTGATCCCACTCCAAGAGGTTCTGTACACTGCCCACACCACTAGACAGTCAGCCACCCTTGGAAGATTCAAATTTTTTTCTGGATATTTCCCCAATGGCTGTTTATGATACAGTGAGCTCCTGAGAGCTCCAGCCAGCCATATCTGTGGGATTTTTCTTCATAATCCTATCCCTTTGCTCATATAGATTCTTCTCTCTCTCTCCTCACCTGGTCCATAAGCTCCACACAGTATTTAGCTTTGTATTTCTTCCTTGACCTTTATTCATAGCTGGATGAAAGCTCTATAATGACTCTTAAGGTGGTCATTCATTTGATCATAGAGGAAGACCTGTCTAGACATCCCCTCCACAATTGGTTGGAGGCCTAGCCAGGGATATCTGTGAGTTCCTGGAGATCTCCCCAGCACCTGGCCTTTCCCCAATCCCACATTGGCTTCCTCTATTAAAATATCCATCTCTTTTATTGTCCTTCTTTGTTGCTCCTCTCACTCAACCATCTCTTCTCATGATTTGTTCCCACATCTCCTTGGTCACTACTCGTTATGATTTCAATTTGCTCAGGGGATAATACTTATTTTCTCATCCCAAGGAGATCCTTGGATGTATCTCTTAAGTTCCTTCTTATACCAAGCTGTTCTGATTGAGGTTTGAAGCTTGGTTATTCTTTGCTTTTTGTCTAAAATCCAGTTATGAGTGACTACATCTAATGTATATCTTTCTGGGCCTGTGTAACCTCAGGAGGATATTCTCCAAATACATCCATTTGCCTGCAAATTTTAGGATTTTTTTTTTTCTGCTGAGAAGTACTCCATTGTAGAAATGTACCATAGTCTGTTAATCCATTATTCAGTTGAGGGGCATCTAGGTTGTTTCCAGGTTATTGTTACTAGGATTAAAGCTGTTATGAACATAATTGAGCTAATGCCTATGGCCTAAGAAGAATGTGCATCCTTTGGGTATATGTCCAATAGTTGTGTTGCTGGATCATAGGGGAGATTGATTCCCAGTTTTCTGAGGAGCCAATATGTTGTTCTCCAAAGTGGCTGTAAAAGATTATACTCTCACCAACAATGGAAGAGTGTTCCCCTTGCTATGCATCTTCTCCAGCATAGGCTGTTATCTGTGCTTTTGATCTTAGCCATTATGTCAGGTGTAAAGTGAAATTTCAAAATTGTTCTGATTAGCATTTTTCTAATTTTCAGGCAAATGGGTAGACTTAGAGAATATCATCCTGAGTCAGGTATCACAAGCCCAGAAAGATATATATGGGATGTACTCAGTCATAAGTAGATTTTAGACAAAAAGCAAAGAATACCCAAGCTGCCAACTACAAGCCCTAAACAGCTTAAGAGGGGAAGAAACTTAAAGAGAGACATCCAGAGATTTCTCCTAAGAAGATAAAATAGAGAAGAATGCCTTAGCAAATTGGGGTCATAATGGGTTGCAACCAAAAAGAGATGGGAACAAACCTTGAAAGGAGGAGATGGTTGAGTGAGAAGAACAAAGACGGAGATGAAGGGAGATGTAGGGGTATTGTGTTGTCTCATGGTAAATAAAGTCCCACCCACTGGTCAAATAAAAAGAGCTGATTGGCCAAAGGCAGGCAGGAAGTGTAGGTGGGGCTACCAGACTAAAAACTCTGAGAACAGAACACCACAGAGCACCAGAGAGAAGCCACAGGAAGCAGAGGACAACCATGCCACTCTAAAGAAAGGTACCGAGCCGCATGGCTGAACAAGAGACATGGGTTAGATGAAGGGTAGAGAGCTAGCAAGTGATATGCCTGGGCCTGAGGCTGATCAGCCAAAAACTAATGAAAGCGTCTGTGTGTCTCTGTAGGACTGTGGGTCTGGGGTTCTGGGGGTCTGCGGGACCGTGGGCCTAGACCTTAAGGTTAGACCCGAAAATCCAGGCCAGAAACTTCGTACTACAAATGGCAGCCCAACGTGTGGCAAATATGCCCATATAAAGTCATAGAAAGCTTAAAAATGGTCTAGAGCCAAAAGCAGCCTCTGAATTGTGTCTCCCACATGGCCGTGGTACAGAGACACCCTGGTGAGGCCTGTCGGCTTGAGCTACAATGGTGGGCTTTTGGAGTGCAGCTTAAGGTGTAAAATGGCTCATTCCTGAAGTCTCACGGGAGCCTAGCTGTAAGCAAAAGGTTGTAAATGATTTATTTAAGGTTTCTGTTCATAAGGACAAAAAGGGAACAGAATCAAAGATGGCTTTCTAGTGAAGTGTTTTCTTGGATCAGTTCTGTTTGCCGGAAGCAAACTGTGGCTTGGTTTTAAGAGAAGCTTCCTGATTCAGCATTAGAAGCAAAACACTTGTGAGTTTTTAAAGAGGCCCTGCTACCTAACACTTATATGGACCCTAAAATCCCCAGACTACCTGGGTTAAAAAGATAAACTCTATAAAATTAAACTAGGAGCTGGGTAGAGCCATCCACCCATCATACCAGCCTTTAATCCTGACAGATTAAAGGTGTGTTCAGAAACAGAAGAAATAGAAGGATCTGGGTGGAGTCAGTCACTCTAGACAAGCAAAGGTGTGGTCAGAGACAGTCAGAGATAGTGGCAGATTAAAGGTGTGATCAGAAACAGAAAAAGTTAAGAAATAAATATACAGTAAAGACAGTTTTTTGTAAAATGTCTAAGTGGTTTAGAGTGTATTGAAAATATATATACATAGGCTTAGAGAAAGAAAAGAAAGGTTAGAGAAATCCCTTAAAAAAGAAATAAAGTAAAATAAATAAAAAATAAGCCACGTAAAGATGGAAGATACAAAGAATGTCTGGATACTGTATATTACTGTCTTATCTTTAAGCCTCTTGACTGAAAATGACTTAGTAAAAGCTGCTAAAAGACAGTTGATTATAAATGCTATTAGAATAATTCAACCTATATATTTTGTAAAAGAGTTTACTTTAAAATTGAAATGCAAAGATACGCTACTTTGGAGAAGAGGTTTTCCTTTTATTTTCACAGAAAATGAAAGACTGTGGATTTCTTCCTGGATAAGGAACATAAAGTTTGATAGAGGAAGACCCCCTGAAAAATCTCGAATGGAAATGCATGGACCAGATGATTCAGCATTTCAGAACACCTCTGTTGAAGTTCCAGAGCGCTCTGAATCTAAAACAATTTCAAGGAGACTAGCTGAGATGACCCAGCCTTAGAGACTACTCCACTAAAGACTTGTCCATAATCCTACATTTTTCTTTGGATTCCCATGAGATTGTCAGCATCCCCATTCAGCAGGAAGTAGCCTAGAGAACAACGCCCACATTCCCAAAACGTGGATTATGGATGTTTGTGTTTATTTACAGTGTTGCTTATAAGCTGTTATAGATAAGGGGGGAAAAGAATTTTAGAATTGGAGTTCCTTTTGTTTAATAGAGAAAAGGGGATATGTAGGGGTATTGTGTTGTCTCATGGTAAATAACAGTCCCACCCACTGGTCAAATAAAAAGAGCTGATTGGCCAAAGGCAGGCAGGAAGTGTAGGTGGGGCTACCAGACTAAAAACTCTGAGAACAGAACACCACAGAGCACCAGAGAGAAGCCACAGGAAGCAGAGGACAACCATGCCACTCTAAAGAAAGGTACCGAGCCGCATGGCTGAACAAGAGACATGGGTTAGATGAAGGGTAGAGAGCTAGCAAGTGATATGCCTGGGCCTGAGGCTGATCAGCCAAAAACTAATGAAAGCGTCTGTGTGTCTCTGTAGGACTGGGGGTCTGGGGGTCTGCGGGACCGTGGGCCTAGACCTTAAGGTTAGACCCGAAAATCCAGGCCAGAAACTTCGTACTACAGGGAGATGGATATCTCATTAGAGGCAGCCAGTGTGGGGTTGTAAAGAGACTTGATGCTAGGGAAATATCCTGGAACTCACAGGATGTCCCTGGCTAAGTCTCCAAGTAAAGGTGGAAGGGGTGCCTAAATGGGACTTTCCCTATAATCAAATGAGTAAACACCCTAGGCGTCATCACAGAACCTACATCCAACAGGGACTGGAGGTGGAGGTGAAATCCCTGGCTGAGCACTGGCCAGAGCTCCTGGTCCAGCTGAGAGCAGGGGAGGAGAGTCTGTCTGTATGAACAGGAGGATAGCTATTATGAGGAAGGTTCCCACAGTGATGCCTGGCTGAAGCTCTAGGAGCTTACTAAATCAGGAATTGCCACGGAAGATCCATCTTGAGGGGTATCTGGGCCCTCTGGGAGAGAGTGGCTTTTCACTGGCATGAGCAGTGTGTGGAGCCATGAGGGGTGGTTCAGACTGTGTTTCTTGTTCATGGGCTGCCCCCTTGTACCTCATTCCCTATAGAGGAACGCCCAGCCCAGCATTGACTTTACGATGAGTGAATTGGACTTCCCTGAAGTAGATGTGCTGGGCTTGGCTGGTCTACCTTGGTATTTCTAGTCCTTTTGGGGGAGACAATGGGTAGATGGGAAGGGGGGCTAGGCTGAGGGCTGGTTGAGAGGGACTGGGAGGGAGAGGAGAGGGGGAGCATTGGGATATATTTATGGAGATGACATTTTTAATAAAAAATAAATTTAATAAAAAATAAAAAATGTACTTTCAAAATTGCATTGTCTTCTATTTAAGACATTATCATGAACATATGTACACGATTCTCACATTTTAGTAAGTATATATTGATGTTTACAACTATTTGTGTGTTAAAGTTATATAAATAGTATCATGCATAGTATCATATCTTTCTAAATACTTTGATATACATATATGCTGATAGAGGTTGGTTTTCATTTATTTTAATTAGATGACTGTATTATATTCTATAAGGTTAAAAAGTGTATTTCTATAGGCACCAAATTTTTATCTCCCTTTTATTATAGCTTATACATTTTCTTAGAAATATTTTGAAAATTATTTCTGTGTTATAAACATGTAAATAAAATTATCCCTGTAAAATAAAATTAAAAGTAAGATGTTGAGCAATTTTTTAAGTGTATTTTAGTCATTTGCAATTCTCCTGTTAGGAATTCCCTTTTATGTTCTGTTTTTTGTTCGTTTGTTTTGTTTTTAATTTGGATTTTTGGCCTCTAGTTTCTTGAATTCTCTCTATATTTTAGAAAACAGTCCTTCATCAGATATAGGGCTTGTGAAGATATTTTCCATTCTGTAGGTCATTGTTTTGTCTTATTCACTGTGTCCTCTGCCTTATAGAAGATTCTGTTTCAGGAGGTCCCACTGGTTAATTGTTCTTAGTGTCTGTGCCACTGGTGTTTTATTTAGGAAGTGGTCAACTGTGCCAATGCATTCAAGGGTATTTCCTGGAGCAGCAGCTGAGAGCTTTACATCTTGATTTATAGAAAAAAGGCAGACAAATAGAATAAGTAGGCTTGGCATGGGTTTTGAAACCTCAAATCTATCCTTTAGTGATACATCTCTTATAAAAAGGATGCATCTCCTTAAGACAGTAAATCTCACTTAAAATATATTAATTCAAGATTAATATTGGAAAACAAATTAACACTCACAATAATAGGAATATACTTGAGCTACCAGATGGTATAAGCGATGGACATTGTTCCAGTCTCTGAAGAAGACAGGAACAAATCCAACTTTCTTTTTTTATCAGTTCAGTGTTTCTGGGTTTATGCTGAGGTCTTTGATCCACTTGGATTTGAGTTTTGTGCAGGGTGATAGGTTTGGATCTATTTTCATTTTTCTACATACTACCATCCAGTTATTCCAACACCATTTGTTGAAGATACTATATTTTTTTCCATTGAAAATTTTTGGCTACTTTGTCAAAAATCAAATGTTCATAGGTATGTGGATTAAAGTTGAGTTTTTCAATTCAATTTCATTGATCTACAAGTTTGTTTATACCAGTACCAGGCTGTTTTTATTACTGTAGCTCTATAGTATAGTTTGAAGTTAAAGATGGTGATGCCTCCTGAAGTTTTTTTTATTGAGCAGGATTGTTTTGGTAATTCCGGGTTTTCTGTTATTCTATATGAAGTGAAATACTGTTCTTTCAAGGTTTGTAAAAAAAAAATGTGTTGGGATTTGGGAATGTAGAGAATATTGTAACAATAGGGTTTCTTGGTCCTGGGACTGCCACAGGTCCAGACCCATAGACCTACAGCCCCAGACCCCTTAGCCGCCCACCAATGATCAGACCTCCCAAAATGATTCAGACGCTTGTATTAAGTTCATGCTGTTTGGTCTACGGCTAAGGCACATTGATGGCTAGCTCTTATATCTTAACTCAACCCATTTCCATTAATCTTTCCTGCCACATGGCCCATGACTCACTAATGTTCCTTACATGCTTCTTCTTGGGCAGCTGGATCAATCTGCCTGACTCTGCCCTGCTTCTCCTACCTATGTTGTGAGTTCCACTCCTACTTTTTCTATGGTGCCTGTCATTGGCCAAAACAACTCCTTTATTTAAAGATTGATGTTAACAGCATACAGAAAACATTCCCACATCCCCTACCCTTTCTGTCTAATCAAAAAGGAAGGTTTCAATTTTAACATAGAAAAATTATGTATAACAAAACAGCTATCAAGCAAGAATTACAGCTACAACATATAGTCTATTTGTATTAACAAATCATCTACCTTATCCTTATGAATCTAAAGTTTCATATCCAATTTATCTTTCAAATGACTAAGAAAAACTATACCTATGACTATCTAATCTTCAACTACATCAAAGACCACAGAAGGACATATTTACCCAAGTAAACCAGAAGTGCAAGCAACTTCTAAAATCTAGAAAGGACAGAGATGACACCTATCTGACTGGACAGTCACCTGAATAAAGTAGGGGCATCTATCTTTCAGCCTACAGGCCCAAAGTCTTTTCATTTCAATGAAGTAAGAAATCTGTTCTTCCCCTTTATCAGTTGCTTTTCCTCAAATCCTGAAGAATGTCTGACAGTTTTCTCTGCAAAGCAGGAACCTGAATGACCATCTCGGCTTGTTCTGACAAAGTCCAGAGGCCACCTTCCTATGGAAACTGCATGTCCAGTTTAAACAACATACTGTCAAGCAGTCAATATAACAGGTTCATGTCCAGTGGCTAACCGATGCCACAAGGAAACTAATCTCCATATGGAGTTTCTTCGATGCCCATTTTCCTCTTGAATTAAATTGGTGCTGCCAGGAGCAGACCTGTCTCACTGTCCAGAAAAGTCTAAGTTCTTAAAACATTTTAGATTCCATATTCTGTAGGTCTTAGAAGTCTTTGAAGATTACTTGTCTAATTGAATTATATCTTTGTATACATAAAATCCAACTAACATGCATTTCTTAATTATACATTACAATTCTAAATCAGTTCAATAAACATCATATCTTTAAAAAGAGTAAAAAAAATACAGCATAAGATAATTGACTTTAAATTTGTATCAATAAACCAAAATCCATACCAATGTAAAACATTTTGAGATTAACAGCTGATTTCCTGATCTAAGTAAATTCTTTAATCTAACTTTTTAAAAATCATTCATATACCATATCCCCTTTTTCTTCTTAGAAAGAGATTGAATATGAAGATTAACCATTTATAATGAAAATTAACATTTATAAACAATATTTTGGGAATTTGGGTGTAATTTTCCATTACTACTTCCTGCTGATTATGGGAAGTTGAAAATCTCATGAATTCTTTAGACTGGATCATAGTCTGCAGCTCTGAAGCTGATATGGTCATCTGTCACAGGAATGAATGAGACTCAGGGATAGATCTCTGAAGAAGTTGGAGATACTAGAGGGAATAAACACCACAAGTCAGATCTTACTCAGCTGTCTTCTAGCTTCCTCAGCCTAGATTCCCTTGGAATGAATTTCTCTGTGTTTTAATCCTGACTAAGTATTCTTTCAGTAATTAAGGCATGGCCCCACCACACCTGCTTGGAAGCCTGGAATTCCTTCTATAATCTGAAGTGACCTTGACTCAGTTAGGATTAAGGGTGTAGGTCACCACTCCCAGGATACTCACTGGGCTGGGATTAAAGGTCTGAATCACCACTCTGGTTTTCCTAGACTGACTGTGGTTAGAGCTCTGGGACTTCTGGAGCTTTTACTAACCCCCCACGTAGACTGTGGGTAGATTCTCTCTGATATCTCCAAAACTTCTGAAACTTTATTAAATCCCCACAGTCATCTCTTCCCATCAGAGATTTTTTTCAGGGGGTCTTGATTAATGAAACCATATGAACTTGGAAACAATCCACAGGTTCTCATCTTCTATGGAAACAAAAGCAGAACTCTTCCAAAGCAATAAATCCTTAGACACAAATTTCAAAATCAAACTACCTTTAAAATATATATTCTTGGTTAACTTATCAGCCTTTTAAATCCATTGTCTTTCTATAGTTAGCTCATTAATAGTTAAAAAATTAAAAGAAAACACAATAATAACTAAAATCTAGATTTTGTGTCTATTTTCCATCTTTACATGGCATATTATATTTTTATTACTCTATTTCTCTTTTTAAAGACTTTCTCTACCTTCTTTCTTTTCTCTCTGAAGTCTATGTACCTTTGACACACATTGTAACCTGTTTATAGGTTTTTTTCATCTGAATCTGTTTTTATTGTAAATCCTTAATCATCTTCCAACCAGAAGAGGTTTTAAAATACTCACACTCTCTTAAAGAGCCACATAGTTTTTGCACATAAATCTGAATCTGCAAGTTCTCTTAAAGGGATTGCATCTCTGCCTCCAGCAAACAAAGCAGAAGAAATGCTACTACTAAGAAAACATATGACTCTGTTTCCTTTTTATTTAAAGTAAACAGAAACCTTAAATCAATAACATGCTACTGAGTCTTCTGTGAGGCTTTAGGAACTGGCCTGGTTGCAGTTTACACTACCTGCATCTGGTCCACCAGTGCCATTTTGAATGTGGCCTGGAGGCCATGCTATCTGTACAATGACCCACTGCAGATACACAATTTGGAAGCTGCTTTGGCTCAGTTTCTGTGCTAAAAACCTTTTAAAACTTACTCAGGTTTTAAGTGGATATTTGGCCCACATTGGGATGTCATCTGTAACGATAAGGTTTCTTGGTCCCAGATGGCCAGAGGTCCACACCCACAGACCTGCAGTCCCAGATCCTTTATCTGCCTGTGACTGCTTATGCCCAAGAAATGATTCAGTTGCTTATATTAACTTCATGCTACTTGGTCCATGGCTCAGGCACATTGCTAGCTAGCTCTTACATCTTAACTCAACCCATTTTCATTAATCTGTCCTGGCCCATGGCTCACCTGTGTTCCTTACATGCTTCTTTTTGGGCGGCTGGTTCAGTCTGTCTCTGATTCTGCCCTGTTTCTCCTACCTATACTCTTATTTCCCCTCCTACTTTTTCTATGGTGCCTATCATGAGCCAAAACAGCTCCTTTATTTAAAGATTGATATTCACAGCATACAAAAAGACATTCCCATATCAGAGTATCATTCTGAGGGAGGTAACACAGTTCCAGAAAGATAGACATTGTTTGTACTCATATATAAGTTGATTTTAGACATAAAGCAAAGTATATCCAGGCTGCAATCCATAAACCCTAAACAGCTAGATAACAGGAGGAACTTAAGAGAGACATCCCCCTGGCATAGAGGAAATAGAAAAGATCTCCTGAGTAAATTGTGATCATAATGGGGAGCATGCAAGGGAAGATGGGAACAAATCATGAGAGATGGAGATGGTTGGGTAAGGATCAAAAGAAAGGGAGAAAACATAAATGAACATCTTGATAGAGGGAGCCACTTTGGGGTTAATAATAAACCTACTGCTAAGGAAACCTCAAAGAATCCACAAGATGTCCCAGACTAGGACTCCAAGAAATAGTACAGAGGGTGCCCAAACTTCACCTATATTCAAGTGAGTGACCATCCTAATTGTCATTATACAACCTTCATCCAGCACTGACTAGAAGCAGAAGCAGAGATCCATAGCTAAGCACCAGGGTATCTCCTGGTCCAGCTAAAGAGAAAAGAGATTATATGAATAAAAGGACCAGGATCATGAGGTGGAGAACCTGAGAGATAGCATTCCTGAGTTATTGGGAGCTCACTGACTCTGAAATAATTGCCTAGGAATATTCATGGAAAGGATCTAAACTCTCCAAAGGCAGATGATTTTCAAATGGCATAGGCAATTTGTGGAGCCTCTTGCAGTAGGATCATAATATGTTCCTGATGCATGAACTGATATGAACCCATTTCCTACAGAGGAACAGCTAAGTCATTTTTAATACTGGGATGATGGACTCAGAGCTATGTCAAGTGGATGTACTTGATTGAACTGACCCACCTTGAGACTCCTTGCTCTCCTTGGGAAATGGATGGGGGGATAGGATTTGGGGAGGTTGAAGGGGGATTGGAAGAGAATGGGTAGAGGAAAGGGAAGGAGCAGTGATAGATGTAGGAAAAACTTTAAATTAAAAAATGGGAAAAAAGAATGGTAAAACTTATCAATGACTTTGCTTTTGTTTGGGGATGTCAAGTTTTAGTGTAATTTTTAAATGTTATTTCAAAAGACTTCTAGAAATGAGCCTTTTTTGACATTTTGTTTTTCATTTACCTTTTTTATCAGACTATTTTTCCATAAATATGCCTGTTATGGTTTATATTTTTTGATTAATTTATATATTTTTATCATTCCAATAAGCTATAATCCTATTTCTAGCTTTTTCCGGTTGTGAGAGGGAGTCACCATTATCACTGCCACCTCACTCCTTCCATGCAGCCTGGACAGGCTTTGTTGATCTTGGAAAATCCATGTTTGAAATGACTTGTTGTGTAGGGGATTGTGTTGTTTCATGGTAAATAATTGTCCCAGCCACTGGTTTAATAAAAAGTGCTGATTGGCCAAATGCAGGCAGGAAGTGTGGGCAGAGCTACCAGACTAAGAAAACTCTGAGAACAGGAAGCACAGAGCAGAATGCCAGAGAGAAGGCAGAAGAAGCAGAGGACAACTATGCTGCTCTGAAAAAGGTACTGAGCCTCATGGCTGAACAGGATGAGAGTCATGAGTTAGATTAAGGGCAAAAAGTTAGCAAGTTATATGCCTCGGCCTTAGGCCGATCAGCCTAAAAACTATTGTATGCATCTGTGTGTCTCTGTGGGTCTGCGGGTCTGCTGGCCTAAACCTTGAGGCTAGGCCCGAAAGTCCGGGCCAGAAAACCCACTACTACAGTGTTGCATTTCTTTTTTTCTTTTCTTTCTTTGACTTTTTTTTAAATTAAAAGTTTGTTTTTACATAGCTGACCTTACACAAATTCACACCTGCACACACATTAGTACTCACACACATGAACATCAGAAGGAATATGGAGGTTTGTGTACAAACTTTTCTTTTTTAGAGACTTAGTGTATCACATTTTGTTATTCTCTCAAGTAAAAAAATAAATAAATAAAAAATAAAAACTCCCAGAGGTATGGTAGCTAATTCTGAGTTTTTTCCACATTATTGTCATTTTGTGTTTCAGAAACCATTTTTTAAAAATGTTTAATTTTTTAGATTTTTATTTTATTATAATAAAGTACTTTGTTATAACAAAATAATTTCCACATTCCCTATCTGCCCTCCAAACCCTCCCATGTACCTCCCACTTGCTCTCTTTATAATTCATATCCTCTTTTTTGGCTGCTACATAGATATCTTCTGTGCATGCTGTCACCATGTCAGATGTTTCACATTAGGTGTAACTGTCTTTTGGTTTTGAACAATACTCAGTCCTTCTGCTTCAAGACTGAATTTAGCTCATTATCTTGTCTAACTTCACAGAGAAAATGAGCACACATATTTCAGGCACACATTATTCTTCCAAGGTCAATAAATAATAATGGCGAAGGGAGACTACAGTGAATTGGTCACTGCAATGTGACGTGTTAATTTTAAAATAGAAGTATTACAATTGCAGTCACAGAAATAGAAGGTGGGATCAGTTTTAGAAATTAATCATTGTCTTTGACACAATAACCAATGATGATGATGATAGAGATAAGAAAGATGATGGTGGTAAAGATGTCGGTGGTGATGAGGAGGATGGAGATGGCAGTGATAATTATAGATAACCAGGATTTTTATTATGGATATAAATATATGTTTTTGCATTATTTAAAATAAATCTAATACTAAATTAAAGACACGAAAATAGAGAAAATGACAGAGAAAGGCCTTATATTACATATTATCCACTGAGGTATAAAGAAACAAAATTATTGAAAATTTTCACTTTGGGCAACATTATCATTTAATATCTATGTAGGATATTTACAAAGAGAGAGACCTGTCATGGAAATAAATTACATGAGAGAGAAAAATTTTCTTCTCTACATTTTGCTTTATTATTTTTAAGATGCTTCTACATACTGTTATAAACATAAATGAATGCTCAGACATACCAAGTATTTTTTAAGTCAGAAATTACTGTGAATCTTGATCCTTCCTATGTATAAAGAATGTAAGTATTAAATGGAAAAAGTAAAGTGGGGTAGACAAAAGGTGTAAACTTTGCTATCTTTTGCAAAAGACAGTTTAACCCAGACATTCTGGCTTTTTTTGAGCCGTGGATTTCTTCCATAAAGGCTAGGGAACTTTTGTCATTAACATGCTGCATGTGCTTCATGGTTGACTTTTACATTATTGCTCTAGCTATTACCATGCATGCATTATTTATATGGTTGGCTATCATGGAAAAAAGGCAAGCAATTTACTTGTCAAAACACATTAGAATGCATGACTTTAAATCAGAGTTGCATGGGTTGGTAAAAAGCTATAATAAATTCACTTTGGCTAATATGTTAGAATCATGCAGTTTGAGATGGTCACTGTACTGACTAAGAAACCTATAATCATCTCTGGGACTCTTTGAGTGGAATAGCACTCCAAATATTATGACTATGATTTTAATTGGATGATAGTAAACTATTATAATAACTTATCATTAATAAATTTTAACATTAAAATGCATGTATATAAAAATAAATTCTTAATAATACATGTTTAGCATCCAATATATTATTAATACACAAAATGATTAAAAAAGAAACACATCAAGTAATCATGTATTTCATTTGCTTTTTACTAGTAAGGCATATCTGTTATCTTAACTTTCTAATTAATAACATAGCAAATATTTAAATAAATAGCAAACACCTTGTCAATTCTCTGCTTAGTGTATATCTCTTGCTATGAAGAGACACAATGACCACAACAACTTTTATAAAGGAAAACATTTGATAGTGTGGCTTATAGTTCAGAGGTTTAGTTCATTATCATCATAAGATATCATCACATCATGAAGGCAGACATGGTGCTGGAGAAGGAGCTGAGACTGGAGAAGTAGCTACATCTGGATATCAAAGGCAACAGGAAGAGTTATGAGACACTGTGTATCTGTAGCATGTGAGATGTCAAAGCCCTCGTCCACAGTGAAACTCTTCTTCCATCAGTGCCACAGCTATTTCAACAGGGCCAAACCACCTAACAGTGTCACTCTCTTTGGTAGCCATCAACTTTCAAACTACCACACTGTAGACAAAACCAAACTTAGGCCAGGCATGATGGCATATGCTTATGATCCCCATTCTGGGGAGGCTGAGGAAGGGCAGTGTGTGTAAAGTAAGACTGTATTACACATAGAGACCATCTTATCAAAACAAACTGTAGACAAAAATCAAGCAAAACCTGAAACAATCTGAGATGTTCCTAAGATTTATATGATAAATTCTAGGCCCCAAATATAGAAGTCAAATCAGAGAAATGGGCCAAGAACTGTATTTTCATAAACCCCTTTAATTTTCAACTACTTTGTTTGAATAGACAGTTTTTATGAGGCTTTTGATCTTGGGGGTGACTGTAGGATTCTCTAAGGCAGAGGACACGACATGAGAGAAAACAACAGCCTACAGAATGGGAAAAGATATTCACCAACAATACATCTGACAGAGGACAGATCTCTAAAATATATAGAGAACTCAAATAAACTAGATCTCAAAACCCTAAATTACTCAATTTAAAAGTGGGGTTCAGAGCTAAAATATGAATTCTCAACAGAAGTACAAACGGCTGAAAGGCACTTAAAAATGCTCAATATCTTCAGCCATCAGAGAAATTCAAAGCAAAACAACTTGAGATACCACCTTAAACATGTCAAAATGGCTAGGATCAAAAACACAGATAACAGTCTATGCTGAAAAGGATGAGGAGCAAGGGGAACACTCGTCAATTATTGGTGGGAGTGTAAACTTGTACAGTGACTCTGGAATACAGTATGGAGGTCCCTCAGAAAACTGGAAATCAATCTCCCTAAGAATCCAGCAGTACCACTATTGGGCATATACCCAAAGGATGCACATTCTCACCCTAAAGACGTTAGCTCAACTATGTTCATAGTAACATTATTCATAATAGCAAGAACCTGGAAACAACCTAGATGCCCTTAAGCTGAAGAATGAATTAAAAAAAAAAACAACTGTGGTACACTTACACAATGGAGTACTACTCAGCAGTTAATAAAAAAGACACATCCTAAAATTTGTAGGCAAATCAATGGATTTGGAACATATCTTCCTGAGTGAGGTATCACAAGCCCAGAAATATAGATATGGGATGTACCCACTCACAAATGAAGTTTAGACAAAAAGCAAAGAATACCCAAGCTGCAAACCACAACCCCTGAACAACTTGTGATCAGAATAAACTTAAGAGAGACATCCAGAAATTCCCCTAAAAAGAGAAAATAGAGATACCCTTAGGAAAATGGGGTCATAACGGGCTGCAACCAAGAAGAGTTGGGAGCAAATAATGAGAGAAGGAGATGGTTGACTGAGAAGAGCAACAAAGAGGAATAATACAAGAGATGTATGTCTTGATAGAGGAAACTAATGTGGGGTTGGGGAAAGACTGGATACTAGAGAAACTTCCAATAACTCACAGGATGTCCCTGACTAGGTCTCCAACCAATAGTGGAGGGGTGACTAAGCAGAACTTCCCCAGAATCAAATGAATAACTACCCTAAGTATCATCACAGAACCTGTGTCTAACAATGAATAGAGGTAGAGGCAGCAATCTATGTCTGAGTACTGGACCGAGCTTCTGGTACAGCTGAAAGTAGGGAGGAGAGTCTGTATGAGCAAGGGAATAGGGATTATGAGGAAATTCCCACAATGATGGCTGCCTCGAGTTCTGAGGAGCTCACTTAATCAAGAACAGCCACTGAGGAACCAGCAGGAAAAGGATCTAGGTCATTCAAGTGTAGGCAACTGTTGCAATGCTTATATTAACTTCATGCTGTTTGGTCTATGGCTCAGGCACATTGCTAGCTAGCTCTTACAACTTAAATCAACCCATTTCTATTAATCTGTCAGCCACATGGCCCGTGGCTCTCCTGTGTTCCTTACATGTTGCTTCTTGGAAGCTTGCTCTGATTTCTCCTTCTAATTCATCTATGGTGCCTGTCATGGCACAAAACAGCTCCTTTATTTAAAGATTGAGATTCACAGCATACAAAAAGGCATTCCCACATCACTTCCCCCTTTCTGTCTAATCAAAAAGAAAGGTTCAATTTTAACATAGCAAAATTACATATAACAAAATAGCCATCAAGCAAGAATTACAGTTATAATATCTAGTCTATTTGTATTTAGCAAAATTAAAGAAAATACTCTTATCATCTACCTTATCTTTAGGAATATAAAGTTTCATATCCAATATACCTTTCAAATGACTAAGAAAAACTATGCCTATAACTATATATAATCTTCAACTACATCAAAGACCACAGGAGGATAAATTTACCCAAGTAAATATAGAAGTACAAGCGACTTCTAAAATCTAAAAAGACAGAGATGACACCTATCTGGCTGGACAGTCATCCAAAGTTCCTTTATAAAGTTGGGGCATCCATCTTCAGCCTACAGACCCAGAGTCTCTTTTTATTTCAGTGAAGCAGGAAATCTGCTCTGCCCATTCTGGCACAGTTTATCAGTTGATTCTCCTCAAGTGTTGAAGAATATCTGACAATTTTCTCTGTAAAGCAGGAACCTGAATGACCATCTCAGCTTGTTCTGCCAAAGTTCAGAGGTCATCTTCCTATGGAACCTGCATGTCCAGTTTAAACAACATACTGTCAAGCAGTCAATATAAGAACAGGTTCTTGTCCAGTGCCTAACCATTGCCACAAAGTGAGTAGACTCCATATGGAGTTTCTTCGATGCCCATTTTCCTCTTGAATTAAATTGGTGCTGCCAGGAGCAGACCTGTCTCACTGTCCAGAAAAGTCTAAGTTCTTAAAATAATGTAAATGCCATATTCTGTAGGTCTTAGAAGTCTTTGAAGATTACCTATCTAATTGAATTATATCTTTGTATACATAAAATCCAACTAACATGCATTTCTTAATTATACATTACAATTTTAAATCAGTTACTTAAACATCATATCTTAAACAAGAGTAGAAAATACATATAGCATAAGAGAATTGAACTTAAGTTTGTATCAATAAACCAAAATTCATACTAACGTAAAACATTTCAAGATTAACAGCTGATTTCCTGATCTAAGTAAATTTAATAATCTATTTTTTAAAAAATCATTTATATACCATATCCCCTTTTTCTTCTTAAAAAGAGACTAACTATGACCATTAACCATTTATAATGAAAACAAACATTTATAAGCAATATTTTGGGAATTTGGGCATAGTTTTCCATTACTACTTCCTACTGATTAAGGGTTGTTGAAAATCTCACGGGTTGTTGAGACTGGATCATAATCTGCTGTCTTGAAGCTGATATGGTCTGGTCATCTCTTCCCATCAGAGGTTTTTTCCAAGGGTCTTGGTTGATGAAACCATATTTGCCTGGAAGCAATCCACACATTCTCATCTTCTGTGGAAACAAAAGCAGAACTCTTCCAAAGCAATAAATCCTTAGACACAAATTTTAAAATCAAGATACCTTTAACATATATATTCTTGTTTAACTTAATAGCCTTTGCATTTGTAATCAATTGTCTTTTTGCAGTTAAAAATTTAAAAGAAAACACAATAACAACCAAAATCCAGATTTTGTGTCTATTTTCCATCTTTACATGGCATATTATATTTTATTACTCTATTTCTCTTTTTAAAGACTTTCTCTACCTTCTTTCTTTTCTCTCTGAAGACTATGTAGCTTTTACATACATTGTAATCCATTTACAGGTTTTCTTAAAATACGAATCTGTTTTATTGTGAATCTCTAATCATTTTCTAAATAGAAGAGCTTTTTAAAATACTTTCACTCTCTTGCCATATACTTTTTACAGATAAATCTGAATCAGTAAGTTCTCTTAAAGAGATCACGTCTCTGATCGTGTCCAGCAAACAGAGCACACCCAAGAAAATGTTGTTACTAGGAAACCGGTCTTTGTTTCCTTTTTGTTTAAAGAAACAAAAATCTAAAATCAATCACATGCTACTGAGCCTTCTGTGAGATTTTAGGAACCAGCCTGATTGTATCTTACACTGCCTGCCATCAGTCCCCCGGCGCCATTTTGAATGTGACCCGGACACCATGCTTTCTTTGTACAATGACCTGCTTCATATACACAATTTGGAGGCTTCCTGGACTCAGTTTTTGTGATCTAGACTTCTTTATAATCTTTCTCAGGCTTTAAGTGGATAATCTCCCCATGTTGAGTGCCATCCGTTGTAATGGGGTTTCTTGGTCCCAGGTGGCCAGAGGCCAGACCCACAGACCTGCAGCCCCAGACCCCTTAGCCACCCACCACTGCTGCTCAGCCACCAGAAAAGCAGCTCAGATGCTTATATTAACTCCATGCTATTTGGCCTATGGCTCAGGCACATTGCTAGCTAGCTCTTACATCTTAAATCAACTCATTTCTATTAATCTGTCTGCCACATGGCCCGTGGCTCACCTGTGTTCCTTACATGTTGCTCCTTAGGTGGCTTGCTCAATCTTCCTGACTCTGCCCTGCTTCTCCTACCTATGCTCTCATTTCTCCTCCTACTTCTATGGTGCTTGTCATGGTCCCAAACAGCTCCTTTATTTAAAATTGATATTCACAGCATACAGAAAGGCATTTCCCCATCAGGCAACAGTTGACTGGCATGGGCTGTATGTGGAGCCTTTAGGAGTGGGATCAGACTGTGTTCCTGTGCATGGGTCGGTACCTTGGAGCCCATTTTCTGTAGAGGAACACCCAGCCCAGCATTAACTTTGGGATGAGGAAATTGGACTTGCCTGGAGTAGATATGCCAAGCTGAGCTTACCCACCAATAGAATTCTTGCCCTTTTTGGGATGGGATGTGGAATTAGGAGGCAGGAGGCTGAAGGCTGACTGAGAGGATTTGAGAGGAGGGAAGGGAGGGGGAGCAAAGGGATACATGGATAAAAAGAGAGATTTTTATAAAACCTAATAAAATGAAGGAAAACTTATTAGATCCCTTGACTGGTTCTCAGTCAATACTTTCCTATGTCCACAGAGCACAGAAGCATTTCAGAAACTGATTCTATAACACAGCAACTGGAGGTGCCAGTAACTGGATACAGTACCAGTCTGTGACTTAAATAAGGATCACAATATAGAAATTTGAAATTCTCTCCACCTAATACCACTTGTACTTGTATTTTACCCCTAAGAGCTCAATGGATGGTTGATAGAATTCTCACCTAATCACATTTCACATCAGAATTTTTGAGTATAATAAAGCTCAGTATAATCTGATGATTCAGCACAACCCTTTCAAGACATATAGTCCTTGAAGAGTTATATACAATATCTGGTTTGTGCTACAACTTTATAAGAAAACTTGTGACATTTATAAGGTGATATATTAGCACAAAATAGTTTTATGGAATGGTACTGAGGTGTCATCTTTTATCAATGTTCTTCTGGCTTCTGTGTTCCCTACCAGTGGACTCTGGGAGGAAATATACATTTGACATTGTATACCCAAAGGATGCACATTCTTACCCCAAAGGCATCAGCACACTATGTTCATAGCAGCATTATTTGTAACATCCAGAAACTGGAAACAACCTACAAGCCTCTCCACTGAAGACTGGATTAAGAAATTGTGGTACATTTGCACAACGGAGTATTACTCTGCAATAAAAAGAAATGACCTCTTGAAATTTTCATTCTAATGGATTGGTAACACAGACCCAGAAAGATAGACATGGTATGTACTCACTCAAGTGGATTTTAGGCATAAAGCAAAGAACCAGGCTACAAACTACAATCTTCCAGTAGATAGGTAACAGGAAGAACTTAAGAGAGACATTCATGGATTTCTCCTGTAAAGGGAAATAGAGATCTCCTGGGTAATTTGGACAATAATGGGGAGTGAGCAAGGGGAGGTGGAAACAAATCTTGATAGGAGATGATTGAGTAAGAGAAGCAACAGAGAGGATGAGCAAAGAAATGGATATCTTGATAGAGGAATCTACTGTGGGGTTAGAAAGAAACCTGGCATGAAGGAAACACCCAAGAGCCCATGAGATGTCCCTCGCTAGGACTCTAAGCAACTGTAGAGAGGGTGCCTAAACTGGACTTCTCCAATAATCAAATGAATGGCCACCATAATTGTCATTCTATAACCTTCATCTAGCATCTGATAGATGCAAAAGCAGAGATCAACAGCTAAGCACAGTTGAGCTACGGGTCCAGCTGAAGTGAGAGAGGAGAAAGTATATGAGCAAAGGAACTGACTCGCCTTTGGATTTCTTCCCCTCCCTGTGGAATGGCTGGGGGATGGATTAGGAGAAGCTTAAGGAAGACTGGGGGCAGTAGTAGATATGAGCAAAAACTTTTTAAAAAAGAAAGAAAAACCATTTTGTGTCTTCCTAACAGTTGAGTACAGAAACATATCTGAAACTGGACTATAAGAATCAGATAAGGTATTAATCTGACAACCCAAAGTGCCAGAACATAAGATCTCATGGAGATACATAGGTCTGGGATTCTCACTGCTTTATGACTCACCTGTGCAGCCATAAGCAGCCCTAGCTGAAATCAGAGATAGCACAGTTATAGGAGAGAGTAATTCAGCTTAAGACATGTTCTGTGTTCTTAATTCTTTTAAATTATCTTTTAAACTTTTTATTATTTATTCTTTACAGAATTGTATTCAGCAATTGATAATGAATTATCAGTTCTATATATGTAGATATATGTATATATCTACAAACAGATGTACACATCTGTATGTCATTGTACATGGAATAGTATTTATAGTAAATATATACTTAAAGAGGAAGAAATTGTCATGTGTTTGTGCATAATATACATATACACCTTTAGACATTAAAGAGAATTATAATAAAGAATATGTGGTACCTACATCACTTGTCACAAATTTAATATTAAAAATAAAAGAAAGCATCTTTAAGTGGAATGACAAAATCTAATGTAATTACTGCTTTCAGCCTAACATTTTGTATAGCAAGTAGTACAATTGTATAAGGTACAAATTATAATACTCATAAGGACAAAAGCAAAACATTACAGAATTCACAATTGTTTCTCTCCCATTTTTCCCCAAATTTTTTTGAGATGGGTGACAAATTCCTGGATGTGGTATACTTTTAGTTAATGGTTATAAGATAAAAGGTTATGTTTATGTATGGGATATACTTTTATCTAGTGGTTATAAGATAAAGGGTGTAATTTATTCATATTTAATATCACACATTTATTATTCTTATTATTATAGAATTTCCAATCAACTAACATATAAATTTCTGTAAGATTTTTTAAATGATGTTAAAAATAGGCTGAATCCAAGATTCTAATTCACTGTTTAGTATTGTTATTTTGTTTTATTTTTGTTCGTTTGAAAATATATTTTTACTCACACAATATATCCTAGTTTCTCCTCTCTGCTCCACTCAGTTATCCATAGATCCTCTCCCATCTGGATCCTGTTGTAGAATATTAGTTAAATATGTGTTACATTTGTTTATGTTGTGGAATACTTGTTTAATGATGCAAAGATGCTTTGTATTTTTATGTTGTATTAGTTTAACTCTATGAAGATGTATTACTTGACAGTCTATAATACCTCAGTGGTCTAATAAGAAACTGAAAAGCTAATATCTAGGCAGTAGAAAAGATAGTGAGACTGGCAGGCCAAGAGAATAAATAGAAGGAGAAATCTGGGAAGTTGGAGGATTAAAGAAGGAGAGAGGACATCAGGACCCAGTTATCCAGCTACATAGCAAGCTACAGAATAAGAAGTAAAGAAATGTACGTAGAATAAAGAAAGGAAAAAGACCAGAGACAAAGGTTGATTGAATAATTTAAGAAAAGCTGGTTATAAATAAGCCAAGCTTAGGGGAGACTTTTGTAAATAATATGAGTCTGTGTATTTATTTTGTTGTGCTCCCTGAAGAGTTAAGAGTAAAAAAAGAAAAAAAAACTACAGAGTTTACTCCCTTTCTATCTCATTATAAAGCAAGTAGGGTTCTAAAGGATATTAACAAAATAAAATATAATAAGATTAAAAAACAAACAAACATTGGGTTTAGACAAGAGGAATAAAGATAAGGAAAAGGGACAAAGAGATGGGCTGAATCAGAGATCTCATTTGCACACTCAGGAATCTCATAAAAACACTAAAATAGGAAACAAATATAAATGTGGAGGATTAGGTGCAGACTGTGTGGGTGCTGTGCATGCTCCAACAGCCTCTGACTTTATACAAGCTTTGATCATGCTGCTTTGGAGGATCTTGTTTTCTTGGTGACCTATATTTCCTCCAGCTCTTACAATTCTGTCTACCTCCTCTTCCTGATTTCCTGAACTCTGAGGGGAGGGGTTTTAGGACTGGATGTCCCAACTCTCTCTCTCTCTCTCTCTCTCTCTCTCTCTCTCTCTCTCTCTCTCTCTCTCTCTCTCTCTCTCTCTCTAATATATTTTTTGAGTTTCCATATTTGTTACTATCTGCTGAAGGAGGAGAATTCTCTGATAATGACTGAATGAGGTACTAACCTATGAGTATAGCAAACTATCATTAAGAGTCATTATGTTGCTAAGCAATGGGGTTATTGTTTGGTTGGTTTTAGAACATATGTATTTTGTTTAACTCTATGTTCCCAAGTTACTTGGTCTCTGATGGTTTTTATCTTGTATACCAGGCCTTAAGTCCAAACAGATTTTAATTGGTTATTTTTGCAAGCTTTGTGTTACCATTGCCCTAAAATATCTTGCAGGCAGGATACCATATAGATCAAAGAATTTGTAGCTGGCTTAGTGTTTATATCTTTCATTTGGATGTATGTAGAATGCCTTTTATTTTTCATTTCTTTGAAAGTTTCAAGGACTTATTTGTTTGTTTTATTAAAAATACTGTCATTTTTATCTATATATCCCCCTGCTCCTTTCTTTACCAAAGTCACCAGAATGTAGGGTTAAAGGCTCTATGTAAGTTACGTAGTTGTGGTCAATAAGTTATGTAAGTGTGGTCATCAGCAATAGAGCCTTGTTAGCCATTTGTGGATAACAGCTTATATTATTGGCATCAGTTATGGTTGTTTGGAGGATTCCCACAGGGCACTGTTGGCCAAAAATTCAATGAGATAAAATTCAATCCCAGTACTGGAAGCTTGGTTTGGTGACAAGAGATGGCTGATTGGGATCCTGTTTCTCCCATTTTTTGATCCTTTGATTCAGATCACACACACATGGGGGGAGGGGAGTTGTGTATACATGAAAGCTTCTATTGCACTCAGGTTCCATATTGTCACTTAAATGGAAAATATTTAGCTATCACTCCTTGTATGTATCACTTCCCTCAACCACTTATCTCATGTTCCTCCCATTTGCTCCTCTAATTCTAGTCCCTTTGTCCATCCATAGTACTTAAGCTCCTTACCATAGAGATCTATCAGTATTCCCAGTCTCTTCTTTTACATCAAAAATTTGTGTTTTTATGGATTATTGCTTTGTTATCATTGACTTAACAGCTAACATCAACATATAAGTAATTATATATCACAATCACATTTCTGTGTCAGGGATTTCTCACTTTGGATGATTGTTTTCTAGTTTTATCCATTTACCTGCTGTAGTTGGATAGTGGGATAAATCAATGATCAGAAGGGGGAGGTTAGACTATCTATGTGATGCATAGATATTCTGGAGGTGGTGGCATGGGGAGGAAGGGAAAGTGTAGCAGGTTTTTTACTGCAGAGCTGTGGATTAGACTGGGGGATTGGAGTTGGAAGAGCATAGAGACATGTGAAGATAAGATGTTAATTTATCTGCTTCCATGGCCCCTTCCCTCTCTCTGCCTCCATTCCTATGAGATAAAGTGATTCTAAAGAAACATCCCATTTTCCTCCCTCCTGTGAACCCCCTCATCCCAATTAGGCATCTTCATCCCTAAGTGTTAGTTCCAAATATCCAGAAACATATTTTATTGCAGTCTTTATGAATCCTGATACCCAAACATATCATGATCCCAGAATAATTTCCTACCAGACAACACACAGCCATAACATCCTTCTAAGAATCAGCAAGGGCAACAGAAAGAAAAGAACAAAACACCCACCAAACAAAGAGCAGCGTAGATATCAAGACTTAGAGTCACAATCTTCCCAATTTTAGATGCCTAGATACCAGATTGTGTAAAAATACAATCAACAACAGCCAAGATCATACGTTTTTACTAGAAACCAGAAACTCTACCACAACAGGCCTTGAATATCTGAAATACACACAAAAGACCCTAAAATAGCCTTTATGAGTATGATAAAGGTCCTTAATAACAAAATGCATAAATTTCCTAAAGATATCTATAAAAACACAAACAGTGGAAATAAATAAATAAAACAGTTCAAGAACAGAAATTGTAAATAAAATAAAATAAAAACCAAAATGAAAGAAATTTAGAAATGAAAAATTAGGAGCTCAATCAAGAACTTCAAATGCAAGCCTAATCAACAGCATAAAAGAAATGGGAAGAGAGACTCTCATACACTGAAGACAAGACAGAGGAAATGAATACACTGGCCAGCGAAAATGTTAAATCTAAAACACTCCTAGCAGAAAACATCTTGGAATGCTGGGATCCTATGAACAGACTAAATCTAAGAATAGTAAGTGTTGAAAACAGTCCAAGGAAAGAACAGTGGGAGAGGATTTCTGAGTACCTGTGAAAAAACTCCAAAAGAACAAAACCAGAGACCTGTTACCTCAGTGTAGTAGTAAGTTTCTGGCCTGTCCAGACTCCAGACCCACAGTCTGGCAGTCTCACAGAAGCTCACAGATGCTTACATTAATTTTATGCTGATCATGCCAAGGCTATTTCATCTTAACTAACCCACGATTCTTATCCTGTTCAGCTATGTGGCTTGGTGCTCTTTCTCAGAGCAGCATCTCAACTTCTTTTCTCTGCATCTGTAGCATCTTATTGTGATCTCTTCATGGTGTCTCTCTGGCTTCTCCATGGCATCTCTGCTCTGCTCTTCTTGCTCCCAGAGTTTTCTTAGTTTGGTGGCCTCACCCACACTTACTGCCTGCCTCTGACCAATAAGCCTTTGTTAAACTAGTAGGAGGGACAAATATTTACAACATACCATAATATACTCCCACAATACCTCAGTTTCTTCAAAACACAGAGTTGTTCTTGGGATGTGTTGTTGTGCTGCTCCTAGGTATCTTAGAGAGGAGTGAGTTTACTTGAGTTTACTTCAACTGTTGTTATTCATGTGCCTCTATGGAAAAAAACATGTTTTGGCCACATGTGGCTTGTCCTTGTTATTGAACACCTTGTTCGTGGATTCTTCTTAACTCGAAGAGTATAAATTTTCTAACACTCTGAATAATGTTAGCTGTAGTGGGATTCAGGTATCAGCTGATAAGGTCCTAAGACACTTATCCAGAGTCCCAAGCTCCTGGAGGGTCTGGCCAACCTGGAGGGGGTGTGGGCAACCCCATTGATAAGTGGCTTCTGGGACATAAGGAGATCTCTTCCTGGTTCCTGGCTGTTGGAGAGACAGGATTGGAATCCATCATCTGTCCATCGATCGTCCATCGCTCAGATACTCCAGTCCCTGTTCAGGTGCTACTATAAGCTGTTACTAATATTGTGAGTGTTGATTTATGTTCTAATAAATATTTGTCTTGGACTGGTGCATTGTAAGTAAAACTCCGCCTTCATCTGGCACCCAACATCCTCGGCCCTGTGCCCTAAACTGTAAGAGGGCAGGGGATATACAGACTGTTCATTTGGGCTTAAAGCTCCGTCTTGCTAGCTGGGCATGGTTTCCACCCTGCTGGTCCAGTGTGCAAGCACAGGTTTTCGGCTCAGCACACAGGCGCGCAGGTTTTTGGCTCAGGGAATGCTGGTTTTTGGCCCAGTGCTCAGGTGGGGTTTTCAACTCACTGGGCCTGCTGCAGCACCTGGTTCTGCTATCAGCCCACTGCAGCACTTGGTTTTCAGTTCACAGACCCAGGACACACAGCACGTAACTGACTGGCCAGCCAGTGAAGTGCTCAGGAGTGGTCCATCCTCCACTTGGCCTGCCACTGCCTGTCTGTACCGCAGCTCCGCCCATCTAGCCTGAGTAGCCAAGTTTAAAGTATGCACACACCCTTCCCCCCCAGCCAGCTGATTGTGACCCAAGCAACTGAAAATCACTCACGAAAGCCAACAAAGGAAACGAAAACTGTTTTATTTTGTGATTAACATATCCTGTCTTAATTTGTGAGAATTTGCTTTTTCAAAGGATTGTATTCTGCCTGGTGGGGCCCGTCAAAACCCCATAGGATCTGTAAGTAGCTTCCTGCTGCTGACTCTCTGCATCTGGCATAGAGTGGGCAGGGCATTGATTGCTATTGTGACACATGTGGACTAAACGGCTTAATTGCTCATGAATTGGTGCAATGGCTGACAATTATTCTTTTGAAGAATTTAGGTCATATTTTGCCATGGTGGTTGATAAATTTTTAAATGAATATCTTGAAGGATTCAATACCCCAGTCCTACTATTTTTTGGCTTATTTCTCTATTTTGTTTCAAAATAAGAGGATGATGACAGAGGTGTCAAATGGAAACCAACAATTATTGTCCAGATTATGTATTATGGAACTATAGAACTCTATGGTAACAGATGAGGTTAAACAGGTACAAAATGTAAATCGACAGTTGCTGTCCAAGGTATATGACGTGAAACTGTCAAACACTAAAATGGCAAAAAGGATGGATACTCTGGAAATTGGTTACAACAAGCTTACAGATAAGGCTTCCTCTTTAGATATGGATAACACTATACAGGAAAAATGTAGGCTCTATGTAAATGATGAAAACAAGAAACTTGTTGACTACATTAATGACAAGAACAAGAAAATCATTAATTTTGTTAATGATGGGGATCGAAAAATTGCTGGCTCAGTGAGGTCTTTGGAAGGACTGTTTCATCAGGACATTCAAGCTCGAGAAAAATAAATAGTATCTAAACTTCAAGAATGGAAACCAGTAATATCCAAAATACAGGAATGGAAACCTGTAATATCCAAAATACAAGAATGGGAGGACCACATTGCAATACTGGAAAAGGGTAGTGATACATCTTATGCTCAGAACAGTTCAGGTCAACCCCCAATGGGATATTATGGTACTGGAGATACTCTACCTAAGGTGGTAAACATAACAGGGCTACCCCCTTCCGCACCACTATTGTTCCCAGCTACTATTCAGACAAAGATAACACCTGGGGGATCCTCAGAATATGTAGAGTATAGCTATGAGCCAGTACATATGAGAGACATCAAGGATTTTAAAGAGGCAATATCAATGCAGGGTATACACGCTACTTATGTAAAGAAGCTTCTAAATTCATGGTCAGCAAAAAAAAAAAAAAAAAAAAAAAAAAAAAAAAAAAAAAAAACAGATTCTACTAACTGATTGGATGCAGCTAACAGCTGCTGCCTTGGACCAAAGTCAGAATTTACAGTGAAGAGGCTTGTTTAGAGAGGAGGAAACGACCCTAGAACAGCAAGTAAAAAATTAGGGATTTCTTTGCTTCTCAGGACCAAATCTTTGGTGAAGGCATGTTTGCTGATGTGAGGACTCAAACTACTTATGATGAGCATACTTTATTGCTATGCCGTACTGCTGCACTGAATGCTTGGGAAAAGATTTTGGACCCAGGTCAAAAAATCGAGCATTATACTAAGGTCAAACAAGGCTTAAAAGAGCCTTATACCGACTTTATACAGAGGCTTACCGTGGCTGTTCATAGAGCAATATCAGATCCAGAAGTTAGGAAGCAATTAATACTTTCTCTGGCCTTTGATCATGTTATATGGAATGTAGAAGAATGCTTATGCCTTTAAAGATCAGAACTGCACCTATAGAAGAATGGATTCAATATGCAATTGATGCTGAATCTCTCCATTGCAATGAGGAGAATTGGGTAGGCCAAGCTGTTGCTAATGTTAGGGTGAGGAATCAAGGCATCACTTGTTTCAACTGTGGTAAACAAGGCCATATAAGACAGCATTGTACACAAGGTACTCTTGGAAATAATGCCCAATCTAGGTTTAATTCGAACAGAAGGCCATTGCCTTCTGGATTATGCAGAAGGTGTGGCAAGGGATGGCATTGGACCAATGAAGGTAGATCTACCAGGGATAAAGAAGGCAACCCTCTATCATCGGGAAATGCCTTTCAGGGATTCCCCCAGGAAGCCCCTAAAAATCAGACTCCAAATTCGAGGATGGTGAGATCATATCCAGTCATAGTAGAAGACCAGCATTCTCAGGATGAATAGAGCATCCAAAACCTGATCTAGAAGATCATACAGTATTAGATTATAACATAAATTCAAAAGAAAATTCAGAAATTCCATGAAGAATCACAAAACAAATATTTTGGCAGACTTCAATAAATGAACAAAGACCAAAATTGAGAATACAGATAGATAATATTTATATCCAGGGTTTAGTTAACATGGGGGCTGATGTTTCGATTATAACCCCACATTCATGGCATTCAAGATGGCCTTTATGGGCAGTAGATATCCAGTTTCTGGGTATTGGAACAATATCTCAGGTGAAACAGAGTGTGAGATGGCTTGAATGCATAGAACCAGAAGGTCAGAAAGGATGGTTGAAGCCATATATGGCTGACATAGCAGTGAATCTGTGGGGTTGCAACCTTCTATTTCAATGGAATACCCAGATTAAAATCTCTCCTGGTTCTGATATGAACCGGAGAATCAATTATGTTTCCAAAAATGATGCTTTAAATTACTATGGAGAAAATTCACCAGCCATTCAGGTTGTACAAAAGAATTGCCCAATAACCACAGAACCTAAATGGACACTCACAGCACTGCCTTTGAAATGGTTAACAGAGAAGCCTATTTGGGTTCAACAATGGCCTTTGACAAGAGAAAAACTTCAGACTTTGGAACAGTTGGTACAGGAGCAGTTGCAGGCTCATCATATCGAGGAATCCACCAGTCCATGGAATTCTCCTGTTTTTGTTGTCAAGAAAAAATCTGGAAAATGGTGGATGGTGATGGATATATGAGCAATTAATAATGAAATTCAACCTATTGGCTCTTTACAATCTGGTATTCCCCTGCCTTCTTTGCTACTGAAAGGATGCCCTATTACAGTTATTGATTTGAAGGATTTTTTTTTTTACCATACCTTTACAGGAACAGGACAAAGAGAAATTTGCCTTCACAGTGCCTACTCTTAATAATTCAGGGCCAGCTAAGAGGTACCAATGGAGAGTTCTTCCCCAAGGAATGTTGAATAGTCCCACCTTATGCCAATATTTTGTACAACAACCACTAGAAATATTGTGCAAGCACTTCCCACAATCTATCATTTATCATTATATGGATGATATTTTGTTGGCAGACCGAAACCCAAAGACATTAGAAACATGTTTGAAGAACTAAAGAAAATATTGCCCTATTGGGGACTACAAATTGCTCGAGAAAAGTACAGAGGGGAGATTTTATCAATTATTTAGGATATACACTTCAAAAAAAAGTGGTCCTGATTAGACTATTAATAGGGCTGGATTTGGATTGGGAGCAAGTGTCTTTCTCTCTCTCTAAACCCAAGCATATTGGTAAAGAAAATGTAAAGTATTCTGTCTCATATCAGAAAATCCACCTGGTGTGAGACAGAAGACAGAATATTTAGGGACCAATATTATTGTGACTTCATCTTAAACCTCGTTTCTCTCTGTTTTTGTACCTTTCATCCTGTCTGCATACAATCTCCTGAAGACAAGAAGATATGAATATCTTTTTTGAGTATCAACAATGCTTAAGTTTTCCATTGTAAATAACATTTCCTCCTATCAGCTATCTACAAAGAATCTGGAACCGAGATGGGGCCCCCACTGCAACAACTCCTACTAGTGAAACAAGAATAAAAGAGAGAATATGAGAGAGAGAGTAAGAGACAGGTAGACAGACAGACAGAAGCA
Source organism: Phyllotis vaccarum (assembly GCA_033318265.1). Classification (NCBI taxonomy): domain Eukaryota; kingdom Metazoa; phylum Chordata; class Mammalia; order Rodentia; family Cricetidae; genus Phyllotis; species Phyllotis vaccarum. Next base: position 14,756,417 of record JARWLC010000011.1, on the reverse strand, counting down.
AAAATAGAAAAATCAAGAACCTGGTGCGCACCAATCAATGATTATTTTCAGAAAATAGACTATTCAAAAATGGCTGCAAGATAGCTCTCTATGATTATCCTCCAGATCACACTTCTAATTAGAATTCCAGATGGAGTTAACCACTATTCTGAGAATGGTTATAAATGTATATAGTCAGTCCATTAAGATCTAACCATTGTTTTAGCTTTTACAGGATCCCAAAGAGATTCCATAGCCCTTAAGTCAGCAGGAAGCAACCTTATGAAAGACTACACCCCCTTTCCCAATAAGTTTTGTGTTCTGAGGGTTGTGGGTAATTCTTATTCTGTTAGAATAGTTTTAAATGAAAATTGGGTGGAGGACAGAACTATAATATAGCATCAAAGATCTCTTTTGAAGAAGAGAAGAGGGAAAGATACAATAGATAAAGGTAGACTGTTCTACCTACCTATACACCATTTTAACTGAATGTATGGGCTAAGTTAAAGACAATTTGCATTGGCATAGGTATTTGTATATTGATACAAATGTGAAATCATTTTATATGTTTAATTGTGATAATTTGTACATTGGTACAAAGTTTAATCTGAAATTGATTATATAACCAAAGCAACTTGTACTTCGATATAAATCTGAATCTGTAACTATTATGTAAAATTGAATCTGTAATTGCTATATTTTATATATGCTTCTATCTCTGTTTAAAATATTTGCACATTATTGTCATGTACACTATGCAATTACTACCTTCATTTAACTATACTAGATATAATGTATGATTCCACTAGTTATGATATATGCACAAGATGTTTTATATACCTCTGTTTAGATGATATATATGTATATACATGTCTAAAATGCTATGGCCACTTTACATAGTAATATACCCCTGACTAATGTTTGATAGTCATCCTAAAAGTCATTGTTCAGGGATTGTACACCCCTTATATAGGTATTCAAATTTTTAGTACAGGATTTATTCCTTAAGGCGATAAGAACTGCAGTCAACATTATTTAAGGTATCATATCCAAGTCATATCAGATACAGGTTAGAATATCATAGATAGACAGGAATCTTCAACCATTTCATAGACCCAGAGAATATGGCATTTAACATTTGAAATTCGGCCACAAGAGACACGACGACTCCTGGTGTCACTGCTCCCTTCATGAGATGGTGTTGAGCATTGAGGATACTCCATTGGAGTTTGTCCTTTTGGCAGAGAATGGCCGGTTGAGTAAGGTACTGTCCTTACCTTGATTGCTGACAGTACACACATAGTGTCCAAGCTGGATGAACAAGTTGATGGATGGAGACTGATGAAACCTGCCTGGACAGGATAAGACAGTCCCTCCAAAATTGCCCTGCTTGTGAGAAGATCTGTCAGATACCATAGGCCTGTAGCCAATATGATAGATGCTCCAACAGCACACAAAAACAGAGGTGATTGTCCAGGTAGCTGTGTTTCTGTCCTCTCCCAAATTTTGGAAGCCAGTACTTCCATGTACTTCTGACTTTCAAGTGATATATCTTCCTTCTCAGGTCTTGAAGGGGTTGAAGAATAGGTATTTATGGTTACTACCTCATAATAATTCCTATTGTACATAGTCTTAGTTTAGAACCTTCTTATTTAGACAAAAGGGGGAAATGTGGCGGGATTAAGGTGTCAGCTGATAAGGTCTTAAGACGCTTAGCCAGGGTCCCAAGCTCCTGGAGGGGGTGTGGGCAACCCCATTGATAAGGGGCTTCTGGGACACAAGGAGGTCTCTTCCTGGTTCCTGGCTGTTGGAGAGATAGGATCGGAATCCATTGTCTGTCCATCGCTCGTCCATCGCTCGGATACTCCAGTCCCTGTTCAGGTGCTACTATAAGCTGTTACTAATATCGTGAGTGTTGATTTATATTCTAATAAATATTTATCTTGGACTGGTGCCTTGTAAGTAAAACTCCGCCTATAGTTAGCTATTACATGAGACCCAGTTGTAGATCCTGCTATCCCAGGTTCATGCCACCATCTACAGTGATAAATAAATAAGAATAGAGGAGAGAGAAGAAACTCAGATCAAAGACAGTAAATATTCTCATCAAAAATCATAGAAGAAAATGTCTATGCCTCTCAAGGTACATAAGCTTATCAAACACCAAGTGATATGGATCAGAAAAGAAAATCCCCTCTGCATATAATTGTAAAAATATTCAATGTGAAAAAATTTAAAATTAAAAGACAAGTAACATACAAAGGCAGACTATTAAAATCACACCTGACTTCTCAATGGAGAGTCTAAAAGCCCAAAAGACATGGGAAAATGTGCTATCCATTACACACTCTAAAATGGTACAGACGCAAGTTTGTTTGTTTTATTTGTTTTTCAAGACAGGGTTTATTTTTGTAACAGTTCTTGCTATGCTGGAACTTAATTTGTAAACCAAGCTGGCCTCAAACTCACAGACATCCACATGTCTCTGCCTCCCGAGAGCTGGGATTAAGGTGCTTGACACCATGCCCGGCTGAAGACATTCAGGTTCTTTTTTTCCCCATGCCACCACTGCTCTCCCTCCTTACCATTCCCAGTCCTCCCCCACACTCTTCCCATTCATCCCTCATCCATTCCGGGAAGGGCAAAGACTCCCAAGGTCTGCCATATCCAGTTGAGTTAGGTACAAGTCCCTCCTCCCCAATATCAAGATGGAGTAAGGTGTTCCTCTGTAGGGAGTGTCCTCCTAGAAGCCAGTTACTGCACCAGGAATAAACTCTGGTCCCACGGCAAGAGGTTCCACAAACTGCCCATATCATTCAACTGTCATTTACATTTGGGAGAGGTTAGCTTGGTTCCATAAAGTTTCCTCAGTTCATTTCAGAGTTAACGACTCCCAATAGTTTGGGTCAGCTGTCTCTGTGGATCTCCTGATGATCCTGATTCCTTTGCTCATATAATCTCTCCCCCTTATCTTTAGCTGGTCTGAGTGCTGGACCCAGTGCTTTGCTATGGATCTCTGCATCTGAGTCCATTAGTTGCTGGATGAGGGGTCTATGGTGGCAATAATGTTTGCCATTCATTTGATACAGGAGAAGGCCAATTTAGGCTCCCTCTCCACTATTGCTTAGAGTCTTAGTCAGTCTCATCCTATGGTTGTTGAGTGTTTCCCTAGAACCAGGTTTCTCTCTTACTCCACAATGGCTTTCTTTATCCAGATATCTATTTCTTCGTTCTTCCTCTCTGTTTCTTCCTCCAACTCAACCATCTTATTCTCTCATGGTCTCTTCCTACCTTCCCTTGCTACCTCCTCTCACTGTATGATCCCAATTTACTCAGGAGATCTTCTCTATTTCCCCTTCTCAGGGGGATCCATGGAAAGACATTTAAGTTTTAAATAACCACTGCAACACATATTTTGCCTATGGTGATTTAGCTTCATCCTTTTGTGAGTCTGGACTCAATCAGTTATGCAAAGAAATTTAAATGACAAAATAAATAAAAATATTATAATCAATTTATATATTTAAGATATGCTAGATCACATAATTTAAGATTTTGATAATTGTAATTTTTATATGTTATTGATAAACATTTCAAAAATAACCTTAAAGTAACTATGTAATGATTTCTTGCAAATATATGGTGAGAAAATGTAGTATATGTGTGTGTGTGTGTGTGTGTGTGTTTTGAATTGCAGTGCATGTTAGTTAGGCTATTATATGCTAAGACTGCATTAAAATGTCCATTGGATGAAAAAAAGGTAGGTATATATTGAATATCAATATTTTTACTATCACATTATGTGTTGCGTTCTTTATTAATTTTTCAAAATCCATTAACTTTCTACAGTTTTTGCTATTATAAAATTATGAAACTAATACTTTGTAGTGCTTCAGTTTAGGCGCTGGATTGCTTTAAAACCTATATACAACAACAAAGTCAGTAGTTGATAGATTTTGGAATATCTGGGACCCTCAGACAGACCAAGAGGGCATGAATCATAAAATATTGCCCGCTAACACAATGTGTGTTTCCTATCGCTAAAGTAGTACTGTGTATCTAAGACATATTAGCCTTCTGGGAGTTGAAAACAATCAAGATTGGATGAAAAAAATCAAAAAATGTAATGTATGGAAAGATGAGACTGTCATTTATAATTAAGTCTATTTTTAGAGATAAAAAAGATGATTTAAATACTGTAGAAAAGATCTCCAGATAGTACAAAAGGAAGGAGATGCTAAGACTATATTTTTTTCTATTTTATTTTCATTAAAACAAATGTCATCTCCATAAATGTATCCCCCAGTTACCTCTCCCCTCTGCCTCCCAATCCCTCCCAGTCAGCCCACAGCCTTGCCCCACTCCATCCACCCATCACCTCCTCACAAAGGGCTAGAAGTCCCAAGGTGGGCCAGCCCAACTAGGCACATCCACACCAGGCATATCCAATTCACTCATCCCAAAACCAATGCTGGGTTGGGTGTTCCTATATAGGGAATGGGCTCCAAGATGCCAGCCTATGAACAGGAACAGGTCTGATCCTACCCCTCTTGGCTCCATACACTGCTCATGGCAATTGAAAGCTATCTACTTTAGGAGTGCCCACCTCCCACGACTGATGGATCTCCAATGGCAATTCCGTATTCAGTGAATTCTCCAAAGCTCTAGCAGGCCATCACCTTGAGAACTTTCCTCATAATCCCTATCTCCCTGCTCATACAGACTCCCCCCTGCTCTCAGCTGGACCAGGAGCTCTGCCCAGTGCTCAGCGATGGATCTTCGCCCCCACCTCCATTCCCTGTTGTATGTAGGTTCTGTGATTTTTACCTAGAGTGTTTACTCATTTGATTATATGGTAAGTTCCATTTAGGTACCCCCTCAACCATTATTTGGAGGCTATGAAAGTGCATCCTGCAAGTTCCTGGAAACAGAATTGATGAAACTTTGCTTGACACTGTGTTAGGGGCTGAAAATAATTCTAAATCAACATGAGATACAGTCTACTCAATAGTAGGATGAATCCAAACAATAGAATCATTCATTAATGCTGAGGCACATTTCAGTCCCTAAGCAAATGTGTGAGGACTCTTGTGACTATTGTCATGTAGGAGCAGAGAAAATCCTACAGAAACAGGCAGAGGCCACTCAAGACATCTGTTCAAATCAACTCTAGGGAAGAGAATGAAAATCAACAGTGTCTTTAGAAGACAGGGCTTCTAAGAATGAAATACAGTGTTGTGGTTTGAATAAGAATGGCCTCTGTAAAGATTTGAGTGTTTGCTCCCTAAGGACTGGCACTTTTAGTAGCTATGGCCTTGTTGAAGAAGTGAGTCATTGGGAATGGTCTTGAAAGTTTCAAAGGACAACCAAGGCTCAGTGGTTCTCTCTTCCTGTTCCCTGCCAATCCAGATGTAGAACTCTCAGCTACCCCTCTGGCACTGTGTCTGCCTGTGTGTCACCATGCTTCCTGCCATCATGAGAATGGACTAGAACTCTGAACCCTAAGCCAGTCCCTATTAAATGCTTTCCTTTATAAGAATTACCATGGTTACAATGTCTCTTCACAGCAATGGAACACTAAGACATCTAGTAGATTAAAACATTCAGTAAACAGGGAAATAAGCAGATGAGTTTATCACTGCCCTAGCTCATCTGGTTTGGCTGAGGAAATATAGGCATTATGGGAACATGGGTAGAGGAAATATAGTTATAAATTATATTATTGAACTGGAAAAAGCTGACCTGTGCAACACAAGAATCATCAAGTCTACTGAAATAAAGGGAAACCAGTCATTTAGCCTTTGTTTTCATATGAAAACAGAAGATGTTAAGGTACTAAGTCTTGTCAGGGCATTCAGGAGCATATCCTTGGGCTGCACTGGGGGAAAGCTGCAGCTCCTGGTTCTTTCCACTGTAAAACTACACAAGGGACCAAGGCGTAGAAGCTTTCTCAAGCTTAACAGACGAGAGTCTGTCGTTTCCACCCTGACATATTTTACACTCCTATAACATGTTTTGTGAAAAGCAGAAAAGAATATATAAATTCTTCATGTTGTTCTCTGTCTCCTCCACAAGGAAATTCTTTTGCCATTTACTTATTATGAACAATAATTCACAAAAATAAAATAATCTTTTCCAAATTTCCCTTGGTAGGAAGTTACCTTGGCAACTTCAACGAAAAGGAGTCTGTGACATATTTGACCTCTACACTTTCACTTCAGAAATAATGAAGGATTCGATATGAAACCTCTACAGAGTTACAAGAAAGGAATGGTATGCCCCAGGATAAGTGTATTTCTTAGTTTGAAAAGTTTTTTAAGTACAAGAGCCTCATACTAAAACTTACACAGAAAATGAATGATTTGGAGATATGATAGTTGTGGAAGCTGAATTTGTCACAGTTTCTTTGAAGTTAGAATCAGATTCTCCCAACTTGGTGTTTTTCAAAGCAAAATTTGCTAATGTATTATCTTTACTTTTAGTTATTATTTTTTGTTCCATTAAATAACAAATGAAAATAATTTTGTTCTCAACCATGTGGAAAGTTCTGGATGTTTGGCTCATGGACCACTTATGTCAAGGTATATTCCAAGAACCCTATGTGGCCTATGCTCTTCCTGAGCACAGTTAATGGACAGTCTCTGAGGAAATAAATGACCAAGTGCTGATTTTAGTACGAGGTTTCTGGCCTTGACTTTCGGGCCTAACCTCAAAGTCTAGGCCGGCAGACCCACAGACCCGCAGACCCGCAGACCCGCAGACCTGCAGTCCCACAGTCCCACAGTCCTACAGAGACACACAGACGCTTTCATTAGTTTTAGGCTGATCAGTCTAAGGCCCAGGCATATAGCTTGCTAACTCTCTACCTTTCATCTAACCCATGACTCATCTTGTTCAGCCATGTGGCTCAGTACCTTTCTTTAGAGCAGCATAGTTGTCCTCGGGTTCCTCTGGCTTCTCTCTGGTCCTCTTCTGACACTCTGCTCTCAGAGATTTTTCTAGTCTGGTAGCCCCACCTACACTTCCTGCCTGCCTTTGGCCAATCAGCTCTTTTTATTAACCAGTGGGTGGGACCATGAAACAATACAATACCCCTACAGCTGATTGAGGTCAGGTTTAATCTATTTAAACTCAACAACCTTCCCATTTAAAAAGAAAAATAATCAAAACTCCTTTAATTTTCTATACTTCTATTTTCCCTTAAACTCTAGACTCACCTAGGATTATATTTTTAAGACAAATTATATTTTCCATAAAGCCAATATTTTAGTCACAGTAATTAAAAATTCAATATCTACAATTTTTGTGAGTTTCACTTTCCATGTACATACATAGATAGTTTCTCTATTATATGTGTATGTACATCAATTACTTGTGTACATAATGTATACTCCATTGTATATAGGCACAATGTATGCTATAATATATATATATATATATTCATAAATATGTTGATCTGTAGTTATGTACTCCTAAATGGATAAAAGACTAATCTCACAGAAAATAAAGACCAAACCTAGTTTCCATCAGAATGAAATTTTCCCATAATCAATGATATCATGTGAGGAATGAAAATGGTGCTTAAAGAATGAGAGAAGTTGTATGACCAATAAGGTGCTTTTATCCATGCTGTCTACACATACACACACAAAGACACCCACATACAAGCATATACACACATATACACACACATAAACACACATACACACACATATATACACACACATATACACATACACACACAGACACACACACATATTCATACACACATATACACACACATACAGACACACACATATACACACACATGCATACACAGATACACACAAATATACACACACATACACACATACATATAGGCATACACACAGACACATATACATATGTACACACACAAACACACACATACACATATACACACACATGCACACACACATACACACACATACCCACACATACCACAAACACACACACACACACACACACACACACACCACTAGCTAAAAGTATAAATTCAATGGAGGCTGAACAGCTCAGAGCATGTAGTTCTGCATGATGTCTTCCAGAGCCATGCTTTCCTTTCTACTTCGTAAACTTTAATAAATTGTCTGTAATATCAAGTTTAGTCTAGGGCTATCTTGTGTGGCAAATATGAAATTATTTTTAAGAAACCTCATTTTTATGAATTATTTATAAATAATTTGATACAAATTTATACAGAAGTGACTCAATGAATTATAGTATTAGATTTTCAGTTGAATTTGATAGTATTAACATAATAAATATTTATTGGTTCTACATTACCAGATGGACTATTACAATACACTTGACAGGTGAAATTCAGAATAGTGGATGTCACTAATGTTAATATTGGTAGGAGCAACTAGAAGTAACCAGTTAATATTAAATATAAATTTCCCAGGATATTCAGAACTGAAAAAAATTACAAATATTTTCCAAAGTAATTAATAATTGAGTTTTCTGTGAAATGCACAGAATGACTAATTATTAGTGCTATATAAAAATTGCTATTATTATTATTGTATTGCTGTTAACATTAAATTTTAGGGCTATAGTTTCAGAAACTTTTTAACAAAGTAAAATATTTTGTAAAAGTAAAATATTTACAAAATATTTCAAAATGATCTAGAACTCATAAGTCATATTTTGATATCTGTGTGTGTCTATGTGTATCAGAAACTACATGTGTGAATCTGTAGGTCAGAAGACTACCCAGATACTGTTCCAGGCTCAGGCTATCTACCCTTTTTACTGTTTTACTGAAAGTGATCTATTTAAAAAAAAAATCAAATAATTGGGGTAACAGAGTCTCACATGGCTACCTCTTTCCACTAAATGAAGCTTTCAGTATGTAGGGAGATTAAGTTGTCCCAACGTAAATAATTGTCCCCGCTTATGAGTTTAATAAAAAGCATTGATTGGCCAAAAGCAGACAGGAAATGTGGGCAGGGCTGCCAGACTAAGAAGACTCTAGGAACAGGCAGAACAGAGCAGAATGCCAGAGAGAAGAAGCCAGAAGATGCAGAGGACAACTATACTGCTCTGAGAAAAGGTACCGAGTGGATGGCTGAACAGGATAAGAGTCATGGGTTAGATTAAGGGTAAAGAGTTAACAAGTGATATGCCTGGCCCTTAGGCTGATCAGCCTAAAACTATTGGAAGCATCTGTGTGTCTCTGCGGGTCCATGGGTCTGTGGGCCTAAACCTTGAGGCTAGGCCCGAAAGTCTGGGCCAGAAACATCATATTACATCAGTACTAGGATTGAGTCACATCTAATTGAGTTGTTGGCCAAAGGGATCCCATGGGAATCTCCAAACAACTTTGACTATTTCCAGTACAATAAGTTGCTCTCCACAAACTGACATTAGGGCTGCATTACTGAAGACAACACCGACGCAACTCATTAAACATGCAAAATTCAAACTGGTGCCTCCACACCTATGTTCTGGTTTCTTTGGTCCAGGAAGAAACTTTATGTTGTTCTGTTATTTATATGTTTCATATTTTTGTATGTTGATTTTATTTTTTTAATAAAAAAATGTATGTTTTATCCGTATATTCCCTACTCCCCCCTCCCTTTCAATCCCTCCAAGTCAGCCTTTAGCCTCCCTCTCCCCATCCCCTGCCTCAAATGGGCAAGAAGTCCCAAGGTGGGTCAGCCCAGCACAGCACATCCACTCCAGACAAGTCTGATTTCCTTATTCCATAGTTAAGACTGGGTTAGATGTTCTTGTGCAGGGAGTGAGCTCCAAGGTGCCAGTCCATGCACAGGCACAGTCTGATCCCACCCCTTGAGGCTCCATATACTGCCCATGCCAATAAACAGTTGCCTACCCTTGGAGGGCTTAGATCCTTTCCCTATGGCTTCCCAGAGGCTTTTCTTGATACAGTGACGTCCCCAGAGCTCCATCCAGCCATCACTATAGGAATTACCCTCATAATTCCTATCCCCTTGCTCATACAGACTCTCCTTCCCTGCTCTAAGTTGGACCAGGAGCTCTGCCCAGTGTTCAGCCATGGATTCTGCCTTCACCTCTATTCATTGCTGGATGTAGGTTCTGTGATGATACTTGGGGCTTATAAGGAAGTCCTGTTTAGACATCCCCTCTAGTATTGGCTGGAGACCTAGCCACAGACATCCTGGACACCATCCAGGCTCTTAGTCAGCTGTGGATGAGGAAGCTTTGGGGTCTCCAGATGTCAGGGCGTGATGACACAGATTGAGGTTTAGATGTGGCTTGGCTTATGGGACGTCCCTCGAGCTGTGTTTGGCTTGCAATCAGGCTTGCAGAAGCTCTCCCAGCTTTCATGGGTTTACGGCAGAGCTTGGTGTGGTTGGGGTGCTGGGTGTTGTGTCTCTGTGCCATAGTTCAGGGTCCAAAGTCTCCGGTTGGCCTGAGGGGAGAGGTGCCACAAACCTTTTATTTAGCAGTGGACCTGGAGGGAGGCTTTGGGAGGAAAGTACCTTGCATGCTACCAAAAAAGAAACATATGCATGAAACCAGCCACAAACCCTTTGATCTACAAAGGTGTCCTGCAAGTAATATATACTAAGGAAACAGTGGCACAAAGCTTGTGGGAGTAACTAACTAATATCTGATTTGACTTACGATCCAGTCCACAAGATGGAACTGATGCACTGCTTGAATCACCAGTACCAGAGGCCAAATAACCCAAATTACAGGGTAATTTTAATGTTCAAGTCTAGTATCAGTCAATAAGAATATTTGTTTCTAATACACACTTTAGGTTTCTGTGTGAGGACATCCTACTAAAGTATAATTCACAAAAAGTAATCAGACAAATAATTACAAATTATAATAATGATTGAGGATAACTTCTGCATATATCTAGTAAGACTACTAATAAAATAAGAGTTACTCATATTTTGCTTTTGTTGAACTAATTTATGTTTCATTACTGTATTTAAAAAACAAGCAGAAAATATTCACAGTAAAATATGCACTTGTAACAGATTTTTTTTCTTTTCTACCTCTGACATCAAAACATGTAATCCTTGAACATAATCTGATCTTTGAAGTATATAAACAATAGAGAGACTTCTGGCACAGGCTGTGTATAATATATGATTAGTATACAAATGAATGTGGCATAGGTTCATCTTCAATAAATGTCAAATATTGTTAAGTGTAAGTATTGCATCTTTCCTTCTTCATAACAAAATTGGTCCCAAAGAGAAAGTGTGACCAAGAAAAGTAGCTGTTTCTTTCATGGTGTGGGGTGAATATGTTGTTTGAAGGAGATGTGAGATATTTTTATTAAGGAGAAACAGAGAACCAACCTGGGGTTTATGAATAAGGCAGTTCTCAGAATAGAACACTCTGAAATATTATATTGCTTTTTCTTCATTACATAAAATTATTTTCAAAATTTGTATTTGGGAGTAAATCACATGAACAGAAATGATTACAAAACAGTACTTTCAAATGTGATCATGTAATTGTATAAAATAATTACAGTACAAATTAAATGAATACCAAGCAAAATATTCTTCTTTAATGCAAAAATGTATTACCTACACTATCCCTTAAATCTGGCTTTTTTATTATTGTCTTGAACATATATAGGACTAGTGAAACTCTTGAAAATGTTTTATGTTCAAATATGTTTTAATTTGAAATTTTTCATTGCTTTGACTCATGATGCTATTCACAAAGTACATATATTGTTAATTTCCTAAAAGAATTGATTTTAAAAGCAACCACGCTGGTGAGCAAAAATAATCTGTTGGGCAAAATTCAGCTTTACACACCATTTCCATCAACCTGCACACAGATTTATAACAAATTGTCTGTGCAGTGATAAAACCCTGGAATTGAAAAAGGGTCATTGCACATAAAAATACTGGCATAATCATAACTATATGGATATGAATTGTTTATCAGTGCTACAATTATTTTATAATGGGTGGATGAGTTTATCAGGCTAAGCAGACCATATGGAGAAGTTAATATTTAAATTGAAGAACAGAAAGACATTTTTAAGTGGCAGAGAAGAGATAAAGTCCTCTACACATTTTGACAGAGAAGGTGTGAGAATGAAAACCTGAAATAAAATTATTTATATGAAATACATTCACACAATTCAGGATGATAGTCATGATAAAATATACAATTAAAAAATGTTCTTGTCCTGTGACCTCCATGGATTTATTTATTTCATAGGAAAATAAGAAAAAATACAATTTTATAATCATTTAAAACAAAGTTCTTTCCATGCTTAGTGTTTTGATAATTTTGTTATGATAAAAGTGAGGATGTTGTTTTGATTGACCAAAGAAGGAATAATGTTGAAAAATAGTTGTTACTACTAAGCAGTGTTAGTTGTCAAGGCATATGCTGATGTGAAATGATTGTAATCATCTTTTTAAGACTATAAAAATCAAGATTCAGAAATTAAACATAAAAGAGATTTCCCATTTTAAGTTCTTTAATTTTCTTTCTGCCTTAATTAGAAATGAATGTAAAATCTGAGGAGTGGTGCTAACCTGCTCTGGATGCCACTGTTACTCCCCAAGTGAACAGCTTACTGGATGATGGAAGAGACAGGTGTTGGTCAATCTTTTGTTTATTAGAAAATGAAAGAACAGTAGGCCTCGACTGAATAAAAATTAGGAGCCTGTCTTGAATCTGACATCTGTGTTCCCTAATGTCATTTCTTCAGCTTAATTGCCTTCTGACAGCAGCCACTGCTTGTTTTAGAAGCCTTCTGTCCAACATTTAGCGGCTGAAGATTCTTCTCAAAATTCTTTATTGGTGACAACATCAGAATATTTAAATTATATGGCAAGATATGACATTTAGAATTTTTTTCTTTGTGTACGTGTGTATCTGTGTCTGTCTGTCAGTCCAGGCTTCATACAGAAATCATAATGAACTGAGAATGGAAATCTCACAAATTTGGTTCAACATGTATCTAAAATTAGTTCATGTTATTATTGAAATTTCATTAAAGATGCAAATGCAGAGAAACAAGCAGGAAAATAATTTTTTGATTCTGCCTTAATTTTTGAAATGGAAAAATTTGTTGGAGTAAATGCTGATTTCTATTTGAAGGTTGAGAAACTTGGTGAAATTTGTCACTGAATCAAAATATTTTTGTGTACTTAGTTTTAGGATATATCTCACCCCAACCCCAGGATTTAAGTTCTATAATCAGTCACAGCATTGTTTTCACTTAGATCCCATATTTCTGCCATACAGTTTTTTGTTTGTTTATGTATATAATATAGTTGTGAGTGTATAGAGTCACATGTGCTAGTACATATGTGGAGGTTAGAATAAGGTCTTAACTTTTGCCCTGGCATTCTATCTTATTTGACACAAGATCTCATCTCTGCTTTGTATGTTATGCTAGCCTATGAAATTTTCATAATGGATAATAAAAATCTATATTTGAACAGTAATATTAAAGTTAAGTATAATGTCACTAATATTTCATTGTTTGATTGGATTATCTAATATAAATCTTTTTTGACATTTACTGCAAGTTTTTATCTCACAGATTTGTTTCTAATCATTGGTTGTCAAAATTGTGAGTACATCTATTCAGAAGAAATGTTTGCCATCCTACTGCCCATGGAATTTTATACCTTTGTACAAAATTATTTTTTGATTTATGCAACATTTACCCTGGGCTTAAAATATTTGAAAGAATGCTTGCTTGGGAAGGTCTTTCCTGAGACTTCAGTTATCATTGAGTGTTCATTTGGAGAAATAATGGGATTCTGTCTTGGAAATTACTCCATTTGAGATGTTTGAGAATGAATATATAGCCCATCTTGTCACTCCACTTCTGACTTTGAAATTAACTTTCCTTTTTATTCTGGCAGCTATTAGGAGCTTCATTTTGTCATTGGCATTTTAAGAATTACTTATTAAGTCATACTACTTGGTGCTGAATACAGTCTTCAGCTTAAAGACTAATATTTTCTAAGAACTTAATGTAACTTAATTTTAAGCATACATACACACACACACAGAAAGATATATGTGTATATATCCTTCCAAACATTGGTTTGGGAGCTTTACCATAATCCTCCTCTTCCACCTTTTTGAATTGTTATGTAATATGTAACTATGTATACATATATATGTATTCAACATATACATATATATATATATTACATATTTGTCTCACTTTTATTTTTGGTTGAAAGTAAAATATAAAATTGCCCATTATATCTTGTTCATTCAGTCTTTCTACCATTTATATTAAGGACATATTGCAAATTCTGAATTGATTGTTTTTGTTGAATTAGTTCATTTGCTCATATTTTCTTACATTTTTGTTATTTGTTATTTCTATGAGTTTTTCTAAATTTCTAAGTATTTCTAGTCTATTTATTTGTCCACCACAATATTTATTTTCAATTGAAAGTTTACATTTGAATTCTAATTGGTCTTTTTATTTTTGCATAATTATACTGTTAAAAACAACTTTTGATTAATAATAAATTTTTGTCATTTTTATGAGATGATAAATTAAAAATTTTAGTTATGTTTAATCTTTATTAGTTTTACTGGTCAGTAGTTTTTGTCTTATACTTCAGATTCATCTTTATTTTTTATAGCATCTCAAATTTCTGGTAATTTATTTTAGTTGAGACTCATACACAATAATTTTTGGTTACTATAAAGTAATGATGCGTTACATTTTTTGTACCCAATCATAGTCTCATAGATCAGAGTATCATAATGTGAAAACTTTGGGAAAATTACAAAAGGAGTGCATTAAACATAATTTGCAGTTCAAGTGGCTAAATCTAGTTTGGGGAAATTGGTTAAGATCCACTGAAGTTCCAAACTAATAGTTGGTCCCTTTGGAGCAAAGTTTTCCACAGCAGGCCAACAGAAACTATGTTTTGCAGTTAACTCTATACATATATGGTGTGCTTGAATCTGAGGAATGAATTAGAAGCAGTGGACCACTATAGCTCATCATGATTTATTAGTCTGAATTCCTTACTCAAGATAAATCCCCTTTACATGATAGGTGTTGAGAAAGATAGACAGCTCCAAGGTATGTTCCTACATTAATGATTTAATTTTATAAAGCAAGCCCATCATACTCCAAAATGTTCCATCCTACTATTTCAGCCATTTGTACATGTGCACCATGATGTTGAGCTTGAAATAGCCAAGTGACTCCATTAGCTTTCCTACATAATCTATGATGCAAGGTAAGCATGTTATGAATGTATTCCTTAATAAAGCATGTTCAGAAGTGTTTCTGCCTTGAAATTATTTCTTATATTAATATCTATAGATTTCATAACTAAAATCCCCTTACTTCTCTTTTCAGAAAAGGGGAATATTATTTTGGAAGAAGTCCCATGGTTTCCCTTATTTGTTGAACTAATAAATATTTGTCTATTTTTATACCTGTTTTTGGCTTTGCACTCACCAATGTGGTAACTTATTGGTGATAAAACATTGATTTGGGAGTTTTACCATATTCCCCTCACCCACCTTTTTGAATTGCTATGCATTGACCTTTTTTTTCCTTTGTTTTTGAGACACAGTTTCTTTGTGTAACAACCTTGGCTGTCCTGGAACTTACTTGGTAGTCCATGATAGTTCAGAAATCTACCTTTTACTGCCTCCTGAGTACTTGAATTAAAGGCATACGCCACAATGCCTGGCAACTTTACTTTTTACTACCTATTTAATCCCTTGATTTTGTATCTTTTGTACATTGTACAAATTTGGTTAAATATGTACTTCTACCAAAAGTCTTTTGGTTGGAGCTGTAATTGCCTCATTGCCATGGATAAATGTTATTTTATAGCCATATTGGGGAAATAATAAAATGAAGAATACAAATTATTATTTTGAATATTTGTTTGCTCACTGTCTCACTTCTTTTGTAAGTGTTTTCAGAAAAGTCTTATCATGCACATCACCAAAGACCTTATACTATATATTTTTAACCTCTTTCCTTGGTCACAGATTCATTACATGTGCACTCAGTTGTTGGCTGCTCTTGTTTTTGAAAATGTGTGTGTGTGTGTGTGTGTGTGTGTGTGTGTGTGTGTGTTTAGGTACCTCTGTGTTTGTGCATATGGAGACTAGAGGTCAGGATCAGATATACTTCTTTGTCACTCTTCACCATATTTTTGAGACAGTCTTATTTGTACCTCAAGTTTGTGTTTTGACTAGACTGCCTGACAAAGCAAGGCCCTGGAATAGACATGTACTAATTCCAGAATCACACTGTGTCCAACTTCCATGCGGGTGCTAGGGAATTAAACTCATGTTCTCAGGATTTTAGAGTCAGCATTTTATCCACCAAGGTATCTACCTAGTACTGCTTTCTTATGTTCACATTATGGAGATGATTTGTTATATATCCAATGCTATGTTTCCATCCTAACATGTGGTATCATGTCTAAATACAGTGTAAAAACTAACAAAAACTTTAGAACATCAAATTCAATGTTAATAGGTTTGAGATAAATTGTGTTATCTTTAGATTTTGTTTCTTGGTGGTGATATATTATGTATCTAATAAAGCTTTCCTGAAAATCAGAGGACAGAACTAACCACAGAGTTAGCCATAGAGGTCAGGGAGTAGGGATATACACCTTTAATCCTAGTACTCAGGAAGCTGGATCTCTATGAGTTCAGGGCTACATGAAATTAATCCAGTCCAGGAGAGAAACAGAGCCAGGAGGTGGTAGCACACACCTTTAATCCTAGCATTTGGGATCCCATGCCTCTGCTCCCAGTACTTGAGAAATACATAAGTCATTAATCCAAGTACTAAGAAAGTTGAACCAGGAAGTGATGTAATTGGGCAGAGAAAGGTTTATAAGGCCAGCGAAGACAGAGGTTCCCTCTTTCTTTTCAGCTGAGAACTCAGTGATATTCAGTCTGAGGATTCTTGGAGACAGGATCTACACTTCTCAGCCTGAGAAGTTGGCTAGGTGAGAACTGGCTATGGTTTGTTCCTCTGTCTCTCTGATCTTTTAGCTTTTCCACAGTATCTGGTTCCGGGTTTTTATTATAAGACTAATTAGAATTCATGAAACAGTTTTTTTTCAGCCAAAAAGTCACAAAAATACAAGCAAAAAATACTATGCAAAATAAAATACATATTGTAGAATTAAACTTAAGATGAATATTAAATTATTTCCAGGTACTGAGAGAGTCTATAGAAACTGAAAATATTTCTTTAAAACATTAATTTTTTTGTTTTAGTTATCTATGCTCAAATTTTGAAATGAAACCTGTCCTAGGTCAACACATCTATTTCCTAATGTTATTTTTCTTTCTTATCTTTGACAACAATGAAAACAGTAAAACAAATAATTAAGTTCCTATTAACAGATAAGGACCTTTCTTTAAGGAAGTAAAATGTATCAATTAAGGCATTTGTACCTGTGCTTTAATTAGAATAAGTTATTGTATAATGAGTGTTTTGTAATCTGTACCTGACCAAAAATATCTAAAATAAAATAAAACTTTATGAGATTTTTGTTGTTTGTTTGTTTTTTCCTATGGTGTCCTAAATAGAATCTCACAAGCTTGGAGATTAATTTAATTTTCTAGCCTAGAACGAAGATTATAGAGCTAGTCAGCATAGAAATATTCTTTTTTCATTTTGATGTGTGTCTCTCTGTTACATATAAATGTGTCGGTGAATGGAGAATATGGAGATCAGAAACTAACCAAACCCATCCACTTTGTTTTTTACAGCATTGTTTTTCACTGGCTTAGGCTCAACTAGATGGCCAGTGAACTGCTGGGATCCCTCCATTTCTACCTCTCCAGTTCTTTAATTATGATAGCAGGCCCTTGTGCTGGGTTTGTTTCTGTAAGTTCTGGAGACTGAATTCAGATACTCCAGCTCATATGACAAGTGTTTTCACAGTTGTGCTATCTCCCCAACCCTAAACATCATAATTTATATTCTCCCAGTTTCCATCATCCAAGATGAGCCTAAGCCAATGTAGATTGACTATTAGATGACTCATTTTCAGAACATTATTCTTCATGTAATACTTAAAGTTTCAGAGCTTTTCAAAGTTCCTAACCTCTCAAGAAGAGTTTTCTGGAAATACTGAGACTAAAAACAGATCTCCTCTTTTGTCTAAAGGTGCTTACCACCGGTAGTGAATTAAAGTCACAGGACTGAGCAGCATCCCCTGTCCATCTTCATCCTCTCACACCACTAGTGTTGAGATAAAGTCATAGGACTGAGCGGCATCCCCTTTTGATCTTCATCCTCTCTGTCCATAGGTTACAACCTCTGCTGGACCACAAATAGAGAAAGCCACACCGGGACAAAAATGCTGGCCGCTTTATGTGAATTCACAAGACGTAGCTATCATATCACATTTTAAAAGGAGCTTTTTGGAGGCCTATTCTGTCCCATTTCATAAATTGCCAAAGACAGTGAAAGACAGTGCATGCGAGCTTAATTATTATCTTCTTCTGCTTGAGCATGCTGTGAGAAAAGATTAAGGGGAGGGGAAGGAGGAAGAGATAAAATATCCATGACACAAATTAGCATTTAGCATACATTTTTGAAATCATGCTGTTTCTGCCAGCTTCATTGCTTCTCGCATTCAACACAGAGCAGAACCCAACACTTCCTTTTTAGCACAATTCTGTTACTGTCTGCATTTAAAACATTTTTCTATATTTCCAATATCCCAAATGTGCTGTAGTATATAATTCTTCCTAGAAAGAAGTGAACTCCTGTGTCAAAACATAAAAAATTAACTCTTAAGGCTGAAACCCACTCTGGGTACCATTCTCTACTATTCTGCTTAAGCTTCAGAAAATCTAGATCTTGTGCTTCACAGTGAAATAAGAACGATGATGTCATTAACCTGCCTGATTCAGTGAAAATATCATGTAGTAACAAATACATTGTCACATAGAAAAAAATCTATCTCAATTTTTATAGAAATTGTTGAAAGAAATCACATTTTACTGCTAACATCTAAGAATGGTTCAACATAGCACAAAGCACAATGATATATGCTCAGTTCCACCAAAAGCAAATATATTAAAAATTAATACATTCTTTCATTATTAAATGGTTTTTTTTTTTGCAGGTGCCAGCATGCAAAGAAGGTAAGTAAGGGGCTATGCCTGAAGCTCATTGCTCATTGCCAGTTCTAAGTCAGTATTCCAGTTTCTGCACTATGCATTTCCTCTGCAGTAACCTGTAGGGCTTCTGTTGTTTTCCATATTACTGTTTTCTTTTGTTGCTTGTATCTGTATCTTCTCTTGTATGAATGGCTCAAGATTAATAAGGGATGGCAATGCCCTTGACCTCAAACACTAAAGGCAACCCTCGCATTTCAAATTTAGAATTTGGAAAGTAATTGGAGCAAGTAAAGCCTCTTAAAGTATGAAGTGTTTCTGTAGCACAGTATGGGGATAAATTTTATTTGAGCTCCTTTCTTCTTCTTTCAAAAAAATAAAAAATAAAAAAGAGACAGCTGTCTTTTCCCAGAGTCTTTCTTTTCCCATTTCTCTGTCATGGCAGCATCCTAATCTCTCCTTCTTATGCCATCTTCATATGGTTCAATTTTTCTAGTGTATTATGGAGATAGACTTTCCAATACTTAAATATTTTAAAGTTCAAGGCACCAAATATTTGGACTTGAATATGAATTGAACATCTGGTGCTTAATAGTCATAATCTCAGCCATCTTCATTAACAATTAACTAGTAATAATAATAACATCCTCACTTCCATTCTTTATCATGTGCTTCTCAAAGTTTTACATAACCCAAATTTGCTCTACACAAAAGAATAACATTAGTAAAATATGTTTGGACCTATTTATATTTATAAAATGTAGAATCTGAAAAATATGATCTCATAGTTGGATATCCATACTTGCAATAGGAGGAGAAGGAAGTTAGACGGAGCTCATAATGCAAAACCGATAAATGTATTTGGTGATCTATACCTTGAAAGCAGATTCCAAAACCTCAAGCATCTTTCAAATCTCAAAATAAAATTTAACCTTTAATATGAGGCTTAAATGGTAGAATTGCATGGTCAACATCTAGACTTGTGGGAAGTCATGAACTTCCAATATGTACATATGATAAACACCTACATAAAATCAATTCTACAAAACTAATACAACAAAATTGGTTATTCTGATCATCAAGGATAAAAATCATAAAAATCAGAGTCTAAAAAATAATGACTAGTATTTCACAACCAAAATATATAGAATTCTATATTCTCTCATCTTCAGTTACTTGGAATGAAGGACATATCAATAAACTTCTAGTTGGGGTAGCTAACAACATTTGTAGTCATAATATTAAAAATTGAATTGTTCTATTTAGTTGTTCATAGTGTTTTAAAGTAATAGATGAATGGGTTTTTTAATGATCAACCTGTATACACAATTTATAGGGAATATACTTAGGCCTGGTCTTGTGAGATTAGAAACTTAAGCCGTTCCTCATCTTTCATCTCTGTTCAACACAAAATGTCTCCTAATTATGTATAGCCTGAATATCCAAGCCAAACCAATTGTGTACCAGAAAAATCCTTTGTAAGAATCACTATGAGATTTGAGGCCATATCTAATTGGCACTTAGAGATAAAAAAAATGACTGCAAAGACCAGTTCCACATAGTTACATGTACTCAATAATGTATAAACTAAAACTAGAGGCAAAAGTCCTCCTGGAAAATAGTTGACTATTTGTGTTTTTTCCAAGTGGATAGAAATTTAATGAAGTATAAAGAAATCTGACAGCTTCTATTGGGGTATTGGAGTTGTAGAGGCTCAAAGCAAATGACATAATTGAAAAGGAAATAAAATTACCTGAAATATAAGAAAGATAGAGAGAGGAAGGAAAAGAGAAGGAATGAAGGAAGAAAGAGAGGAATAGAAGAAATAGAAGAAATTAAGGAAGAAGGAAGGAAGGGGAAAAAGGAAGAAAGGAAGTACCAACAAAACAAACAAGAAATGAAGGAGAGAAGAGAAAAATCAAAGAAAAGTTAAAAGTGCTAACAGAACTCCCAGATTCCTTTTGTCAGAAAAACATACATAGAAATTTTCTCAGCTATCATGAACTATTTCTTCTAAAGTCCCATGTAGAATGATGTAGGGTGATGGAGAAGAAAGAATACTCAGAGAGAAGACAGACCTTTCATTATATGCTATTTTAATGGACAACATCGTATCTAATGCTTGTATAGTCTTTCCTCTTAGCATATTTGACTAGCGTATCTCAGGGTCTGCTAAGGACCAGTTAGTCCTTTATGCTTCACAATCTTATCTTTTATTACTCAACTCTGTTCTCTTGAGCATGCTTATTGTGGGCATATTTATTATAACACTGTGTGTTAAAGATATGTTTGGGGAACTGAATAAGGTGTTCAAAATTGGACTATGAGGACTTATTTTCATGCCATTGGTTCCTTGATATTGGTCATGGTAGACATACTAATAACATGTCAGCCAGTACTAAAGTTCAAGACTGTTCTAAGTAAGCATAACTGTTACAATGTGGTTTCTCGATCCCGGGCAGCCAGAGGCCCAGACCCACAGACCTGTACCCTCAGACCCCTTAGCTGCCCGCTGCTGCTTAGGCCCCCCAAAATGAATCAGACACTTATATTAACTTCATGCTGTTTGGCCTATGGCTCAGGCACATTGCTAGCTTGCTCTTATATCTTAACTCAACCCATTTCCATTAATCTGTCTGCCACATCTTCTTTCTTTTCTCTCTGATGCCAAAGTTCAGAGGTCACATTCATAGGAAATATCTATTCTAATATAATGCTTTCTCTTTGCATTAAGATTTCAATTGGAGATTCTCTAGAGGGTAAAATAACAAGTATGCAATTCAGGTCTGGATCCACATGACCTACATGTACTTCTTGAAGTTTCTTTTCCACCAACTCTAATTATTTCTTGGCCTCATCAAATAATTCTCTTGGACTATTTAAATCCTTGTCACCATCCAAAGTCTTGAACAAATTAACTAGCTCATAGTTTTTTATACCATTCATGGGCCATATATAAGCAATATCTCCTAGTAACTTTTGAAAATCGTTAAGAGTCCTCAAGTTATCTCTATTTAATTTTACCTTTTGTGGCCTAATTTTTTGTAAACCTATTTTATATCCTAAATAATTGATAGAATCTCCCCACTGTACTTTCTCTGGAGAAATTTGTAGTCCCCAATCAGGCAATATTGTCTTTAGTCCTTCAAACAATGTTTCAATGTTTTGGGGTTTGTATATGCCAACAAAATATCATCCATATAATGGTAAATGATAGATTGTGGGAAGTACTTGCATAGTATTTCTAGTGGTTGTTGTACAAAATATTGGCATAAGGTGGGACTAGTCAACATTCCTTGGGGAAGGACCCTCCATTGGTACCTCTTAACTGGTCCTGAATTATTAAGAGTAGGCACTGTGAAAGCAAATTTCTCTTTGTCCTGTTCCTGTAAAGGTATGCTAAAAAGAAATCCTTCAAATCAATAACCATAATAGGCCATCCCTTAGGTAACAGAGAAGGCAGAGGAATACCAGATTGTAAAGAGCCCATAGGTTGAATCACTTTATTAATTGCTCTTAGATCCGTCACCATTCTCCATTTTCCAGATTTTTTCTTGACAACAAAAACAGGAGAATTCCATGGACTGGTGGATTCTTCGATATGCTGAGCCTGTAACTGCTCCTGTACCAACTGTTCCAAAGCCTGAAGTTTTTCTCTTGTCAAAGGCCATTGTTGAACCCAAATAGGCTTTTCTGTTAACCATTTCAAAGGCAGTGCTGTGAGTGTCCTTTTAGGTTCTGTGGTTATTCGGCAATTAATTTGTACAACCTGAATGGTTGGTGAATTTTCTTCATAGCACCTTAAAACATCACTTTTGGAAACATAATTGAGTCTCCAGTTAATATCTGCTCTGCCCATTGTGGTATAGTTGTTCAACCTACAGGCTCAGAGTCTCTTTTCATTTCAGTGAAGCAGGAAATCTGTTCTGTCCATTCATCAGCTGCTTCTTCTCAAGTCCTGAAGAATGTCTGACAGTTTTTTTCTGCAAAGCAGGAACCTGAATGACCATCTCGGCTTGTTCTCCCAAAGTTCAGAGGTCACCTTCCTATGGAACCTGCATGTCCAGTTTAAACAGCATACTGTCAGTCAGTCAATATAGAACAGGTTCATGTCCAGTGGATAACCAACGCAACAAAGAAACTAATCTCCATATGGAGTTTCTTCGATGCCCATTTTTCTCTTGAAGTAAATTGGTGCTGCCAGGAGCAGACCTGTGTCACTGTCCAGAAAAGTCTAAGTTCTTAAAACATTTTAAATGCTATATTCTGTCGGTCTTAGAGTGTTAGAAGATTACTTATCTAACTGAATTATATATTTGTATACCTAAAAATCTAATTAACATGTATTTCTTAATTATATATTACAATTTTAAATCAGTAACATAAACATCATATCTTAAAAAAGAGTATAAGAATACATACAGCATAAGAGAATTTACCTTAAATTTGTACCAATAAAACAAAAACTATACCACTGTAAAACATTTTGAGCTTAACAGCTGATTTCCTGATCTAAGTAAATTCAATAATCTAACTTTTTAAAAATCATTTATATACCATATCCTTTTCTTCTTACAAAGAGATTAATTATGACCATTAACCGTTTATAATAAAAATAAACATTTATAAACAATATTTTGGGAATTTGGGAATAGTTTTCTGTGGTGGGTTAAGGTGTCAGCCTATAAAGTCAGAAGACGCTTCTGGGACCCTTGAGGGGGTGTGACCAACCTGGAGCGGGTGTGGCCAACATCATTGATAAGTGGCTGCTGGGACACTAGGACTCTCTCTTCCTGGTTCCTGGCTGCTGGCTGCTGGACAGACAGAATCGGAATCCAACGTCCTTCCATCGCACATCCATCACACGTCCATCACTTGGATACACCAGTCCTTGTTCAGGTGCCACTATAGGCTTTTACTAATATTGTGAGTGTTAATTTATATTCTAATAAATATTAATTTTGGACTGGCGCCTTGAAAGTAAAACTCCATCTACATCTGGCGCCCAATGTCCTCGGCCCTGTGCCCTAAACTGTAAGAGGTCAGGGGATATACAGACTGTTCACTTGGGCTTAAAGCTCCCTCTCACTAGCCGGGCGCTGTTTCCAGCCAGCTGGTCCAGTGTGTAGGCTAGGGTTTTCGGCTCAGTGCCCGGGCACGGGTTTTCGGCTCAGTGCTCAAGCACGAGATTTTGGCTCAGTGCGCAAGTGTGAGATTTCAGCTCAGTACACAAACGCGAGATTTCAGCTCAGTACACAAACGCGAGATTTCAGCTCAGTGCGCAAGCACAAGATTTCAGCTCAGTGCGCAAACACGAGATTTCAGCTCAGTGCACAAATGAGAAGTTTCAGCTCAGTGCACAGGCACGGTTTTCAACTAGCCGGCCTGCCACAGAACCTGGCTCTGCTTTCAGCCCACTGCAGTGCTCAGTTATCAGCCTGCTGAAGCGCTTGGTTTTCAGCCTGCAGCTTCTTGCTGCTGAGTGTCTCTGCATCTACTATACAGTGGGCAGGGAATTGAATGCTACTGTGACTCCTGTGGACGAAACGGCGTAATTACATCTGAATTGATGCAATGGCTGACTATTATTCTTTTGAAGAGTTTAGGTCATATTTTGCCATGGTGGTTGATAAATTTTTAAATGAATATCTTGAAGGATTCAATACCCCAGTCCTACTATTTTTTGGCTTATTTCTCTATTTTATGTTTCAAAATAAGAGGATGATGACAGAGTTGTCAAATGGAAACCAACAATTATTGTCCAGATTATGTATTATGGAACTATCGAACTCTACAGTGGCAGATGAGGTTAAACAGGTGCAAAATGTAAATCGACAGTTGCTGTCCAAGGTATATGATGTGGAACTGTCAAATACTAAAATGGCAAGAAGGATGGATACTCTGGAAATTGGTTACAACAAGCTTTCAGATAAGGTTTCCTCTTTAGATAAGGATAACACTGTACAATAAAAATATAGGCTCTATGTAAATGATGTAAAGAAACTTGTTGACTACATTAATGACGAGAACAAGAAAATCATTAATTATGTTAATGATGTGGATCAAAAAATTGCTGGCTCGCTGAGGTCTTTGGAAGGACTGCTTCATCAGGACATTCAAGCTCTAGAAAAATCAATAGTATCTAAACTTCAAGAATGGAAACCAGTAATATCCAAAATACAAGAATGGGAGGACCGCATTATAATACTGGAAAAGGGTAGTGATGCATCTTATGCACAGAACAGTTCAGGTCAACGCCCAAGGGGATATTATGGTACTGGAGATACTCCACCTAAGGTAGTAAACATAACAGGGCTACCCCCTTCCACAACAATATTGTTCCCAGCTACTATTCAGACAAAGATAACACCTGGGGGATCCTCAGAATATGTAGAATATAGCTATGAGCCAGTATATATGAGAGACATCAAGGATTTTAAAGAGACAATATCAATGCACGGTATACACTCTACTTATGTGAAACAGCTTCTAAATTCATGGTTAGCAAAAAACTGGGTTTTACCAACTGATTGGATGCAGCTAACAGCTGCTGTCTTGGACCAAAGTCAGAATGTACAATGGAGAGGCTGGCTTAGAGAGGAGGCCAAGACCTTGGAACAGCAAGGAAAAATTAGAAGTTTCATTGCTTCTCAGGACCAAATCCTTGGTGAAGGCATGTTTGCTGATGTGAGGACTCAAACTACTTATGATGAGCATACTTTATTGCTATGCTGTACTGCTGCACTGAATGCTTGGGAAAAGATTTTGGACCCAGGTCAAAAAATCGAGCATTATACTAAGGTCAAACAAGGCTTAAAAGAGCCTTGTACTGACTTTATACAGGGGCTTACCATGGCTGTTCATAGAGAAATATCAGATGCAGAAGTTAGGAAGCAATTAATACTTTCTCTGGCCTTTGATCATTGTAATACGGAATGTAAAAGAATGCTTATGCCTTTAAAGATCAGAGCTGCACCTATACAAGAAGGGATTCAATATGCAATCAATGCTGAATCTCTCCATTGCAATGGGGAGAATTGGGTAGGCCAAGCTGTTGCTAATGTTAGGGTGAGGAATCAAGGCATCACTTGCTTCAACTGTGGTAAACAAGGCCATATAAGACAGCATTGTACACAAGGTACTCTTGGAAATAATACCCGATCTAGGTTTAATTCGAACAGAAGGCCATTGCCTTCTGGATTATGCAGAAGGTGTGGCAAGGGATGGCATTGGACCAATGAAGGTAGATCTACCAGGGATAAAGAAGGCAACCCTCTATCATTGGGAAACGCCTTTCAGGGATTCCCCCGGGAAGCCCCCAAAAATCAGACTCCAAATTCGAGGATGGTGAGATCATATCTAGTCATAGTAGAAGACCAGCATTCTCAGGATGAATAGAGCATCCAAAACCTGATCTAGAAGATCATACAGTATTAGATTATAACATAAATTCAAAAGAAAATTTAGAAATTCCAAGAAGAATCACAAAACAAATATTTTGGCAGACTTCAATAAATGAACAAAGACCAAAATTGAGAATACAGATAAATAATATTTATGTCCAGGGTTTAGTCAACACCGGGGCTGATGTTTTGATTATAACCCCACAATCATGGCATCCAAGATGGCTTTTATGGGCAGTAGATATCCAGTTTCTGGGTATTGGAACAATATCTCAGGTGAAACAGAGTGTGAGATGGCTTAAATGCATAGAACCAGAAGGTCAGAAAGGATGGTTAAAGCCATATATGGCTGACATAGCAGTGAATCTGTGGGGTCGCGACCTTCTAATGCAATGGAATGCCCAGATTAAAATCTCTTCTGGTTCTGATATCAACCAGAGACTCAATTATGTTTCCAAAAATGATGCTTTAAGGTACTATGGAGAAAATTCACCAGCCATTCAGGTTGTACAAATTAATTGCCGAATAACCACAGAACCTAAAAGGACACTCACAGCACTGCCTTTGAAATGGTTAACAGAAAAGCCTATTTGGGTTCAACAATGGCCTTTGACAAGAGAAAAACTTCAGGCTCTGGAACAGTTGGTACAGGAGCAGTTACAGGCTCAGCATATCAAAGAATCCACCAGTCCATGGAATTCTCCTGTCTTTGTTGTCAAGAAAAAATCTGGAAAATGGAGGATGGTGACAGATTTAAGAGCAATTAATAAGGTGATTCAACCTATAAGCTCCTTACAATCTGGTACTCCTATGCCTTCTCTGCTACCTAAAGGATGGCCTATTGCAGTTATTGATTTGAAGGATTGCTTTTTTACTATACCTTTACAGGAACAGGACAAAGAGAAATTTGCTTTCACAGTGCCTACTCTTAATAGTTCAGGGCCAGCTAAGAGGTACCAGTGGAGAGTCATTCCCCAAGGAATGTTGACTAGTCCCACCTTATGCAAATATTTTGTACAACAACCACTAGAAATACTGTGCAAGAGCTTCCCTCAATCTATCATTTACCATTATATGGATGATATTTTGTTGGCAGACCAAAACCCAAAGACATTAGAAACATGTTTGAAGAAGTAAAGAACATATGGCCTGATTGGACTACAAATTGCTCCAGAAAAAGTACAGAGGGGAGATTCTATCAATTATTTAGGATATAAAATAGGTTTACAAAAAATTAGTCCACAAAAGGTAAAATTAAATAGAGATAACTTGAAGACTCTTAACGATTTTCAAAAGTTACTAGGAGATATTGCTCATATATGGCCCATGAATGGTATAAAAGAACTATGAGCTAGTTAATTTGTTCAAGACTTTGGATGGTGACAAGGATTTAAATAGTCCAAGAGAATTATCTGATGAGGCTGAGAAAGAATTAGGTTGGTGGAAAAGAAACTTCAAGAAGCACATGTGGATCATGTGGATCCAGACCTGGATTGCATACTTGTTATTTTACCCTCTAGACAATCTCCAACAGGAATCTTAATGCAAAGAGAAAGCATTATATTAGAATGGATATTTCTGCCACATAGGCCAAGCAAGAAGATGAAGACATATATCGAAAAAATTTCTGATCTGATTTTTCAAGGTAAATTAAGACTTCCCTAATTGACTGGAAAGGACCCTGCAGAAATTGTGGTGCCTTTTAATAATGAAGAAATTGAATGATTATGGGCAGAGAGTGATCCTTGGCAAAAGGCTTGTAGTGACTTTTTAGGAGAGATTAATAATAAATATCCTCAAAACAAGAGAACTCAATTCATAAAGGAAACTAATTGGATCTTTCCTCATGTGGTACAGGATAAACCCATTTCTGGAGCCCTCACCCTTTATACTGATGTGAACAATTTAGGAAAGGCTGGCTACAAGTCTGAAGATTTAAATAAGGTGGCTCAGAGCCCTTATAACTCTGTTCAGAAGTCAGAACTATATGCAATTATTATGGTGTTGTTGGATTTCACAGAGCCTCTCAATGTAATTACTGACTCTCAATATGCAGAAAGAGTTGTTTTACATATTGAAACTGCTGACTTCATTCCTGATGATACAGACTTGACCTTACTATTCATACAACTACAAGATATCATCAGAGGTAGGATACATCCCATGTACATAACACATATCTGGGTGCACACAGGTCTCCCAGGCCCTCTAGAGCAGGGTAATGATGAAATAGATTGGTTGCGGATAGGAAATGTGAGAGAGGCAACAGAATTTCATGAGAAACATCATGTTAACAGCAAAGGATTAAAGAAGAGTTTCTCCATTACTTGGAATGAAGCAAACCAACTAGTAAGGAATTGCAACACTTGCTCTTTCTATAACCAACTGTCTTTATCGGCTGGAAATAATCCTAAAGGTACACAGAGAAATGAGATCTGGCAAATGGATGTGTTTCATTTCCCATGATTTGGAAAGATGAAATATGTACATCATACTATCGATACTTACTCTGGAATGCAATGGGCCACTGCTCTGAGTTCTGAAAATGCTGATGTTGTACTAACTCACCTTTTGGAAGCCATGGCCATAATGGGAATTCCCACTCAGATAAAGACTGATAATGCTCCAGCTTATGTTTCCTGAAAAATGAAGCTAATTTTTGGATACTATAATATAAAGCATATTACAGGGATACCACACAATCCCACAGGACAGGCAGTTGTGGAGAGATCTCACCACACGTTGAAAGAGATGCTTTATAAACGAAAGAAAGAAATGAAAAAAACCCAGAGAGAGGCTGCACAGTGCCTTATTGACTTTAAATTTTCTTAACGCTAATGAAAAGGAAATATCAGCTGCTGAGAGAAGTTGGGTGATAGAGAAATTCTCTGAGTTAAATCAACCCATCTACTTCAAAGATGTGTTGACTTCTGAGAAGCCGGGATACGTGCTTCTATGGGATAGGGGTTTCGCTTTTGTTTCAACAGGGAAAGAAAAGATATGGGTACCGACAAAACTAATAAAAATTTGCTTTGAAAAGGAGTCCTTCCTGAGGAGGAGAAGTAATTGTTCATCCTTGATATGACAAATAGATACATGGTAAGGAAAACACATTTAACAAACCTGGGGCAGGGTCTCAGTTTCGTCTTTACAGGAAAATGGATGCAACTATTTTTAAGACTAATTACTCTCCTGCAATATAAGACAGACTGATGATTAAGGAATGTACATGACAGACTACGAGACCAACTAATACACATATGCACCAATGGGTAATCTATCTATATTTACTGCTTTGCATCTTGCATCTACTCACACACACACACAAAAAGTGGTCCTGATTTGACTATTAATAGGGCTGGATTTGGATTGGGAGCAAGTGGCTCTCTCCCTCTCTAAACCCAAGCATATTGGTAAAGAAAATGTGAAGTATTGTGTCTCATATCAGAAAAGCCACCTGATGTGAGACAGAAGACAGAATATTTAGGGACCAATATTATTGTGACTTCATCTTAAACCTCGTTTCTCTCTGTTTCTGTACCTCTCAAACATCCTGTCTGCATACAATCTCCTGAAGTCATGGAAGATATGAATATCTTTTTTGAGTATCAATAATGCTGAAGTTTTCCATTGTAAATAACATTTCCTCCTATCACCTATCTACAAAGAATCTGGAACCAACTGAGAGGGGGCCCCCACCACAACAACTCCTACTAGTGAAACAAGAATAAAAGAGAGAATATCAGAGAGAGAGAGAGAGAGAGAGAGAGAGAGAGAGAGAGAGAGAGAGAGAGAGAGAGAGAGAGAAAGAGAGAGAGAGAGAGAGAGAGTAAGAGACAGGTAGACAGACAGACAGAGGCCAAATTAGAAAAATCAAGAACCTGGTGCGCACCAATCAATGATTGTTTTCAGAAAATAGACTATTAAAAAATGGCTTCAAGTTAGCTCTCTATGATTATCCTCCAGATCACACTTCTAATTGGAATTCCAGATGGAGTTAACCACTATTCTGAGAATGGTTATAAATATATATAGTCAATTCATTAAGATCTAACCATTGTTTTAGCTTTTACAATATCCCAAAGAGATGTCATCGCCCTTAAGTCAGCAGGAAGTAACCTTATGAAAGACCATGCCCCCTTTCCCAATAAGTTATGTGTTCTGAGGGTTATGGATAATTCTTATTCTGTTAGAATAGCTTTCAGTGAAAATTGGGTAGAGGACAGAACTATAATATAGCATCAAAGATCTCTTTTGAAGAAGATAAGAGGGATAGATATGATAGATAAAGGTAGATTGTTCTGCCTACCTATACACCATTTTAGCTAAATGTATGGGCTAAGTTAAAGACAATTTGCATTGGCATAGGTATTTGTATATTGATACAAATGTAAAATCATTTTATGTGTTTGATTGAGAAAATTTGTACATTGGTACAAAGTTCAATCTGAAATTGCTTTATATAACCAAAGCAACTTGTATTTCGATATAAATCTGAATCTGTAACTATTATGTAAAATTGAATCTGTAATTGCTATATTTTATATATGCTTCTATCTCTGTTTAAAATATTTGCACATTATTGTCATGTACACTATGCAATTACTACCTTCATTTAACTATACTAGATATAATGTATGATTGCACTAGTTATGATATATGCACAAGATGTTTTATATACCACTGTTTAGATGATATATATGTATATACATGTCTAAAATGCTGTGGCCACTTTACATAGTAATATACCCCTGACTAATGTTTGATAGTCATACTAAAAGTCATGGTTCAGGGATTGTACACCCCTTATATAGGTATTCTAATTTTTAGTACAGGATTTATTCCTTAAGACGATAAGAACTGCAGTCAACATTACTTAAGGTATCATATCCAAGTCATATCAGATACAGGTTAGAATATCATAGATAGACAGGAATCTTCAACCATTTCATAGACCCAGAGAATATGGCATTTAACATTTGAAATTCGGCCACGAGAGACACGAAGACTCCTGGTGTCACTGCTCCTTTCCCGAGATGGTATGAGCATCAAGGATACTCCATTGGAGTTTGTCCTTTTGGCAGAGAATGGCCGGTTGAGTAAGGTACTGTCCTTACCTTGATTGCTGACAGTACACACATGGTGTCCAAGCTGGATGAACAAGTTGATGGATGGAGACTGATGAAACCTGCCTGGATAGGATAAGACAGTCCCTCCAAAATTGCCCTGCTTGTGAGAAGATCTGTCAGATACCATAGGCCTGTAGCCAATATGATAGATGCTCCAATGGTGTACAAAACCAGAGGTGATTGTCCAGGTAGCTGTGTTGCTGTCCTCTCCCAAATTTTGGAAGCCAGTACTTCCATGTACTTCTGACTTTCAAGTGATATATCTTCCTTCTCAGGTCTTGAAGGGGTTGAAGAATAGGTATTTATGGTTACTACCTCATAATAATTCCTATTGTACATAGTCTTAGTTTAGAACCTTCTTAGTTAGACAAAAGGGAGAAATGTGGCGGGATTAAGGTGTCAGCCAATAAGGTCAGAAGACGCTTCCGGGACCCTTCAGGGGGTGTGGCCAACATGGAGGGGGTGTGGCCAACCCCATTGATAAGTGGCTGCTGGGAAACGAGGACTCTCTCCTCCTGGTTCCTGGCT
Source organism: Phyllotis vaccarum (assembly GCA_033318265.1). NCBI lineage: Eukaryota > Metazoa > Chordata > Mammalia > Rodentia > Cricetidae > Phyllotis > Phyllotis vaccarum. The sequence goes on along the minus strand of JARWLC010000011.1, from coordinate 14,724,277 downwards.
GCTGGCTGATGGACAGACAGAATCGGAATCCATCATCCTTCCATAGGGAGTCCATTGCCTGTCCATCACTTGGATACACCAGTCCTTGTTCAGGTGCCACTATAGGCTGTTACTAAAATCGTGAGTGTTAATTTTTATTCTAATAAATATTAATTTTGGACTGGCGCCTTGAAAGTAAAACTCCATCTACATTTTTCCATTAGTACTTCCTGCTGATTAAGGGGCGTTGAAAATCTCATGGGTTCCTGAGACTGTATAATAGTCTGCAGCCCTGAAGCTGATATGGCCATCTCTTTCCATCAGAGGTTTATTCAGGGGGTCTTGGTTGATGAAACCATATGAGCCTGGAAACAATCCACAGGTTCTCATCTTCTGTGGAAACAAAAGCAGAACTCTTCCAAAGCAATAAATCCTTAGACACAAATTTCAAAATCAAAATACCTTTAAAATATATATTCTTGTTTAACTTAGTAGTCTTTGCATTTGTAATCCATTGCCTTTCTGCAATTAGCTCATTAACAGTTAAAAAATTAAAAGAAAACACAATAACAATTAAAATCCAGATTTTGTGTCTATTTTCCATCTTTACATGGCTTATTATATTTTTATTACTCTATTTCTCTTTTTAAAGACTTTTTCTATCCTCTTTCTTTTCTCTCTGAAGCCTATGTACCTTTTACACACATTGTAACCTGTTTACAGATTTTTCTTCTCATCTGAATCTGTTTTATTGTGAATTCTTAATCGTCTTCCAACCAAAAGAGCTTTTAAAATACACTCTCTTAAAGAGCTTCATAGTTTTTGCAGCTAAATCTGAATCAGTAAGTTCTCTTAAAGGGACCACGTCTGTTTGTGGCCAACAAACAGAGCAGACCCAAGAAAATGCTTCTACTAAGTATCCCTCTTTGTTTCCTTTTTGTTCAAGATAAGCAGAAACCTTAAACCAATAAAATGCTACTGAGTCTTCTGTGAGATTTTAGGAATCCGCCTGATTGTAGCTTACACTGCTTGCTACCAGTCCGCCTGTGCCATTTTGAATGTGGCCCAGATGCGGAGCTTTCTCTGTACAATGATCCACTTCATATACACAATTTGGAAACTGCTTTGGCTCAGTCTCTGTGAACTAGAACCCTTTTTAAACCTTCTCAGGCTTTAAGTGGATATTCTCTGCACCCAGGGATGCCATCTGTTACAATGTGTTTTTCTCGGTCCCTGCTGCCAGAGGTCCAGACTCACACACTCTGAAGCCCCAGACCTATTAGCCACCGGCTGCTGCTCAGGCCTCCAGAAATGATTTAGATGCTTTATATTAAGCTTATTTTGTTTGGCCTATGGCTCAGGCACATTGCTAGCTAGCTCTTATATCTTAACTCAACCTATTCTCATTAATCTGTCTGCCACGTGGCCCATGGCTCACCTGTGTTTCTTGCACACACCATTATTTTTCTGGATAAAGAAAACATATGTCCTGAGAATCTTGAGCTTGAAGTTTGATGCAGTGTTTGAATGAGGTCTTTGAAGCCTTTAGAGTGTATCTAAATGCTACAAAAAATGAATGGTTGATATCAGAATTAAATGATGGAGACTAGTTATCAAAATATTAATAATGATAACCATCCTGTCTCCATGTGTTTTTCTAAGTTTCTTTTGGAGGCTTGTATTATGATTTATTTATATTCATTTTGTGTGTATGCACATATGCTTGTGAACCAAATACATTTTTAGTACAGGATTTATTCCTTAAGACGATAAGAACTGCAGTCAACATTACTTAAGGTATCATATCCAAGTCATATCAGATACAGGTTAGAATATCATAGATAGACAGGAATCTTCAACCATTTCATAGACCCAGAGAATATGGGATTTAACAAGTTGGAGTACTGGATCCGTAGGAAATGAAGTTGCAGGCAAATATGAGCTACATTATGCAATTCTGGGAACTAAACCCTGATCCAAAAACACATAAAAAGGGGTATGTGTTCTTAATGTGTACACTGTTTTACTAGCTTTTCATATCTTTTCAATATGAACATCTCCTTCTATCTACAAGTTGGTTCTAATTTCTCATTCTGTGGATCACTTGCATTTATCATTGTCCTGTTATTTATCTTAAGTAAAATAAATTTATCTTAATTAAAATAGAATTAAAGAATAAAGTTATTTTTTCCTACTAGTGGCTTAGGATTATATTCCATAAAGGGAAGGAAAGCGAGGAAGATGGCACTTGACTTTGGTGGGAGAAATTTTTGTGGCTGCTTGCTTACAGCTCAAAAGATAAGGAAGCAGAGAGAGGACAGGAAACGAAGCCAGGCCAATAAACAATAAAGCCTGCCTATGGTGACTCACATTCTCCAATGAGGTTCCACCTCTAAAGGTTTCACAAACTTTTAAAAACAATTCTACCAATAGTGGCACAAAGGTTCAAGACATGAGCCTGTGGAATACATTTTATATTTAGATCATTGCATTGTAAATCAGGTTTAGACTTGGAAGCATAATGGTGCATAAATGATTTCATTATTCTCAAGCATGGTGGGAAAAATGTTAAATCACTCTATAGCAAGCATATTTATTATTACATATTTTACACAGTAGTTATTTTTTTAAAAAAACTTTTATTTTAGTTTCTTCTTGGATTTTAGTAAATACTGTGTTTAGCATAAACATGAGCAAATTATAAGAGTTAGTTTTCACTTGGTAAAAATGTTGCCAGCGATACATTTATCATCTTTTCTTTTACTTCCTTTTCTTTCTATAAACTATTTTATGAAAATTACATAATCAGATTAAATATATAAACCAGTATATTAAAATATAATGCTAAGGCTTTGCAAAAAATTTAAATATTCTACTATCATCAACAAAACTTTTACTCTAATTCTTAATTCTCTATATCCTGAAGTATTATTATATAATTTATAGCGAACATTTAAGTATGTATACATTTTTAATATTTTGGTGTTTTTACGTACTTCAGGTAAAATTTTCACTTTCTTATAAATTTGAAGAACTTAGTAACTGTGATGAAATGACTAACACTTATTATTCTCCTTTTATACTTTTATAATAAATTTGGGATGTGAGATAGAAAATACAAGAGGTTACTTTTTATTACATATTACATCAATTAGTAAGTTAAATTTTTAAAAAGTTGTGTATTAACTTAGTGAAAATTAAGAATAAAGATCACTGTGCTTGTTAGTTTATTTATTGATTTTTTTGGTACCTTGATAAAAAATTCAGACATTATCTTGTTAAAAGAAACCTCAATTAAGAAAATGAACTAACACATGCTCTGAACCCATCAGATTAAGAGATGAGGGACACACCACCAAGCCCCGGCAGAAATCCTAGTGTTCAGGACTCTGATCCTGGGACATAGTCCTTGGAACTACACCTCCACTCATCTCTGTTTTAAATCCATGCCAGCAGTAAAAACTCCCACTGGCCAGAAGCCCCAGTAAAATCCAGTTCACTGGACACCTTCAGCTACAAAACCCTGCCCATCCCCCAACCCACCTTATCAACCGGCAGCATCAGTGACAACCTGAGACCCACAGATCCTCTGCACCCATCAGATCAAGAGTTTCTCAGTTCCTATTGGATCAAAAACAGCTACCTGAGACCTTCAGTTCCTCAGCACCTACTGGATCAAAAGTGGCCACTTAAGATCCCACAGTGTATCAGCACCTATTGGATTAAGAGGGGTCACTGTGACACAGAATACATGACCTCCAAGAGGACCAAGAAGCCAGACTAGAGCAAGAGAGGCTTCCTGAGACATAGGCGCAGCCCAAACAGATTGCTTCAAATCAGCTCCCTGAGATACAGACTAAAACTACAGTGATCTGAGGGAACAATGGGTAGATGCCGGTGCAAGAATACATGTAGCAACATACAGAATAGCATGGCAACAACAGAATTTGGTGATTCTACAAGAACGAGACCTAAGCCTGGCAATGCAGAAGAAGCAGAAGGAAACAATCAGAAAATCAATATTGTGAAGATAATAGAAGCCTTAAAAGATATTTTAAAAATCCCTTAAAGAAATAGAAGAAAAGGCAAACAAAAAATTGAAAGAGATCAACAAATTCCTGAAAGAAAATAAAGAAATCTAAGAAAAGCAACTGAAGGAAACATTTCAAGATTTAAAAACTAAAATATAAGCAATAAAGATGACATAAACCAAAGCAATGATGGAAACAGAAAATCTGAAGAAACAACTAGAAATACAGATGCAAGCATAGCAAGTAGAATGCAAGAGATGGAAGAGAGAATATCTGGAGTGGGAGATTCAATAGAGAAATATATACATCCAGAAAATATGGGACACCATAAAAAAAATCTAAGAAAAATTGAATTTAAGGAGAATACTAGCTCAAAGGCAAAGAAAATATATTCAACAAAACTATAGAATAAAACTTTCTCAATCTAAAGAAGGAAATGCCCATAAAGATACAAGAAATTTATATAACAACAAATAAATAGACTCTCAATGAAAGTCGGCTTGCCACATAATAATAAGCCAATAAACCTACAGAATAAAGAATAAATACTAAGAGCTGCAAAGGAAAAAGGCCAAGTTATCTATAAAGGCAGACCCATCAGAATAACAGCAGATTACTCAATGGAAACAATGAAAGCCAGAAGGTCCTAGTGAGATGTTACACAGACACGAAATGACCATGATTGCCAGCCCAGACTACTATACCCAGCAAAACTATCAATCATCATAGATGGAATAAACAAGGTATTTCATGACAAAACCAGATTTAAACAATACCTATCTACAAATCCATCCCTACAGAAAGCACTGGAGGAAAACTCCAACCTAAGGAAGGTAGATACACCCATGAAACCACAGCAATAAATAATCACACAGATGAAACCCCAACAGAACGAAAAATACACATCACTCACAAAGTAACAGGAAATAACAATCACTATTCATTAATATCCCTTAATATCAATGGACTCAACTTATAAAAGACAGAGCCTAACAGAATGGATACAAAAACAGAATCCATACTTCTGTTGCATACAAGGGACACACCTCAACTTCAAAGAGAGACACTGTCTCAGAGTAAAGGGTTGAGAAAAGACTTTCCAATCAAATAGGCTTAAGAAACAAGCTGGTATAGGCATTCTAATATCTAACAAAATATTCTTCAATTAAAATTGTCAAAAGACAATAGGAAGGACATTATTTATTCATTTCTGTAAAAATCCACCAAGATGAAATTTCAATCCTGAACATTAATGCCCCAACACAAAGACACTCACATATGAAAACGAAATACTACAAAAGCTTAAATCTCCTATCAAACCCCACACATTAATAGTGAGAGACTTCAATATCTCACTCTCACCAATGGATAAGTCTACCAGACAAAAAGTAAACAGAGAAATAAGGAATCCTACAGATGTTATAACCCAAATAGACTTAATAGATGTACAGACGTTCTACCCAAACACAAAGAAATACACCTTTTTTCATAGCCTATGGAACTTTCTCTAAAATTGTCCATGTATTCATAAAGCAAACATCAGTACATAAAAAAACTGGGAATAACTCCTTGTGTTCTATTAGATCATCATGGTATAACATTAGAGTTCAACAACCACAATAATCACAGAAAATCTATAAATTCATAGAAACTGAACATCTCTCAATTCAACCACATCTAGTTCAAGGAAGAAGTAAAAAAAGAAATCAAAACTTTTTAGATTTCAATGAACATTAACCTAAATCATAACCAAACTTTGGGACACAATGAAACTGGTGCTAAGAAGAAAATTCATAGCACTAGATGCCTATATGAAATACCTAGAGAAATGTCACACAAGAGACTTAATGCACAGCAGAAAGCTTTAGTATAATTAGAAGCAAATTCATCTAGAAGAACAAGAATGCAGGAAATAAATTCCGGGCTGAAATCAATAAAACTGAATCAAAGTGAACAATACAAAGGATCAACAGGATTAAAGAGTTGGTTCTTTGAGAAAGTTAACCAGATCGACAAATCCTTATCCAAATGAACCAAAGGGCAGAGAGAGAGAGAGAGAGAGAGAGAGAGAGAGAGAGAGAGAGAGAGAGAGAGAGAGAGAGAGAGAGAGAGAGAGAGAGAGAATCCAAATTAACAGAATCAGAAATGAAAAGAAGGTCCTAACAACAGACACCCAGGAAGTTCAGAGTTAGTACTTCAACAAAAGGCCTAAAAGAAATGAACAGCTTTTACAGACAGGTATCACTTACCAAAATTAAATCAGGACTAGATAAATTACCTAAATAGACCTATTCTCCTCAATGAAATTGAAGCTATTATTAAAAGTCTCCCAAGCAAAAAGAAAAAAAAGAGCCAAATGACCAAATGGTTTGAGTACAGAATTTTATCAGACATTCAAAGAAGAACTAAAACCAATGTTCCTCAAACTGATCCGTACAATAGAAACTGAAGGGACTTTGCCTTTTTATGAAGCTAAAGTCATTCTGATACTCAAGCCACTCAAAATTGCAAGAGAGAGATACAGACCAATCTGTCTCATAAACATTTGATGCAAATATTCAATAAAATATTGGCAAACTGAATTTAACAACATATCAAAAAGATCATCAAGTAGATCAAGTAGAATTCATCCGAGAGATGAAGGGATGGCTCAACATATTAAAAACTGTAAATGTTATCCAGCATATACACAACCTGAAAAAATGAAAACACATGGTCATGTCCTTCAATGCTGAAAAAGCCTTTGGTGAGATCCAACACTTCTTCATGATAAAAGTTCTGGAGAGATCAGAAAACGGAAAATACTTAAATACAATAAAGGCAATATATGACAAAAATCACTCTTTATAATAGCTGCAAATTAAATATCTTGGAGTAACTCTAACCAAAGAAGTGATACACATGTTTGACAAGAACTTAAAGTCACTGAAGAAAGAAATTGAACAAGATATCAGAAAATGCAAAGATTTCCAAGGCTCTTGTATAAATAAGATTAACGTAGTAAAAATGGCAATCTTACTATCTACAGATTCAATGCAGTCCTTATCAAAATCCCAAGACAATTCCTTACAGACTTGAAAGAAAATATGAAATAATAAAAAACCCAGGATTGCGAAAAACAATCCTGTTTGATAATAGAATTTCAGGAGGTATGACTATCCCTGACTTCGAGCTATAATACAGCTTTTTACTGGCATAAAAACAGACTTGTGGATCAATGCAATCAAATCAAAGATCTAATCTTAATCAAAACACCTAAAAACAGCTGATTTATTTAAAAAAGAAGCCAAAAATATTCAATGGAAAAAAAGATAGTATCGTCCACAAATGGTACTGGCATAACTGAATGGTAGTATGTAGAAGAATGCAAATAAATCCATATCTGTCACTCTTCATAAAACTCAAATGTAAGTGGATCAAAGACCTCAACATTAACCCAGCTACACTGAACTTGATAGAAAAGAAAGTGGGAAAAACCCTGGAACGCATTGGCACAGGCGACCACTTCCTAAATATAACACCAGTAGGACAGACACTAAGAACAACAATTAATAAATGGGACCTACTGAAATTGAGAAATTTCTGTAAGGCAAAAAAACACAGTCAGTGAGACAAAATGACAGCCTACAGATTAGTAAAAGATTTTCACCTAACCTGCATCTAACAGAAGACTGATATCTAATATATATTATATATATTAGAATATCCAATATATATTAGATATATATTGGATATATATAACTATTTATATATATAAAATATATAACACTAATTTCTTGAGATTGAAACCCAGTCTTGGCCTTTGGGATGAGGAAATCAGAAGTTCCTGGAGTGGATGTGCCACGATGAGCTGACCCTCCTTGGGTCTTCTTGACCTTTTGGAGGAGAGACGGGTGGATGGGGAGGGGGAGGCTGAAGGCTAATTAGGAGGAAATAGGAGGAGGGAAGGGAGGGTGAGCAGGGGTATACATGGATAAAAAATAATTTTTTTCTATAAAAAATAATGAAATGTAGGAAAATGGGGTTCGGAACTAAAACTAAATTTTCACCAGAATTTCTAATGGCTTAAAGGCAGTTAAAGAATTACTCAACATCCTTAGCCATCAGAGAAATGCAAATCAGAACAACTCTGAGATACTATCTTATACCTGTCAGAATGACTAAGATCAAAACCACAGAGGACAGCCCATGCTGGATAGGAGGGAGCAAAGGCAATACGCCTCCATTGTTGGTGGGAGTATAAACTTGTATATCCACTTTGGAAAGCAGTATGGCAGTTCCTCAGAAACCACGGAATCAGTCTACCCAATGATCCATCAATAACACTGTTGGACATATACCCAAAGGATGCACATTCTTACCCCTAGGACATTAGCTCAACTATGCTCATAGCAGCATTATTTGTAATATATAGAACCTAGAAACAATGGCTGAAAAAATTTGTACACACTAAAAGTTTAAGGCAAATGGATGGATTTAGAGAGTATCATTCTGAGTCAGGTAATACATGCCCAGGAATGTGTGTGTGTATATATATATATGGTATGCAATAATTTGTAGGTGTATCTTAGACATGAAGCAAAGAATATCCAGGCTGAAAACCACACTCCCCTAATAGTTTGGTAAGAGGAGGAACTTGTTAACTCAAATAAACCCTTGCCTCCCAAGCTAGTTTTTGTCACAGCAATAAAAGCAATCTGACAATAGTTAAAAGACATTCCAGATATTTTTGTAAATATTAGGCTGGCCTTATGCATTTTATTTAAATCAGAGACACATGAAATGTGAAGGGATTTTTCTTGGTAGTGTAAAAGTCAAAGATTTTGATCTACTTTTGAAAAATTTTAAGAAAATAAAACTTTGCTAGTCTATTTTGTATTGCAATTTAATCTCTGTCTTGTCTTTTGTGAAATCCTGTATTTGAGATTATGTGTTGACTTCAGTGTGATTGTACTGGGTAATCATTACTTTAGTTATAAATTTGACTTGTATGACCATAGGATTATTTATAGTTAGAATTACTTTTTAAAGAAGAGACACCTTTGTTACTATTATATATAGCAGGACTTTTCATATTCAGTTAACATAAGACCTCATTACCTGAGGAGTAAACACGTTTATTACATCCATTAAAATTGTTACTATGTATGTTATATAGCATCATATATTCAAAGTTCCTTTTCAAAGAGAATTGTTTAGTGTTGTAGGAAAGTTCACATGTTTCAGAACTAAATAAAATTCTGGCTGTGTTTTTATTGCCTATCTCATTATTGACATTCAGTAAATTATTAAATTATTAAAATCCAACTTGTTCTTTATTTGATGAATGGCAAAGGTAACTATGAATCAAGACCATTATGGGAATGAAGTGATTTTATAAATTAGATTATAATAAACTAATTGTTTTCTTTAAAGAAGCCTATACAATGGTAAAGAAAAACTGTTTTAAAAATGAACGAATGGAGCTGAAGACAGCTCGTGAGAGGTGAAGGAAAGAGTTCAAGTTTAGGGTGCATGGGAACAGCCAGTGATGGAATACATGTGCCATAAAAACAGAAAGAGGGTTTTTTTCAGTGAGGAAGAGGTCCATCAGGCCAGGAGGAAGAGACAAAAGAGGATGGACAAGGTGGAAGAGGAGGCAGGGGGTACAAAGTAGGATGACAAATGTAAGAAAATGCCAAAATAAAACCTATCACATTTTATCTTAACTTTAAAATAATTTTAAATAATAGAAATACTTCTGTAAAGCATGGTGACTTCTGTTCATGTAAGCATGTCTTGCCTGGCAGGTAGTAGTTTATTATGCAGGAATCAGCAGTGTGTAGGACCTCTGACGCTTTGTTTCTTTCCCAGAGGCCAACATAGCACATACTGGCACCATAAAAGTTAGCTCAGAGGTACATGCCTGGAAATTTTAATATCTCTATATCCTCAGCCAAAGTGTGTAGAATCTTAAGAGATAATTTCATATCATATAATTACAGAGAGTAACAAAGGGCAATGGCAATATTCCTTATGGTCAGAAAACCTCTGTGGGCTCTAGAACATTTTTCATAGGGAAGAAAGTATATGATGCTTGGAAGAAAAATTTTAATTGCTCATATCTTTTGGGAGCATTATTGTCTACCCATACAGTGGGCATTCAAACTATTTTTTACTTTTTTTAAAACAAGTTACCATGTTTATAAAATATGCTAAAATGATGCAAAAATTAGGGGAGTGGCCAATCAATGACTAGTCCATCTTGAGACCCATACCTTGAAAGGGAGCCTGTCTGTGACACTGCCTGGATGACCAGGGTGCAGAGGCTAGATACCTCAGGGACGTGGGATAGAACTGAAAATTACTGTCAAAAGTTAAAGAAACAGTTCTTAGATATTCTGTTATGCTTATAGATTCGTGGCTATCCCAACAGTCATCATAGAGATTTCACTTAGCAACTTATGGAAACAAATGATGACTCAGAACCAAACGAGGCAGAGCTTGGGGAATCCTGCGGAAGAGTGGAGCAAGGATTGTGGAAGTCAACAGTCAAGGACTCCACAGGAAACCCCATGAGATTGAAACGACAGCCAGAGAGTTTATGTGGGACTGACCCAGGTATGCTACATGCATGGGGTAGTTGTGTAGGTTGGTCTCTTGAGGGACTTTTAACAGTGGACGTAGGGGCTGTCTCTGGCTCTGTCACCTGCCTTTAGAATCCTTTCCTCCTACTGGGTTGCCATGTCCTGTTTTACTAGGAGAGGAGTTGCCTTGTCTTACTGCAACTTGAAATGCATGATTGGCCAGCCCCTGTAGGAAGAGGTAATGTGGTAACATAAAGAAGCATGAGCAAAGGGCCTGGGAGGAGAAGAGGAAGGGAGGGGAAACTGTGATGTAAAGGAAAACATAATTAATTTTTAAAAAAGGAAAAAATACTTATTCACTTCTTAATGTGTATGTGTTGTGACTGCCTGAGTGTATGTGTACTACTTATATGCCGGTGCCCTGAAGGCCAGATGGTGTTAGAGCTACTGGTGCTGGAGTTAACAAGCAATTGTGAACTACTTGATGTGGGTACTGAAACCAAATCTGGCTCTTCTGGAAGGGTGAGAAGCGTCACTTTAGCCATAGGATCATTTCTCCTGTCTTGAAACTCCATTTTAAAGTATTTATTTTCTAATTAGATTGCCAACAAATTTATCTCCATAATGTCTTTATATACACACTTAGTTGAATTTTGTACAGAATGAGAACTCAGGATTTAGTTTCATTTTTTGAATTTTGAAATCTTGATTTTCTGGCAAGAATTGTTAAACATGCCTTTGTGTGTGTGTGTGTGTGTGTGTGTGTGTGTGTGTGTGTGTGTGTATGATTATTTAAAAAAACAGACATATATAGTTGTATAGATACATATCAGGTTCTTTTATTTTCTATGTGTCTGATTTTGTTCAAGATTTTACTTCCAAGCATCAGATACTTTCTTCCCTATGAATATATAAATAAATATATTCCTATGCTTCGGCAATATAATTTGAAATAAGGTATGATAATACCAGTAAGGATCCAGGTTTGCAAGTAGTTCAAGGCCAAACTGGTTAGCTTTAAAACACTTTATCTCAAAACAAGAAATAAAAAGGCTGTTGACAGAGCTCAGCTACACAACTTGAGGCTAGAATTGAATCGTCAATTTTAAAAATGATAATGGAGAAACTCAATTTCAGGACTTCTCCCTACAATTGGGAAACTACTACTCTAATGATCAATACTTATTCACTTACCCTTCAAAATTAGAAATAAATAATTGAATAAAGTGCTATAAACCTACTCTAACACTGTATGGTGTGTCATTTATGACTTCCTTGCTTATCTTGTTTGAACACTTGTGGTAATCTTAGACCACTTAATATTATAAAATCACTATTTCAATAAGAACCAGGTACCAGGTTGTATTAAACCCACCACTCAGTGGAGCAGCTTCTTTGTTCCTGTTTCCATTTGTCTTCCAGTCTTTTTCTTGTCTTCTCTTTGTTTTCTGAGTTCAGTCTTCTTACCGCATTTGTGAGGAGGGCCTTGTGGATATCAGCAGCAGAAGATTCTCTTTAGTGAAATGGAGATGGCTGTATTCAGCGACCTCTACACTTTCCAGCCTAATCATCCTATAGCTTTTAAGAGGAACTTTGGACCTTTTCTTGTCTTAAATTGCGTTTCTATGGCAACATTTCTTCCCAACTTACTATCTATATAGCATTTGTTATTCTGTCTCCTACATTTTCTTATTACCTGTTATTTTTTTGTAACATCTGCCCATTTCTTCTTTTGATGTTCTTTCATGCCTAAATTCTGATTTGGCAGCTGAAAACCATGTCTCCTATCTCAGAACTATGTCCATATAATTAAAGGACTCTCTTCTTGGAGCTCTTTATTAATGAAAAACATCTTTTTTTTTTTTAAGTTCCTCCAAGGCACTGTAATTTGTTTCCAGCTCAGTTTATTCTCAGATGCTTTCGACAGACTGTGCTGGCACTAACTCTTCATCACCCTCTTGTCTCTGTTTCTAAGAAACAAAACTCTTGATGTCACACGGTTCAAATTTTGACTCCTAGAAAAATTACTTTCTGCTGAGTACTCTTCTCTTCCCCACAACATTTTGTTCCTGCTCTAACTTAAAAATCTAAACAGTTCTATATTTCCAACACTTTCTTTTTTTGTGAAGGCATATAAAGTTGATGCTTTATTTCTAATTAGCTTCCTATAGTGAATGTCTGAGTAAATGGCTTAGTATGAACCAAGGTCATAAATTTTTATAGGAGTTGGGATGTTTTTAAGTATAACCACATATCCTACATATATTTAGTATATTATCCACAGATTCCAATATACATACAATGCCCCTTATCCCCTGGAGAGCAAGGGGGAATTTGAAAAGTGAAAGCCCAGTACTTTGCAGACTTGTATAGGCCCCTGAAGAGTATTTACTTTGATATTTAGTATCTCAGAGGAATCCTTAGACATTGGGAACTTAAATAGTAAAAATGAGAAATGTTCTATTATTTAAACTTCAATTAAAGGACAGAAGATGAAGCCCAATGGCCAGTAGTACAAACCCTTTTTGAAGACCTCAATTCTAATCACAGCATCCATATACTGTGCCTCACAATGACTTGTAAATTCAGCTCTGTGAACCAGAAGCTTTTGACCTTCTAGGACATGTGCACAAACCCACATATAAACACATACAGACACATAATTCAAGATAAGTATTTATGCAATCAATAGTTGGGCAGTAGTGGCACACATCTTTAATCCCAGAATTTGGGAAGCAGAGGCAGATGGATCTCTGTGAGTTTGTGTTCATCTTGGTGTACAGATGTAGTTCTACAACAAGTTCCAAAGCTACTCAGAGAAACCCTGTCTTGAAAAAAAATACAATTAACGTTACTGATGCCAAACTACACAATTTAGTGGTTCACTACATCTATGAGCAGGTGAAAAAAACTAATATTTTTACTCATTCAGATACTTTATCATGTTTCATTTTGTTGGACTCATATATGTGGCTCAATCCTATAAGGTGTCACTTATAAAATATATTCCCCTGCTCTTTCTAGAAATTTTTATTAGGTTATTATTGATGTGATTGGCTTTGCCATGATGTCTTTAATTATGAAAAACAGCATTTTTTGTGCATAACAGTAATGAATACTAGACATGGTGGAAGAGATAAAATGCTCCATTGGGCTTGGCATGAAAGGGCAATACAATACAACATGACAATTAATTCACTACAGAGGCATAGTTAGTAGGACTACAATTATGTTAAGATGTGGGAGAAATGATTGAAGTCTTTTAAGCCAGTCACTCTCCCCATCCTTTGTCCATTTAGAGATCATTTCTGTTTTATAGTTATAAGCTTTGGCTGTAGCAGTGAGTCCAGGGCCAGGTGCTGTAGAGAGAATAATTGACTTTGGCCACTGTTGGCTGAAGTCAGATGCAATTGGCCTACACGTTTCCCAAAGGAAAAATAAGACTCCCTTCAATTCTGTGCTCATTAACCATACTTCTCTATGTCACCATTCCTTGGTGTGCTATCATGTAATCATATATGGCTTTTACCTCTTAGGCATCAAAGAGTCATAATTTTGCTGACATTCTGCTGTTTTACTGGAAGTCATTTGTTTGCCTTGAAGAAAATATTTTGTCTTCTATATTTTACATGCTTAATTATAATTCAGGTAAAAATGGTGGTTTGACTTAATTGTCAAATGAGTTTTAGTGGTAACTAGATAGAGAATAAATGTCTTCTGTTGAAAAGTTTTAAAAGCAAGCAAAAATGGAATTTATTTTATATTCACGGTTTGTTGCTAGAAATATACTTTAAGGAATTTTAAAATTACTATCTAAAGTAGAATACATACTCAGGCCTGTAACATCTGCTTATACCTTCTTTCTAATCACTCAGCTTTCTGTGATATATGTTAGTAGTTATTACTCATATTAAATCTGTAGATTAACAAGGAGGGTTTATTTTGGTTTGTTTTACAATACAATAAATCCATTTTGAAATAAGGAGTTCCTCTTCTCAGTTTCTCTCTCTTTTAAATCCATTTGAGCAATATTAGTTTTATATTTCCTCGATAAGATGCCCAGGTAACTTAAGTTATTTGGTTTCTTACACTGATAAAAAAGACATTAAATCAGTATAATTAGGTTTATATATTTTTTTAAAAAAGCAAATAATTGTTTATAAATAAATACACAGAGCACATATATAGACATAGTACATGTGAAAGTCTTTAAATTTAAATTTAATATACCTATGAAGTATATGCTCTAGTGATCTAACAAATCACTCTACTTGATATTTATGTGTTTATTCATATGTGTCTACATGTGCATACATACATGCTATAGACCTACCTGATACTTGTGGTCCTGCTTTCATTCTGAAATGTTCTCCACAGGCCCATGTGCTTTCACACTCTTTCGCTCTCTCCAGTAGGTGGCACTATTTTGTGAGTTATTACACCCTTGAGAAGTGGGGCATGGTTGGCAGGGCAGGGGTGAGCAGCTGGAAGAATTGGGCCTTTGAAAGTCTGGCATTATTTTAGCTCTGGTCTAACCTTGTTTCCTGGCTGGCTGTCATAAGACATCCTTAGCACATGCTCCTGCTGCCATACCTTCCTCACCATGGGTAGACTGTAATCATCTTAACACGTTAGATAAAAGTAAACATTTCCCCCTTAAACTGTTTGTGTCAGGTATTTTGTCAGAACAATCTTAAAAAAATAACAAGTATAATATTTATTCCTTCAATACTTACTGTCCTGGCTAGTCTTATGTCAATTTCATAAGGACAGAGCAAATAGAGAATAGGGATCTTCAATTGAGAAAATGCCACCATAAGATCAGACTGGTGGCAAACTTCACAGAGGTTCTCACCACGTGGCTCTTGACCCTCTAAACCTAACAGTAGCAAAATAAGGTAGCAACAATAATAATAATCTTTTTGATTTGGGATAATTACAACCTGATGAGCTGTATTAAAGGATCACAGCATTAGGAAGGTTGAGAAATATGTCTTTAAGGCATTTTCTTAAGGAGTTATTGGTGAGGGGGGCTCAGCCCATTATGGGCTTGTGGCCCTGGCTTCTATAAGAAAATAGAAAATATTAGCCCTTTGAAATAAGTGGCATTGCTGAAAATATTTTCCCATTCTGTAGGTTGCTGTTTTGTCTTTTTTTTGTGATGTCCTTTGCCTTTTAAAATTTTAGTTTTATGATGTACTATTTATTAATTGTTGCTCTTAGTGCTTATAACTGATTGCTGTCTGTCCAGAAAATTGTCTCCTGTGCCAATGCATTTGAGGCTACAATGTATTTGAGGCTATTCACCACTATCTCTTCCATCAGATTCAATGTGTCTAGTTTTATGTTGAGGTCTTTGATAAACTGGGACTTGAGTTTGGGCCAGGGTAATATGGATCCATTTTCATTCTTCAACATGTTGACATTTAGCTGAACCAGCACCATTAATTGAGAAGCTGTCTTTTTCCATTGTATAATTTTGGCTGCTTTGTCAAGCTTCAAGTGTCTACAGGCATGTTGATTTACATCAGGATGGTCTATTAGAATCCATTGATTAATCTGTATGCTTTTGTGCCAATACAATGAGGTTTTTATCACTATTGCTCCATAGTATAGTTGAAATCAGAGATAGTGATACCTCTTAAAGTAATTTTATTATGCAGAATTGTTTTAGATAACATGATTTTCATTTTTATTTAACGTATGAAACAAAGTATTTTTTAAGGTATGTAAAGAATTGTATTGAAATTTTTATAGGGGTTTCATTGAATCTGTAAATTGCTATTAGAAACATGATCAATTTTACTATGTTAATCTTGTCTACTGATTCATGAGTATGAAAGATCTTTCCATCTTCTTATATCTAATCGAATATTTTCTTCAAAGACTTGAATTTATTATCATGCATGTATTTCATTTGCTTGGCTAGAGTTACATCATGATATTTTATATTATTTGTACATTAATTTACAATGGAGTATTTCTCATTACTCAGCTGTTATAAACAATAATACTGTGAAATGTTTTAGTAAATGGGTGAAGCTAGCAAAGATTGTCCTAAGTGAGAAAGAGAAATATGATAGTATTCATTTATAAGTAGTTTTTAGACATAAAGGATAACCATGCTGCGATCCACAGACCCAGATAAACTAAGTAACAATAAGAGCTCAAGCGGGGGGTGGGGCACATTAATCTCACTGTGAAGAGGAAATAGAATAGACATTGCTGTTAGACAGGTGGAGGGGCCTGGATGAAGAAGTGGTGATGGAAACAGGAGGAATCAAGTAGGAGGATAGAGGGAGAGAGTACTGGAAGAGATAACTGGAATCTGAGAAAACCTGTTACAATAGAAAGTCCCAGGCATCTATGAGGATGACCCTAGCTAAGACTTCTAGCAGCGAGGGATACAGAGCTTGAGACAGTCACCTTCTGTAACTAGGAAAAAACCTCTAGTGGAGGTATTGGGTCACCAACCCATTCACAAATTTGATATACAATTTGTCCTAGCTGAAAGATGTGCTGGGGTAAAGATGGAACAGAAATTCTCAGAGTGACAATCAGTGACTGACCCAGCTTGAGACCCATACCATGAAGGAGAGCTCAGCCTTGACTTCAGGGTCAGGTCTCAGAGACAGGATAGCCCAGAGAGCTAGTATAGAAGCAATCATGAAAAAAGCAAACAAAAAAGTCAATGAAATGATTCCTAGTAATATTCTCCTATACTCATAGATTTGTGCTTAGACCAATTGTCATCAGGGAGGATTCACCCAGAAACTAATGGGACCTGGTACAGAGACTCACAGCCAAACCTTAGGCAGAATTCAGAGAGTCCTATGGAAGATGAGTAAGGATTGTAAGAGCCAGAAGAGTTCAAGGAAACCACAAGAAAACTCACAGAATCAACTATTCTAGGCTCATGGGGACTCATAGAGACTGAACTGACAAGAGCCTGTATGGACTGACCTATACACACTGCATATATGGTATGAGACACCTAACAGTTGGAGCAAAGGCTATCTCTGTCTACATTGCCTTAGAGGACCTTTTCACTCCTATCAAGTTTCCTTGTCCAGCCTTAATAGAAGAGGAGGTTAGTAGTCTCACTGCAGTTTGATTTGCCATGGCTGGTTGATGTCCACTGAAGGCCTGCTTTTTGCTGAATAAAAACAGAGAAGGATTAGAGGATGGGTTGTAAGGTAGAAAGGAGGTGGGGGAAGGACTAGGAGGAGGAGAGGGAGTTAAAACTGTTGTCTGGATGTAAAAACAACAAAAAAAAAGAAGTATAACCATTCAATAGTATATATAATTTAGAAAAGAAAAGGAAAAATGGAAAAAATGGAAAAAAGAAAGCAGGATGAGCAAGCATTGTGGAACAAGTGAGTAAGCAGAACCCCTCCCTCAGTTCCTGCCTCTAGATTCCTGCCATTTGAGTTCCTGTCCTAACTTCCCTTTTTTCCCAGTTTCCTTTTTTCTAGCTTTTCATCACAGCTTTAACCCTAAGATCCTTCTATTGTTTTATACATTTTAAAGCATACATTACTATTAACTATAACAACCAAGCTCTGAAACAAATCAGCTGAATTCAGTGTTATTATCTAGGAATATTTTTAATGCTAGGATTTTCTTAAAGTAAATGAAGATTTTTTTAAACTTATTGTTATTAATCTTAGTAAAGAGAATCATAAACTCAGAAAATCAATGTATGAATAATGTCTTCTACTAATTTGACATAAAATTTTAGTTTTTTAAGCCATTATATATAATGTCTCATTACAATATAGTGTAAAAATGACAATAAAATTAATAACTGTAGTAGTGTTATTTCTATTAATAATTTGTCAATAATTTATCTTTTGTAGATAATTATACAATTTTGATGATATTGAAAATCTTACCTCAAAACAGATTAGAATTACAAATGTTTTGATTTTGTCATTTTCAGGTATTATCAACTGATGATAACTACAGTATCTTAAAATTTGGGTAATTGAATGATATAACTTCTGATAGGAATAAAGCATATTAATAAATCTACATTGAGTGATGGCAATTTGACATACAAACACACAAACAATGCATGGGTGACATGTTGCTTACTTTGTTTTCATTACAGAAACTCACTTAGTCACTCAAGACTGGCTAATATTTTTCACTCATTTATAGTGGGTTGATAAGGGTTTTGGCAACTCCCTCCACTGAGAAATCTTTGAATGTGCATTATGGCATCATTTGTGCAGTTCTTTCATACCATAGTTTAATAATTTTTCTCTGCCAAAAGCCTGCTAAAAAATTTATTTGAACTCCAGTTCAGCATGTTGTTTAAATCTGTGTCCTATCTTCCTTGTGGTATTTTTCCATCAGATTTAATAATTAATCTTTTAGAAAATCTTTGGGTTTAGTCAGTCATAAATGGAAATCATATTGACTTTTATTTATTTTTAAATTTTATCTTTATCTTTATTTTACAAATTGCTTGTATTACATGTATGTTTGCTTGTGTGATTAGTCCCCATGGAGATCAGAGGAGGACTTCAATATGCTAGAACATAAGTTCCAGGCAGCTACAAACCACTCTGTGCCCGATGGGAATTGAACTCAGGTTCTTTGAAAGAGCAGACATTGCTCTGAACCACTAAGCATCTCTCCAGTCTACAGAAATCATACCTATTAAAATTTAACACTATTAGTTAAGTAGAATATGCATATTGAAAGAATTAACTTAATCACAAACAGTGGTGAACTGATGTGGGAATGCGTTTATGTATGCTGTGGATATCAAGCTTTAAATAAAAGAGCTGTTTTGGGCCATGACAGGCACCATAGAAGAAGTAGGAGGAGAAATCAGAGGATAGGTAGGAGAAGTAGGGCGGAGTCAGGCAGATCGAGCTGAAGCCGCCCAAGAAGAAACATGTAAGGAACACAGGTGAGCCACAGGCCATGTGGCAAACAGATTAATAGAAATGGGTTGATTTAAGATGTAAGAGCTAGCTAGCAATGTGCCTGAGCCATAGGCCAAGCAACATAAAGTTAATATAAGCATCTGAGTCATTTCTGGGGGCCTGAGCGGTGGTGGCGGGTGGGTAAGGCGGCTGGCGCACAGGTTTGTGGGGCTGGGCCTCTGGCTGCCTGAGACCAAGAAAGCCCATTGCAACAGTGAACTAGTGAACAAAGTTACACATGTCTTCTGAAGGAAGCAACTACTAACAAGACTTTGACAGATTTTTCAAAGCACTAAGATCCTTACTGTCCCTTCATTAGGTTTGTAGTCTGCAGTGATAAATCACTATAAGGGTACAAGAGAATAAGTAATGTGCAATTCAGTTCCATCTGTCATTTGCTGAACTTTCTTCACAGGGTTCATCATGTCTAGTTTTTTTAAGCAAGACAAGGACCTCCTGTTTCCACAGAAATCAGTAAGACAAAGCTATTGATACTTGGGGAAAGTTTGACTATTAGCTCTCAAAGTCTATAGAGAAATCATCCAAAAAAATTCTCAGCCCATTCACCTTACCACTAGGATTCATTCTTGCTGAACAATAGTAACTCTGTCTTGTTAATATTTAATTAAGTAGAAAGCCACAATTACTAAAAAAGTCAAAAATTAGAGTGACAAAATATGGTGATTGTTTTTATGGTCACATTTGGTCCTGCCTATTTGCCTGCTACCCATATTTATCATCACCTTCAACACAAGTCTAGATCCCTCTCACTCTACAGCAATAGGCCTACAGGTTTCATTGCTGAGTGTCAGTGTCAGGACTGGGTCAGACCCAGGTGATTGCATGTTGAGAGATCTCTAGTTGTGCATTCAACCTAAGTGAGGATCCTAGAAGCCCTGAGGATTCCCAATAGGCTCAATTCTGTGTCCACCACTTTGCAGTAAATTCACCAGCACCTGATTATCAGACTAAATACTTCTCACTAGAAAACTCTTTTTATTAATAAGGGTTTTTATGGTTTGAGGAAACCCTTTGTTCTTTGAATGCTGAGTAGCAAAGAAATGCAAATGAGGAACGGAATGCAAGCTTCAAATCTCTACCCTGTTATTATTAGAACTAAATAGAGACATCCACAAAACACTTTGTGCATTTTCTCTACTAAACCAGTGCAAGTGTTATAGCTAAGAATTATAGGAGATGACACACACCCCTGGGAAAATGGCCTCTGAAGAAACAGGTAAAGACCACAATGTCCTTTCCATTTATAATAACTAATCATTATCTGGAAAATCTAACCAGAGAATGACTTCTTGCTATCATTATTATTCTCTTAGAATTTATGAAATTATAATTATTATATATGTTTTTATATTAAGTTTAATAATTAGTCAAAAGTTTATGTAAACAGAAGTTTAAATCAAATTATGAAAAGATGAAAATTGCTAACCTATATCTATATCTGACTCCACTGTGGTAGAAAAAAGCATGCACAAGTCGGCTGTATCCCCAATTCATGTGTTAAAGTTCTAATTTGAAGAACTTCAAAATGAGACTCTTTTCAGAGTTTTTCACAGAGATAATCACCTCAAACTATGTCATATGGTAGGCCAATCCAAATATGACTGTTATCTCACAAAATAGATATATTTGAAGACATGAGAAGCACAGAAATAATGCCCTATAGGAGACTTAAGGAGAAGTCAGCCAACAATGCATCAAGGTAAAGGACATCTTGACTGACCTGTCAGTCTCGAGAACTGTGAAATAGTATATTGTGTAAGTTGAACCTCCTTATCTACTGAGTTTTGTTACAGGAACCATAATATGCTAACACAGCTACCTGCATTTCCCTTCCTCCAATATAGTCCACAGATATACTCCCATGTTTTCTTAAGAAATTCTAAGCCTACAGAAGTATACATTAATACATATTCCAGTGCAGTAACATGCTGGTTTTGTGCTTCCTCTTCTTCACTTAAAATTAGATGCATCTCGATGTGCAAATTCCTTGCTTTGTTTAGTAATTATACAAGGTCCTGTTCAGTTTCTGCTGAAAGTGAAGGAGCTAGAATTCCAAGAGTGTGTTTGGGACATCGTGAGAGAATGTTAGAGAAGACAGTAAGAGTCTTCTCTTATTGAAATGACTGGTGTTGGTATACAGAAGAAATCGATCCTAAGAGCTGCATGTACAAACCTTTGTAGCATGTACTTCCACAATGAACTCAAATAACAGTGAGCCGATCACCAGTCTTTTAGTTCTGCCTTCTACTGATGGAGGGCTGTTTCTGAGCAAAGGGGACACTGGGTCCACTGTACAGTATGCAACATGTTCATTATGCATATTACTATTGTCAAACATTTAGCTGTTTCTAATTTTGGTAATTAATAGGACATAATAATAAATAATCATTTGAATCTTGTAAGTGTTTTATGTCTTAGTATGCATTACTTCTAATGAACTGAAGTGAATGAATGCATAGAGTTATATACATGGGCTTCATAATCAACAGACTAATTTTTAAAGCTTATTTTATTTTTAATTATATGTGTTTATACACATATGCTCAGTGTCTGCAGAGGCCAGAGGCCTAAGATATTTTGAAACTGGGATTACAGTATTTGTGAAACACCCAACATGGGTGCTAGCTAGCTACCTCTACTTCAATTCAAAATACATTCTTAATTGAGCCATCTCTCCAGACTCCCAACAGCATATTGAGTGCTTAAAATATAGTCACTGAATTCAAAATACATTTTTAGTATCATACATTTCACTCCTTATTTCTATTAATATGAGTTTTATTAATGTGAAATTATTTTTCATTAGAAAGAACAAATTTCACTTGCTTGTGATGTACTATACTTTTAATTTAATACTAGATTATATTTGCACATATTTTAGCACTGATATTTACTTTAAAAATTCTTATTTTATTTTCTTGCACATGTGTTCTAAGTAATGCCACTACTTCATCACAAGAACTGCAAATTTACAGGCTTTATGCTGTTCAAAGTTTGCTGGTGGTATTCTCTGTGACCTTTTGTGGTGGTGGTACTCATGTCTGGAGGTATGTGCGGGGAGGAGGCACAGAAGTAGGATGTGAAGTAGTTATGAACTGGTTCCCGGAAGAGCTTTTATGAGAACCCTTCTCAGTACGATGACTTGCTGAGCCCTCTAGGCACTCTGCTTTCAGAACTAGATGACACTTTAGGTGTGCGTTAGGTGTGTATAAGATAGTTGACTCAAATGGTCTTTCTAGAGTGCTGTCTTGTTTTATTGTTTCTGTGACTGGCTGTTGCTGTTCAGTATCAACATAAGGCTTACCTTTCTTCTTCTTGAAATTGACTTGACCCTTTTGCTCTCCTCTTACTGGAGATATTTCTCAGAAATATCACAGCATTTTTTTTTCTGTACAGTAATGATATATTTTGTACTTAGGATGTCCCTAAAGGATTGACCAAAATCCCATGTTGCTACTAAAAAATACATCTTTAAGAGATAAGCCTCAGTGACAGGTCTCCATGTCATTTCAGGAATACTCTTGATTTTCATTTTGCATGGGGTAAAACAGGCTTTTCATGTGACATGCTCTTTTCATATGCACTGTCTTATCTAGTATGTAGAAACAACAACATCAACCAATACAGGTCTAGAACCTCACAAAACACTGTATAAAATAAATTTCATTTTGATTTTCTTATTTTATGAGTTGATTCTTTTGGATACTTATTATATTGGCCAATATCTACCTCATCCAACAAAACCCATTGCAATGTTCATTTAGTTAATTCTGTGGGTGGGTCTATGTCTTTCATTTAAGACTTTCTTGAATGTTAACTTGAATGTTCTCCTACTGATTTTTTATAGTAAAAGCAAACATAATGTTGAAGGAAGAATGTCTGAGTCAAATATTTAATACCTAACTAAAAAGTCTTCTAGTCTAATGGCTGTGTCCCTACACTCTCAACATATGAGTACTGATGGCATATCTCACACAGAAGTTATTTTACTTCCCTCTGAGGAATTCAATAGTCATTGCCAATTGGATATTCATACAAACTTTCTGCATCTACTAATGTCTATGGCTATTTTTGTTTTGGGTTTGTTAATTTTTTTCATGTCTAGCCCATGTAAGCATGTTGTTGATAAATATTACATATCTCATACTTGAAGTTTTCTTTACCGCAAATGAGGTTAGCTTTATTTAAACTTTTATTCCTATACTCTACAATCTTATAGTCTATATTCTTAGTTTTGTTTGTTTTTAAAACAAGGTCTCACTATGTAGCTCTGTCTGACCTGATATTCATTGTTTGGATTGGAGTAGTCTCAGGCTCACAGATATCCACCTCCGTCTGCTTCTTGAATGCTGGGACCAATGCTATTTACCAAGCCAAGATTCCAGTTCACATTTTACAAGTTCGGTGTGTTGGCTAGGGTTTTTAATGCTGTTAAAAGATACTCTGAACATAGCAACTCTTATCCAAGAAAACATTTAACCAAGGATTTCAGCTCACGTTTAGTCTATTATTTTCAGGGCAGGAAGCATGGGAACACACAGGTAGGCATAGTGCTGCAGAGTTGGCTAAGAGTTTTATATATAGATTGGAATGCACGAGAAAGAGAGAGTGATACTTGGGGCTTCTGTCCCTGACTTGCCACAAAGTTTAGACCTGTTGCTGCTGCTTATCTGGACCAAGAATCCCAAAGTTCCAAAGAAAAACTTAGATGATTATATTAATTTCATGCTGTTTGGCTTATGGCTTTGGCATATTGCTAGATAGATCTTTCATCTTAAGTCAACTCATCTCCATTAATCTTCCCTGCCACATGACCCGTGGCTTGCCTATTATATCAATATGCCTATTGATTCTTGGGTGGCTGGATCACATCTCTTCTGACTCTGGCCTCCTTCTCCTACCTATGCTCCAATTTCCCTGCTGACATGGTCAAAACAGTCTTTTACTCACAGCATACAGAATGACATTCCCACATCACTTCCCCTTTTCTGTCTAATCAAAAAGGAAAGTTTCAATTTCAACAGAAAAATTACATATAACAAAACAGGTCTCAAGCAAGAATTATAGTTACAATATCTAGCCTATTTGTATTTAGCAAATTTAAAGAAAATATTCTATTATCTACCTTATACTTGTGGGTCTAAAGTTTTGTATCTAATATACCTTTTATAATAACTAAAGAAAATATAATTATAACTATCTAATTTTCAACTACATCAAAGACCAAAGAAGGATATAATATTACCTGAGTAAACAGGAAGTGCTAGCAACTTTTGAAATCTAGAAAAGACAGACATGACATCTGTCTGCCTGGGCAGTCACCCAGAGTCCTTTGTAAAATGATGTGTCATCCACCTTTAGCCTACAGGCCCAGAGTTTCTGGCATGACTTTCCAGAAAGCAGGAAATCTGAAGGACTGCTCTGCCCATTCTAGCATAGTTTTTTAGTCTCTTCTCCTTGTGTCCTGAAGGATGTCTGGCAGTTTTTTCTGCAAAGCAGGAACCTGAAGGACCATCTCACCATCTCACCTTGTTTTACCGAAGTTCAAAGGTCACATTCCTATGGAACCCGCATGTCCAGTTTATACAGCATACTGTCAAGCAGTCAATACAAGAGCAGTTTCTTGTCCAGTGGCTAACCATTGCCACAAAGAAAGTAAATTCCACACGAAGTTTCTTCAATGCTCATTATTCTCTTGTAGTAGATTTGTGCGGGCAGGAGCAGACCTGTCTCACTATCCAGAAAAATCTAAGTTCTTAAAATATTTTAAATATCATATTCTGTAGGCCTTTGAAGATTACCTATCTAATTAAAATATCTCTGTATAGTTAAAAAATCTAACTAATATGACTATATGTTTTGTTATCATAAATGACTGTTAATCTACATTTCTTAATTATAAATTATAATTTTAAAGGTATTGCATAAGCATAATATCTTAAACCATAGTAGAAATATACATACAGCATAACAAATGTGACCTTAAATTTTATTAATAAATCAAAATCCATACCAATGTAAAATATTTTGAAATTGACAGCTAATTTTTGGATTAAAGTAGCTTTAATAATCTTTTTAAAAATTATTCATATACCATATCATCCCTTTTTTTAAAGAAAGGTATTGGCTATGACCATTAATCGTTTATAATTAAAACAAACATTTATAAACATTACTTTGAGCATAGCTTTCCATTACTACTTTCTGCTGATTAAGGGGCACTAGCAATCTTTTGAGTGTCATGAGATTAGTCTGTAACCTTGAAGCTGATGTGACCATCTCCTCCAATCAGAGAATTTTCAGGTGGTCTTGGTTGATGAAGCCATAGTTACCTGGAAGCAATCCACAGGTTCTCATCTTCTGTGAAAACAAAAGCAGAACCTCTTTTCCAAAGCAAAATATTCTTAGAAGTTTCAAAGTCAAGATACCTTTAAAATACCTATGTTTGTTTGAGTTAGCAGCCTTTGCAATCAATTGTCTTTCTGTAGTTAGCTCATTGACAGTTAAAAGTTAAAATGAAACAATAATAATCATAATCCAGAGTCTTTGTGTATTTTCCATCTTTATGTAGCTTATTATATTTTTATTCCTCTATTTGTCTTTTTTTAGGGACTTTCTTCACCCTCATTCTTTTCTTTCTGAAGCCTATGTACATTTTACACAGATTGTAACCAACTTAGAGGTTTTCTCCTTCTGAATATGCCATTCTGCCTATCCTTATTTTCCAACCAGAAGAGCTTTTAAAATGCTTGGCTGTGAAACATTGCTTTGACTGCTGACTCCACCCTCTTGGCAGCTTTTCAATATGACAGAGGTGCCAGAATCACTCTGTTCTACAATCCATTTCAGAGACACAACTTGGAAGCCATTTAGGGCTCTGTTTCTGTGCTCTAGAACCCATTTTAAGCTTTCTCCTGCTTTATGTGAGTGTTTGGCCAACGTTGGGGTGCCATCTCTAACATGAGGTTTTTGGCTGCTGACTCCATCCCTCTTGGTAGTTTTTCAACATGCCAGAGGTACCAGAATCACTCTGTTCTACAACCCATTTCAGAGATACAACTTGGAAGCAATTTTTGGCTCTGTTTCTGTGCTCTAGAACCCATTTTAAGCTTTCTCCTACTTTATATGAGTGCTTGGCACATGTTGGGCTGCCATCTCTAACATGAGGTTTTAGCTCAAGGGGCTCACTTGAGCATCTGAAACTTCAAAGTCCACCCCCAGTGACATACTCCTTACAATAAGGCTACACCTTTGTGGTTGGATTTAGGTGTCAGCTGATAAGATCTGAGGATGCTTACCCAGGGTCTCAGGCCTCTGAAGGGGGCATGGCAAACCTCATTGAGAAGGGGCTGCTGGGACCCTGGAAAGCCTGTTTTGCCTGGTTTCTGGCTGCTGGAGAGACCGGTTTGGAATCCATCTTCCATCGTTCTAGATTCCAGTCCCTGTTGAGGCTACACTATAAGCTGTTACCTGTATGGTGAGTGTTGGTTTATATTTTAATAAATATTAATCTTAGACTGGTGCCTTGTAAGTAATATAGCATCAAAGATCTCTTTTGAAGAAGAGAAAGGGGATAGATAGGATAGATAAAGGTAGATTGTTCTACCTACCTATACACAATTCTAGCTGAATATATGGGCTAAGCTAAAGACAAGTTGCACTGGCATAGATATTTGTATATTGAAACAAATGTAAAATAATTTTATATGTTTAATTGAGAAAATTTGTACATTGGTACAAAGTTTAATCTGAAATTGCTTTATATAACCAAATCAACTTGTACATTGATATAAATGTAATTATGTAACTATTATGTAAAATTGAATCTGTAATTGCTGTATTTTATATATACATCTACCTCTGTTTAAAATATTTGCACATTATTGTCATGTACACTATGCAATTACTACCTTCATTTAACTATACTAGATATAATGCATGATTGCACTAGTTATGATATATGCACAAGATGTTTTATATACCTCTGTTTAGATGATATATATGTATATACATGTCTAAAATGCTGTGGCCACTTTACATGGTAATATACACGGCATAATATATAATGTTTGATAGTCATACTAAAAGTCATTGTTCAGAGATTATATACCCCGTATATAGGTATTCTAATTTTTAGTACATGGTTTATTCCTTAAGATGATAAAAACTGCAGTTGACGTTACTTAAGGTACCATATCCCAGTCATCTCAGATACAGGTTAGAGTATCATAGATAGACAGGAATCTTCAACCATTTTATTGACCCAGAGAATATGGCATTTAACATTTGAAAACTGGCCACAAGAGACACGATGACTCCTGGTGTCACTGCTCCTTTCCCGAGATGGTGTTGAGCATCGAGGATACTCCTTTGGACTTTGTCCTTTTGGCAGAGAATGGCTGGTTGGGTAAGGAACTCCCCTTGCCTTGATTGCTGACAGTACACATATGATGTGCAAGCTGGATGAACAAGTTGATGGATGGAGACTTATGAAACCTGCCTGGACAGGATAAGACAGTCCCTCCAAAATTGCCCTGCTTGTGAAAAGATCTATTGGATACCATAGACCTGTAGCCAATATGATAGATGCTCCATCGGCACACAAAACCAGAGGTGATTGTCCAGGTAGCTGTGTTGCTGTCCTCTCCCAAATTTTGGAAGCCACTACTTCCATGGACTTCTGACTTTCAGGTGATACATCTTCCTTCTCAGGTCTTGAAGGGGTTGAAGAATAGGTATTTAAGGTTACAACCCTATTATCCCTTATAAAGGAACATTCAGGTGTTGAATTTTCACTTTCCCAGATGAACCTTCTGAAGTAATTTATACACCCTACCATCTACCAATATTCTGGAAATATATGATGTACTTTATATATGTTAGGTTTTGGTTATAATTTGTACTTTATCCTCTCCTAGATACTACCTCATAATAATTCCTATTGTACATAGTCTTAGTTTAGAACCTTCTTAGTTAGACAAAAGGGGGAGATGTGGTGGGATTCAGGTGTCAGCTGATAAGATCCGAGGATGCTTACCCAGGGTCCCGGGCCCCTGAAGGGGGCATGGCCAACCCCATTGAGAAGGGGCTGCTGGGACCCTGGAAAGCCTGTTTTGGCTGGTTTCTGGCTGTTGGAGAGACCGGTTTGGAATCCATCATCCATCGTTCCAGACTCCACTCCCTGTTCAGGCTCCACTATAAGCTGTTACCTGTATCGTGAGTGTTGGTTTATATTTTAATAAATATTAATCTTGGACTGGTGCCTTATAAGTAAAACTCCGCCTACATACCTTCTAATAGTATCATTCCATATGGGCCTCTGGGGGCTATTTTCATTCAACTCCCCACACTCTGTTTGTTTATTATTGGATTATCCACTTTATAAAATCTTGTATTTTAACATAATGGTATGGTTTTTGTTATGTTTTATTGATTTATAATTATGCTTTCTGATCTGTGAGGATTGGATTATGGCTTTCATATACTCTGTGATATTGTTTTCTATTTTCTTAATGTTGTAGAAACCATTACTCTCCTGTTTATTTTCCATCACATGCACGCACACACATACATGCACATTTGTGTATGTGTTGTGTGTGTGTGTGTGTGTGCTCATTTTTGTTTTGCTATTCACATATAAGTTGTGGTTATTATCCTGGACTATCTCTGGTAAATATTCATATAACAGGGATAGCACAATAAAGTGTAGCACTGTAACAGCGTTCCTCTTTGAGTCTTTGCTTTAAAAAAAAAAAAATCGGATTCACAGGAGCCTCACTCCAGCCATGGAATCCCTTCAAGAGAAGGTGGTAGGTATGTCTGGAATTTTATTTCTTTTATTCCTGCTTTGTCCTTGGAAACTTTCCCCTGATAAACATGTCATAACCACTCCTTCTGTGGAAAAATAATTGTGTATTTTACATGATTTTCACTATAGCCCTATACAGCTTTTCAGCTGCTCTCTGAGTATCATTCCATGTACATACTCTATTATTTGTGAGATAAATTTACAACCACACATTTGAAGATTTTCTATCTTTTAATTTTACTGATTTTGTACTTGTATTATGACATCTTGTTTGTATGCATAGAATCCCAAAGGAAAAATAATAAATGAATTAGAAATAAGCTACCATGGTTTTTAATCAGAGTATGTAACATTATTCTTAATATTTGAGAATAATTAATTTATAGGAAATAATATGACTATGTATGAATTTTGAAATATGAATTTTAAAACATAAAACATGTCTTTCTTATACCCTCCTATTATACATACTTATTAATCCCAAAAATTTTCTAATAAATAAAATTGATTACTAACTCTAAGAAAATATAATTTAAAAATAAGTCACATTTATTTTTCCATTGTCAGAATATTTTATTTGTGATAATTTTAGTTTTAAAATAAAATGATTTAAAATAAAAAAGGTAAATCTTATAAACTCAACTAAATTGAGTTATGAACAGGAAAATATTAAATATTTCTATGCATATACACACCCATACCCATGCACACACACACACTCAAATTAAGCACATGCATAAACATACAAATCACATCTAGGACTAAGAGTTTGGCCATGCCACATACCAGTAAGCACCATCTTGAATACCGTACTTCATCTAATTCCTTTAATTATTCTTCTTGGATTTATATTACATGAAATGGCATAATTTGTATGCTTTTAAGATCTACAACTCACGTTTATATCAGTTTCATGCTTGACTCATTCAATTCATTTTTCCATTGTTATATCATGTTTCATTGTATAAATATGCCACATCCTATTCTATTTCTATGGAATTATCATTGTTTCTGGTAATTAGTTAATATGAATATGGCTGACATAAATTTTAGTGCATATGTCTTTTGGTCATATAGACACAAGTTGCTTCGAGGCAGCTGCATAAAGAAATACACTGAATGGTAGACAACACCTTCAAAAATGCCTGTTGTGTCCCTTTTCTAAATAATGGTTAAATGGTCAAGTTTGAAGCTTATAAAATGGAGTAGTTAACATTGAATTTTTCTTCTTTTATTCCAAGTAAATTTCTTTATACAAAATGTGATTTACTTGTATTTTAACACAATGAAAAGCTTTGCTTTTCCTCAAAGAGCATATTGTGGGAACTCTTCTATCATAAAATTGTGTTTACTTTTCTTGCCTTTGGCAGGTCATGAAGGATGTCAGCTCAAGTAACTTACAAAGCAGTGCTCCTGAGAATTCAAAGAAAGTGCCTACAGGTACAGAGAGAACAATAGGGCACATGAACAAAAGAAAAAAAAATCAATCCTTGAAGAATAAATTAATTCTTGATCTTTTGTCAGAAAATAGCTACAAGTCCTCAGTACACAATATTAGAAGACACAAACCTATCTTTGAATGTTAAGTGCTAGCCAATCCCACACATTAAGTTTCTACTTCTAGAAAGGAGTAGCTTGATTTTAAATTAATAAGAAGAAATGACAAACTAATCATTGAATTGAACTTGGTGGATCTCAAAACACTGCTTGAAGTTTTTTCTGTTCTTGGGTTGAATCTTAATTCTGCTATAATAAATTGTGCATATCCATTTGAGCAAATTTACTCAGATCCTTAAATCTTAATTCCTTTATGAAAGAAGAATAATGATGTGTTTCATGGAATGCTACCATGGAATTTCTATGTAAAATATGTAGAAAAACCCCAAATTGTTAGCTCATTTTAGTGAGTATTTTTTTTTATTTTGTTCCCAAATATTCATTCACCAATTTCAGAACTGTTTTCTTTTTTAAGTGTATAAACATAATATTTGTATACTTTATAGTACAGTCTTCTGGAAGAAAGGAATAAAGAAAACTTGTTTTTATATTATCTTCTGAGAAACACATGTGAGTAAACCTAGGCAATTACAAATGTAGACTATTATTTTAACCTGTGTTATTTTTGTTTATGTTAAATTTGTTTAACTCTGAGAAGAGCTGTGTTAATTTGTCCGTCTAAAGCATCTAATAATCTAACAAAGAATGGAAAGGCCAATAGCAGGGCAGGAAAAAGGATAGGTAGGGCTGGCAGGCAGGGAGAGTGTAAAAGTAAGGAGACATCTGGGAGAGAAGAAAGAAGTGTCAGAGAAGGAGGAGGACCCAGGGGCCAGCTACACAACAAGCCATGGAGTAAGAAACAAAGAAAGGTACACCGGAATAAAAAAGGTAAAGCACAGAGGCAAAGGATGGATGGGATAATTTAGGGAAAGCAGGCAAGAAACTAGCCGGGCATTTATAACTAAGAAAAGCCTCTATGTGTGATTTATTCAGAAGTGTAGTGGCCGCCCTGCGAAGAGCCAAAAGACCAGAAGAAGAAAAAAGCAAAGAACAACATACAAGAACTTTGAGGAGGATGTCAAATGAGCTGCAGATAAGAAGTCAAAAGTTTAGTCCTAGCAGAGATGAAGAATGACTTGTGCCTCTGTATCTGATTTGTTCTTTTTACATATTGGTTCTGAGTCTCTTGAGTTCAGCCCATTATTCCGCAATTGTATTCCCTTACTGCCCCTTAAGTCTTACCTCCATTCATATTCCTTTATTTTACTGAACAAATTGAGGAAGCTTCTCAGCTATTTCAGATTCCTTACAGATGACATTGAAGGGATAATATTGATTTATTGGAATTTAGAATGTAATCCATTCATTTTTGCCTATATAAGGGGAGAGAAAATATCGGCATTGAGCTAACAGTTTAAAACCTTGATAGATTTACCAATGAGCTTAGCCACCATTTTAGCAAGGAAATAAAACACTAATTTAGAAAATATTAGAACAAGCATTATAAGCAAAACAAGATAACTATATAAAAATGAAAATAAATAATTGATGTGGGAATGTCTTTCTGTATGCTGTGAATAGCAATCTTTAAATAAAGGAGCTGTTTTGAGCCATAACAGGCACCATAGAAAAAGTAGGAGAGGAAATCACAGCATAGGTAAGAGGAGCAGGGCGGAGTCAGAGACAGAAGGAGCCAGAAGCCCAAAGGACCAACATGTAAAGAACACAGGTAAGCCACAGGCCAAGTGGCAAGAAAGATTAATAGAAATGGGTTAAGATGTAAGAGCTAGCTAACAATGTGCCTGAGCTATAGACCAAACAGCATGAAGTTAATATAAGTGTCTGAGTCACTTCTGGGGCCTGAACAGGAGCAACAGCCAGCAGCTGAAGAGTCTGGGGCTTCAGGTCTGTGGGTCTGGGCCTCTGGCTGCCCTAGACAAAGAAAAAAACTACATTGTAACAGAGGGCGTCCCTGGGTGGGCTGAATGTCCACTTAAAGCCTGAGAAAGTTTTAAAAGGGTTTTAGCACAGAGATTGAGCCAAAGAAGCTTCCCAATTGTGTATATGAAGCAGGTCATTGTACAAAGAAAGTGTGGTGTCCAAGTCACATTCAAAATGGCCCTGGCAGACTGGCAGCAGCCAGTGTAAGCTACAATCAGGCCAGTTCCTGAAATCTCACAAAAGACTTAGTAGCATGTTATTGGTTTAAGGTTTCTGTTTATTTTGAACAAAAAGGAAACAAAGACGGATACTTAGTAGCAGCATTTTCTTGGGTCTGCTCTGTTTGCTGGCCACAAACAGACGGGGTCCCTTTAAGAGAACTTACTGATTCACTATGCAGCTCTTTAAGAGAGTGTATTTTAAAGGCTCTTATACTTGGAAAATGATTAAGGATTCACAATAAAACAGATTCAAATAAAAAGAAAAACCTGTAAACAGGTTACAGTGAGTGTAAAAGGTACATAGGCTTCAGAGAGAAAATAAAGAGGATAGAGAAAGTCTTTATAAAGAGAAATAGAGTAAGAAAAATATAATAAGCCACATAAAGATGGAAAATAAACACAAAATCTGGATTTTGGTTGTTATTGTGTTTTCTTTTAATTTTTTAACTATTAATGAGCTAACTGCAAAAGACAATGGATTGCAAATGCAAAGGCTACTAAGTTAAACAAGAATATATATTTTAAAGGTGTCTTGATTTTGAAATTTGTGTCTAAGGATTTATTGCTTTGGAAGAGTTCTGCTTTTGTTTCCACAGAAGATGAGAACCTGTGGATGACTTCCAGGCAGATTTGGCTTCATCGACCAAGACCCCCTGAAAAAAATCTCTGATGGAAAGAGATGGCAGTATCAGCTTCAGGGCTGGAGATTATGATCCAGTCTCAAGAACCCATGAGATTTTCAACGCCCCTTAATCAGCAGAAAGTCGTACTGGAAAACTACGCCCAAATTCCCAAAATATTGCTTATAAATGTTTGTCTTCATTATAAATGGCTAATGGTCATAGTTAATCTCTTTCTAAGAAGAAAAAGGGGATATGGTATGTGAATGATTTCTTTAAAAAATTAGATTATCAAAGTTACTTTAATCCAAAAATCACCTGTTAATCTCAAAATGTTTTATATTGGTATGGATTTTGGTTTAGTGATACAAATTTAAGGTCAATTCTTTTATGTTGTATGTATTTTTCTACTCTTGTTTAAGATATGATGTTTATGTAACTGATTTAAAATTGTAATGTATAATTAAGAAATGCATGTTAGTTAGATTTTTAGGTATAAAAAGATATATTTCAATTAGATAGATAATCTTCAAAGACTTCTAAGACCTACAGAATATGGCATTTAAATGTTTTAAGAACTCATACTTTACTGGACAGTGAGACAGGTCTGCTTCTGGCAGCACCAGTTTACTTCAAGAGAAAAATGGGCATCAAAGAAACTCCATATGGAGATTAGCTTCTTTGTGGCATTGGTTAGCCACTGGACATGAACCTGTTCTTATATTGACTGCTTGACAATATGCTTTTTAAACTGACATGCAGGTTCCATAGAAAGGGGACCTCTGAACTTTGGTAGAACAAGCCAAGATGGTCCTTCAGGTTCCTGATTTACAGAGAAAACTGTCAGACATTCTTCAGGACTCAAGGAGAAGCAACTGATGAACTGTACCAGAATGGGCAGAGCAGATTTCCTGCTTCACTGAAATGAAAAGAGACTCTGGGCCTGTAGGCTGAAGATGGATGCCCCAACTTTATAAAGAAACTTTTGGTGACTGTCCAGGCAGATAGGTGTCATCTCTGTCCTTTCTAGATTTTGGAAGTCGCTTGCACTTCTGGTTTACTTGGGTAAATATATCCTTCTGTGGTCTTTGATGTAGTTAAAGATTTGATAGTTATAGGAATAGTTTTTCTTAGTAATTTGAAAGGTATATTGGATATGAAACTTTAGATTCATAAAGATTAGGTAGATGATAAGACTATTTTCTTTAAGTTTGCTAAATACAAATAGACTATATGTTGTAACTGTAATTCTTTCTTGATAGCTGTTTTGCTATATGTAATTTTGTTTCTATTCCCTTAAACTCCTTGTGTTCTCTTATTGCTTTAGCTAAAACTTCAAGAATTATATGGAATTGATAAGGAGAGAGAGGACAGCCTTGTCTCGTTCCTGATTTTAGTGGAATTGCTTCAAGTGTTTCTCCATTTAATTTGTTGTTAGCTGTTGGCTTGGTGGATATCGATTTTATTATGTTTAAGTATTTTTCCTGTATGCCCGATCTCTCTAGGACTTTTATCATGGAGGAGTATTGGATTTTGTCAAAGGCTTTTCATTGTCTCAGAAAATGATTTCTTTTTCAGGTTGTTTATATGATGAATGACTGACAGTGTTTCATATGTTGAACTATCCCTATATCTCAGGGATGAAGCCTACTTGATCACGGTGGATAATTTTTTTTTTTTGATATGTTGTTCTTGAATTTATTTTGCCAGTATTTTACTAAGTATTTTTGCAACAGTGTTCATTCAGGAGATTGGCCTTTAATTTTCTTTATTTTTTTTTTCTTTATTGCATCTTTCAATGGTTTGGGAATCAGGATGACTCTAGCCTCATAAAAAGAGTTTGGCAATATTCCTCCAGGTTCTATTTTTGGAATAGTTTGAGGATTATTGGTATTAATTTTTCTTTGAATGTCTGGTAGAATCCTGTACTCAAACCGTCTGGCCATTGGCTTTTTGTTTTAGTTTTGCTTGGTAGACTTTTAATAATAACTCCAAAATCCTTGAGTGTAACAGGTCTGTTTAGGTCATTTATGTGTTCTTGATTTAATTTTGGTAAGTGGTACATATCCAAAAAAGCTGTGCATTTCTTCTAGGTTTTTTTAGTGGTGTATAGGTTTTTGAAGAATGACCTGGTGATTCTCTGGATTTCCTGGGTGTCTGTTATTATGTGCCCCTTTTCATTTCCGATTCTGTTAATTTCAATTCTTTATTTCTCTGCCTTTTGCTTAGTTTGGATAAGGGTTTGTCTATCTTATTAACTTTCTCGGAGAACTGACTCCTTGAATCATTGTTTCTTTGGATTGTTCTCTTTGTTTCAATTTTATTTATTTAAGTCCTGTGTTTATTTCCTGCTGTCTACTCCTTTGAAGTGAGTTTGTTTCTAATTGTTCTAAAGCTGTTCTGTTAAGTCTCTTTTGTGAGATTTCTCTAGGTTTTTCATGTAGGCACATAGGGCTATAATTTTCCTCTTAACACTACTTTCATTGTGTCCCATAAAACTGGGCATATTGTGGACTCAATTTCATTAAATTCTAGGAAGTCTTTGATTTCTTTCTTTACTTCTGTCTTGATTTAGTGGGGGTTCAGTTGAGAGATGCTCACTTTCCTTAATTTTTTAGGCTTCCTGTGATTTGTGTTGTGGATGAACTCCTTTAGACCATGGTGGTCTGATAAGATAAAAATAAGTTATTCTCATTTTTGTATACATTGATATTTGCTTTATGCCTGAGTGTGTGGTCAATTTTAGAGAAAGTTCCATGGACTTCTGGGAAAAGGTACATTCCTTTGTGTTTCAGTGTGAAGTTCTATATCTATCTATTAAGTCCATTTGGGCCCTAACATCTGTTAGATTCCTTATTTCTTTGTTAAGTTTCTGTCTATTATACCTATCCATTGTTGAGAGTGGGATATTGAAGTCTACCTCTCTTACTGTGTGAGGTTTGATATGAGATTTAGGCTTTAGTAATGTTTCTTTTACACAGGTAGGTGCCCTTGTTTGGGGGGTATAAATGTTAAGAATTGAGACTTCATCTTGGTTGATTATTCCTGAGATGAATAAGTGATGTCTGTCCTGGTCTCTTGATTGACTTTAGTTTGAAGTCTGTTTGTTAGATATTAGAATGGCTACACCAGCTTTTTTCTTAGGTCTATTTGATTGGAAAGTCTTTTCCCAACCCTGAGGTAATATGTTGTATATTTAGTAAACCAGTCTGAAATATCAGAGAAAAGATCTACCCACAGTCAATCTAGGAGGATCAGAGAGTTGCAATTTACACCTTTCATCCCAGCATGTGGAAATGGTGACCTACACATTTAATCCCAGAAGATCTGAGTTTGAGACCAGCTTGGTTTACAAAGGGTGCTCTAGGATCCCAGGCAGGCAGTGGTGGTGCTAGGCCATTAATCTCATAACTCCAGAGACAGAGATCTTTCTGAGTTTCTGTGAGTTCAAGGCTAACTACCAAACAGTAGTAGCTCAGGCCTTTAATCTTAACCTGGATATGAAACAACTGGGTAAATAAGGTATTTAAGGCAAGTGTAGGAAGACAGATTAGGCAGTAGAAGCAATGAGGAGCAAAGTAGAGGAAGCTGGAAAATAGCTGAGTGAAAAATGACTGTGGTCTGTTTCCTTTCTCTGATATTCCAGCCCTTCCACAATATCTGGCTCTGAGTTCTATATATTACAACCAGAATTTGTGCAACATAACCTTTTCTCTGAGCTGGTGTCTGTCTTTGAAGTTGAGGTGTATCTCTTGTATGCAGCAGAAGGATGGATTCTGCTTTTATATCCATTGTGTTAGCCTATGTCTTTGTATAGGTAAATCGAGCCTATTGATATTAAGGTATATTAGTAACCAGTGATTGTTATTTTCTCTCATTTTTGGTGGTTTTATGTATGTGTGTGTGTCCCTTTTTTTAGTTTTTCTTCTGTTGGATTATCTATTGCTTATAGTCTCATAGGTGTATCTAGCTTCCTTAATTTGGAGGGTTTTTTTCTAGTGCTTTCTGTATGACTGGGTTTGTGGATTGGTATTGTATAAATCTGGTTTTTTTTGTGAAATATCTTTGTTACTCCAGCTATTGTAATTGATAGCCTTGCTGAGTATAGTAGTCTCGGCTGGAAACCATGGTCTTTTAGTGTCTGTTTATCATCTGACCAGGACCTTCTGATTTCCATTGGTTCCACTGATTAATCTGCTGTTATTTGGATGGGACTGCCTTTATAGGTAACTTGGCCTATTTCCTTAGTATTATTTCTTTATTCTGTAAGTTTAGTAGCTTGATTATTATGTGATGAGCATACTTTTTTGTGGGGTCTGGTCTATTTGGTTTTCTGTAAGCTTCTTGTATCTTTCTATGCATGTTCTTCTCTAGGGAGGAAAAGTTTTCTTCTATGATTTGCTGAATACATTTTTCTGTGCCTTTGAGCTGGTATTCTTTTTTAATTCCAATTATTCTTAGGTTTGGTCTTTTTCCATGGTGTTCCTTATTTTCTGGACATTTTTTGTTATAACTTTTCGGTTTTAGTGTTTTTTTTTTTTTTTAACTGACGTATCGATTTCCACTATTGAATCTTCCACTCCAGAGAGTCTCTCTTCCATCTCTTGCATTCTGTTGGTTATGCTGCATCTGTAGTTCTGGTTTATTTCCTTGAGTTTCCTATTTCCAGCATTGCCATGGTTTGTATCTTCTTTACTGCTTCTATTCCAATTTTTAGATCTTAAAATGCTTCCTTCACCTGTTGCATTGCTTTTTTTGTTTTGTTTTCTTTATTTTCTTTCAAGGATTTGTTGATCTCTTTCAATTTCTTTGACTTTTTTTTCCATTCTTTAAGGGAATTTTTAAATTCCTCTTTTAAGCTATTATCTTCATAAAGTTGTTTTTAAGGTCATTTCCTTCTACTTCTGCATTGCCATGATCAGGTCTTGTTGTAGAAGCACCAGCTTCTGGTGTTGCCATGTTGTTCTTCATGTTGTTATATGTATTCTTGCACTGGCATCTGCCCATTGCTTCCTCAGATTCCTGCAGGATTTGTCTGTACTCAGGGAGCTGATTTTGGTTCAATCTGTTCTAGGTGTATCTGTTTCTAATGAAGTCTCTCTTGGTCCAATCTGGGATCCTGGTCCACTTGAAGATAGTGTATTGTGTATCACAGTGACTCTTCTTAATTCAATACATGCTAAAATACCATGGGGTCTTGGGTAACTGCTTTTGATCCAATAAGAACTGAGGAACTATCTTAGTCTCTTGGTCTCTCAGTCTGATGTGTGCAGAGTTTCTAGTTGGCACTGAGTTCACTACATGATGATGTGGGTTTGGAGATCAGGCAGGGTTTTGTAACTGGGGGTGTCCAGAGAACTGGGTTTAACTGGGATTTTTGGCCTGCATATGTTTTCCCTGCTGGCCTGGATTTAGGGCAGAAATGAGTTGGGGTGGGGTTCCAAGGGCTGTGCTAATTTGTTTTATTATGTTAATTTTTATACCAGCTAAAGTCATCTGAAGGGAGTAAACCTATGTTAAGAAAGTGCCTTCATAATATGGGGTTATAGACACACCTATAAAATATTTTCTTAATTAATTATTGATGTTGGAGGGCCCAGCCCATTGTGGGTAGTGCCATTCCTGAGCTGGTTGCTCTTGGTTCTATAAGAAAGCAGGCTGAGCAAACCATGAGGAGCAAGTTAGTGAGTAGCACCCCTCCATGGCTTCTGTATCAGCTCCAGTTCTTGCCCTGTTTGGAGTTTCAGTCATGACTTCTTTTAATGAAGAGCAGTGATAAGAAAATTACTACCCAATTTGTTTTTTGGTCGTGGTGTTTCATCGCAGAATAGAAACCCTAGAATGCAACTCAAATTGAACAAAGGTAAAAGATACTGAAATAAATATCTCAAAAAATATAGAAGTATTTCAAAGTATAATTTCTTATAGCATTGTACTTGTCTGTCCTTCCTCCTTCTTTAATGAGATGCTTTGTTCCTGAAGTGCCCTTGGCAGGAGTCTTTGAAAACACATAAGAGACTCACTCTCCACTTTTTGACTATCCTGGCCACAATGTTACCTCACTATTCCATAGCAATGTTAAGTTCCTCCTATCATTACTTTTATTAAATCTCTATAAAAATAGATTTTAATATTTCTTTTCTCCCATATTTGGGAATGTTTGTATGGCTTTCTGCTGTTGGTTATTGATAATATTTCTTATGCCATGGGTTTCCTAGGAAACAGATTTTACTTTATGGAATAAACAACATTTTCAGTGATCTAGCATGGTAATATTTGTGACATTTTCTAATGTAATGTGGTATATTATTCATGGTATAATTTTTAATTAAGTTAGGACTATATTGGTTTAATAAAGTAATTTTAACTTGTGCTTTTTCTGTTGGAAAGCATAATAAAATTGCCTTGTGCCTTGGGTCTTTGCAGATTTTAACATTTAAATAACTGGCACCTGACAAGGTAAATGCTTGCATCTTTGATAATATTTTAATTTCTAATTATTGAAATTTTTTACTTCTGGTCAAAATTTTGAGTTATTATCTTAATGATGAGTGTCTTCATATGGAATAAAATAATCAAAGAAGAAAGAGAAGATCCTGTTATTCAATGACAACAACAAAACGGCATGTGACTTTGCTCACACTGGTAGGTCACACGAAGGGACAGCGAGGTAGAGAGAAGTCATTGGGGTATATAGACCAAACTGGACACATAGACTGTGCTCAGGAAATAGAGGGATGTTTTTTAAATAAACAGAAGTCACCTCATACAGACACATTTATTTGTGAATTGCATATGTATTTTGACTTTATTCTTCCTCAGTCCCCCAACTCAGCTTATCCAAGACCACAAGTTTCTCTCTGTTTCCAGCCTTATGTTTTTCTCTCCTATCCAGGCCCATTTGCACTGACCAAATAGTTTGAATGTGTGGTTGACCTATAGTTTTTAAAGAAACTGAATCTTCTCTCCACAGCTAAGAATTCCCCCCCTCAAATAAAACCCTCTTATTTTAGGAGTATAACCTTGTGTCAAATTCCATTTTCCATGCTAGAATTTAGTATGCCTTAGGTTACCATTGTTCTTGTATATGGTGTTACAACTGCTAACTTCATATGAGCAGATTTCCTGCTGTTGTATGAATTATATTTGGTATTATAATAAAAACTTGGGGCCAGATATTGCAGAAAAGCTGAAATATCAGAGAGAAAGATAAGCCACAGACAGTTCTCACCTAGCCAACTCCTTAGGCCCAAAAGGGTAGATTCTGTCCCCAGGAAACCTTAGATTCAATAAATCTGAGTCCTCAGCCAACAAGGAGTACAGGCAAATGGAAGAAATTCCATCTTCTCACTCCTATCTTTCTTTCCCCACCCAGCTATCTCAAATCATGACTCAACTTTCCCAGTGCAAGGATTAAAGGTGTGTGCCACCTCTACCTGGCTCTGCCTTAAACTCACAGACATCCAGAGGATCTCTGCCTCCCACGTGCTGGGATTAAAGGAGTTTGTCACCACTCCTTGACCTTAACAGCTTGGCTCTGTGAGTGGCTCTGTCTTCTGATATTTTAGATTATTTTTATTAAATAAACAATATATTACCACACCTTGCTGTGTTCAGAAGACACTGTTTCCTCATAGGCATCTTAAGCCACCGACTCCTACACTATCTCTTCCCTTATTCAGTTATCCCTGAGTGTTTGGAAGAAGGAATGACGTATATATGTTCTATTTATGGCTTAGTATTCTATAGCCTGTTATTCTTTGTATCTTAGCCAGTTGTGGGTCTCTTATGTTGAACATTATCTACTTCAAAAAAAGGCTTCTGTATTAAGGGTTGAGAGATGCCTTAACATATTAGAACAATGATCACTCATCAGAGGTTGGTTTACTATCATGTCTGTCTAGAATAATTGTAGTGGGTTTTCTCTTAAAATGTCTACACACACACAAGCACACACACACACACACACACACACACACACACACACACAGAGAGAGAGAGAGAGAGAGAGAGAGAGAGAGAGAGAGAGAGAGAGAGGAAAGGTAAAACTAGTAATTTTTTTTCTTTGAAATTCTTGACAATGATGTTAATTATGTGAAAGTTGTGGTGAAATGATGCTTTCTATTTATCTATTTACCTAAGTACCAAGGGGTACTTATGGTACCAACCAAAATGTTTGCTGATTCTACCACAGATAAGGCTAAATATCATGCTGCTGGCAAAAAAAAAACCCCAAAAATCAGGTTCTGGACTTCATGAAGATGTCAACTGCTGCTAAAAATCTTTGTTGACTTGAACAATGTTCACATCTCATGTTTCAAATTCTGTGATTACTAAGTGGGAGTGAAAGAAGAATGGCTGAGACAATTACTATGACAGACACATTGATTGATGTGTGGATCAAAGGGAACAGTAAATACATGCGGGTCTGTATTGCAATATACATGCAATGAGGTTTTGTGGTCCCAGGTGGCCAGAGGTCCAGACCCACAGACCTGCAGACCCAGACTCCATAGCCGCCTGCTGCTGATTGGGCCCCAGAAATGACTCAGACACTTGTATCAACTTCATGCTGCTTGGGCTATGGCTCAGGCACATTGCTAGCCAGCTCTTACATCTTAAATCAACCCATTTCTATTAATCTGTCTGCCACGTGGTCCGTGGCTCAACTGTGATCCTTACATGTTTCTTCTTGGGCAGCTGGCTTAGTCTCTCTGACTCCGCCCTGCTCCTCTTACCTATGCTGTGATTTCCTCTCCTACTTTTTCTATGGTGCCTGTCATGGGCCAAAACAGCTCCTTTATTTAAAGATTGATATTCACAGCATACAGAAAGACGTTCCCACATCACTCTTCACTATCATCTCCTAAAATACTTATTTGAAATCAATTGAAACTTATAAAATAATAGACCATATAGGAGTCAATAAGGAGAGCAAGGTTATGAAAAAGTCAAAAACTTTAAAAAAATAAATAAACCAACTTGAAGAACAAGCAAAATGTTAAGAAGTTTTCAGCATCAGAGGTAAATTGAGGATAAATATGTTGATATTAAAATCTAGAGAAAATGGTACAAAATAAATTGTTAGTTTTTCCTATTACATTCACTGAGTTGGAACGTCTGCTTTCATGATTAAAAATAAACTCATTTCCTCACACAATACATTTTTATGCAACACCAGGAGTTGAGAAAAATAATTGATTAAGGTTCCAGTTAATCTCTTAAGTAAATTTTATACAGCAGTTTCTAAATGAGAGCACATTCCCTGCAGAAGAAAACTTCCATTGTGCTTGGAAGGGGGAGATACAGACAGTTGAAGGGACATGGTGACAGCACTGTGGGGAATTTGACAGGTGCCTTGGAATCTTTATTAATTTTGTGTGTTAATATTGTAATATTGTAATGACTTAAAATAAGACCACTTTCAAGATTATTCATTGATTTGAAAACTCTGGCCAGAATGCTTTCTCAAAATATTAAAGATAAGATGCAGAGGTAATCTTATGGGTCCACCTTTAGGAAGCAGTAGCCAGAATTCAAGCAAAAGGTTTTGGAGATGCCAGAGTCAGATCTCTATTTGAGCTATAACTACTTTGGGTCATAACTGCTTTGCTCTGCTTTATTGTTCAGATTCGATTTTCAGGATTCTGACCTCTGATCCTATACTTGTCTTGACATCCCAATTAGACATCATAGGTTTCTGATTTACTTCATTTAATGTATTTGATACTTGTAATCCTGACCTCAAAATTTCCAACTGCAGGCAAACTGGCCCTCCCCATTTATGTTTTATAATTTCTTCTACTGCTTGATAAATTATTTAGCAGGTTATGGCATCTGTATAATTTGCAAAAAAATTGTAGAGACTCTGAATAATGATCAAATTACACTGATCATATTCAAAACACGGATTAGACTTGTGGCTATATAAATGAAGATGAATATCTAAATCCCTTTTCACTAGATTAGACTCCGTCAGACTTTCACGCATTCTGCTACAGGTATGTTGGTGTTCGACTGATGTACAATATTCCAAGTGAAAAATTTAAAAGGTCTGATATTTACCTCAGTTTAAAAGTACAAAATTGGCTTGCCACAAAATCCTATGCTTATATTGAAAGAAGAAACAAGCCTCCTGTGTTACGGCAAGGATATATAAATTCCAGGCAGAGCAACCAGAACAATTACCTGCATTCATTGGCTGTACCCTAGTTCCCTCAAGATAAAGTTCCGGGGTCTTATAGGTATTTATTAGTTTAATGGTTTGAGCCCCAGCAAAGGAACATTCAAAATAAGATGCACTGTGGTTTTATTAATTGCTATTTCATCTACCTTTTGGTTTTAATCTCTTGAAAGGATCTGAAGGAGTATTGACCTGAACATCTCCAGAAAATAAGACATATATAACTCCAAGAAGGAAACATGTGAATATTAACAATTAAGTCAGTGTTAACCAAGCTAGAATTGGTAGAACCACGAGGTTTTATATAGAGGAAAGGATATAGAGGTCTACCTAGCAAAGGGATATAACATCAATAGTTGTGTGTATGTGGGGAGATACGAAGGCTAGAATGGGAGGGAAGAAGAAGACAAGAGTAAAATATAAGAGGACACAGTAAAGTGCCATTTGAGGGGCAGTATGGAAGCCTAATACAGTAGAAACTTCCTAAAATATATACCTATATGAAGGCAATCTAAGTAAAATCACCAAATATTTGAGAGACAGAACCCTATTTAGCCATCTCTGTTTAGCAAATAAAGCTTTTAGTTCTGTAACTGGGTTATATCTGAGTTGTTGACCAAAAAAAAAAAAAAAAAAAAAAAAAAAAGTACGGTATCCCCAACCTATCTGAGCTGCTGTCAAAACACTAGGTTGACCTTCAGCAATTGAGAACAAGGCTGTATAGCTGAAACTTGGCCCAGTGCTTCACTGTGGATCTCTACATCTGCTTCCACCAGTTATTAGATGAAGGTTGTATGATGACAATAGGGTGGTCATTTGATTACAAGGAAGGCTAAGAGAAGGAAGGGGATTATATGAGCAAAGGAGTCAAGATCATGATGGGGAAATCCACAGACACAGCTGATCTGAGATATTGGAAACTCACTGATTCTGGACTGACTGCTGGGACCTGCAAGGGACCAAACTAAGGCCCTCTGAATGTCGATGACAGTTGTGTGACTTGGGCAGTTTGTGGG
This sequence comes from Phyllotis vaccarum, assembly GCA_033318265.1. Classification (NCBI taxonomy): domain Eukaryota; kingdom Metazoa; phylum Chordata; class Mammalia; order Rodentia; family Cricetidae; genus Phyllotis; species Phyllotis vaccarum. The sequence goes on along the minus strand of JARWLC010000011.1, from coordinate 14,679,455 downwards.
ACCTTTGGCAGTGGGACCAGGATTTATCCCTGGTGCATAAACTAGTTTTTTGGACCCATTCCCTACAGTGGAATACCATGCTCAGCCTTTGATACAAGGCAGAAGGGCTTGTTCCTGTTGCAACATGATATCCAGACTTTGTTGCCTCCCCATAGAAAGTCTTAACCTCTCTGACAAGTAGTTGGGGCTGGGCGATGAGTGGGAGGAGGAAAGAAAAGGGGAACTGTGGATGATATGTAAGATAAAAAGAAACCTTCAAATAAAAAATGAGGAGAAATTCAAAAGAGATAGGAAGGGAGAGGACAGATTGAGGGAAGGAGGGAGTGAGAGAGAGAGAACCTGAGATTAGATAGCTCAGAGACAGAAAGTAAAACAAAACACTACTGTTCTTAAACAAAAACAAAAACAAATGAACAAAAAGCTGATCCAGTTGACAAGGGCACAGATGAACCAATGGGAGGCCTATCCTTATCTGTCTGTCATCTGTCACATGGCTACATGAGTAAGGTAGAGGTGTCCTCCTCATATCAGTTCCTGAGACACATGGGAGAATGGCCTTGAGGTAAAAAGAGGGGGAAAGCTGCCCCTGCCCTCCCTGCCACCAGCTGCAACAGGCACTGCATCTCTCCTGGGCAGCACAGTAGAGTGTGAGGGAACCACCACCAAATGTGTGAGTGTGGGAAAGCTGTCTGCACTACTCATCTGTCACGTGGCAGTGTGATCTTTTACCCATCTCCCCTCACCACTAGAAACACATTAAGAGCTGACCCTCCTGCTTACCAGATGCAGCACTTGGAAACGTGATCCATGGGCCTTTTCTGGTCAGTAGAGTAGAGCTGACCTCATTGACAGAGGTGTGAATGAGTTAGCCTTCAAGCTTTGAGCATGTGGTCATTATTTATCTGTCAAGTGGTGACATGGGGAGGGGAGAGACCACCCTTTCCATCAATTCCTGATGCTTCAGAAGTCACCAATAAAGCAAAACTGCTCTCTTGGTGTAGCTGATGATCCATGTCAATATTAACACCAATTAACTGAAAGAACTAAGCACTTGTGCAATTGGTCCACAATAAAGCAAATTATTTACTGAAATGTGCACAAACTTCATTCTTAATCAAGAAATCAGAAAGCTGTGCTGTGATAAGTGGTAAATAAATGAATGTAACAGTACCAGCAATGCCATCTAGAAAATACATACCACAGTAGCAACAGTAATTATGGATGCCATAGTTTAAACTGTCAGGAGTCTCAAACCTAACCTATTAAAAATTTAACAAAGTTAAAAGTACTTAAATGTTCTTTGGGAGAAAAGTTTAAAAATTTGACACAAGACTATAGTATGATGCTGATTTGTGCTTCAGCTTGCTACTTTCAACATCTCCCAGGTAAATGTACCCAAATAAAATAAAATTAGTTAAAAATTCTCATGCAAGAATGTATAATTTTTATTGTATTATCATTACATTTTTTATTAGTCTCTACATGTCTAATGAGGTATGCCTAATGCTTTTGTAAAGTTTTTCATTGTCATTTAAAAAACTATTTTGACTATTACCAAAGAAATAGGCCAGCAAGATGGCTCATGGGAAAACAAAACAAAACAAAACAAAACAACCAAACAAACAAACAAACAAAAAAAAAACAACTAAGGACAACAAAAATCTCTCCTGTAATCAGGCCTGATGACTCAAGTTCATTGCTCATGATACACCAAATAGGAGAGAACCAACTCTTATAAGATTTCCCAGCTCCTATACTACTCTTGAACTCTTATACACAACACTGAATAAATGCAAGCCAAAAGAAATTATGAGATACAATTTTTTGAAAAGGAGGATAGCAAATTTTTTAAGGAAAAGTTAAAATTGTGTGTGTGTGTGTGTGTGTGTGTGTGTGCTTATATTTATCTTGTCCCAAAGTCATAATAATTAATTTGTTTTGCTTCTGGGTCAATTTTTAAATAGTTGAATGACATAAAATGGAGAGAAATCTAAAAATTATACAGAGCACAATGTATCTTAAGAACAACAGGAAATGTATCTCTATTCTTTCAAGTGAATAAATTAGTATGCTTTATTACATCAAAACTAACATATTTTAAGAACACTTTGTGCCTCATGCTTTGAATTTTTAATAAGAGTTGCTGGGGCTTTAGCTATGGGTAGAGTGCTGTCCTAGCATGTAAGATGTCCTCATTACAACTCCTGATACTGCCAGAAAAGAAAAAGAAAATATTGACAAAACAAGCAAACTAAGAAGAATAAAATGCTCATATTGCACACATTCTGTTTAGTATATAATAAAACTGGTAGCCAGTTACTGGGGAAAAGTTGAAATATCAGAGAGACATGGAATAAAGCACAGCCAATTCTCACCCATAAAACTCCTCAGGCTGGACAGAGTAGGTTCTGTTTCCAGACAGACTGGGTGTGCAGGCAAAAGGGAAAAACTTCTGCATTCTTCTGCCTTCTATTTCTTTCCCTGCCCAGCTATATTACTTTCTCTTTTAGCATTCCTAGAGGTAGGATTAAAGGTGGGTGCCATTACTGCCTGGTTCTGTTTGGTCTTGAAATCTTAGATATCCAGATGACCTCTGCCTCTCGAGTGATGGGATTAAAGGCATGGCTCACCACTCTCTGAACTTCGTGGCTTGGCTCTGTCCTCTGATATTCCAATCTATTTTTTATTAAATATAGCATCAAAGCCCTGGGTTTTGGGGACTCTTCAATTTAATAGTATAATTTTGATTTCTTTTGAGAAGGTAAAATGTGTCTTTTTACTTAAAGCCCGTTTGACAAGGCCTTCTAGATAGTCTTCCTTAAATTATCTGAATCAATTCTGAGCTCATACCCAGATTCTCTTATCTTATAATTGTATTAATATAGACCAAATTTTAACCTACTAGTGGCTACATTTGCAAAGACTGAAATAGCCTGCTTGCCTCAAGTCTTCACAAATGTGATTTGTCCAGGGAAATGTCTGAGTGCTGAGTGACATTTGAGTGACATTTTTCCCTTGTATGTTTCTTTGAACTCAAAGTTCACCTAATTCTCCATACTTAGGAAGTTCTTCAATTTGCTGATATTAGCACTGATTATAAATTTATCTCTGAATGTATATTTTTTTCCACAAAGTATTTGATAACAAGTGATAACACCTGAAAGTTTCTAGCATGTGTATTTTGGGGTGTGTGTGTGTGTGTGTGTGTGTGTGTGTGTATGTGTGTGTGTGTGTATGAGCACTTATGTATGTGGAAGCTAAAGGTTAAAAATAAGGCATCTTCCTATGATCTCCACATTATCAAAGGAAGCCAGGCATTTTTGCTGTTTTCTTTTGACTGCAGAGCTGGCTGTTTTGCAAGTTTAACTAGGCAGCTTGCCTTGGGGATTCCCTGTATCTACTTCTCTGCTGTGGTTGCTATTACAGATGGGTTGCTCTGTTCTTCTGAAACATATGCTATTGATGGGCATACAAACTTGAGGTCTCGGCATATATAGCCAGTTCTTTACCCTCTATATTAACTCCCTAGCCAACAGATACAATTTATTTTGATTTCAAGGATATTGTATCTGCTTGATGAATTCAGTATTCTAACTGCATACTGACTGTTGCTTTTATTTCTTCTTGGATTAAGCAATCTGGTAACGAGCAAAGGTGTCTATTTTAACTTTTGACAAGCCTGTTTGTACAAAGTAAGTGAAATCGAGAGTGTTTCATAACTCTGAATCTGTTGTTAATTTTCCTTTTTTCTTTGTTTATCTTGCCTCTGCCAATTTTGTACAAAGAATGAGTTATTGAATTTATTACATTAAAACATTAATTTATTCTTAGATGGGGATGTTTTAAGGAAATAAAAAGGTTATTAATCCCGCCATTAATAAAGATATGTAAATGTGTAAATAAATTCAAGTAATTAAGATCATTCATTGTCACTCAAATAAGAGTTGGAGATCACAATGCCTTCTCGTTCTGCTCATACTCCTTGGGGCTATTTCTTCAGAGAAGGATATTGTTAGTCAGATCTTGCTATTTCAGAATTTGAAGGCTTCCCTCTCTTTATACACTTTACATTTATTTTTAAAGCCAAAAAGTTTGGGATAATCATCTTTAATTCTGTGGTATTGATTTTCTTCATGATGTCATACATTTTGGCAGACAGAATAGCCACAATCTGCCTTGACAAACACTTCCCAATTCTCAACTCCATGAAACACCACTGTTTTGACTGGAGTTTCTATCTCTGAGATAAAACACCATGGTGAAAATCAGTGTGCAAGGAAAGGTTTTGTTTCAGCTTACAGCCCCCAGATCACAGTCTATCACTGAGGGAGGTCAGGTTAGAAACTCACGGTAGAAACCTGGAGGCTGAATGCTTACTAGATTGCTTCTCTACAGTTTTCTCAGCATGCTTTCCTATAGTGCTCAGCTGCCTAGGGATGACACGACCCACAGACTGTTGGGCCTTACCATACCAATAGTTCAGAAAAGATGCCCTGAAGTCTTCCCCACAGGTTATTCTGGTTAGGAAAGTTTCTCAGTTGAGGGTCTTTCCTCACAAATAACTCTAGCTTGGGTCAAGTTGACATAAACCTAACTATGATAACCATGTTCCTATCTGTGCCATAGCAAAATTAGTAGACCATCTAGTGGAATATTAACACCAAGAATTCTCTCTGTCTCTGAAAAACAACTGTATTCTTAGCAGTAGATGGCAGTAGATACAACACAGTGTCATAGTAGGACATCTGTACTGGAGGTGGGAGGTGTTCCCAGGTCATATTGGCCTGTGGACATATTTGTGAGAAACTTTCTTAAGTTTTGACTGCTGTGTGAGAGCACAACCCAGTGTGGGCAGTATCATCCCTAGGTAGGTGGAGATGGGTTAGAAAGATAGTTGGACATGAGCTAGTGAACAAACCCAGAAACCAGCTTCTGCCCTGGTTCCTTCCTCCGTCTGAATTTTTTTTTTTCTGTAAGTACAAGCAGAAATACATTTTGCTTCTTGTCAGAATGTTTTATCATAGCAACAGAAAAGCAAAATATAGTACAAAAGATTATTTCTTTCCTCAGGAATGAGAAACAGACATAATATCTCTCAATGAGAGGAATGGACCTAAAAAGTCCTGGTTGAACTTCTCATACATCCAACTAAAATATTCAACTATTCCTGACTAAGCTGTCTGAGAAACACAAATGCTCATTTTATTATGGCCCTGGGGTTTTGTGATTGTCTGTTATATGGTAAACATACACTGAAAAGTAATGTCAAATTTTAAGTTATGTGTTACCTAATTCCTCACATTATGATATATTATATACCAATATCATCTTCTAAAGACTATTATTGCAGAGTGAGATTGTTGCTGGTCTTTGGATTTCTTCTGGGGCATTTTTGTAAGACAGGGTCTCTATATATAGTTTTAGTTCTCCTGGGACTCACTATGAAAACCAGGCTGGCCTTTAAGTAAGTCATACAGATTCCTCTGCCTCTGGCTCCCAAGTTCTGGAATTAAAGCATGTACCACCATGCCAGCATGTGACATCTTTAACTCTTGCTTAAGGCACATATGATAAATCTCATCATTTTAAATAACTGTACCAAGTAAACAGTGTATTGAAATATAAGGGAAAATCATATATTAAAGAACCAGTTCAGAAATAAAAATTTTTACTTGACAGAATTGTAAGGATATTCGTTTTGGGGATGTAAGAAGAAGAAGTGCAATTACTGTGCCTGGTGTTAATTTTCTTTTCATGGTCCAGTTAGTTATATGTCCAGGTTATCCTGCAGGCTGCTTTTCCTTGCCTGAGAAAGCCTACATTCTCACTCAGTATTTCTGAAGGAGACAAATAATTCTCAGTTCAGCTAATGGTAGTAGAACATATTTGAGGAGAGGCCACCTGATGGGATCAGAGCCTGCTAGCATGTTTTCAAGTTAAACTTTAAAAACCTATCTCAGCTGGAAATTTTTCTACTACTTGGGGCAGTCTGCCCCCACAGCATTTGCTATGGGCAACCCTCTTGAGTCAGGTTGGGCTAACATTTTAATTACAGAGGCTGTCCCAGCCTCAAGCTCAATGAGCAAGACAAAGTAGGCTTTAGAATGTTCTATTCCCACCCTCCAGTCATCTCTGAGCCTCCTGGGCCAGGCCACCTAAGGAAAATACAGCTCACTAGGCCACCACTGCCTTCTGCCACATGAAATATGATGTTCTTGCATGGGAAATGAGAAATGATTTAAAAGACCATTTAAGGACAAAATCACACATAACTATGGATCAGTGAGGACTCTTTCTGTTCAAATGCATTCAGCTCATCAATGGAAAAAGAACAGCAATTGCAGATATGTTATTCATCATTCATTTATACATTGAATTGTTCATTATACATAACTTATTTGAACTACTGCTGAGGACTGCACTTAGGTCCTTCTACTTGATAAGCAAATTCCCTGAACATTATCCTCACATCTTTTTACTTTTGATTTTAGAGACAGGATGTCACTTTAGTATCCCAGTTTAGATTGAATTCAACCAACAGACTGGTAAATCTTAAATTTGAAATCCTCCTGCTTCAACCTCTCTCAAATTCTGGAACAGTTAAAATTCTTAGCTTGCCTCATCACACATATCTGCTTTTTATTTTCCCTTAAATTCTCTTTAACTAGAGAAAATGAAATAAAACAGCAAAAGGTTACCTTCATTAAGAAAGATGAAAAGTACAAATTGATTTACCTATTATAAATAGCTCCAAATCATTTTTATTATCCTCACTAGGAAATAGGAGAACTATTTCTACCCATGGAAATGGTTTTCATGTGAGCCAATAGGCAGTGATTTAGTGTTAAATACTAAGTAAAAATAAATCATAAAAGAAGCAAAATATCCAAATTTTATGCAATCAGTGATTAAAGATCCACTAGATAAGCAGGTAGTCTTAAATCAATACATATTTTCAAGCAATTTACACTTGGGAAAAATAATAATGATTGTATATATGCTGCATAGTTTATAATAATAATAGAATATAACTAATATTAAGATGTCCTCTAGGTTTCATTTTGGGTTTGCTTATAGTTGCCAGCTACCATCCACAGTCTTTGTGGGTCTTTATAATTAATCTTCAGATCTTTTGCTTATAAATTTTTGGTGTCTTGTGCATTTTTTTCTTTTTTTTTTTTCCAAAGAGTATTCTGGAATACCTATTACTGAAGACCTAAAATGCATACTTCTGAAATGCACTGGATAATTTTTGGGCTTATCCCCTACCTTCCAGAAGTTCTGTGTTACTAAAGAAGTTCAATATCTTATCTTACTTAACATACATTTTATTAAAGAAAATTGATATCGTCTTTAGGATTCCTGGGGTCCCAGATGTTTTGGAATAAGCTCTGAAAAGGAATCTAAAATTGATGCAATTCTTGAGGAAGATATTAACTGTATATTGTTCTGAGTGAGTTTTGGTTGTTTCAAGTGGTCATAATGTTAAAATGACAAAGACACATTCCTTACATCCACCAAGGACCATGTTTCTAAAAATCTAGCTGCACGATATATAGCAGGCATTTGGGGCTATTGTTGTCTTTGTTATTATTCGTCTGGCTTTTTGGGAACAAAACTGGTGAAGGAAATGAGCAAATGGTGCTTCTCTGCATTGGTTCCTCTTTAAGAGAAATGCTGACTTGGTTATTGACTGGATTTTTTGTCCCCATTATGTTGGCAGGAGAACAGACACAGAAGGCAGTGTCAGAGACTTGACCTGGCCCATCACAACTTCATAGGAAGTTGACTTCAGTGTTTGCTTTGCTTATTGTACTTCCAAGTCCAGAGATGAGAAAAAAATATTACTCACTAATAAACATTTGTGAGCTGGCCCTAAGACAGATATTCATTTATTGAATTATTTCCATAATACCAATTTTGTTTCTTGGGACTCTATTATTCTTTTTCTGTTATTGAAGCACTTGCCTCTGTATTAGTGTCCTCTAATGTATATAAGGATTGGTAAGAACACTGCTCATACATCCTTCAGTGTTTCCTCTTGTTTGGTGAAAGATCAAAGTCCACGAGATTCTCTTTGCAGATAGAGTGGAATTCTATCCTTCCTTCTGCAGTATAATGGTATGGAGATCTTACAGATGTCTAAACCCTAAATCTTGAAACTATGAATGCCACTTGATAAGACAGAAATGTTCTTATATAAGTTTCATCCAATGTAAGGATCTGAAGATTATAATATTGTCTTGGATTATTTAGATAGGGCTGAACTGTAAACCTAAGGGTCCTTGTGATATTCTACTACAAAGAATAAACATCATGTTACCCTCTTTAGAGATGAGAGTGCTACCCTCAGGGTGTTAGAAAGGGTAAATCATAAGCTGAGCACTGTTGCATGAATAAATGAGACTCACACACTCGGTGAGTAGGGCACAAATGGATTCTGAGTCAGACTGTACACGGCTATGTTGCATGAATAAATGAGACTCCGATAGATCTCTGAGAAAGTCAGAGATATTTGAGAGAGTAAACACCACAGTCAGATCTTACCCAGCTGTCTTCTAGCTTCCTCAGCCTGGCTTATCTTGGCTTTCTCTAACTTCTGTCTTTCTATGCCCGCCCTTACATACTCTCTTGGTAATTTAGGGTGTGGCCCCACCACTGCCTGCCTGGGAGTCTAGAACTTCTTCTGTAAATTAAGATGACCTTGAACTCAGTTGGGATTAAGGTCTTAGGTCACCACTTCCGGATACTCCCTGTGCTGGGATTAAAGCTGTGAGTCACCACTCTCTGATCCTCCTAGACTGTGGTTAGATCCCTCTTATATCTCCAAACTTTCAGAGCTTTTTTTAAATCCCCACAGAGCACGATGAGCCAGGCATAACTAGCTGCCTGGACTTCACTTCTTTTTTCATTGATACTATAAAATACCCCGATGAGAGTAAGTCAAGGAAGAAAAATAATTTTGGTTCACAGTTCAAGGTAGTCCTTTATGGCATGGAATTCACAGCAGCAGATTGAGTCAGCTGGCCCTTAGAGTGCCAATAAAATCATAACTGTGAGACACCCTGCTTTCATCCCCAAGGACGGAAATCAGAATTTCTGTCCCTGAAACTATGAGAGGATATATGCACATTGTTTTAGCCCACCTTTAGTTTCCCATTTTTATTCATTGACCCTAAAAGGCAGATTAATGAATGACTTACAATGGAGGTCATTCTTTTTCTGGACCTTTGGTTCTCATATTAATGATCCTGACATTCCTCTTTTTCTATGAGCTATTATTGTTTTTACTCTTCTAAGAGCCACACTTCCAATGCACTTCTATTTTTGTCAGAGTCCCCTTCTTGGCAGAATCCTTCTCCATTGACAAGGCTTTGCACATCTATCTGCCTGGATTTGAATTCATGCACTAAGCATCCAGATCAGAACTGCTTCTTCCCCATAAGGAATCACTATTTGGTTCATTTGAGCAATTTCTTAGGAACACTGTACCTTTGCTCTTCAATAGCTTCTAGTCTATAGACAATTTTTTTCTAACTGTCTAATTGTGGCTCCAGACCTGTGTGCAGATCTTTATGCTCACACATATTGTCTTGCTGAGCAAAACTTCAGTGCTTCTTTTGAAGCAATGAGAGAATCAAGGCCATCAGTGATTCTGTGATTTGTATAGAAATGGACACATGCAACTGACAAATTGCTAAACCTTAACATATTGTAGAAAGAACAGACCACATGACAGAAGAACAAAAAAGAAAAGACAAAAATAAAACTTTATGTTTATTTGGACTGTATTGCAAGAATTGTGTCAATATTTTTTTCTGCTTTGTTATTTTAATGCCTATATACCTTGCCTACATTTCAATGATATCCTCAGTGAATGATCAACATTAAATTGAAGTTTTTACGTGTGTGTGTGTGTGTGTGTGTGTGTGTGTGTGTGTGTGTGTGTGTGTATGAACCTATATATGATACTATTTAAACAAAGAAATGTGTTCACATTTGGTCTTGCTTAGGAAATAATCAATGAGACTTAGATTCACCCTGTGCCCAACTTGATCATCATATATTCCAAAAATTATAATTCCTTTCAGCACATATAAATGAGTATTTCCAAATAAAACAAAAAGCAGAGCTAACCCAGTATTATGCTACTAGATCATGTCTGCCAAGTGCACAGCTTAAAAACAGTATGTAATTACACAGTGTTTTTATTATCTCAGTAAAAGTACTGTTCATCATAGGGAATGCTGCGTTATTCCATTTCTGAAATTAAAGAACCTGGGAGCTGGCTCTGGTGTGATAAGAAGAATCCACATTCTCCCCCAACTGTGTTTTTATTTAATTAGCTACAAAGCTATAACACGTTCATTTTGTCATATCTCTTTTCAATGATATCCTAAATCTATACAGTGTATATGATTATATGTGCATACTTCTACAGTGGTGCTAGATAATATAATATTATTGGAAAGTATCATTATTTGGAAGCTTTGTGTTAAGAATAGACCCATCCTGTCAGCTGACCCAGATGTTATAGCTTTTCCCTCCTGGTGACCTTAAATGGTTTTCCATCCTCATGTAGAAAGTTAGTAAACTTGTGAAGACTTCTCCACTTAAATGAAGCTATTCCCTAGTATACTTACAATGGTAAATGTCTTGTATCTTCAACTCTTTCCAATGACATTATTAAAGTGAAGTTGTTATTTAAAGATAGAACAATTTTATGGCTGATAGAAATGTTTAGAGTAGCTATTTCCTCTTCTTTTACTTGTTTTTAATGCTTATTTGTTCTGTAGCTAAGCATGGTTGTACCTACTTCCAACTGTTGGTGTTTCTAGGTGCATTAAATTTGTGCTTAAAAGAGACAGAGAAACACATACATAATAAAAGTTAACTCATTATGAAACCTCCAAGATACATCAACATTTCCAACAATATTGTGTCGTTATAGTAACCATCTGCATTTTCTTATTTCAAGGCATAATAAGAAATACAAATACTTATTAAGATATAAATATCCAAAAATTTATAGAAGTGAATTTACAAATTATACTGCTTTTCATTTCATAACAACTAATTCTAATCTTTGCCGTTTTCATTAAGAATCTCATGTTTGTAATCATATGTTAGTATAAGTTCTTTTCCCGACATAGATCTTCCTTTAGTAAGACTGTATATTCATAATTCTGTCTACTCAGAATCAGAGAATTTTTCAGTTCTCTTTTAAGGACTGCCTGTATTTCCCATAAAAATCATATTAAAAATATTGTATTATCTTCTCCCCACAAAACCCATCTCTTCCTAAATGGAACACTGTTCATCACTGAAGAAGTTCAGCATTGGCCTGGCAGTGGTGGCCCATGACTTATTCCAACACCCAAGGGGCAGAGGCAGGAGGATCTCTATAAGCTCAAAGCTTATTTGGCCTACATAGCCAGTTCCAGGACAACTAGGTCTACACAGAGAAACCCTGTCTGGAACAACCAAAAAAAAAAAAAAAGAAAGAAAAAAAAAAGTTCAACCTTAAAGAAATTTTGAGATGTTAATGCAGTATTTTGATACATAAAAGTTGGTGTCTTCATTAGGGTTACTAGTGTTATGAAAGGTACCAGTATGTACTCCATAATGATATGGAGATTTCACCTCACAGATCATGGTCCATTACTGAGCAAAATCATGGCAAGAACTTCAAAAGGGAAGGAACCTTAAAGTATGAAGAGAACAAAAGTCACAAAGAAATACTGCTTACTAGATAGATCAAGGCTTGTTCAATGTGCTTTCTTATAGCACTCAGGATCACCAATCCAGGGGTTACATATCTCACAGTGATCTGGGCCCTCCCACATCAATTATAAATCACAGGCCAATGTGGTAGGGGCATTTTCTCAATTGAGTTCTGCTCTTCCTAAATGACTATAATTTATGTCAAGTTAACAGAAAATTAGCCAGAAGAGTTGAATACTATCACAAAGCAGAATCTTTGATACAGAAAAATCCCTAAAATTTGATACATCAACTATTTGATACTGCAGAACCTTAGCACCTTTCATTGTTCTAAAATACATCTGTACATATTAAAATTAAATGTAAGGATTTAGAGTCACTTATAATCATCATATTCACGTGAGTATCATATATGACATGGTCCCAGAAAAGCTTGCCTTTTTTTTTTTTGGAATAGTTGTATTTCTTTGTGTCCAATAGTTTAGAACTATTATTGAGAGAATTAAAGTTGCCAGAAAAGAAGGTAATAAGCATGTTTTTTAACAGTCAATAATATCAGCCTGATTACTCAATTAATTAAACAACATAGTCTAGAATCCATGACCAAAAACATGAGCAGTTTTTTTCAAGCTCTTTCTGACATTGTTCTTTTTCTGAAGCTTAAATTTTATAATAGTTTTAGTTATTAATATAATTCCTTTTATGTACTCTCCACTGTTCCTCTTCTCTCCCCTTCTCCACCTTCACCCACTTTCTCCCCTTCCCCTTCCTCCCACTGTCCATCCACTCCTCAAAGGGGTAAGGTCTCCCTTGAACAGTCAACACAGGTAACCTATCTTCTCCTCCTTGTATCAAGGCTGAGTAGGGCATCCCATTATAGGGAGTGGGCTCCTAAAAGCCAGTTCATATAAGCAGGATATTTAATGGTTCCTTGGCTAGGAGACCCACTAACAGCTTGATTAGAGCAACTAGTGCCATTCAGGTTCTCTGGCTGCCATTCCAGAGTTTTGAAGTTGAACATCCTGGAGGAGTAATGTATGGTAGAAGCTATCCATATCATGGTAGTTTGAAAGTAGAGGGCTATAATTCAGGGTGAAATTGTGGCAAGACAGAGTTTCCAAAGACATACACCTATCTACTTTTTCCCACCAGATTCCACCGCATAGAGTTTCAAGACTCTAAAAATAGTGAAATAGCAGTTCATCAATGTGAAGAAATGACGTTTAGTGGTGTTCATAATGCCAGAGGGTGTGTGGAGAGAGAGACAGCAGGTAACATGTCGGGTTTTCTACTTGATATTTCTGAGGTCCTAACTCTTCAAGAGACAGGCTTTTAAAAATTGTGACAGATGAAGATTTCAGGCTTGAAGAATGGCGCATAGAATAATTGAATTAACACATAAAGGATATATTCTATAGATATGAATAAAAAAGAAAGTAACCATAGAACAAATGTTAGTGAATAAAACATATAACACCATTAATACAAAAACTGCCATATCCTCCTTAGCTTGAGTCTCAGAACCCTTGCTGAGAAAATGAAGAAAAGACTGACACACAGAGATATGTGCAATAAATAAAAGGTCAGGTCTGGTTTCTAAGCCTACCACAGCAACCTGGAACCTCAGGTTGATTAGGTACAGCACAGGGGGACGGATTGGCAAGTCTCAGTGGGTCTCCATGGTGAGCAGTTCCAGGCAGTGAACATCATGAGAAGGAACCTCAGTTGTTACTTTCTGCACACACTGGTTAATTACTCGTAAACACTCAGACTCAAGAGGAAAGTGGTGTGGGAATGTCTTTCTGTGTGCTGTGAATATCAGTCTTTGAATAAAGGACTGTTTTGACCATGGCAGGCACTGAAGAAAAAGTAGACGGGAAAATCAGAATACATAGTAGGAGGGCAGAGAAACAGTCAGATCGAGGAAGACACCCAAAGAAGAAACATGTAAGGAACACAGGGTAGTCACGGGCCATGTGGCAGACAGATTAATGAAAATGGGCTGAGTTAAGATGTAAGAGCAAGCTAGCAATGAGCCTGAGCCATAGGCCAAACAGTATGAAGTTAATATGAACATCTGAGTCATTTGGGGAGCTAAGCAGTGGCAGGCAGCTAAACAAACTGGGACATCAGGTAGTGGGTCTGAACCTCTGACCGGATGTGGCAAGGAAACCTATTGTAACAGGAAAGCTTAACCATTTCTCCTGAGCTTGGCTCATGTGGGTAAAGGCTTTGCAATTTATCATTTGTTGGTTGACTTGGGGTCCTTGATGTGGCACTGCCCATACCAAACTGTACGTTTGTTCAGAACTTCATTAACTCAGGGCGTTCTCTACTCTATACACAAAACAAAAGTCAGTATTGGCAAATAAAAAAAAAATAGTACCAATATTTTAAAAAATCAGAAAAATGAGTAGCCAATATTCTTAGTACCTGGTCTGGTGTCCTTCAAACTGAACCAAACAAACTCTATTAAAAGGAAAAGGAGTCCTAATCTAGAAAACTGTTTGCTACATAGAAAGACTACAATAGGAAATGAGTTTAACTCCTGTTTCATTTATGCAGAACTATAAACAACTATATATTCAACTATTGAAATATGTGTATCATGAATATATATCACTGTTTATAATTAATAATTGCATTTGAACTATTATTGCTGTTTTCAAATGTATAATTTAAATATAATTTTATCTGCTTGTATTTTGACTTTCTATGCCCACCAAATATAAAATCACAAATATTTTGAAAAAATAATATTTCAAAGGAATACACTTAAATTGAATAGTCCTGAGATCTCACAAAATATTGCTTTTTTGACAAATAAAAGATGGTTATTTTATGGAATTCTCTAACTTTGGGTGTGCTTTGATGAATATTTTCTTTCAACCCCCCTCCACTGGCATAATTGGGATGAAGTAAACCTGGATTTCTTAAGAAAGTTTTAATATCATGTCTCATACTCAAGGAAAGAAAAACATTGATTTTTATAGTGTTTAATAGTAGAGACATCATAATATTAGGCAATTTAATCTTAGCAAAAACCTATCCCTCACTGAAATAAAAATGAACGGGTGCTACAATGATCCAACAAATTAAATGAGAAAATTACATTTAGAACTAGAATGGATAAACTCTACTGTAACAATGTAAAATATCAAATTACTTTTTTGGTTTACACTGATGGAGATTTCTGAACAGGTCTTGATAACTCCTCTTGAAATAATAAAACAGTACCTTCCTTGTGATGTTCAGTAACAGTGTTCATGTTTTATACAAATCAATTCTCAAACAGAGCTTTGAACTTTAAAAAAAAACTATTTTTTTAATCTGTGTAAGAATTGTCAGAATATGCTTTCTGAAAATTTGGCATGTACTTGACAATTCGTTCTCTCAAAATAAGAATTTCAGAAGTTGTAGCAGGAATTGGAGAAGAGCCAAGCATATTGTGTGTGACAAGCTTGTCCCACTCTTGCAAAGCTGTCATGAGTTTTTCCTTCTTCATAGCTATAATTAGCGAACTGAACATGCTCAGGAATGAGATTCACCTCTGTCCTTGTCTCCTCTGATCAAACCTATACTCCTTGCTTCTTCATTTGTTACCTGCATGTGACATGGTTTCCTTTAACATTCAATAAGTCTGTATCCACTTTAAAAAAAGACAATGTTGTCTTTATTGGTTAAATACTCAATGATATTGAAAGTATAACTTAACTTTGTGTGTTTATTTGTGTGCAAACTTTTCAGTCGATTAAACCTTTATTTTTCATGCCTAAAACTGAAAATCAAACTCATAAAATTATCACAGCATGTTTTCACAACAAAGTCAACTCCTTTTAAAAGAATTCTCATCAAAGTTACCCAGACTCTTGCTTCTGTAGTCTTTCACCTGAATTATTAAATGATGTCTATCTGAAGTTCTTATTGCCATGTTCAGTGTGTCGGGGGATGGCAAACTTGGCCTCTGAATTAGCCCAAAAACATACTTCTATTTGACCTCAATGCAATAATAATTTCTATATTTTTCTTTTTTTCTTTAAGAATGTTTTAAAATTTATTTTTACATACCAACCACATATACCCTTCTTATCCCTCTTCCTGCTTCCCCAACCAGCTTTCTTCCCATCACATCTTCTGAAAAGGTAAGTCCTTCAATGGGAAGTCAGCAAAGCCTGGTATATATAGTTGAAGGAGGTCCAAGCCACAAAGCCTTCCCCTGACTGCATCAAGGCTGTGCAAAACGTCTCTCCAGAGGAAATGGGCTCCCCAAAAGCCTACTCATGTACCAGGATAGATTTTGATCCCACTGCCAGGAACCCCTTAAACAGACCAAGCTGTACAACTTTCTCCCTTAAGTAGAGGGCCTATACTGGTCCAATGCAGGCTCTATAGCTGTTGGTCTAACACTGATGACCTGATGATAGTTTATGTTGGAGAGGATGTGGAGCAAGAGAAACACTCTTCTTTGTTTGTGAGAGTGCAAACTTGTACAACCACTTTGGAAATCAATACAGAACTTCCCAGAAATTTGGGACTCAATGTACCTCAAGACCCAGTGATACCACTCTTGGACAAATACCAAAGGTGCTTAATAATACCACAAGGACACTTGCTCAATTATATTCATAGCAACATTATTTATAATATCCAGAACCTGGAAACAATCTAGATGCCCCTCAACTGAAAAATGAATAAAGAAAATGTGGTACATATACATAATAGAGTATTACTTGAGTGTAAAAAACAATGACATTACAATATTTTGAGGCAAGTAGATGGAACTACTAAAAAATTATTATAAGTGAGGTAACCCAGACTCAGAAAGACAAACATGGTACTCACTCACAATTGGATATTAGATTCAAAGCAAAAAATGACCAGGCTACAACCCACAAGTCCAGAGAAGGTAGCTAACAAGAAGGATCCTAAGAGGGACACATGGATCACCCTGGGTAGGGGCAATATATGAAATCTCCCGAGTAAACTGGGTGTGAGAAAGAAATAGAGGGGAAGATTTGGGGAATGAAATCATAAGAGAAAGTAATGGTTGAGCTTCTGTATTTTTTATGGCTGAAAATTTTTAAAATAATAAACTAAAACTATAGAATACATGAAGTTTGAATTTTAGCATTCAAAATTAGAGGAATGGAGCCACATCCATCTGTACTCTCTTTCTCTCTCTCTCTCTCTCTCTCTCTCTCTCTCTCTCTCTCTCTCTCTCTCTCTCTATATATATATATATATATATATATATATGTGTGTGTGTGTGTGTGTGTGTGTGTGTGTGTGTGTGTGTGTGTGTGTACACACACATATTAGATTAGCATATGGGGTATAGTCTTGTCAATTCAACACTTTGTTCTAATATCTGCAAACTAATTCCTCAGCAGCAGTATAACCATCTTTTCCATATCCTTTTATTTGGGTTGTAAGGAGTCTCTCATATTTAAGGTGTCTTCCTGTTTGAAATAATCTGATCAAGAAAATCTTACCTCAAGGTGCTCAGAAATTTGTATTAGTTTCAGTGGCAGTGAAAATGGCAAACAAGATTAGTGACCCAGAGTCCAGGAATGTTGGCATTATCAGCATGAACCACTGTATTTAGAAGTTCTTTATTCTGCACTTTTGTTTTATAAGCCTGATTGTTGTCTTCTTATATCCAAACTCAAAGACTGAATCTTTGTTCTTCTGGGTTTTCTGCTTCTCAATCTCAGCCTTTTAAGTTTTTCTTCATGTGTTAACTGATTTTCTGTTCCTATGACACATAAAAAATCAACTTAAAGGTGAAAAGGCTTATGTGCTTCTGAATATTAGGTATATAGATGATGGGATTCATTGTAATGGTCTGTGGCAAAGCAGAACATCATGATGGAAAGTTAATGTGAAAGTATGTGTTGCTCACCCTATGGCAGTCACGAAGTAGAGAAGAAATTAATATGGATCCTCCAATGATATGGTGCTAAGGATCTACTCCTTGTTTAGACCATCTCTTGAAAGCTTATTTGTCTGTTCAGTTGGATTAATTCACCAATGAGCTTTCTGCCCTAAAGAACTAATCAACAATCATTGAAACAACCAGTGTGTGTGTGTGTGTGTGTGTGTGTGTGTGTGTGTGTGTGTGTGTGTGTGCGCATGCGTGCGTGTACAACATATGAGTCTCTGCAGAGTTTGTGGCACTTATTATTCCACCCACAATCCTTTACTCATCTATTTTCCTCTGCTTCATAGCACAAACAAACCACACACTCTTAGATTATTTTTACAGTTCCCACTCCAATTATCATCTTTGTAACATCTATAATGTTAGAGTTGATATTCCACATTTTCCTTGTTGTATACTCACTTTTAAGGTTACAGCCCAAAGCTCTGAACATATTTCTCTAAACAGAAAATAAACAGGTGAATAAGTAAGCCGTATTTGGATGATTCTATTTACAAAATGTACATACAATATGTTCTCCAAACATTTACATGTGTCGATGCAAACCAGTAGTGAGAAAACAGGAAAGAGCTGTGAGCTAAAATATGAATTTAGTTTATTTATTCTGCAGTTTAATATACAATTTTTATCACAACTCTTACTAGGAAAGACTTAAATAACTTTATCATTCTAGATTTGTGGTCATCTTTGTTCTTGCAACTGGACTTTAAAAGCCATTTCCATACAAATTAGGAATTTAAAGGAAAAATTTAAGAGGAAATATGACTTTAAATCTTACCTTACCTATTCATGGAAATGAAATGTTTTATCATAACTTGTTCTATGTTTTTCTTGTCAGCTTAATATTCCTGGGATGAGGGTACCTCATTGAAGAATTTATTTCATTGATCTAATTCATCTTTTGACATACCTGTGAATCATTTTACCAATTGCTAATTTATTTAAGAGGTTTTGGTCCACTATGAGCAGTACTATCTCTAGGCAGGTGGAGCTGCACTGAATCAGAAAAGTAGGTTTTCGAACAACAAGGCACAACAATGAGTCAGTAAGCAGCACTCCTCCCTGATTTCACCTCAGTTCCTCATTCCCAGGTCCTTCCTGCTTCCCCTGTAAACTATTGCTGTGTAGCGGTTTTCTCAAAGATTGAAACATTATATGCCTCACAGAATTCCTCAAGCAGTACAGCAAACAATTCAAAATGGCTTCAGGAAGTCACTGAAACTGACCAGATTCACTAGGTCATTCTTGGCCAGAGGAAGCAATAAAGCTGCCGAGAGTTACTCTCAGTTAAGTCAAACTGTAAAGATTCTGGGCCCTGAAGAACTTCCTGGAAAAAACAGAAACCAGGCAGGCTGTCTGAAAAAAAATTAGACCTACATAGTTACTTTGAAGGAACTACATGTTGAGTTCCAACCTTTTGAGTTGCCTGTGGGCTGTTTAGTGTGCTCCAGTTTCCCAGATTTTGTGATTTGGTGATGCAGCTGTCTTTAAATTGCTTTTTATTATGAACCTCCTGTACATCTCTACTTCTCTCATGCTTCTGTAAGTTACCCTAATAAAACTCATTGGATTTTAAAGTTGGACTTTGGCGATATCAGTATGTTGACCTACCATTGACTCTCTATCTGGGGCAAGTAGACATATGTGCAGTGTTTCCCAGGAAAAGTTTTGTCGCACAACACCTGTATTCCAGATAAACCCATTTCTCCCCAAGTTGATTTTGGTTAATGTTTTTACAGCAACAGAGAAGCATACGAGATCCTAAGTATTTAATATATATAAACATAAAATTGGATCATGTTTGAGTCAACAAATATTTTCATCTCTTCCCTCTACCATTTTTTTCTAATTCAGAACATCATTTTCCTGCTGATCTGTTCTTTTCTAAAGGGAAATGGAGGAGGGTGAGTTTGGAGGACAGGATTAGGGAGCTTGTATGAGTGAAAGGAGGAGAAAAAGCACTAGAGACATATTTTATCAGAGTAGAATCAAAACATTAATGGTTGTGTTACTCTTTGGGGTAAACATTTCAGTTCTAAGCACACTTTACTTAGGGTTATAGACAAGAAATAATAAATTATATAGACATAAGGCTTTAACAAAAATTTAAAGCATGTTTTAACACAAAAAACTTAGGAATCATAGTTATTATGTTAAGAGAATAATGGAAAGTAGATCTAGTTCAAGTATTTTTTCGTGAATAGATAAGACATTTTTTAAAAAAATCTATTAACTAGCATTTGTTAATATTACATTAGCTGAGAAATCTGGAGACAAACTGAATTCAGTTTTTTAATTATTTGTAGAATTAAACAAAACTCTTTGGTGAAATATTGATTTCTCTATATGACTGAGTGTTGAATATTCAAGTCTCCATAAATCCACAGTTCAATGGGTGGAAAACTATATAGTTGATGGTAGAAATGGGACACAGCTAAAGATTCAGTTCCTGCTGTAGAGTAAGGTTGGCAGTTCATTGCCAATTTCAAGAAAACCTGCAGGCTGTCTTATATTTTTCAAAAAATAGACAAAGTTTTCTATTAGACTCATATCAGAATATATGAAGACATTGAAGCATTACTATATAGACAAGGGATACATCTAACCCATGAAATTCCATATGCCAAACAATTAAATGGGTGCCTTGGAAGATGGAAGGAATCATGTTATATCAGATCTTGAATACATGAGCACAGGATATAAGGTTACAAAAGTGTACTCTCCTGCAGTACTGTCTCTCACTGTCAGTGAATATCTTGAAAGCTAGTGAGAGGGTAGGTTGAAAGCTTATGGGCAGGTTCAGTAAGACTGACTGAGAATAAATTTTTAGATTAGGAAAGTTAGCAGCCTTAAGGACTGAGTCTTCTAGACAGAAGCATAGTGTAGGTCATTAGGTTGTCTTTTGGTTCTGAGAAAATATCTGAGGCAATCCACTTGGGAGGGAAGAATTGTTTGGCTTGTGGCTTCACAGATTTCCATGTATACTCAACTGTGAGTTAGGGACTATATAAGGCAGAAATGCGTAGTATGGAGTGCCTGACTGATCTCAGCTCTTCATCTCATGGACACTGAGGAGCAAAGAGAAAGTTAAGATGTGTTTGCTCCTTGAATAAATATCAGATAGGATGTTATGGTCAATTTGACTGACATCCTTTTCAGCTTATCAAAGCACCCCTCTGCATGTATCTGTTATGGTTCTACAGACTATTAAATCATGAGGTGTTTCATGTAATTCAGGGCTTTCTCCTTGATGCATTCAAAAGTTGAATGGAATCTTAGTGGATTTTTTAGAAGAGGTGGGTCACTGACTGCACACAGTATCCTGTCTGCCATGATTTGTGTTTCTTTGTTCCATCATGATTTCCCTGTATGATGGACAAATTGTCAGAAACTGTGAGAAAATGTGTTTTTTAGTCACTTAAGATGCTTCTGTCATTTATTTGTAAGTCATGTAAAAAATGGCTAACATAATTGTCTTCTTCACAAAAAGCCTGATAGCAGTTTATTACTGTATTGGCTTTTACCATCCTTCCTCTGATATCTAAGATGTCAGCATTCAAGAATCATTAATTATCATCCTAGTGTATTGTCACTGAGGACAATATAATATGTACTAGCTGTACTTTGAATTAACTATTTTATGGGATTTTTTCCTACAATTAAAATCAGTTATCATTGTTATGTACTTGCATGTTTATATTTATAATTTCTTTCATTGAGGTAAGTTTTGTGAATAAAGTAGTTTTCAGAATATAATGAGAATATTACATTTTTTATAAATTTTAAATGGATACTATATTAATTGCTATTTTAAAATGTCATGTGAATAACAGTAATATAAGTAGATTTGTCATGAAGACTTCTTTTTATGTTAGTTGTTATGATACTTATAACAGTTTATGTTACTTTTCATCTTAAAATGGTTAAAATGTATTCTAAGGACACTTTAATTACAGAGCTAACATATACATACAAGTAGCAGACTGAGTAGGTTGTATTTATATACTTAGGAACATCTGTATACACATGTATCTAATGAAAATTATAGCAAAAGAGACATAATTTTGAAAGAGAGTGGTGGTTGCAGGTGGAAAAGGGAAGAGGGAAATTATTTAATTATAATCTCAAAATAATAAAAAATATAATTTTAAATTAAGAATTTTTAAGTGTCTTTGCTATGCTGTAGAAGAGTGATGGCTATCTATGTTGCATAGGTTTGAAGACAATATTTGGTTGCTTAAAAAATGCTCTTTTTGAATGGTCTAAAAGAGAGTGTTGTCATAGTCTAGAAATAATGTACGCTTCCCTATGAAGTAAATTATTTTATAAGACTCTTCTGCTTTGTTTTTTCTTAATATTAATTTTTGAATATGAGTGCTCTATAAGCAATGATATTTTTGCCATGTCATGAGCTCCTTGAGTGACATAAGAACAGTTTGAAGATAGTTACTATTTATATTAATTTTTCTAAAATTTTAATATGTAATGACTTACCATAAAGTTTTCTTAAAACATTGAGCATCATCCCCCAAATCCCATTGCTGAAGTTTGGCATATAGTCTGATACAGTCTTTCTAAATGTTATGGAAGAAATGTGTATAGGACCACAGTTTCAGAAAAGAAATTCAGACACCTGTTGATTTTGTATGGTGACCTTAATTTTTTAGAAATTGTCAAGCTATCTTGATGGGATCTGCTAAATATACTAATACTGTGCTATGCATACACTGTAAATCTTTAGACTCAAATAAAATATCATATCCAATATAATTCTATATGAGTCATTTTAATACAATTAGGCTATGAGGTAGTTACATATTTGTAGGAATGGTGATTTTTATGAAGACATAAAGATATCTGTCATAACAGAAGGTTTTTATATAACAATTAGCATTAGACCTCTCAGCAAGGCCGTAACTTAATAGTATCTTTTAGATCTCCAGACTACATACTAATATTTAGTCTACTAATATTTAAACTAAATAACTTTTACCCCATTTGTGGCAATCTGTTAGAGCAGTGAAAACTGAATAATCAGTGACTTTTAGTAAACAATGGAAAAACTGATAAGGTATAATTTCTCATAGATGCAACACCAAAATCTTATTTGTATTGGAGGTATTTAAATAGCAATCAAAGACAGGTGTGTGTAGAATTAAAAAAAAAATGTATTATCTAATGATACTTGAGAATATCCTACAAGTCCATTGTATCTACTAGTCAAGGCACATATAAACTCACAGAGAGTGAAGCAATGGAAACAAGGTATTTATTAGCTTAGTATTTTTATGGCATATTTCACTGAGAGAACAAGTAGGTATTTGACTCTTGTTTCTGCTATTGGGACTCTTTTCCTTTTGTTGGGTTACCATGTGTTGAGGAATAGCATATTTGTAAAGATATGTTGCTGTTTCAAGTTGCTTACCTAAGGCACTTGATTGGTCTAATAATGAGCTGAACAGTAAATAGCTAGTAGAGAAGAAATAGTCGGAAAAATAGTCTGAGCTTGTGGGAAGCAAAAAAAAAAGGGGGGGGGGAACCAGTCAGCCAGAGCCCAGCCAGCCAGACACAGAGAAAGCAGAAAAGCAGGATGGATAGCATGTAAATATGGAAATCAGTCTCAGGCAGCACAAAGATATATAGAAATGGGTCAATTTAAGTTAAAAAGAGAGAGAGAGGTATAGAAACAAGCCTAAGTGAAGATCAATCATTTATAATTATAAATATGTATCATATCATGAATTTTTGGTTGGCAGTCCAATAAAGTATGCTACAATTAGCATCCAACATGGGGCATATATTTTGGCATAGAGGCTGAAATAGTAGAAACGGAGTTTATAATTAAAAATTCAAGTTAGTAGTTAATCATCTATAATAATCAAACTTGTAGTCCTATTTGGTATGTTTTCAAGATTAAACAGATATATTTTAGACAAATAAGTGATTTCAAATGCTTCAGAGACCTACAAAATATGTCATTTAAAGTGTTTAGTAACCTGAGGCTTTTTATGACAGTGAGACATGTCTGCTCTTGGCAGTACCAGTCTACTTCATTAAAAAAAAAAAATGATGGGCATTGAAGAACCTCCATATGGAATTTGGTTTTACTGTGGCAAATCTAGCCATTTGGGTAAGAAACTATCCTTGCCCTGACTGCTGACAGCATACCATTCAAACTGGAGATCCAGGGCAGAAAGGAAAGCTACAGACAAACTTTGCCAAGACAAAGTGGAAATTTTTTCCCACTTAATAGAAATGTCTGCCAGATATTCCATGTTCATAGGCCAAAGATGAATGGCTCAACATTCAGAGAAACTTTGAATGATCATCCAGTCAACCACATGCCTCTGTCATCTCCCCAGTTTTAGGTTTCCTGCACTGTATTTCCTGTTTAGTCTGGTAATGTTATATCCTACTGGGTCTTTGGTGAAGTTGAAGACTAGATAGTCATAACTACAATTTTCATCAGTGATAACAGAAGGTAAATTATGTACAAAACTTTGTTCTCACCAAGATAGGATAATTAATGGAGTGTTTTCTCTGAATCTGCCAAATATAAATTAACTAGATATTGTAAACGTAATTCTTACTTGATAATTGTTCTTATTGTATACAGTTTTGCTATATTAAAGGTAAAACCTTTTTTATTTAAACCAAGAGGGGAAGTGTTCTGGAATAGAATATTTGCTTAACTGTGTTAAGATGTGTTATATTTGTGTTGCAAAACAATTGTTTTACTACATAAAGATGTATGCTTTTGTTTATGTTGTACTTGTTTAACTATGTTAAGATATGTTGCTGTTTGACTTTCCCTGCCAAAGACACCTGATTGGTTTAGTGGAAAGCTGACCTATCAATAGCTAGGCAGATAGACAAGGATCCGGGAAAAGTAAAATGAAGCTAGCTAGCCAAGGGCCTGCCAGTTTGGGACCAACCAGCCGAACACAGAGGAATCAGGAAAGCAGGAAAGACAGTATGTAGATGAGGTAAATGAGCCTTAGGACAGCACACAGATAAATAGAAATGGGTTAATTTAGGTTTTTAAAAAAGCCTAGTTAGAAACAAGTTGGAGCTAAGACTAAGCATTTACAACTTACGATTTCTCTGTGTCATGAACTGGGGATTTGCAGTTCAAGAAAGGCTGCTACAGTCATGTCCAAATTTGGTATGATAGAGTTTGCTTTATCTCATTATGTTTTGTCATCCTTTGTTGTCTCTTGGAAGTCTGTTCCTTCCTAGTGAGAGACAGAAAGAAAATGAATCCTGAGAGGAGGGAAGCTGAAAAAAACAGGGAGAAGTAGAGGGGAGAGAAATGAGAAATGGATATATTGTATTAGAAAAGAATCTTTTTTCTATACAAATTAGTAAAAAGAAAACTATAAATGAATTAAAGAAATGGGAAATGCATTCTGTGAATTGTATACATGTTGTAATAAAGCTAGACTTAGAAAATTCAAAAATATTAAAAAGTTGTCATGTATTTTATGTTTGCTGCCATCTTTAGATGCAATCATTATATAGTGAACTCCAGGATGAATGTGCAAAATACAGTTAAATCATTTCATAGAAATCGTTTCTCATCCTTTTCATAAAAATCAGGTGATTATTTGTGTCCAAAAGGCTCAATACAATGACAAATTAATATTAAATCTTAGTTTATATTAACATGCTATTTAAATAGGCAATGATAAATACTACTACAAAGTATATCAATCAAAAATCATTGCTTAGATACATTTATTTTGATGACAACAAATAGTTAATAGATAACTAGGTTAAGAGTAGTGGGATTTGGAAAGGAAAGGAAATTGACAAGACAGATAGAACACAAATACAGTCTCTCTACCTATCAGTAAACCTCTGTTACGGCCAGCCTCCCATGAGAGAACACATTGAAGAAACATGACATGTTTTCACCAGTGGGAAATTAATAAAATTATTGTGTATAATTATTCTCCTACTATAGAATTTTTACTTAACTTCTCAAGTCACAGAAATAAAAGTTTTAAGGTTCTGTTAATTATAATTAATAAGTTATTTAACTGCTATATGTAGTGGTATGACTATGAAGTTATCAAAAGGCCAGCCAAGGACTTGCTCTTGATCCTCACAGGTGTGTCTGTGCCTTCCAATGACTGTTTGAGGGCATGTGCTCTGGCACATCGCTCCCATCGATGTTCTTATCAGAACTAACTGACCCTTTGTTTTCACCCACAAGTTTTAAAATCATTTGTTCATTTACCAATGTGCTGTTTTCACCATTTCTCACTGTACTACGTTTTCACTTTGCTTCTGGCCATCTTATTTCTCATTTCTCTCCCCTCTACTTCTCCCGGTTCTTTTCACCTTCCCTCCTCTCCAACTCACAAAATAAAGCCTAGCTTGTTAAGTGTATGTTGTTGTATGATGGATGCACAAATTCTCTTCTCAGGTTTCTATATAGAGTAAATACAGTCCATTATTTTCTTTTTCTTTTACATTTTTCATTTACACATCAATCACAGTTCCTCTTCCCTTCCCTCCTCCTGTTCACCTCTCAGCTTCCCCCAACCCCACCCTCCCATCCACTCCCCTAATGCCTCCCATGGAGAGTCAACAAAGTCTGGCATATCAAGTTAAGGGGGGGACCAACCCCTCACCCCCTCCCTGTATAAAGGCTGAGCAAGGTATTCCTCTTCAAGGAATGAGCTTTAAAGTGCTAGTTCACACACTACAGATAATTCCTGGTTCCACTGCCAGAGGCTCCACAAACTAAGACTCCAAGCAATAGTAAGGAGGGCACCTGAACTGGCCTTTACCTGCAATTAAATTGGTGGCTACCCTAATTGTTATCACAGAATCTTTATCCTGCAACTGATGGAAGCAGATATAGAGATTCCCAGCCAGCACTGGGTCAGGTCGTTCCCAGTCCAGTAGAAGAGAAGGAGGGTTTGTATGT
Source organism: Phyllotis vaccarum (assembly GCA_033318265.1). Classification (NCBI taxonomy): domain Eukaryota; kingdom Metazoa; phylum Chordata; class Mammalia; order Rodentia; family Cricetidae; genus Phyllotis; species Phyllotis vaccarum. Next base: position 14,652,852 of record JARWLC010000011.1, on the reverse strand, counting down.
ATGATAAAGATGGGGAAACCCACAGTTAAGGCTGATCTGAGCTACTGGAAGCTCACTGACTGCACTGACGGCTGGGGAACTTGGATGAGATTGAGTTAGGTTGTCTGAATGTTAATGACAGTTGTGCAGCTTGGGCAGTTTTTGCTTTTTGCTGTTAAAATGTTCACATATCGTTCCTTCAGTCGAGAACATGATATTCTGACATTTTTAATACTTCAAATAATCTTTGACAATTTAAAATTGTATGATTCAAATACAAGTAAAGCATGAGAGTTACAGAGAAAGCATAAACAATATGAAACTAAGTGAAGGTAAAGGTTTGCACAGCTGAAGTTGACCCGCTTGCTTTACTTTCCGCTGTTAAAATGCACTTCCTCTTTTTCGTTACGTTGATTTGGAATAGGACATGCGCGTTACACGTTGGGCCCATAAAACTCATGATTAATATATTACTATGAAAATTATCATTGACTATGGGCTTGTTCTTGGAGTTCTCAAGTCAGTTTTGTTAAACAATTAAAAGGAATTCTTACATTTAATGAAGATATGGTTGTACTAACTTGACAGCTTTACTTTAGATTCCCCAAACTGTAGGATTTACAAGGCCATGAATAGCTGGTAGGCATAAGTAAAAGACAGGATATGTTATGACATTCACTGAACCAGGTAACACGAACAGAATTGTTTGCACCCTTCACTTTGGGAAAGCAAATTCCATGGCACTCTAAAAATAATTGAGCTTATTATCTCCAAATACCATTTGGAAATAAGTGATCAGCAGTGTAGAGTCATTAAATATACACAATTGGAATATTGAGCTTATAATCTATGAGAATGACTTGGGATATATTGCCTCATTATTTTATTTTATAGCTTAAGACATAACTTGCATTATGTTTCAGTGAACAATGAGCATCAAACCCTGACAAAATTACCTCATTTCTTTTTTATGCTTTCTCAATATAGGCAAATGCATTACAAACTCTAATTTATTCTGACCTAGAAATTGCTCTCTAGCATTTTTCTATAAGCCCTGGCTATATAATAAAAGGAAGTTGTCCAACATAGGATTATTTTTCCCAAATCATCATTTATAGTTGCAAAAAGTTAGAATGAAGTAAAATTAGCTGTCATAGTCAACTTGCAGCATAATATTTCCCCATGCATAACTTTGTTTCCTAGGATTAATGCCACTCTACATCATAAATAAGAACTAATACTCATATGGCCATTCTAGTAAACATCTCTGAAGTATATGTGCCTGAGACATGAAATTTGATTGTAAATTTGTTTTGAGATATAAAGTGTATAAAAGTATAAACAGTATTAAGGAAGATTCTTCATTACACAAAAGAACTGAGGGCAGAGAAGAAAAAAGAAATATAACTGTAATTAGTTAGGGATAGTAGGAGTTGCTTTCCTTTTAAATATTTATTTATGTTTTATTTTATGTGTATGGGTGATTTGCCTGCATATGTCTGCATATCACATGTATGTAGTGCCCATGGATGGGAGAAGAAGAGGACATTGATTCCCTGGAAATAGGTTTCTAGAGAGTTGTGACCACCATATGAGTGCTGGAAACTAAGTTGAATCCTCTGTAATTGTCCTAACTACTGATCCATCTCTATAGCCCCTGATGTTTTCATCTGGGATTGGTATCTGTCAGTCTGATTCTATTCAACAACTATTATAGTCCATATTATAATGTTACATTAGAATTTATATATCTTCATTAGAGTGAAAATGGTCAGGCTTTATTATACTATATTAATAACACTTTCATTATTGGGCAAAGAAGGTATCTGCAATGAATACGTGCTATATAGTCCTACTGAAAAAAAAATTCAAAGCAGGTGGTGTAAGGATTCCTGGCATGCAGCAGCCAAGTGGTAAACACAACATGGTGCATAGGGAGAGCACGCCCTAAGGCGTGACTAAGTAAATCTGTACCTACCCCTCCTCTTAAAAGAAGATGCCATGCAAATGTCTTTCTCTTTTGTCTTTTGCTTCTCAGCCCTTGTACTTGCCCAGCAACTCTCCTAATAAAGTCTACTATGGCACTGGTAGTGTGTGTCTAATCTCACATGTAAAACCAATAGGTGGAACCTGTGTTAGTTATTCTGCTAATTCCGAAAAAATCTAAATGTAGCAAGTCATGAAGAGAAGAAAAGGTGGAATTTTGCATGTCATTTTGTAGAAACAAATTTACTGTCCACAATCATTATAGCTTTCATAGAGACACTTACAATGTCATCTTTGTTCTTAGATAGCTCTCCACACAAGATGGTGCCTGGAACAATGTAAAGAGTTGACTCCAGCAGGCATGGAAGAAGAGTCTAGAAATAACCATAAAGCTGCTGAGTTAAAGATATAAAAAGGCAAATATTGGATCTGTAAGGATATCACCGATTTCAGAACTCAAACAGCTGACCAAAGGAATATAGGATTGGGCTTCCGCATAGTTTACTTTCTGTGTTACCTTTCTGTAAAGAAAATACCTAGAAATGAGATGGTAGGCTGATTTCTTTAAGGTATTTAACCCACTACCTTCTCATATCACTGCTCATCTGAATAAGACACAATTCAAATATTCAATATCTGTCTCTTTTGCTTTTGTGTGTGGTGACAGTACAAACATTATTTTTCCAGTTACTAAAGGAGAAATTCATCTTTGCTCTAAGACCCATGGTTTTAAAAGTTTCTGTCAGTAACCCCTGGCTCCAACATTTTTGAGTCTCTAGTAAAGAGGACATTATGACAAAGTATGTGTTGGAACAAAGATGTTTATCTCATGCTGCCTCACAAATACAGAAAGGGTCCAGAAACAAGGTATAGGCTTCAAGATGTAGTCAGTGACTCATTTTATCCAAACTGTTATCCTTATGTCCTATATACCATGATATCTCAATAATAAAAATTTATAAATTTGTCATTATTAACCTATTGATCACATAAAAATCCTCCATGGTCCAAATATTTCTCGAAAGCACCACCAGCTAGAAATAAAGTCTTACATCCTTAATCTGTCGGATGACCATATCCAAACCATAATAGACTCAACCTTTTCAGACAGATATCAGAACAGTGCTTTCCAAAGGTGGAGAGAGATGCTCTCTAAGTTTAAACTAGTACTAGATAAGATTTTAGAGATGCTTTCAGTTTCTTATGCCTTGACTGGTAATGGTCATGAGTGTCCCCATTGACAAAGACCATTGAAATGTGCCCAAGGATTACACTCCTGGTTGTATGTCTGCTACAACTATGATATTTTAAGTTTCCAAAGAAAGTAAAAAAGCCATACTCATTAGAAAATAAACAGTTTACAAGGTTTCCTGTCTCCTTCCATCCCCAAATGCACAAAAACTAACAGAAGGCCACCTGCTAGGAGCCTGAAGCAGACAAAGGACCATCTGCCAATCTTTCTCTACTCAAATTTTTCTACTCTTTTCTCCATCTTTTATGTTCTAAACAAAAGGAGTGCACGTCTTCCTACTGTGGTCCTCAAATTAAGCATCTGTGGATCCTTGATTTCTGAGAGCTAGATGGAGGGCTTTCTACCATTGAAAAGGGATAATAGTAGCCTTTTTCTCCTAGCACCAAAAATTTAATGGATGGCATTTTCTACATTTGATACTTTTTTCTTTTGTGAAATTACCTTAAATCTTTATTCTCTGCTATCACCATTTTCTCCATGTAACATTTTATCAAAAGTGAAATTGGTCAGAAAACAGTAAATTCACAATAGAAAAAAAAAATGTATGAACTATTGGTTGGGTAGGACTATGAAAGCATTTTTAAGTGGGTAAACATACTGGTCATGCAGTAAGTGTATAAAATACACCTCACAAAGCCCAAAAAAGAAAGGTCATCAGTGTAAGATATGTGTCAGCCAATGTTCTGTTTGTAAAAGTAATATGTCATAAATTGACTAAATAACGGATAGGGTACAGGTTATTTTGGCTCCAGTCTGGGTTTGAAGTGAAGGAGGAACAATTGAAATTTGTCCTATTGTTAGCAGAGTTCCAAGTAGCGATATCATATAACAGAGATGAATGTGTGGGGGTCTATCTTCTGGTCTCTGTAGCTCTTTTCTTGTAAAGTCACCAGGACTCAAATAAAAGCCTTCTTCATGACTTTACATAACTTTAATTACCCCCTCAAAGCTAATTGCCACCCATAAACACTGTGATCAGATTAAGTCTGTATCCCTTTAATATCTCACACTGGGGACTGTGCTTAAATAAAGGAAACCTTGTAGGAAACAACTGAACTTTAGCCACAGCAGAGCCATGTCTTAGTCTCAGTTTCTACATTATTCTGTAACCCAGAAGATCAGGCAGAAAACCAAAAGGCACGGTTTATGTTAATTCAATATTAAGTTTATTTTACAGACAATGTCTTTAACTTTTTAACTTTACTCGTGTTATTTTATAGATGGGAAAGTAAATCTTAAATATAGCTATTCCTAACTCTTCTTTAAAATACTCGGGACAAGAGGTGTTGAAGTGTTTAGCATTCTTTAATTTAAACCAGAAAAAAAGGTAAGGTGACATTTTTGATCAGTGTTCAATATGCTTTGAACATAGGTTATTGATACCATCTTTGCTGAATTCTGGGATATAGAAATCACCTCTTAGGATATGGTTTTTTTTTCCTAAAAAAAATAAAAAATGATTTTACCAAATGCTTTAGCCCTGGGTATTCTATATAATGCCTTTGTTCTCTAACTCTGAAGGACATCAGCCACTTCACCAGTTGCCAATAAGGCGAGCTTCCTCATTCAGAGTTCATTAGTTTTTAATCATTAGCATAGAGAGCAGCACATGTAAAAACAAATGATAAAGAGAAATGAAGGCATTACCAAACAGCTCAAGGCTTAGATAGAAGTTGTTATTATGTCCCTGAGATTTGGGACAACTGAGGAGAAGGAAACATTTTTCTTATCATATTTACAAATTTAAAAAGTAAAAATAATAATAATGATAATTGAGGAGCAAAGAAAACAGAACTGTATAAAAGATGTTTGAAAACCAAAAGTCCACTATTATGTTGTTGTTTTCCATTCTTGCCCTAAGTGAAGACACAGATAAAATATTTGTGCTTGGATGACTTCAAAAAGACAGTTTTCCCTTTTGAGGAGAAAAATGGTTCTCAAATCCCCTTGTTGATAGCATCAGCATTGGCTGAACCTGGCTCCATGGTGTTATCAGATAATTCGTGTGTTTTCTCTTCAGAAGCCTAACTCTATCCCATCTTTCATGTGTCCTAACTGTTCGCATCCATATCTCATTTTGCTATCTAGAGATATGAAAAGAGAATTTTTAAAGTGCTACTGAACAGTCATCTAACTGAGCCTTTCTTAGAACCCTGATGCTCGTTGGACCAGTGGAAGTACTGAAAACTTCTCAGCCAGGAGTTAGGGAGAGGTATGGGGGCTCAGCTGTCCCACTGAGCCATCTCAGTACTGGATCAATTTGGTAAATATCTCTGAGACATTTAAATCAGATTTCTCAGATTTTTGTTGCTTTATTTCCTATGGAGATATTTAAACTTTTAAACAATAGTTCCCATTATTTAGTGGTTTTATAATTTCAAATCATTACCTATTCTTCCTGATATAGATTATAGTTTGGAAAGAGACAGAAATTCAAGATGTGAGTCACACCCTGAGGTCGGCTATACCTGAATATGGACTTCCATAAAACTTCACACAATATGTAGTAGGTTAGCCTGGCTCCTTGGTGTTATCAAAAATTTGCATTTTTCTGCTTCAGAGAATAACTCTGGAATCTTTTATTTCAGCTCATACTACAGTGCTGCTGAAGACATGCCAGCTGTCTGGTGGAATGAGGTTCTGTGTAAGCCGGCATATAAGTCAGTCAGCATGCCTGTCTCCATTCCCTGTCGGCTACCTGCTATCCACATCATCCAAGATGGTTTATTTAACTGCTCAATGTGTTTCTTGTAGGGCAAAAATGAATCTAAAATATGATTTGTTTTTATTATACTTTAAATAAATATTAGCTAATTCCTTTTCATCTGATCTAGCACCATGGCGTATGTGAACCCTCAAGAACCTATAGATACCTTTATTTCATATGATTACGATCCCTAGGACTTTACTCACAAAACTTCAGTACTGGAAGATGCTGTTAAGACTGTACATCTAGGTGGGGGAGGGTAGAGAAATGATAAGAGATTCCTATATTTATTTTTCTCATTTCTGTAACAAAATACCCAACAAATCCAAGTTGAGGAAGGAATGCTTCACTGTGGCTCAAAATCTTAGGACTTGGTCCATTGGGGTGAAGGTGTGAGGTGGTATGAAGAAACTGGTCACAGGCTGAAATCAGAGTGACGAATGCTTGCACTCACATCACTTTCTGTTTTAAATTAAGTCCTGCAAAGCAATTTATGGGATAGTGAATTCAACAGTTGGGATGCATATTTATTTCTAAGTTATAACTTGCTGGAAATGCTTTAGTGGGCACTCTCAGAGGCATGTTTTCATGGTGAGTCTAAACCTAGTCAGATTGATGATGAATATACCATCACAAATTGCTACTGTTAAGATATTAGTTTTATTGTTAGATTATTGATACAATATCAATAAATGTCATGCACACAACATAAATCTTCCACTATTATGAGAAGTCTAAAGAAAGTGATAGATTTTAAGAGTTCTGGAAGATCTAGCCTAGGTCAGGTGGTGATAGGGAGCTGCCCTTTACCTGTAACTTTGCCCAACCTCAAGTACCAAAACTTAGATGACACTGTGTGAGACAGATTCTGGCTCTCAACTCCAGCCTCAGTACCTCTGCCATTGTACATGTTTAATATTTCTTTCCAGAAAATCTACAAATTCCTGAGATAAATAATTGCATTGATAGGTCTCGGAGCATAACTTAGTGGTTAAGAGCACTTGCTCACTGGGACCCAATTTCAGGTCCCAGGACCCACATCTCTCAGCTCACTGTGGCTTGTATCTCTGGTTCTAGATATCTGTCACCCTATTCTTGCTTCTACAGGCACTTAGTTCACATATTACAAATACAGAAATGTAGGCACACACAAAAATTTAAGGTAAATATATATAAATATAAGTATTTAGGATGCACACACACACTAATAATACATCTTTACTGAGTTCTGAAATCCGTATAGTATCTTATAATAGCCTTCTCTTCAGCAGGCAATTTATTAATACTTTGATAAAACATTCTGCATAACCATAAATTGTACATTGAAAGTATACCTTTTAGTAATGTTTAAAGTAAGTTGACAATATTGTTCAGTGATCATGAAAATCTAGTTTTGAAAACTTTTAGTACTGCAGTAGATTAACAGCAACCTATGTATAGCCAGTCTCGTCTGTGTTCCCTAACCCTAGGCAACATGATCATTTCTCTGTGTTTCTGCCCATCTACTGAGATTTAAGATATAAGAGGAGTCACATATTATATGATCATCAAGCCCACATTTATATGCCATATTTTAAGGCACACATATGTATAGATTGACTTTTATGTTTAATAAAATAGGAAGATAGAAGGGTTCAATAATGTTGCCTATAATCTTGGCATTTGAGAATGGATCCAGTGTCACTTTCAAGTAAATAATGAGTTTATGACAAGCCTGGGGTATACAAGACCCCCTCAAATAACTAGAAACAGTATAAAGAAAACATGACATGTAGTCTATGCATGTCAAGGTTTTGGAGAAGGTGAAGATTTGGGAATATGCATGACTCTTTGCCTAAACATATATGGTTTGTCTTAATTGGAGTATCATATAACGCAGAATTCATTGATTGTATATGATGTTCATGTTCAACATTTTACTTTTGAGACTATAATTTAATTATAACAAGTAGCCTTTCTCTTTCTTTCCTCCCAAACCTTCTCATATATCTCCTCCCTTTCCCCTTCAAATTCATGGCTACTTTTTCACGCAGGTATTGAATGTATATATACACATATTCCTAAACATGCCTGAACAGTCTGTGTGAGTGATGTTACTTATATGTACATTTTCAAGGCTGGACATTTGGTACTGGACACCAATTGTTCTGTTTTTTCCTGAGGAAGATCACTTTCCTGCTCCCAGCCTTTCTCAGTTGCCTATACTTCTTTGTGACATGCTGAGGACTTCTGGGCTTTTCTCCATCCAATTTGACAAGTTCATTGGTGTCATCTTTGTTCAGCTCATGTTGATGAAACCTTATGAGTGTAGCTCCTAACATTATCAGGAGACACAATCTCACAGCAAACTTTTTGTTCCTGTGGCTGTTGAAGTCTTTTGTTTCCTCTTCCACAGTGTTCCCTGAGTCGTAGGTTCAGAAATGTTTTGTAGATGTGTCTGTCAAGAGAAGATTACAAAAATGTGCTTCCAGGACCAGTATTCATACATTGCTTATAAGGAATAAACTCTGGTTATCATGTTTTAATGGGGTTTTTTTTTAGGTGCGTATATAACTGGGATTGTAGTATTTGGTTGTGTGTATTTTTGTCTTATCTTCAACATATTGTCTTGAAGTTCCAATCATGTTGCCAAAAATGATGGAAAGTCATCATTTTATGGCTGAGAAATATTTATGTGAATTCACCGTTTTCATTGCCCATTCATCCATGATGGGTATATAGATTGATTTCATATTTTAGTGTGTAGAGAACATACAAATGCCATACTCTCTTCAACATATTATTCCTTAGGAATAATAACAAGAAGTGGAATTGCACAGTATTTACTACTTCTATTTGTTACAATGAGGTTTCTTGGTCCCAGGTGGCCAGAGGTCCAGACCCACAGACCTGCCGCCCGTGACCCTTTAGACACCCACAGCTGCTCAGCCCCCCAGAAATGACTCAGACGCTTATATTAAGTTCATGCTGTTTGGCCTATGGCTCAGGCACATTGCTAGCTTGCTCTTTCATCTTAACTCAACCCATTCTCATTAATCTGTCTGTCATGTGGCCTGTGGCTCACCTGTGTTCCTTACATGCTTCTTCTTGGGCAGCTGGCTTTGTCTGTCTGACTCTGCCCTGCTTCTCCTACCTATGTTATGATTTCCCCTCCTACTTTTTCTATGGTGCCTGGCATGGGCCAAAACAGCTCCTTTATTTAAAGATTGATATTCACAGCATACAGAAAGACATTCCCACATCATCTATTTGTGGATGTTTGGAGAAAATCCCATATAATTTTAATAGTGGCTGTGCTTATTTGTGCTTTCATCAACATTGTGTGGGATTTTTTTCTTGCTCTACAATTTTATTTGAATTTATTTTAGTCACCTTTGATAGTAGACACTAGAATAAAGTGTTATTTCACTATGATTTTTTATTTTGTATTTCTGATTATTGATCATATATAAATCTGTTGACCATTTGTACACCCTATTAAAAAAAACAGACTGAGGAATTGGCACAGTGGGTAATGTACTTGTCATGCAAGATGAGGAACCTTTAATGTCAGCGCGGGAAAATAGATATCTAGCAGAAGTAGTGAGTTCCACATTCATTTCGGTACTCTGTCTGATAAAAGATGGTGGAGAACAATTTAAGAAGGCATCACAACACGTACCTCTCTGTCCATATGTATTTACTTATACATGATACTACCCCACATACAGGTGAGTATATATGTACGCAAACATGGCTACAATAATACATATCACATGCAAATACACAAGCAAAAATAAACAGTAAAAATAAAACAGTTGCTTTAAAAGAATTTCCCACATTTTAAAAGCATATTATTATTAAATTTTGAGTAATATAACTTTGTAATTAATTCCCAATTCCATATACTACTTGAAAATGTTCTGTAATGGTTATACCTCTGTAGTAAGAGGTTTCTGGCCTGGACTTTCGGGCCTAGTCTCAAGGTTTAGGCCAGCAGACCCACAGACCTGCAGAGACACACAGATGCTTACAATAGTTTTAGGCTGATTGGCTTAAGGCCTAGGCATATAACTTGCTAACTCTTTACCCTTAAACTAACCCATGACTCATATCCTGGTCAGCCATGTAGCTTGGTACCTTTTTCTCAGAGCAGCATATTTGTCCTCTGTTTCTTCTGGCTTCTCTCTGGCACTCTTCTCTGTTCTGACTGTTCCTAGAGTCTTCTTAGTTTGGTAGCCCCGCCCACACTTCCTGTCTGCCTTTGGCCAATCAGCACTTTTTATTAAACTCATAGGTGGGGACAAGTATTTACAATGGAATAACATAATCCTCCTACATACCTCCATTCTGTAAAGGTTTTTCAAATATATATGGTAAGAATTCGTTATGGCAATTGATTATATAAAAGATTAATATTTGCTAAGGGATTATATAAACACTAGCTGATACAAAATTTAACTTTAAGGCAGCTTTTGGAGAGTTGATTGTCCTGCACAGTGATGGTGCCAATCCTATCCCAGAGAATGTAGGAATAGACAGGAAAGAAGGGCAGCATGCCACTGGGTCCTCAATGGGAGCTGGTTACGCCCCATGTAGGGTTTTGAGACCCCAAAACTATGCCTCTAGGTCTTCATCAGTAATTCCTGAATCTCACCACATCTCCTTTTGTCTAAGAAAGTTCTAAATCTGAGTATAAGACTATATACAATAGAAGTAACTATAGGGTATAGGGTAAGCAGTAACATAAAAAAGTTCAAGTTACAAGTAACAAACAACAAACTTAAGGTATGCCTTAAATTCCTAGGATATTGGTCAATGGTAGTACATAAAGATTACTTTAAAGACATTTATCTTGAATAATATACTCATAACTAAGATATGAGATAGTAGTAGCCTTAACTATCTAGTCTTTGACCCCATTAAAGATCTGAGGACAATAATATATTACCTGAATAAGCTGGAAACACAAGAGAGTAGCTTCTAAGATTTAGGAGGTGACAGCAACAGTCAGCTGCCTTAAGAGTCACACACAGCTTTTCTGCACAATTGGAACATTTACCTATTTTGTCTATAAGCCTAGGAAATTTGACAGATCATTTTAGAAGTAGGGTATTTTGAGAAACTGTCTTATTATTTTCTTGGCAAGTTTTAGTAGTCTTTATCTTTTATCTTGCTTGTCTGGATTGGACAGTGTGCTTACTGTCAGCAGTTGAGGCAAGGGTAGTTCTTTGCCTAATAGGTCATTGTCTGCCAAGGAAGACAAACTCCTTATGGAATGTCCTTGATGCCCAAAACTACCTCAGGAAAGGAATAGTGATGCCAGGAGTTATCATATCTTTCATAGCTGAATTCTGAAAAACAAAACATTAAATGACATCTTCTCTAGGTCTGTGAAGTGGTTGAAGATGCTTATCTATCAGATATATTTTACTATATATCTGAGAAACCTAAGTAACATGACTATTATATACCAAACTTAAGAAACTGTGATCTGTCAATTTTATCATCTTAAGGATTGAATCTTACATTGTAAAAATATACAATCTATAAATGGGTGTACAGTTTTTAAATACTGACTTTAAGTATGACAATCATATATATACATATATATATGCACATTAAACAAAGGGAAACATATAATGTAAAATGACAACAGTATGTTAAATATATATAAAATATAATAAATATATAATTATACAAAATATCTAAATAGAGGTATACAAAACATCTTAAATAGAAATAGAATATGTATATGTGTGTGTGTATAAATATATATATATATATATATATATATACACATAATGATACAAAGGCTAGAATATTTAAAAAGAGGTAGAAATTGTATAGTGGAAATGACAACAAAATGCTTAATAGGTATTAATTTGCAAAATATTTTAAATAGAGGTAGAAGCATGTGCAAAATATGGTAATTATAGATTTAATTTATAACAATATATAAATTACCTTAAATATAAAAAATTATTTTAGATTTGAATTTGTATTAATATACAAATTATCTCAAGTAGACATATAACATAATTTTGTATTTCTATCAATATACAACCATTTATACTAGTAAAAATTGTTTATGGTTCATATTTGGCTACTAATTATTTACAAGTAGATACAATAATCTTATCTATCTATCTATCTATCTATCTATCTCTCTCTCTCTCTCTCTCTCTCTATATATATATATATATATATATATATAAAGAGAGAGAGAGAGATCTGTCTTATATTTTCCCCTTTCTCTTCTTTAGAGGGGATTCTTGAGTCTATATTATTTTTGACTCATAACCTAAATATAACTTATAAACACCCTAGCAAAATTATAATGATCTACAGCCTTTAGAGGACAAACTTATTGGGAGCGGGGAATAGTTTTTTATTGTGTATCTTCAGGCTGGCTTGTGGGTGTCAGTATCTCTGTGGGATCTTGTAAAAACTAAGACAGTGGTTAGGTTCCAACTGACTGACTACAAGCGTCTAAAATGGGTTTGAGAGTAGTGAGTAAGGCCATCTGGAGTTTTCGTTAGAGATGTGGCATGAAGGTGAAGGATAATCATAGAAAGCTATTTGCAACTGTCATGAATAGTCTATATTCTAAAAGCAGTAATTGTGTGGTGTACACCACTTTGTTTTCTCAGACCATGTAGAATCGTGGTGGGGCCCCATATTGTGGTTTGTATACAGCCACAACTGTACAATATTTCAGTTTAACTTTATTTTTCAGTGTTTACTTTGTTTTGTAAATTTTGGCAGTTCTACATAAAATTTCTGCCCAGACCAACAGTTGTAGTATGAGGTTTCTGGCCCAGACTTTTGGGCCTAACCTCAAGGTCTAGGCCCACAGACCCACAGACCCGCTGTCCCACAGTCCTGCAGAGACACACAGATGCTTCCAATCGTTTTAGGCTGATCAGCCTTAGGCCCAGGCATATAGCTTGCTAACTCTCTAACCTTAAGCTATCCCATGTCTCTTGTTCAGCCATGCGGCTCGGTACCTTTCTTTAAAGCTGCATGGTTGTCCTCTGCATCCTGCAGCTTCTCTCTGGTGCTCTGGCTGGCATTCTGCTCTCAGACTTTTCCTAGTCTGGTAGCCCCACCCATACTTCCTGCTGCCTTTGGCCAATCAGCTCTTTTTATTAAACCAGTGGGTGGCACAATTATTTACCATGAAACAGCACAATACCCCTACAAACAGTCATGAAGCAGGCTCTAGATACTTTCTGAAGATGCACAGTTTAGGATTCCAAGTTTAAGTTTTCATCCATTTTGAGTTAATTTTGGACATGGTTAGAGAAATAAGCCTAGTTTCTTTTATTCCTGGGGATATGAGAATCCAATTGTCACAATAATATTTATTGAAGAGATGTTCCTTTCTCAGATGAAAGATCATTTGCCTGTAAATCCAACTTTTTTTGGTCTTTTTATCAATTTCTGATTTTTTGTTTGTTCATTTGTTTTTTTTTTTTTGTGTGTGTGTGTGGGTTTTAGTTTTATTGTTTGTTCTCTATGGTTTAGTTATTATCACTTCACATTTTTAAGTCAAGCATTTTAACTCTAGCTTTGCTAATTTTGATTATTTGAACTTCTTAGATTAGACTTATTTCTAGGTATTTTTATTTGTTGTAGCAACTATGAGTAAGTTTTTTTTTTCTCAAGAATTTAATTATTGCTATTTAAAAGGCTGAATTTGTAAATAGATTTTCTGTGCTGCCATTTTAGTAAATTTATTTATCTCTTTAAAAAGTTTGACATTCTTCAAGTCTGTTAACATATAGTTTTATTAGAAACTAGGGTTTGTAGATTTTTCATATTCATTTTCTTCTATTTTCTTAGATCTATGTCTAAGAATTCCTCTGATAAATTAAGTAAAAGGACAAATGTTTACATCCTTTTCCTATCAGTAGATAAAACAATATCAGGTTTTTTTTTTTTTTTGGACTATGATAAAGACTGTGGGTGTTTCCTACACTCTTCTTATAGTGTTCAATTTTTTCTACTGATTCTGTTTCACAAAAAGAAACTACAAATGATTTTCTCAGGAATTTTTTATGGTTAGTACTCTATAATAGTATAAAATTCAATTTCTAGTTTTAGATTAAGAGTCCTTATAAATTACTAGTCAAGAAGACATGTTGTTTATAAATTTAGACTTATAACTTGATATCCAAAATTAAAGAGTGGTAAAAGCAACCCTTTCATTAGGAATCAACTTCACAAGCAAAATTTCAGTCATATATTATGAATTATAATGCAAATTTAATTCAGTTTTGTAGCTGCCATTTAGAAATTGTAAAGGTTTCCAAGTATTTTCCGTTTGCTGTTAATTTTCATGATTTAAAGTTATTTCTTTTAAAATACTGTTTTTAAAGATATTACAATTTATTACCCCTAATGTGGTGAATTACTTTAATTGTTGTCATGAAATTGAGCCAATCTTATAATTCTGGGTTAAATATCACAGTCTATTAAGACATGAACTTTATATTACTCTTCTGGCTTTGTTTTCTAATCCATATACTCCTAACACAAAGAGTAAAACCCAAAGTCTTGGTTTTCATCAAGTCACAATAGCAATGCAAAGAAAATAGAAAATTGGAGTCATAATGGGCTGCAACTAAGAAGAAGTGGGAACAAATCATGAGAGAAGGAGATGGCGAGTGAGAGGAGCAACAAGTAGAGAGAAAAAAAGAGATGGATATCTCGACAGAGAAAGTCAATGTGGCGTGAGACCAGGTACTAGAGAAACCTCCAAGAACTCACAGGATGTCCCTGGCTAGGATTACATCCAATAGTGGAGGGGGTGCCTAAACAGGACTTCACCTAGAATCAAATGAATAGCCATCCTAAGTGTCATCATAGAACCTACATCCAACAATGAATAGAGGTTGAGGCAGAGATTTATGGCTGAGCACTGGGCCATCCTCTTGGTCCAGCCAAGAGCAGGGGAGGAGAGTCTATATGAGCAAGGGAATAGGGATTATGTGGAAAATTCCCACAGTGATGGCTGGCTGGAGTGCTGAGGCGCTCACTGAATCAAGAACAGCCACTGGAGATCTAACTGGAAAAGGAGCTAGGTCCTCAAGGGTAGGAATCTGTCCATATGTGAAGCCTTGAGGAGTGGGATCAGACTGTGTTCCTGTGAGTGGCTTAGCAACTTGGAGACCATTTCCTGCAGAGGGACACCTAACCCAGTCTTGATTTGGGAATGAGGAAATCAATTGGATTTGCCAGAAGTGGATGAGTCACACTGAGTTGACCCACCTTGTGACTTCTTGCTTTTTAGGGGGAGGGGGGGGATGGTGAGGCTGAAGGAGACTAGAAGGGATTGGAGTGGTAAGGGAGAGGGATCAGAGGAACACATGGATAAAAGACTTTTTTTTTTTTTTTAATAAAAAAGAATATAATGAACATACAAAAAAGAATTAATTTCATTATTTAGAGTGTTCTCAATGACTTCATCCAGCATAATAATAGTGCATGTATGCATCCAACATACTTTATTTTTAATATACACCTTGATTTCTGCCTATGTATATCACATTTTACAGTAAGTTCTTATCTTTATTGATAAACCAATGTTGTTTTCTATTAACGGAAGCACTTACGTTTAAATGATAATAGCTTCCTTCAAAATGTATTCTGTGTAATAATAGCCAAGAACAACCATGATTTTGAGACAACAGTTTAATTTATTATTCAGTAAATAGAGAAAATGCAGCTTCCAACTATATATTAATTCAAATATAATTAATAATTTTAAAAACCTGGAACAAATCCTCAAAATTTCTCAGTTTAAGCTACTAATAAAGTCTATGTTTTCATTAGAAGAAAAATACTAAATAAATGCTTCTACAATAAATGGTATAACTACTGATACTATAAATATTAAAATGTAGTAGCAATAATTTGATGGTAGACTTTAAATGTTACAATGAAAATGGTGCTATACTTAAATTAAATATGCAGCTAATTTATTAGAAAAAACTAATTTGTTAGTGACCGAACCTAGCTCATTCAAAATAAACAACTTAATTAGGAGCTAGTAATATTTTACTGTAATTGGCATCAGATACTCCCTGATAAATGTTGAGTTTTATCAATGTGATCAGAAGAAAAAATTAAATAGAAAATACTCTTGATAAGTTATATTGATTACTTCTTTGTATAATTGAATGAAAAGTTTCTGATTGCATACTTTTAAGATGAAAGTTGAATTTATTTCATAATTTAAAATAGGCATATAGGTGTGACTCTATTGGACTTATATAACATCATGATTAAAAGTAACTTGGTGGTGAAAGTGTTTGTTTCATCTTACAAGCCTCAAGTTGTACTTAGTCACTGAAAGAAATGAGGAAGAAACTCAAGGCACAATTCTGAAGTCAAAAAGTGATGTAGAGGCCATGGATGGAGGGTTGCCGCTTCCTGAAGTGCCACATGGCTTGTTCAGCCACATTCTGATAGCACCTAGGACCATCTGATGTGTGGAGGCACTGCCCACAATGAACTGTACCCTCATTCATTAGTCATGAATCAAGAAAATGCACCATAAACTCCACTTAGGCCAATCTAGTTGAGGCATCTTATTAATTAAGGTTCTTTCTTTGCAAATGCCTCTAGTTTGTGTCAAGTTGTTATAAAACTAAACTTCACAGTGTGGGAAGAAACTATTTTCTGATTTGTTTTTCTGCTATCCTATTTTTAATACAAAAAATAGTGTTTCCAAAAGTGAGATTATAGAATATTGTAAGGTATGGTTTGAAAATATTGCTATAGACAGTCTACTCAACACACCGGTATGTTTCCTCTTGGATAAGATGAGGCATATTCAAGATTTGTATATGTTCTTCCACTTGTACGTTTGCTTCAGTTTCGTATTTTATGGGATTTTTTTCTCAACTCAGGTTCTTGTCTTTAAGTCTATGTCTCTGGCCTGTTCCATTCAAGTTAAGCATGAGAAAGTTTGTTATGAAGGAATGTCTAGCCTATTTATTTGAGTATAAGAACTGGTGGTCCTCATTATGTTTTTCTTTTTCATCAATCTTAGTGGTTTTAAAGAAATGCTTCATTCCATCTATGCTTTACTTTTATGCCTTTTCTATATCATTTTATTACTATTGCTTCTCTATCCCTTGGCACTTTATTTAAGTCTGCTTTTGTCTCAGCAAATTTTACTTTATATTATAGTTTCTTAACATAAAAGGTTAGGTTGTTTTATGATAGTTCTAAAACTACTATTGCTTTAGTTTTGTTTAGAAGAATTAATTCTGTGCATTAATGTAAGTTTGGGCATGTGCACTTGCATTAGTATCAAAGAACCTCATATTCAACATTTTATTAAGGATTTATATACATACATAATACATACATACATTGTATGTGCATGTGTGTGTGTGTGTGTGTGTGTGTGTGTGTGTGTGTGTGTGTATGCTATTTAAAGAGCAGCAAAATAGAACCAGATTGTGACTCATGTCCATGATTCACCACATAGAAGGCTGATAGAGCAGGACTTTTGTAAGTTTGAGGCCACTTTTGTTTCCATAGTGAACCTAAGTTTTACCTGGGCCAATCAAATACATTTGCAAAGTGATCAAAGATACTGTGAGACCTATCTCAATAAATGAACAACAAAAGAAAATAAATATGCAAATTATAAAGAGGAATAACTGAAAAAAATGTGAGTATAAATTAAGCCAAGTGCAGCCAAAATCACAAGCAGACCAAGGGATGTGTGGAAGCAAATGCATGATCATAGCAATGGAGAATTAGTCTTCTATCATCAGAGGGAAGTTTCTACAATCATAATATGTTGTGTTTTCCCACTGTGATCTATAGAGTCAAGTAAAATCAAAGCCAGAACAAGATATTTAATAGATATGACAGAAAAAAATGCTGGATGTTGTGTTTGTCTGAGACCCAGTTCACAAACTCAAAGCCAAGTTCAGCTACTTCAGGAGTTTGAGCTCAGCATGGAATATACCATGGATTCAGATAAGTCTGGTCAGTTTAACAAGGCTCTGTCTCAAAATAACTGAATGACTGTATGTACATCAGTGCAAAACACTCTCCTTAAGTATATGAAGTCATGATTCAGGCTTCTTATATGCAAAATATATGGATACGTGGATGGATGGATGGATTGATGGATGGGTGGATGGATGAAAATACAAAGGAAAATCTATATATGCAGTGGAATGATTCTGCATTTGTACTGAGAATGGATTTAAGAAAATTTAAAATAAAACAAGATACATACACTATTTGCTTAGCTTTCCCCATGTGCAGAGAAGATAAGAGTACTCTCTAATCATGTGTTTTACATGCTACGGAAGTTGACAATACAAAGATATTTTGGAAATTCTTTCCTTGAAATATAAACTGAAAATATGTATATATATATATATATATATATATATATATATATATATAAAAAGATGTTAGATTAACTTGCCATGCTTGTACCTCTCTCTGTTGCCCCCCTGCCGTGTGTATGTGTGTGTTTCTCTCTCTGTATCTCTGTTTCTCTCCCTCCCTCTTTTTCTTGTCTTTATATCTCTCTATCTCTGTCTGTGTCTTTGTCTCTGTCTCTCTGTGTGTGTACGTGAGTGTGTGTGTGTGTATTGTGTGTTTGTATGCCTCTACCAGTGTGTTTGACTAGTTGTCATCTGTGTAATTCTATGATGTGTATATCTATTTATTTCTCTCTGTGTGTGCCTGTGTGTTCCTTACTAGAGATGCTAGTAAATACTATCCTGAAGGCAGGAATTCTTCATTGTATGCTAGCTATTTATTTATGTATTTATTTCTGTTGTTACTCCAGAACCTAGTATTATACAAGGCACATTGCCATGTTACTGTATCTGTTTTTTTTTAAATAAAGAAACTTTCTTTAATATAGTACATTCTTTACATGTAATCAAAAATACTCATTTAAAAAATTTCTTAAGCATAAAATTATCTTTCCCTGTATTTATAAAATTATGTTGTAAAACACACACACACACACACACACACACACACATGATTGAACAAACTTGTACAAAAGTTATATCTCATTAAATTTCTACAAATTCTCATAAAATTTGTGTACATCCAGTGGTTAATAGTAACATTATGTTATATTCTTGTACATGTCTCCTAATGCACTGGTTTTATTTTAAGTGAAGCTATTTTTAATTTGCTCTTTTGCCATTCCCTAAATACCCTGTTATAAATATCTGAATTTTAAGATATTTATAAAATACCTGTAAGTCACAAGACACTTGGGTTTTAGTGTCAAAGTCCTGATATACAAAACACTTCAGTGGACTTTTTTTTTTTTTTTTTTTTAAAGAATAAAAGTCTATGTTGGATTTTTTAGTAGGTGAAGCGTGTTTAAGGGTAAATTATAAATGTACAAAAAGACATTAAAAGAGTTATACCTGTGATAGTTTTGAGTTGAATCTTTAACACAATGGAACTGTAAAATCTCCTGACCAGAGCTCCATAGCCTAGAGGTGCTGACCACATACCAGCAAATATGCAGGAACTTGCATCTCTACAGAAGATATAAATTTCTGCTGCCATTCCCTTTAGTGGAGTCTCCCCAGAATATTTGTGTAGAAAGCTACATGTGACCAGTTTGCCTTTAAGCTGTTTGGACAACAGTTTCCAGGATGCTTCTTCCTTGTCACTACTTGAGCTAAAAACAAACTTCGGTATCCTTTTAATGAACAACAAGTTAAGGCTTTGTTTGGGCAAACAGAACATAGGGCTGGTCCTCTGGGAGATTTCTAACAACAGCACAGCTCTGGCCTGTAGCAGTACAATTCACTCTCTTTTCTGTTCCTTTCAGGCTTCTGTGTACAGCAACCTGTTTTTACAGTGAAAACCACACACGAGCACTCCCGCGGCTCCATAGGATCCCATTCATCTTAGGTTCAGAGCTTAGGGCTAGTCATTTTTGTCTGGCTCTCTGACTCTGACTGTAGGCTCTTCAGACCTGCATCTACTGACATAAACGGTGTTGAATTCCCAGTCAGTGGCACTTGGGTCAAGTGCTATAGAAATGATCTCAAGAACGATATGGCACACTCTAAAGCATAAAATCAATTCTTGGGACATTAAAACCAAAAAGCTTCCACATGAATAAAACTTTAGGCAACTAACTAAATTTGCCTAGTAAGCTGACACTAGATATACTATGTGAATTTTAATATGTATAGTCCCATAGGCATAATTGTTGAGTTGTGTACTATTAAAAGCTTATAAATGGTGAGAATGGAAAAGTATAACTAGGTTTTGGCATTTATTTTTTAGCACAATGTGACTTGAGTACAAATGAAGATAAATTAGAAGAAGTTAAAACAAACAAGCAAAAATAAAAACAGGAAGAAAAGCAACAGTAACCACATGCCCTCTGAGAGAGGGCACTTTAGATAATGAGGACCAGGATGGGGTGTCTAATGAGAAGGACACAAGCTTTTATCATCCTTGTGAATTAAAGATTAAACTATCTGCACTGGAGAGGTTGATGCTGATGCTTCAGTCATTAAGAGCATCCATTGCTCTTCACCTGGATCTGAGTTCAGTCAAACACTCAGGCAGTGTGGCTCACAAATCTTCTAAGTCCAGAATCAAGGGAGTTTGTTCAGTTTGTTCCCTCTGGGCTTAGACGACATAAGTACTAACATACAGAGATCCCAGTATTTTGATCTGTATCTCTCCTGTTATCTTCTAAATGCTATATAGATATGTTCTTTTACATATAATTTTGTTCCTAAGAACACAGCTTTGATAATACTCAACATTCTATTACTTTAAATTTAAAATTTCATCCAAAATGTCATGCAAATTGTATTTTCTTCTCTTTTGATTTAGAATCTGTTATTTTGGATCAAACACCTGTGTTTGTTGAAGTTGTAAGAAGAGAAAGGCAAATTGTATAAATATTCCTATTTCTGCAACCAGCATAACTGTTTCATTGAACTCTTTCCAGTGCTCTGTAAATATCTGGACCCTAGGCAGTTGGCATTCTTTCAGAAATTTGATTTGGAAATGATCTCATCATTTTCTTAATGTCTAACTTAATTTTACAAGAAAAGGAAGTGTTCAAACACTCAGCAGAATTGTGTACAAGAAAGTATGCCAAGCAAAATGTAAACACCCGTAAAATAAATTGACAACATGTCAGGGCAGAAGAAACCTGGGTAATTTAACAGCCCTCTTGAAGGTATTTTACTTTAAAAGCTAACATTTCCTTATGCAGTGATTAGAACATGTGCTGCTTTGAGAATCTTTATTTTACTTTCGTTTTATTTTTTCCCATACCCACTACTGATCCCTTGTCCCAGTCCTTCCCTCTCACTCCCTCCTCCTTTACTCTTTAGAGAAGGCAAGGAATCCCAAGGTGAGTCAGTTCAGTATGGCCTATTCAGTTGAGACAGAAAGGAATCCCTCCCTGAAATATCAAAGCTGAGAAAAATGTCTTCTCAATAAACTCTGTCTGATAGACTCTGGTCTGATTGCAAGAGGCTCCAGAAACTGCCCATGCCTCTATACTGTCATTTACCTTCAGGGGCTCCAGATCCCTTCCGTGAAGGTTTATCAGCTGTTATTTCAGAGCTCCCAACAGTACAAACTGCCTATTCCATGGGTCTCCCCATTATGGCCCTGATCCCTTTGCTCATGTAATCTCTCCTCTTTCTCTACAGCTGGACCAGTAGCTCAACCCCAGGATAGTTATGGATTCCTACATCTGCCATCAGCTGCTAGAGGAAGGTTCTATAATGGCAGTTAGGGTGGTCATTCATAAGATAATAGGGAAAGGCCAGTTTAGGAGTCCTAGTTGGGCTCATCCTGTGGGTTCAGATTTCTCTTTAATCCTACAATGGATCCCTCTCTCAGGATATCCAGTTTCTTTGCTCTCCCTCTCTGCCCTCCCCCTCCCCCTTTACCAACCTGTTCTCTGTGTAAACAATGACCATAGTAGGAGGCCTTGCACATCCTTGATACTGAGGGGCTGGGTCCTGCCAGAATTCAGTATGTTAGCTTCTGTTAAGTAATCAAGGGAGACCTTACCCACTTTGAGGAGTGGATGGGGGGTGGGGGGAGGTGGGGGAACTTAGAAGGGGGAGGGAGGGGGAGCAGTGGGTGGTATGTAAAAGGAAAAAACCTAGTTTAAATATGGTTTAATCACTATACCATTATAATACTTGTATAACATTGAATTCATACTGGAGTCATTCTTATAGAAAATAATGTCATAGCCAAAAGGACATGCAGAGTATCAGGTCAAAGGCTAACACATCCATGGAATTTGAGCATATTAATTTTAAGCCCAATGAACGAAGCAGTGATTCTAAAAAACTGGTCTATTCCAAGATCCACAACCATGATGAGTTCCCTAAATTTAGGGTTAAAGTCTACCTCTTTATATGCCACCTATGTAAATTAATATTCATCCCCTTCTCAGTGGCCTAAACATGCTGTAAGGACTAGCCTGACAAAACAAAAGTCAGTTTTTGTTGCCAGGTTCTAAGATGTGCTGGCTTTGGAATGAGTACCTTACAAGTCTGAACTTTTTTGTGTGTGTCTCTCTATCAGCATTCGTCCTCCTTTTGAGATGAAGTAGATATGTAGAATGATTCATCATCACAGGGTGTATGACTATTGCTTTATTAAAAACATTTAAAAATAAATATAATAAATCAGGGGTTTCCCCTATCAGAATACTACATACAAACGTACTGTATGCTTATGAAAATTTTGATTAAAACATTTTTCACCAGTCTGTCCTTTTAATTAAATAAAGCTCGTTCAGTATTAATCAAGGCACAAAGAATTTATGCCCCAAATCCAGATTAATTAAAATTCTGGGAGCTTGGGGAACATGCTGCGTACAAAGACAAAACTAAATCAATCCAAACATGGTATTTATGAATATGGACTGATTGTGAACATAGCATAAATAATATCAATGAAGAAACATATATCAAATATAGGATAGGGTTAGTTTATGTTATTTCATGTATTGAAATGTAAATATGAACCATCATTTTGAATTATGATTTCTATTTTCAACACTTATTGTTTATTAGAGAGTGATAGTGGTAATCTCTCAACGATCCTAAAGATCTAAGTACCTGTTAACTACATAAGCAAAGTGAGCCCAAGGTGGAGCTTCTCTGTTTTTAGTTTGTTTGTAATATTACTCCATTCACCATCATATCCTCCTGGGCAATATAGTCTATATATTCTATGAAGGGAAATTTGATCCATGGCACAGCACAAGAAAAATTAATGTTTAACCTATCAGTACTGTTCATCATGTTAAGAAAATAAACCTAGGTATCTTTTAAATTTGCTTGTTTATTTGTTTGTGTGATCACATATGAATGTGTACAAGCATGTATGCTTCTTTTTACTTTTCCTATGGATTTAAAATAACAAACAAATAATAATAGTAAACACAAATGTAAGTTATTTAACAAAATAGTTGCCACAATCTAGCATATATATTTTGGTGGGTTAAAGGCTCTTTAAAAACAATTTTTATTTTTACATTGACTACAACCTACATAATTAAAATTGTGATTATGCACAAACATGCACACACACATAATTTTAAATACAAACAATTGTTCATTCATGGAACATGAAGACTAAAGCGGAAATTACATCTCTCATGTAAGAGGAACAGGGTTGGAACAAAGCTCAGAAATATTACTTTTGTTAAGCGTTACAAAAAAATAGGTAGATAAAAATAAAACTGAAAAATGCATAATATATCAAAATGTTATGAAAATATTATTTATGGACTTCAATTTCTAAAATAAAAACAAGTCACTGATCTTGTAGGACTCTGCTTTTTTAAAAAAAACCAAAGTTTGTATTTGCTTTTTCTTCTGTGATCTGAACCATAAGAGCACATGCTCTTATGAGCAAACAGACTGATTTCAAGAAATGTGCAAATATCTTGACTTTTCCAAAAACACCTGTTTTATAAGATTCAGAAGTCTTTTTCAAAGCATGTTTTCTCGTCTCCCTTTTGAAGGCTATTCTCAGTTGAAAACTATTTAAATAAAAATTTTAATGAGACCCTAATGCTTCTCTGTCATTGTTTCTGTAGAGTGCCAGTCCTCACAGGTGAGGAGACGATGGGTGTTGTTGTGGGCTCTTCATACATACTAAATTGATCTTTTCCTCATCAAAGATGAGATATTACATATTTATTTCTGGATATTGGATCAAAGAAGAAAAATGGCTCTCACATATATAGTGCCTTCGTTTTAACATGTTGGTGCCTCATAAAAGTCTCCTCCTTCACTTCAGAAAGAATAGTAGGTGTCTGCAGGTTAAGAAGTGAATCACTTGTTTGGTGTATAACTGACAGAGAAAAGTTTAAAAGCCCAGACACCTGTACACTTGTGTCCACATCTTAGAGGCAGTCTAGGTCTTCATTTAAATGGCATCTATGGTGACATTTGTATATACAGCTGTTTGTGGTTAGTTTACTAGTCATCACTTGAGGCTTGTTAATAAGGATGAAGGAGAGTAGGTGTAGTAGTTTCCAGGTAGTGACTGCATGCAATTGATTCAGGCTATTGTTCTAAACAGTTTCCATTGCACATCACTCCAGTGGTAGCTGTCAATAGCATCTAAGCTATACACAAACATTTTGTTTGGGCTCCTCCTGGACACTTAAATCAGTTGAAACCTACAGTTCTTATTTATTAAGCAAACATGTTAGTAGTAAAAGTAGAACTCGGAACAGAGAAGAAGAAAGAAAATTTCATGTTTTTCTTGGTTTTGAAGAATGTGAATTTATATTCAGAGGCTTCCAATTACTGCTAAATTTAAATATTGTAATTTTTGCTTTTTCTGTATGTCTGTTTGTTTTCCAATAGCATCGGGTCTAACATGTAACCAAAACTACAATTAATTCAAAAAGACTTCTACTATTTTTGAGCTGTTTTACAGGACTGAAGTGAACAATGAAACAGTGGTATCAGGGGTCTTCTTTAGCACAAGGGTAATGAGTGTGCTCTTTACCAGCAAATCTAATTAAACATTGGGGAAACATTGCCAAGTGACATTTCCACCATGAAATGATTGCTTTATGTTTCTTTGGGAAACTAGGTGGGAAGTCAATTTAGTGTTTCTGAATATTTAGAATATCTAGCTATCGTATGTAAGGATTCCAAGTATTATAATGGTAGTTGTATTATGGTATGATGAGAGAACGTCTTGAAATTCTCATTGCTTTAATTTTTTATGGTCAGTTTTCACAAATGGAGTTAGTCAAAATCAATTGGGAGAACGTTTCAATGGTTTCAATATACCAAGAAATTTCTGATAGCTTACTTTCTTCCAGTACTTCCCAGAAGCCCTTGCAGCTGTGTGCCAACCTTCCATCCTATGATGGCTACCACTGCCTGTGTGGCTTTTAAGAGACTGCCAACAAATATATTTTTCATGTTTCTCTCTTTTTAAAACATTTTTTTTAAAATGTCTTTAAATTTTTTTTTTCTCTGCCTCCCTCCACCCTTCCTTCCCACCATCCTTCCCTGTCTCTCCTCTTTCCTAATAGGGGCTTGTATAACCTACACTGACCTCAGACTCACAAAGTATCTGAGAATAATCCTCAACACATTGTTGCCTTGAATTCACCTCCCATGTCCTGGGACTACAAGCATGCACCACTACATTTGATATTGTATAAGATTATTCTTATATTTTCAAGTGAATGTTAGGATAATATATTCTTAACAGATTACTCCAGTATTTGTAGCATCTAAAAATTACCACATACTCTATTTTTGATTTCTTGGTGTCTACATGTTTCCTAAAATATTTTTTCAGAATATCTAGTATTAACTTTTAAAGTCAGTATCAGTACCATGCTAGGGGTTTGGGGTTTTTTATTGTTGTTTGTTTGTTGATTTGTTTTTTTAACAAGAAGAATTACACACAAAAAAAGAATACTCTTTTTTTTCTATGAAGACAATGATATGCTGAGATTTTGGAACCCTATAACATTGAAACTTTTAGGGTATTGCATATATTTCTGTATAATGCCCTTATACACACATAAGGACCACTGGGGGATTATGTAGGGGCCACCTTTGATTCGAGCAAGTTCCTGTCCTTTGCAGTCCTCTTCCTGTGTCTAAAATCTATTAAGCTTCCATGAATCAGTACTCTAAATATTTCAACATGACTGTTTATATTTTCCAATGCTCATTGAAAAGATGATTTATATAAAATTCACACTTCATTTGACCTTGCAATAGATATTTTAAGAAGCTTCCCATGTCTCTGATTTTGTCCTTGCAGAATCTATAATTCTTATATCATGCATCGTATTATATTTTGTAATTAAAGTTATAGAAATAAGCTTTTTAAAGAGATTAAATATTTTGATCAGTTATGGGACTATTAGTCTGATGTCTGGTCCATGTTCACTGCCTGCTCACCAGTGATATGAGGAGACCAAATAAAGTCCAAGCCTGCCTATGTAAGGTCTGTTCCTTTCTTATAATGTAGAACTCATAAAACTGTTCATAGTACGTACTATTTATTTGGAATACTGTTTTTTATTCATTCTTCTGCAGAATATTAGTGATAAATTTGTTATGCTGGATTAGTAATAGATAAAATGAGATTACCTTCAAATAAATTTGTAAAACAGCTTAATGAACAAAACATCTTATTTGCACTTTGCATCTTTCACTAACATTTTCAACTCTAAGTACATTATAAATAAAACAAGAAAGTTTAACATGTGATGAAATATTATTGGATTTACTAAAAATCAGAGGAACAATTAAGTACATTTAAGGAGAAAGCTTGAGCCTACAGTTATAATTTGATCACATGCAAGCATTATTTACTTATATTTTGCAGTAATTAAATTCTTCCTAGTTCATGGGGTGACATTAAATATGCCAATATGTCATTGTAAGGCAAAATGTCATGAGTTCTAATAAATGTGGATGGCTGGGCTTTCTGACAAGGTTATAGTATACCTGTTGTCTATACTTACATAAGTGTCAGGTCAAACCCACAGCTACTCAGAAAAAGAGAGGTTATTCTGAGTGGATTTTAAAACTCTAATTGATGTTATTGGCATGAGTAAATCAATATTAAATGTTTTGGAGTAGGGAGATATTGCAGTGGATAAAATGCTTGCTATATAAATATGATGATTTGATTTCACATTTCTAACACCCATATTAAGAGTGTTTATAATCCCAGTGCTATGTGAGAAGACAGCCAGCCTGCTCAAATTATGAGCTCCAAACTGTGGGAAAGACCAAGTCTCAAAATTAAAAGGTACATTGTCATAATGAAAAATATTCATTCTCAAATTCTGGCCTCCACAGGTACACACTTGGGAATGTGCACCACCACACACATGCACAAAATGTATACACCACATACAATAGATAGGTAGCTGCACAGGAGGATCAGCAGATAGATCAATCAATCAATAGTTAGATAGATGATAGATTCATAGAGTGATATGTGATAGATAAAGATTTAATTTATTTATGTTTTAACTGATATGATTGTATTTAATGTGAAAGCTTTGGTGACTCTATCTTGGTCTGATAGGTAAAAAGTGTATATTTGTTTTGCTCAGCTTTGCTGAAATAGGACAAACAAGATGTTTTGCCAAAAAGAGCAACACAGGTTACCTCCTAAAGAACACAGAAGTAGTTTGACTGTTGCCTGAACCTGAGGTACTTTCTGTAACAGTGTAGTATTCTTTGCTGATGCTCTGGGCTGTGTATAAGCCCTGGGCAGAATAAACACAGGGCGGCAGTATTTACTGGTCTTCCTGTAAGTAACTTTGTCCTGTCTTGTTCCTAATCCTCACATCCTGTTTCAGGCACTGTCCAACAGGTTAGCTATAGCTAGTTCTGACAATTTAATCAAGATGTTTGGCTGTGTTGAAGTTTGTGTTATGATTAAATGGACATTGACAGTAAATACAAACAAGAGCATACTTGCTGTGCAAGCATGAAAACGTGTTTTAGGTTCCTAGAACTCACATAAATGCCAAACAGGCATATAAGCCTACCAGTAATCAAACCAGGAAGCAGAGGCAGAATCTCTGAGACAAACTGACTAGCTAGACTAGCCAAATCTGTGAGCACAAGGCTTCAGTAAAAACTACTGCATCAACATATAGAGACATATAGAGATGGGGAATGAATTAGAAATACACTCAGCACCATGCTATGATACAACCTCCATATGCATGTAGACTTCCATGTAAATGTATCTAAAACACATGTGTATCCATCAACGCACATGTACATTGTAGGAATAAAGGAAACTTAGAGTCAGATATTGGGGAAAGGCT
This sequence comes from Phyllotis vaccarum, assembly GCA_033318265.1. Taxonomy (NCBI): domain Eukaryota; kingdom Metazoa; phylum Chordata; class Mammalia; order Rodentia; family Cricetidae; genus Phyllotis; species Phyllotis vaccarum. The sequence goes on along the minus strand of JARWLC010000011.1, from coordinate 14,624,583 downwards.
GTGATTTCAAAGAGAGATAACATCACAGTCAAATCTCACCCAGCTGTCTTCCAACTTCCCTAGCTCTTCATGGCTTCTGTTGCTTTAATCTGTCTTTCTATGCTTGCCTTAAATACTCTTTTCACCCCAGTTGTTTCACATCCAGGTTAAGATTAAAGGCATGGGCTACTACTATTTGGTAGTTAGCTTTGACCTCACAAAAAAACAGAAAGATCTCCTCTGTCTCTGGAGTTATGGGATTAAAGGCCTGGCACCACCAGGCCTGCCTGGGAGTCTGGAACTATTTCAGTAAACTAAACTGGCTTCATACTCAGATCTTCTGGGATTAAAAGCATAGGTCACCACTCCTGGATATTCCCTGTGCTGGGATTAAAGGTGTAAATTACCACTCTCTGATCCTCCTGAATTGACTGTGGGGAGATCTCTATGATATTTCAGACTGGTTTGTATTAAATATGAAGCATGTTCCCACACATGCAAATAAATAAATAAATAAATCTTAACATGTAAAATTCCATCCTTAATAGCCATTATATAGTCAGGGATACCATGGAATCCTCTCCTTTAGTAGTGGGGCCAATACAGGCAGCTCCAGTACCAAGGTTAGATGAAATCATTATTTGATATAAAGGCTAAACTGTAGAGAAATCACTATAAGTCACCAAGCTTAAAACATAACTTCTTAAGCAATCTTGATTTAATGCTCTTCTGTAAAGAAAACTCCTGGGTTTGTTCTATCCTTCTCCACAATTGTATTCCAAATGCCTCAATTGTGAATAATTCTGTTAGTGAATCTGCTAGAATTTTCTGTTCTTTTGTTGGATTCAGAGAAAATCATACAGAAGTACTTTTTACAAAGAATTGAGAATTATGATACATCAATAATAATACAACACTGGAGACGTTCCTAGCATATATTATTTCATGGACTTCTTTTATTCTGTGGGTTAAAGCATCACTTCAGTAAAGGTAAAATCAACAGGAGCATTTCTTTTCTTTTTTTTTTTTTTTGAGGGAATCGTGTAAATCTTAATTTTCTAGACTAATGAGTAGGTTTTCATCTTTTTCATTCTTGACTGGTTAGTCAACTTTTAACCTAAATCTTTCAGATTGAGTATGTGCAAAGTAAAATTATTGATTCTTTTTACCAACATCATTTTCCTTCACTGTTCAGGATTTCAGAAGGAGACATGACTGTTCTTGTTGTTCAGAAAAACATCTAAACTTGAGTGTCACCTCCTGCCATTGCTTTAAATTTGCTTGTTAGAGTATTCCTGAGTCTACACTAACGGCTAGGACAGAGCCGTACACGTAAGGAAAACATAAGGAATAGCAATGTATTGATTCCAGTGGTGGGTGGTGGAAGTCCACAGTCAAGAGGTGAAAAACATGATGTCTGAGAAATGGACATTTCAGGTTTGTATGTGGTACTTCTTATGAAAGTTCTCAAAGTAGTACGTGAGCATTTTAGTTTCTCTCATGAATGGGACAATAACTCCACTCATGGCAAAGTCACATGAATGCTCTCTCTCATACTAATTGCATTTTAAAAGGCTCGTCCTGTAAATATTATCACATCGAATCACACTGATGATCTAATTACAATGTATAAAAGGGGAATACACAAACATTCAGCCCATAGCAAAGTGAGTCTGGGTGGACATGTCAAATACCTGCTAAGTGCCTTGGCCACAGTAATGTCATCAAGATTGCACTTACCATAGACCACTGAAGTAATCTGATACCTTGTCACCTCATGTCCCCAAATCTCCAGGACACTTGTGTGTGTGTGTGTGTGTGTGTACATGTTTTTATGAGCAGATGCAATGTTATACAGCTGCATTAGCACACACACACACACATACACACACACACACACACACACACACAGAGAGAGAGAGAGAGAGAGAGAGAGAGAGAGAGAGAGAGAGAGAGAGCTCATTCTGTACAATACACTGGAACTGCTTTGCTTTCCACGATCTTTATTTTCCCATCTACTCCTCTTCCCTCTTCTCTTTAGCGTCCCTTCCCTTTTTTTCCTTTCCTCTGTAACTTATGTCGGCTGGTTTCACTTGTGTATCTCTGACCTTCCAGGTTTCTCTTGTCTTTGTAAGTTTAATACTGTCTCCATATTTACTACCATTTTATCAAAGAGGCTTTCTTTAAAAATTAATTAGATTTGTTTGTGTTTTGTTATGGGTATTTTATCTGCATATATGTATGCACACCATAAATATTTGGTGAACAAAATGGCCGGAAAAGGGTGTCAGATCCCCTGAAACTGTAGTTTAGATGAGGATTGCGATGTTAGTTCCGGACTACTTTATCCATTTTAGAAGACTGAAAGGCTTCTATGGATTGAAAGTCTTAAATTTACCACAGAAGGAGGTTAGAAATGCCTCCTTCTGACTTTGCCATAAGCTTCGATCATCTAGTCCCGTTGTTAATAAAGCTTTTAGGTCATTGCCCACTTACTTTTCTGGTATCATAAAGTTAGTCAAAGTTTTATTCTAAGGTCCCTCAACATATCAAAATCTGAAATCTTTCTCCTCTATATTATTTGGGAATTGGAAACTGGTTGGCAATGATTATTTGTGTGTGTGTCTTTGTATGTTGACAAGTTCAGAGAGAGAAGTCAATGATATGATGGATATAACAAACATACACGATACATAGTTTGCAAATGTCATAATGAAATCTATTGCTTGTACAAAAGTATATGCTAACAAAAATTGATGACATAGGTGTAGTGAATGATAGACACTTAATCTAAAGTTTTTAATTTTTAATTTTTATTCTTAGCAACTCATTCAATAGAGTTGATTGATAATCATTTAAGAGACAAAAAGGAAGTGGACGAGGAGGGAGGAAAAGAAAGCCTTCCCGGAACGAAGCATACGCTTGCTGTTTCCCAGTCTTTGTCATATAGAGGTTGAAGAAGCATGACATTTTGTTTAAAAAAAAGACAGAAAAGGGAAGAAAAAATAAAGGAAGGAGAAAGTGAAGAAAGAAAAAGGAGGGAAAGAAAAAGTCAAATCAAAATTGAAACAAAAATTAGGAGCTCTTGTAATTCTCTCTTCAGCAAGACAAAGTCACTCTGCTGTTTTACAAATGCATTGTCTTTGCCAGTGAAAAGAACTGAGCATAAAAACTGTTGCCAGGTTATAAAAAAATTGAAGTTGCAGCAAATAGACATCTGGAGTTTTATGTTTGAAATTAATAAATGTATAAATTGCAATAGCCCACTACACTTCTCTGTATACCCTCTATTTTCAGATGTCATAGAATTGCTGGGTAATAATTTATGTTATTAGTTTAAAAATAAAATCAATTGTATCCAGAAACAATACAGCAGAAAAAAAAAATACTTTGAAAGAGCTCCCGCTACAAAACACTTTAAAATGTCAGATAAAATATCATAAAAGTCTTCTGAATTCAAAATCTTAACTTGGAATAAACAGGAAAATCCCTTAAGACAAAAACTGGATATGGCACAAAGACAGAATTTGATTTTCTCTAGCACTTCAGCTGCTTCTCAAACAGTTGCTGGTAACATAGAGGCCTGGGTTTTGGCAACTCTAGATTACAGAGGAGAAGTCAATGCTATCTGGGAGGAAAGAGAACTAGTAGATCTATAATCACAAAAGGCAGTTATGCCAGAGAGGTGACAATTAGAATCTTTCCAAGGGGACAGAGAAAAAATATCTCTGGGTTCATTATGCAAAAATATATTTTTCCAATAACTAAAAAAAAATGAAACTGTCTTATCTTAGTGTGGATTCAAATATTTATAAATGCTTCTGGTTCATAAAGATTCAAGTTCAGTTTTATGCCCTGGATCTAGTTCCCTGATGCCCCAGAAGGTACATCACTGGAGTCCATTCACATTTTCCCTAGGAAATGAAGATACCATAGGCCATATAACATTCCTTGCGTTGTTACAAAGCATGTGTGTGTGTGTGTGTGTGTGTGTGTGTGTGTGTGTGTGTATGTGTCTGTATGTACTGTGTGTGTGTGTGTAGCATTTAATAATCCTGCTATTGATGACTGTGTTATAGTGGAGTTTCTTGGTCCTGGGTAGCCAGGGGCCCAGACCCTGCCTTACCAGACCCCTTAGCCACCTGCCACTGCTGCTCAGTCCCCCAGAAATGACTCAGGTGCTTGTATTAACCCCAGGCTGTTTGGCCTATGGCTCAGGCACATTGCTAGCTTGCTCTTACATCTTAACTCAACCCATTTCCATTAATCTGTCTGCCATGTGGCCCGTGGCACACCTGTGTTCCTTACATGTTGCTCCTTTGGGCTTCAGCTCCATCTGCCTGACTCTGCCCTGATTCTCCTACCTATGCTCTGATTTATCCTCCTACTTCTTCTGTGGTGCCTGTCATGGCCCAAAACAGCTCCTTTATTTAAAGATTGAGATTCACAGCATACAGAAAGGCATTCCCACATCACTTCTCCCTTTCTGTCTAATCAAAAAGGAAGGTTTCAATTTTAACATAGCAAAATTACATATAACAAAATAGCCATCAAGCAAGAATTACAGCTTTAATATCTAGTCTATTTGTATTTAGCAAAATTAAAGAAAATACTCTTATCATCTACCTTATCTTTATGAATTTAAAGTTTCATATTCAATATACCTTTCAAATGATTAAGAAAAACTGTATCTATAATTATCTAATCTTCAACTACATCAAAGACCACAGAGGGATATATTTACCCATGTAAACCAGAAGTGCAAACGACTTCTAAAATCTAGAAAGGACAGACATGACACCTATCTGCCTGGAGAGTCACCCAAAGTTTCTTTATAAAGTTGGGGCATCCATCTTCAGCCTACAGGCCCAGAGTCTCTTTTCATTTCAGTGAAGCAGGAAATCTGCTCTGCCCATTTTGGCACAGTTCATCAGTTGCTTCTCCTCGAGTCCTGAAGAATGTCTGATAGTTTTCTCTGTAAAGCAGGAACCTGAATGACCATCTCAGCTTGTTCTCCCAAAGTTCAGAGATCATCTTCCTATGGAACCTGCATGTCCAGTTTAAACAGCATACTGTTAAGCAGTCAATATAAGAACAAGTTCTTGTCCAATGGCTAACCATTGCCATAAAGAGAGTAGATTCCATATGGAGTTTCTTTGATGCCCATTTTTCTCGTGAAGAAGATTGGTGCTGCCAGGAGCAGACCTGTCTCACTGTCCAGAAAAGTCTAAGCTCTTAAAACATTTTAAATGCCATATTCTATAGGTTTTAGAAGTGTTTGAAGATTACCTATTTGTAGTAGGAGGTTTCTGGCCCCGATTTTTGGGCCTAGCCTCAAGGTTTAGGCCCAAAGACCCACAGACCTGCAGACTGGCAGACTGGCAGTCCCGCAGTCCCACAGAGACACACAGATGCTTATGATAGTTTTTGGCTGATCAGCCTAAGGCCCAGGCATATCACTTGCTAGCTCTCTACCCTTCATCTAACCCAGGTCTCCTGTTCAGCCATGAGGCTTGGTACCTTTTCTTAGAGCAGCATAGTTGTCCTCTGCTTCTTTCCGCTTCTCTCTGGCATTCTTCTCTGTGCTTCCTGTTCTCAGAGTTTTCCTTAGTCCGGTAGCCCCGCCCACAGTTCCTGCCTGCATTTGAACAATCAGCGCTTTTTATTAAACCAGTGTGTGGGACAATTATTTACAATGAAACAACACAATCTCCCACACCTATCCAATGGATTTATATCTTTGTATACCTAAAAATCTAACTAACATGCATTTCTTAATTATACATTACAATTTTAAATCAGTTACATAAACATCATATCTTAAACAAGAGTAGAAAATACATATAGCATAAGAGAATTGAACTTAAATTTGTATCAATAAACCAAAATCTATACCAATGTAAAACATTTTGAGATTAACAGCTGATTTCCTGATCTAAGTAAATTCAATAATCTAACTTTTTTTAAAAAATTGATATACCATAGCCCCTTTTTTTTCTTAGAAAGAGATTAATTATGACCAATAACCAGTTATAATGAAAAAACATTTATAAACAATATTTTGGGAATTGGGGTGTAGTTTTCCATTATTACTTCCTGCTGAGTACAGGGTATTGAAAATCTCACAAGTTTGTAAGACTAGATCATAATCTGCAGTCCTTAAGCTGATATGGCCATCTCTTCCCATCAGAGATTTTTTTTCAGGGGGTCTTGGTTGATGAAACCATATTTGCCTGGAAGCAATCCACAGGTTCTCATCTTCTGTGGAAACAAAAGCAGAACTCTTCCAAAGCAATAAATCCTTAGATACAAATTTCAAAATCAAAATACCTTTAAAATATATATTCTTGTTTAACTTAGTAGCTTTTGCATTTGCAATCCATTGTCTTTCTGCAGTTAGCTCATTAACAGTTAAAAAATTAAAAGAAAACACAATAACAACCAAAATCCATATTTTGTGTCTATTTTCCATCTTTACTTGGCTTTTTATATTTTTATTACTCTAATTCTCTTTTTAAAGACTTTCTCTACCTTCTCTCTTTTCTCTGAAGACTATGTACCTTTTACATACATTGTAACCCGTTTACAGGTTTTTTTTTTTTAAATCTGAATCTGTTTTATTGTGAATCTTTAATCATTTTCCAACTAGAAGAGCTTTTTAAAATGTGCTCACTCTCTTGCCACATAGTTTTTGCAGATAAAGCTGAATCAGTAAGTTCTCTTAAAGGGACCGCATCTGTTTGTGGCCAGCAAACAGAGCACACCCAAGAAAATGCTGGTACTAAAAAACCATCTTTGTTCCTTTTTGTTCAAAATAAACAGAAATCTAAAATCAATTACATGTTACTGAGTCTTCTGTGAGATTTCAGGAACCCCCCTGATTGCAGCTTATACTGCCTTTTGCCAGTCTGCAGGTGCCTTTTTTAATGTGATCGGACGCCACGCTTTCTTTGTACAAAGACCTGCTTCATATACACAATTTGGAAGCTGCCTTTGCTTAGAAAAGTTTAAACCCTTTTTAAACTTTTTCAAGCTTTAAGTGGATAATCGCCTCACATTGGACGCTAGACTTGGTGCTGCCCTAATTTTGTATACTGACTTCTGCATTGGGTTCTATCTGCCATATCACCCCAAAACAGAAAATGCATGTAAGAGCACATAAAGAAAATATGAATAAAAATATGGACATTAGTAAAATCAATATTTATTTTCACATAATATACTATCAGTTATAATTAATAATAAAAATACAAAATTATTTTAATATTTTCACTTTTTTGAGAGAGGGTATTGCTGTGCAACTCAGTATATTCTAAGGTTATGGTCTTCTAGTCTCAATCTCCTAGGGACTCTCATGCTGACCTCAGCTAACAATCTTTATTCTTTTTTGTAAACCTAAAGATATTTTAAAGCAAATGTTTATGGTCTTCTAGTCTCAATCTCCTAGGGACTCTCATGCTGACCTCAGCTAACAATCTTTATTCTTTTTTGTAAACCTAAAGATATTTTAAAGCAAATGTTTAATAAATATCTAAATCAGCCAAAATCACAAAAGAAAGAGTAAATGGTTTTAAGAAAATCTATTTAGGCTGTGGTTTATGAATGAATCTGTATCTTGCAATACAAGCTTAGTGGACAATTAGGGTTCATTAAGTTACAGATCATCAGAGAGAATATGTTCCTTTTTAAATGCAGATTCTTAAGTATAGAGAAAAAGGACACTGTCGAGGTGGAAACAACTTATTAGGTTTCCCTAAGGGTGAAAGGTTCTGAACAGTCAACTGCAGGCAGCATTAGCCAGCACCATGATATTCCTATGCTGTTTTTTGAGTACCAGAGAGAAACCGAATGCCTCTGAGGGATGGAAACCTAACACATGGGCACACAGCAGAGGCGAGTGCTAACCATAAGAGCCTAAGAAAAAGTTGGGCTGTAAGAACTACCCCCTCCTGCTGCTGGGTAAAGTATAGTCAATTACTTTTAAAATTGTTCCCCACTAATGCTGATGTCCTAAGGAGATCAAAACCATTAAAGTTTCCGTTCATCTGCTGTTGCATCCTCGGAAGTCTGGGGTAAAAGGCAGTGGCTGGCTTTAAGGAACTCTGCAAATTAAAAGGATCTTGGTAATGCGATAAATAAAAGCCTCCCCCAATGTAGGCCTCTGTGGTTCACTTCTGTTAATTTATAATAGGTCCTAAGGGGGGGACACTGGTTGGTAAAATTTCTTGCTGAGGAATTGAGAACTCTTTCTGTCATTGTGGCTGAAAAGGTAACTCCATAGTTGAGAACACTTGGTGTCCAGGTCAGCTGACAGCATCCACCTGGTGGCTGATTATTATCTATAACTCAAGGTCCAGGTGATTCAATGCCCATCCTGACCTACAAGACATCCAGACACATACATAATGCACATACATGCATGCAGGGAAAGCAGTCATTTACATAAATAAATAAAGAAAGAAAGAAAGAAAGAAAGAATAAATAAATAAATAAATAATAAATAATATTTTTCTTCAATATCAGATCTGCATATGCAGTTCCATTCTAAATTATGCAAGAATATATAAAGTAGTATTTCATAGCTTGCTTTGGTTGGCTCCCACAACTGATTTTGAATGCGTTCGAAAAGGAGAGCATAGAAAAGAAGAAGGAAAGATTAGCTGTCATTTCTTTCTTTCGTTTTTTCTTTAAAAAATGCTAATTAAAGCAGTAGGTCAGATCCTGCAATGTCAAAGAGATGTGTTGTCTCCCTTCCTTGGGAATAATCCCCTTGTGGCTGGCTGCTTCTTTAGTACACAGCCTCAGAGCTGCCAGCAAAGGACAGGAAAACTGCATGCTGAGAAGGCATCCACTGGCTCACTATTATGATGATTTCCAGAGAATCAACAGATTATTGCTTGAGAGCTGGTCTATGCAGCTGGGTCTAATGCCAGGCCAGCACTGCTACGCAACTCAGAGCACCGCAGTAGTGAAAATCCTAAGGTTTTACTTACTATCTGTTGCTTTAAGGAGGAAAGTGTCCATTATGAGATAAGAATACAGTTATTATTCACCATTTCTTCTGAAACATAAATTACAAAATTACAAAAAACAAAAATACAGAAATTTCATGTGTGATTTTACATCACAAATTTATCCCAGTATTTGGCACAATTTTAAAAGTAACATGAGTATATATTCAGCATGCTTTGTTGATTTGAATATTAATATTTTTGCATATTAGCCTTTAGAAATGTTGTCTTAAGTACATCTAAGTGCATATTTTCAATATTAATCTTTTATAATTTTAGAAAATACTTTTTACAATTTTAAGTGATGGAAATATCACAAAATTTATTTGTGTAAAACCTGCCTTATTTCACTCAGATCTAAGTGAAATATATATGCTACACTAAATTTCTAAAGTCTTTTATGTGAGATGTTTTCACAGATATTTACATTTATACTTGGGAGTTAATTGTACCTTTTGAAGGAGACATGGTTTATCTAAATTGCTGTGAATTATTGAATTGAAAATACATACATTTTATATTATAACAATCTGTTTGTTGGTCCATTTTTCTGGGTTTAGAGTTTAAACTTAATTTCAAAGAAGCTGAGTGAATGAAAATGATAAAACTCAGTAAATCATGTCCTCAGTAAGCGAGGTGACCCATGTGGAAGAAGAGACTCCCTGAATATTTAGTGAACATAGATTTTTTTCCCCCTTTGATTCTTGTTTAGATTTTTTGATTTGGTTTGATTTTTACTGTAATATTTTAAATATTTTTTTGAGAATTAATGCATCAAGTAGCGATTACAGATTGAAATCAATCCATTTCTACTGTCTTCTCATTAAGTCATCCCTCCATATTGTCTGTTCATTATTTGTTTACCTAAGACTCTCACACTAGTAATTTTGTTGTTTCTTTTCAATTTACAGGTGAAATGTCAACTATCTACATTCTCACTGTGCACAAAGAGTGATATACACTGATATGCTGAAGTTAAAGAATACACATACTTATAAACTTGTACATTCTTTAGAAAGAATGGAATATGAAATCTTGAAAGCAATTCCTCAATTTTACTTGGGTCATAGCTTTAATGTATATACAGCATTATAACTTTAAAAAGCAAACACAATATTTTAAAAGTATTATTGGAGATATCAGGTGTCCCTGATATTGCACGTTTCTGGAAAATGTTTAAATATATATAAATGTTTATATATAATATATATATATATTCACTATTGTATGTCCTCCTTTAAAGGAGAAATGTTTAATTTATTCACATGCCCAATACTTTACCAAATAACTTAGGATAAAAATGTTAGATTACACTTAATTATGGTAATTTTCTTAGAAAACAATCTGAAAGGAAGTGCACACATTTCTATATTGTATCATAATCTAATGCATGCTCATCACATATTCTTATGATTGTAGACTTTTTTTGCAGCTTTTTTATTCTTTAAACAACTACATTTTCAATGTAATTTCCACAATTAAATGTATTTCTTTTGTAACTCGATGACCATTTCACACAATCCATACATAAGGTTCAATATGTTTTAAAACATGCACGAGATGCAGAAGTTGTTGTACATCAGGGGGTTAATAATGTCCTTACCACCACAGTGAATTTTAGAACTTTTCCCACAAATTTAATTAAGGTTTTCTATTTTTTGCACATACCTATGTAAACATTTCCACACATATAACAACCCCTGCCTAAAACTAACCATGTATAATTAACAGAGATTTTATAAGGAAGACAGTTAATATAAACTACATATAGAAATATCTAGATCAATAAAAGGACATTTCCACAGGAAGTATCAGGCTTTGCTGACTCCCAATAGGAGGCCTTACCTTTTCAGAAGAGGGGCTGGGGGCTGGGGGGGGGGTTGGAAGCAGGAGGAGGAGAAGGGATGAGGGGATCGGATCGATGGTTGGTATGTAAAAGGAATACAAAATAAGGGTCTCATGCTCTCCTAATTGATAGAACCTCTATCCAGCAACTGATAAAAGCAGATACCTAGATACACAGCTAAGCCTTGGGCCAAGCTCCTGGGCAGTCAAAGAGAGGGAGGAGGGATTATATGAGAAAAGTAGTCAAAATCATAATGGAAAAAACCTACAGAGTCAGCTGATCTGAGTTACTGGAAGTTCACTGACTCTGCATTAACAGCTGGGGAACCTGAATGGGATCCAACTGGTCCCTCTGAATGTGGATGACAGTTGTATGGCTTGGGCAGTTTGTGGGGCTTCTGACTATGGGACCAGGACTTATCCCGAGTACATGAATTGGCTTTTTGGAGCCCATTTATTATACAAGAATAGCTAGTTCAGACTTAATATTGGGGAAGGGAGTGCTTGGTCCTGCTTCAACATGATATGCCAGACTTTGTTGACTCCCCATACTCTTTGCAGGAGGCAAAGATGGGGAAGCTGAGGGGTGAATTGGAGGAAGGAAGGGAGGAGAAGCTATAGTTGAAATGTAAAATTTAAAAAAAAATCTTTTAAGTAAAAAATTTAAAATATAATTAAAAGAACATCTGTAACAACTAGTAAAATCTATATGAAAAAGTAACTTAATTTGAATTTTTTAAGCAAAATAGTGGAATTTTAGCCAAGTTGAAATTTCTGAGGTTGATGTGGGAATATTTTTTTGTATGTTGTGAATAGTAATCTTTAAATAAAGGAGTTGTTTTGGCCCATGACAGGTACTATAAAAAAAAAAAAAGAAGAAGAAGAAAAATCAGAACATAGGTAAAAAAAGCAACGCAGAGTCAGACAGACCGAGCCAGCTGCCCAAGAAGAGACATATTAGGAATACAGGTGAGCCACGGGCCACATGGCAGACAGATTAATGAGAATGGGTTGAATTAAGATGTAAGAGCTATCTAGCAATGTGCCTGAGTCATAGGCCAAACAACATAAACTTAATATAAGCGTCTAAATCATTTTTGGGGGCCTACGTAGAGGCGGGCGGCTAAAAAGTCTGACACAACAGGCCTAAGGTCTAGACTTCTGGCCACACGGGGCCAAAAAACCTCATTACAACATGAGGTTTTGGTGAAAATGTCCTAGTCTAGAACTTTAGTGACTATTTATGCTACTACGCCAGCGTTGAATTGTCTTTGAGACATGAATGTTCATTGTTACTTTACCTTCTCACACCATTTTTCTGGGAATATTGACAGTGAGTTTGCTCCAAAGATCTCTTGACTCTGTCAGTTTTAATCACACTCATCAGCTTCATTCTAGATTCATCCTGACTTTTGATGATGTCTCTTGAAGCACTACACTGGAAAATTATATATAAGCATCATCTTTTTAAAAATATTTTATTTTATTTTATTTTATTTCATTAAACAAATGTCATCTCCACCAATGTATCCCCCTGCTCCCCCTCCCCTCCCCTTCCCAATCCCTCCCAGCCAGCCCTCAACCTTGCCCCTCCCCATCCACCCATTCCTCCCTGAAAATGGGCAAGAAGTCCCAAGATGGGCCAGCTCAGACTCCAGGCAAGTCCAATTCATTCATCCCAAAGACAGTGCTGGGCAGGGTGCTCCTCTATAGGGAATGGGCTCCAAGGGCCCAGCCCATGAACAGGAGTACAGTCTGATCCCACCCCTCATGGCTTCACACACAGTTCATGTCAGTCGAAAGCTGCCCACCACCAGAAGGCCCAGCTCCTCCTCCAGATGGATCTCCAGTGGCAATTCCCTATTCAGTGAGCTCCCCAGAGCTCCAGCCAGCCATCACCATGGGAACCTTCCTCATAATACCTATCCCCCTGCTCAGACAGACTCTCCTCCCCTGCTCTTAGCTGAACCAGGAGCTCTGCCCAGTGCTCAGCCATGGATCTCTGTGCCCACCTCCATTCCGTGCTGGGTGTAGGTTCTGTGATGACACCTAGGATGTTTACTCATTTGAATATAGAGGAAATTGCATTTACGCATCCCTTCCACCATTGTTTGGAGATTTGGCCAGGGACATCCTGCAGGTACCTGGAGATTTCCCTAGCACCCAGTCCAACCATATGCTGGCTTCCTCTATCGAGATATCCATCTCTTTCTTTCTCCTTCTTTGTTCCTCTCACATAACCATCTCCTTCTTTCAAGATATGTTCCCAACTCTTCTTGGTTGCAACCCATTATGATCTCAAATTGCTAAGGAGATCTTCTTTATTTTCTCTTCTTAGGGGAATCTCTGGATGTCTTTCTTAAATTACTTCTAGTCCCAAACTGTTCAGGGAGTTGTGGTTTGTAGTTTGGGTATTCTTTGCTTTTTGTCTAAAATCCACTTATGAACGAAAACATCTCATACCTATCTTTCTGGGCTTATGACACCTTGCTCAGGAGGATATTCTCCAAATCCATCCATTTGCCTGAAAATTTTAGGATTTTTTTTAACTGCCATTGTGTAAGATGGTTCATCTGTAGTAGTGGGGGTTCTCGGTCCAGGGCAGCCAGGGACCTGGGACCCAAAGACCTGCTGAGCCAGACCCCTTAACCACCCAGCCACCACTCAGGTCCCCAGAAATGAATCAGATGCTTATATTAACTTCGTACTGTTTGGCCTATGGCTCAAGCACATTGCTAGCTAGCTCTTACATCTTAAATCAACCCATTTCTATTAAACTGTCTGCCATGTGGCCCGTGGCTCACCTGTGCTCCTACATGTTGCTTCTTTGGGCTTCAGCTCGATCTGCCTCTGACACCACCCTGCTTCTCCTACCTATGCTCTGATTTATCCTCCTACTTCTTCTATGGTGCCTGTCATGGCCCAAAACAGCTCCTTTATTTAAAGATTGAGATTTACAGCATACATAAACGTATTTCCACATCACTTCCCCCTTTCTGTCTAATCAAAAAGGAAGGTTTCAATTTTAACATAGCAAAATTACATATAACAAAATAGCTATCAAGCAAGAATTACAGTTACAATATCTAGTCTATTTGTATTTAGCAAAATTAAAGAAAATACTCTTATCTACCTTATCTTTATGAATCTAAAGTTTCATATCCAATATACCTTTCAAATGACTAAGAAAAACTGTACCTATAACTATCTAATCTTCAACTACATCAAAGATCAGAGAAGGATATATTTATCCAAGTAAACTAGAGGTGTAAGCAACTTCCAAAATCTGGAAAGGACAGAGATGACACCTATCTGCCTGGACAGTCACCTGAAGTTCCTTTATAAAGTCGGGGCATCTATCTTCAGCCTACAGGCCCAGAGTCTCTTTTCATTTCAGTGAAGCAGGAAATCTGCTCTGCCCATTTTGGCACAGTTCATCAGTTTCTTCTACTTGAGTCCTGAAGAATGTCTGACAGTTTTCTCTGTAAAGCAGGAACCTGAATGACCATCTCAGCTTGTTCTGCCAAAGTTCAGAGGTCATCTTCCTATGGAACCTGCATGTCCAGTTTAAACAGCATATTGTCAAGAAGTCAATATAAGAACAGGTTCTTGTCCAGTGACTAACCATTGCCATAAAGAGAGTAGATTCCATATAGAGATTCTTTGATGCCCATTTATCTCTTGAGGAAGATTGGTGTTGCTAGGAGCAGACCTGTCTCACTGTCCAGAAAAATCTAAGTTCTTAAAACATTTTAAATGCCATATTCTGTAGGTCTTGGAAGTATTTGAAGATTACCTACCAAATTGAAATATATTTTTGTATACCTAAAAATCTTAACTAACTTAACTATAAGTTTGATTATCAAAGGTGACTATTAATCTTCATTTCTTAATTATACTTTACAATTTTAAATCAGTTACATGAACATCATACCTTAAACTAGAATAGAAAAATACATACAGCATAATAAAATTGACCTTAAATTTGTATCAATAAACCAAAATCCATGCCAATGTAAAACATTTTGAGATTAATAACTGTAAAACATTTTGAGATTAATAACTGATTTCCTGATCTAAGTAAATTCAATAATCTAATTTTTTAAAAATCATTCATATACCATATCCCCTTTTTCTTCTTAGAAAGAGATTAATTATGACCATTAACCATTTATAATGAAAACAAACATCTAGAAACAATATTTTGGGAATTTGGGTGTTGTTTTCCATTACTACTTCCTGCTGATTAAGGGGTGTTGAAAATCTCATGAGTTAGGCAGGATCATACTCTGCAGTCTTGAAGTTGATGTGGCCATCTCTTCTTATTAGAGATTTTTTCAGGGGTTCTTGGTTGATGAAACCATATTTGCCTGAAAGCAATCCACAGGTTCTCATCTTCTGTGGAAACAAAAGCAGAACCCTTCCAAAGCAATAAATCCTTAGACACAAATTTCAAAATCAAAATACCTTTAAAACATATTCTTGTTTAACTTAGTAGCCTTTGCATTTGCAATCCATTGTCTTTCTGCAGTTAGCTCATTAACCATTAAAAAATTAAAAGAAAACACAATAACAACCAAAATCAAGATTTTGTCTATTTTCTATCTTTACATGGCTTATTATATTTTTATTACTCTATTTCTCTCTTTAAAGACTTTTTTAACCTCTTTTCTCTCTGAAGCCTATGTGCCTTTTACACACATTGTAACCTGTTTACAGGTTTCTCTTTTCATCTGAATCTGTTTTATTTTGAATCCTTAATCATCTTCCAACCATAAGAGCTTTTAACATACATATGCAGCATAGTTTTTGCAGATTAGGCTAAATCACTAAGTTCTCTTAAAGGGACCACGTCTCTATTCGTGGCCAGGGAAGGGAGCAGGCTAAAGAAAATGCTGCTACTAAGAAACTGTCTTTGTTTCCTTTTTGTTTCAAAATAAACAGAAATCTAAAATCAATCACATGGTATTGAATCTTCTGTGAGAGTTCAGGAACCCGCCTGATTGCAGGTTACACTGCCTGCCACCAGTCTGCTGGTGCCATTTTGAATGTGACCCAGATGCCATGCTTTCTTTGTACAATGCCCTATGTCTATATGTTCTGCGCCTATCTCTCGCCCGCGAGGAAAGACACAGCACACACACACTTAGGATCCTTCTGCAGTAACTTTAATGTATCTTTGGAGAGAGCATTTAGCTTACGGGAAATGGAGAGGGAGGAGAGAGTGAAAGAGCCGGCAGAGAGACCGGCAGAGGGGCAGGAGCCGCTGCGCAAGAGCCAGCGGCGGCGGGCCCCCAGCGGGGAAAAGGGAAGCCAGAGAGCTAGGCTAGGCCCCAGCGTGGTCTGGGCCGGGCCATTTGCCACGTGGCCTTGAGCCCGTGTCCCAGAAGCCGGGCCGGCGTCCGTGCGCACGGCGGGGCGGAGAGAGAGAGAGAGGAGGAGAGAGAGAGAAAAAGGAAGCACGAGGTAGGAAGACCCGGTTTTAAGATGACCAAATGGCTCTTGCTTTGGACGAAACACCTTCCTATTGGTCGTAGTTCAGAATCCCATGACGCCACGGGAAAGGCGGAGAAACCAGACCAGTCTCGCGAGATTACCAAGCGCATGCGCTCTCTATGACTCAGGCGGGTTGGCCAGCGCCAGATAATGGCGCCACCTAGCGGAGCTGGAGCCAGTGGCCTCCAACATCTCACCCTTCTCAAATATTAAGCAAGAGAAAGTCCTATAAGAGGGTGGAGACAGTGATCATCTCCCAGAACACATTGTGGACTTGCGTGGGGGTCACCCCTAATCCCTCGACAGATCGAGATGCCCCCAGCCTGTCCTCTGCCTTTTGCTGGGAAGGGGGTTAAGGCAGGTACCCTTATGCAAGATGATGTGCCTCTCGGGACATAGGTATGTCTCCTGCGATGCCCTTGGCTCAGCATCCCTCTTAGGACACGGGCTGAACGCTCCACCCAGTGTGTAGGAGCTGTCTAAGCCACAATATCTCTATTGCTTTAGCATAATAGTCATACCTCTATCGAGGTTTTTGAGTCTAGAGCCATTAAGGCTTGAGCCGAAACTGCTTTGTTTCTCTGACTTTGGATTCTGAACTTGCAAACCGTCTAGGGAAGAATGACTAGTCCTCTGCAAAAGGCCAGGTCAGACATATCCACCCCCACCCACTTTTTGGAGTAGGGGAAGGAGAGGGGATTTATGGAGTGAGCTCTCTGGTCAGCGACAGGTCTAGCCGAGTGGAATTGGCGTGGACGATCGCCACTTGCAGGTCACGAAGGGTCTGTTCAAACTTAGACGACCAATTCTGTAAGAAAATTGAGAGAGGCTTTTCGAAAGATTAGTTGTCTTTGTAAAGTTTTTATATTGAATAGAGGTTATGTATAAGCCAGCAAGTTATTGTTCACACCTCAACTGTGTCAATTATTGGGGTGGACAATTTGTTAACCGCCTGTGCAGTCTGCACTATTTTGAAAGTGTACCAGCTGAGGCAGTCACTGAGGCCCCTATGGCAGCTGTGACAATGAATTTTATAATACCAGCAGAGATTCTGAAATCTCTTTTTTGTCTAAATGGCTGTGAGTTACTGGGGAACCACGGTGGCGTGGGCACAAATCGTGGCATGTGGGCCGTTGCTGCAAAGAAATAAAGCTGAGCATCTCAGCATAAGGCATAAAGGCAATTATCAAATTTGTATCTAAATTTGTCTATAATTTCTGAGGCATTGTTAACAATCTAAATAAATGGTGGCCAGATTGGGAGGAAATGAAAATATTTTAGGCGTGGCCCAACCTATATTTTTGGATTGGCAACTGTTATATGGTAAAATTGAATTTTTATGTGGCCTGCCTGAGCAAAAGGAAGCCAATTTTGGTTTTATTAAACTCTGTTTCCTTTGTCAGGCTGCCGAGAAATTTTTAGTAATATATCTGAACTATTTTTAACTAAAACATAAACTTCTCTCTAACCCCAAACTTCTATTTTCTTTAAAGCTATGTCTAAATCTTTATACATCACCGGCATTGGCAGAGGGAAGGTGGGCATTATCTTCTACTGCTGTCACCAAACACATCAACTGGAGAAGGCGAAGGTTCTTTTTCTTGTAATATTTTTCTGGTGAGGCGCTCTGGGATCCAAACTGGATTTTTTTCATCCTGTGGAAAAACACAGACAGCTCCCCGGGATCTTATTAAAATAGGATCCGGGCCTTTCCATTTATTTTCTAAAATATCTTTCCATTTTACTAGCTCTTTTGGCCGTTGTGGTTCTGAGCAATGTCGCTCAGCAGCATTTTGATATTTATCATCAATATTTAAGAAATTTATGGTAAACAACGCCAAGGCAATTGACACTCTTGGTGTTGAGGGCAGTTCTACTCCCCCTCTTTGTTTTAATAAATAGGATTTTAAGGTCCGATGTGCACGTTCAATAATGCCTTGTCCTTGAGGGTTGTATGGTAACCCGGTAAGGTGTGTTACTTGCATTTGTGCACAAAATTGGGCGAATTTTTGGGAGCTGTAAGCTGGCCCATTATCAGTCTTGAGATAAGCTGGTTTGCCCCAGGCGCTCCATGCCTCTAGGCAATGTTGAATAACATGTATGGTCTTTTCTCCTGTAAGTGGTGTGGCATGAATAATACCTGAGCATGTATCAATAGAAACATGTACAAATTGAAGCTTTCCAAAGGACGGAACATGTGTTACATCCATCTGCCATATTTGTAATGGTGAAATGCCTCTTGGGTTAACTCCAACAGTCTTAGCAGGGAGGAATTGACAGCAGTTTTGACACTGTGTCACGATTTCGCGAGCTTGTTGTCTAGTAAGTGAGAAGCGCTTGCGCAAAGTTTCTGCTGTAACATGAAATTTTGTATGAAAATCTTTTGCAGCTTGTAACGGATTAGTAAAGGCAGCAGCGACCAGGCGTGTAGCTTGGTCAGCCAAATTATTTCCTTTGCTCATAGGACCTGGGAGTCCCGAATGTGCCCGTATATGGGTAATGAAAAAGGGCTCACGTCTTTGCAGCAAGCAGTCTTGTATGGCACAAAACAGGGCAGACACTGTACTAGAAGGATTAATAATACCGGCCGTTTCAAGTAACTGAAGGGCATTTACCACATAATGGGAATCAGACACAATATTAAGTGGACAATCAAACTTTTGTAAAACTTCTAACACGATTAGACATTCAACTATCTGGGGTGATTTTTGACCAAAATCTTTGAAAAATGTCTGTGAATTTATAATGTAAGCACCCCTTCCATTTCCTGAGCCATCTGTATATACAATTAAGCCATCTTTTAAAGGCACTGAGGAAGTAACACGTGGATATATCACAGGGTGATAAGCCACAAACTGTAACAAAGGATGTTTAGGATAATGGTTATCAATTTTTCCAGGAAACATAGTAGTTAATATGGCCCAATCATCATTGGTAGCAGCTAGGACCTGAACCTGATGGGTGGTATAAGGTAAAACCATCACAGTGGGATAAATACCAAAATACTCTGCCGAGGCCCTCAAGCCTTTTTGAGCTAATTGAGCAACGGCAGCTGGATACCAGGCAATAACCTTTTGGGGTGAGGCTGGGGGATGAATCCATAATAAGGGGCCTGTTTGCCATAATACCGCAGTAGGCAATATTCTTGTTTTAAAAACACATAGGGAAAATGGCTTATTATAATCAATTCGAGCTAATTGGGCCTTTGTTATTGCATTTTCTACTATCTTAAGCACTTCTTTAGCTTGAGGTGTTAAACTGCGGGGAGAGGTAAGACTAGAATCACCTTCCAAGATCTCAAACAAAGGCTTTAAATCTGCAGTGGGAATTTTCAAAAAAGGTCTAAGCCAATTAATATCTCCTAGTAATTTTTGAAAATCATTTAATGTCTTTAAGTCTCTCCTGAAAATTTCAATCCTCTGGGGAACAATTCTATCAGGAAATATATTAGACCCTAGAAACTGTCCAATTTCTGAAGTCTGAATTTTATCTATTGCAATTTGAAGTCCCCACAATTTTAATTGCTCTTGTAATAGAACATAAGCCTCTCTTAAAATCATCAAATCACAATAGCAAAGAAGGATGTCATCCATGTAGTGGGCTATAACTACCTTAGAATACTTTTGCCGCACTGGCGCAAGGGCTTCTTGAACATATAACTGACATATGGTGGGACTATTAGCCATACCCTGAGGCAAAACCCTCCATTGATATCTCTTGTCCGGTTCCAGGTGATTAATAGAGGGAACCGTGAAGGCAAACCTAGGCCTATCTCTCTCATTTAAGGGAATGGAGAAAAAACAGTCTTTAATATCTATAATAATCATGTGCCAATCTTTTGGCAAGGCTGAGAGCGTGGGAATTCCTCGCTGAACTGGCCCAAAAAGATGCATCTGCGCATTAATAGCTCTTAAGTCGTGCAACAGACGCCATCTTCCGGATTTCTTTTTAATCACAAAAATGGGTGTATTCCATGGAGAGGTGGAGGGCTCAATATGCCCTTCAGCAAGCTGTTCTGCAACCAGCTCGATCACTGCCTTAAGCTTATCAGAGGTCAATGGCCACTGAGGAACCCATACCGGCACCTCTGTTTTCCAAGGTATAGGTCGTGCTGCCTCAGTGGCACCTAAGAAAAACCCAGGCCCTGTCTTTCCTCATATCCCATCTTTTTTTAAAATCTCCTGTGCTTGAACCGAATATTCATTGGACAATACTAGCCCTAGCTCTTGCATAATATCCCGTCCCCATAGATTTACTGGTAGTGGGAGGACGTAGGGTGTGAACCAGCCTTTTTGACCTTCCTCTGTTCTCCATGCTAGAGCAGATGAACTAACTTTGGGGTGAGAGGCATACCCAAGGCCTTGTAAGGAATGAGAAGACTCAGTAGTGGGCCATGATTTTGGCCACCAGTGGGAGGAAATTATGCTCTTGTCTGCGCCCGTGTCTAAAACCCCATTAAATTTTTTATCTTTAACCCAAAGAGTTAGGCTAGGTCGCTGTCTCAAGTCAACCAATAAATAGACTGAGTCTTGTCCTGAAGAGCCCATTGTGAGGCCTGTTGTGGTGTCTGATCTATAAGCGGGGAGCAGAGCTAGCTGTGCTATTTTATCTCCAGGATTAATGGTGAACACCCCAGTAGGACAGGAGCATAAGGCTTGAATTTCACCAGCATGCTGATGATCTATTAAACCGGGGTGAACTACAAGTCCCTGCTTAGTGAGGGAGCCTTGCCCCAACAGTAACCCTATACATGCTTTGGGGATTGCCTCAGGCAGGCAGACAGGTACAGGCTGCACTCCCATTTGTGGTGTCAATAAGAAGTGGGAGGAGGCACACAAGTCTAGTCGGGCTCTCCCGGAGGGCTCACACTCTTGCTTTTCCTGACAAACTTTGCCCCATACTTTTGCGGGCCCTGGGACATGGGGCCCACTATCTCGTTTTTTGGCTCTGTAGTCTCTAATGGTGGTAAAATTCTCCCCTTAATATCTCGGACTGAGCGGCACTGATCTGTTCTATGGTATCCTTTACTACAACGAGAGCATAAGGAGGGGGTAGGCCCCTCAGAGACACAGCATTCCTTTTTAAAATGGCCGGGCTTGCCACATTTAAAGCAAACTCTCTTGGCGGGATCCGTTAGAGGGCGCCTCTGGGACTGCAAAATGGCTGCAGCCAGACCGGCGTTAGTTAGGGGACCGCCAAGCTCTCAGCATACCCTTAACCAGTCTTGTAAACCTTTATTTTTTCTGGGAGCTATTGCCATACGGCATTCTTTGGTAGCTTGTTCAAATACCAGCTGCTCTATCAGAGGGGCCGCCGCCTCTGGGTCACCAAAGATTCGACCTGCTGCCTCTGTCATGCGAGCTACAAAATCAGAAAAGGGCTCTTGCGCACCTTGAATGATCTTAGTTAATTGACCGCTCCCTTCTCCCTTTTTGGATAAAGCCTTCCATGCCCTAATGGCTGTATTAGCAATCTGCTGATAAGCTCCCCAGGGGTAGTTAGTCTGATCAGCCGCGTGTGTTCCCTGCCCTGTCAGCATCTCAAATGTCCAGAGCTGTTGTTCGGGGGTAAGCGCAGTAGCATTGGCCCTAGCCTGTTCTTGAGCAGCCTCGTGCCATAAAGCTTTCCATTCTAGATATTGACCCATACTAACCAGGGAGGCCTTAGCAACTGTCTGCCAGTCGGCAGGCGTCATGGCTGACAATGCTAACCTGTCCAGCTGAGCAACCGTAAAATTGGCGGTTACACCATACTTTCGGACTGACTCGGCTAGTTCTTTAATCTGAGCGTATTCTACAGGAGCATGTATCCGTCCCCCTTCCGCTGCTTCAAACACTGGATAGGCCAAGCTGAGCTTTTTCTTAACCTTCTCGGACAAAAAGGACAGGGTCCCGGCTCGTCCCTCATAAGGAGGGGGAGCGGTAGACATTGGCCGTGTAGGTTTGACGGTCAGTTGTCGTTTTCTAACTCTTACATTCTGATCCTCGGGGGGAAGCTCATCAGGATAATATCCCTCTGTAGCTGCCTCTTCTTTTAGTTCACTCTCCTTATCTGGGCTCAATTCATCGTCTCCTGATTGCTCCGATGTATCAGAGCCACTAGAGGAGCCATACTTTAAATCTAAATTTTCAAGTTTCTGTATCGGGTCCAGAGTGGTGGAACTAGGCTTTAGTTTCTGGTTTCCCGGCTCCCCCAAATTCTTTATTTCATCGGGGGGCTCTTTTTCTTTATGAAGTAATTTCTGGTTTCTTAATTCTCCCATCCTTATGGGGTCTTTTTTCCTTGTATTACGGCGCGCGCCTAACCTCACGTTGCGTTCGGTTTCTGACATGCTGTTCTGAACTTTCTTTATCTCGCCTTGCCCTTTAGCTATCAGATCTTTATAAGCCTTGTCTTCTACAAAGTTCTTTAGGGTAGGCTGTGCCAAAGACTGGGAGGATCTCACAGACCGGTAAAAACAATACGCAACCCCAAACAGTAACGCTGTTAAGACAAGCACCAAGGCCTCAAGAAACCTTTTCCAGGGCGGGAAAAATCCCAAAACAAAGTCCAGTTCAGACATACCTCTCCGAGCAACTTGTCCGCAGTTCTGAATCCTGACGGTGCAAACGATGTAAATTTCCCGGGATTTCGGCACCACTTGTTCTGCGCCTATCTCTCGCCCGCGAGGAAAGACACAGCACACACACACTTAGGATCCTTCTGCAGTAACTTTAATGTATCTTTGGAGAGAGCATTTAGCTTACGGGAAATGGAGAGGGAGGAGAGAGTGAAAGAGCCGGCAGAGAGACCGGCAGAGGGGCAGGAGCCGCTGCGCAAGAGCCAGCGGCGGCGGGCCCCCAGCGGGGAAAAGGGAAGCCAGAGAGCTAGGCTAGGCCCCAGCGTGGTCTGGGCCGGGCCATTTGCCACGTGGCCTTGAGCCCGTGTCCCAGAAGCCGGGCCGGCGTCCGTGCGCACGGCGGGGCGGAGAGAGAGAGAGAGGAGGAGAGAGAGAGAAAAAAAGGAACCACGAGGTAGGAAGACCCGGTTTTAAGATGACCAAATGGCTCTTGCTTTGGACGAAACACCTTCCTATTGGTCGTAGTTCAGAATCCCATGACGCCACGGGAAAGGCGGAGAAACCAGACCAGTCTCGCGAGATTACCAAGCGCATGCGCTCTCTATGACTCAGGCGGGTTGGCCAGCGCCAGATAATGGCGCCACCTAGCGGAGCTGGAGCCAGTGGCCTCCAACATCTATACACAATTTGGAGGCTGCCTTTGCTCAGTTTCTGATAAAACCCTTTTTAAACTTTCTCAGGCATTAAGTGGATAATTGACCCACGTTGGATGCGCCATCTGTAGTAGCGGGGGTTCTCGGTCCCAGGCAGCCAGGGACCTGGGACCCACAGACCTGCTGCGCCAGACCCCTTAGCCACAGCCACCGCTCAGGTCCCCAGAAATGACTCAGATTCTTATATTAACTTCATGCTGTTTGGCCTATGGCTCAGGCACATTGCTAGCTAGCTCTTACATCTTAAATCAACCCATTTCTATTAAAATGTCTGCCATGTGGCCCGTGGCTCACCTGTGTTCCTTACATGTTGCTTCTTTGGGCTTCAGCTCGATCTGCCTCTGACACCACCCTGCTTCTCCTACCTATGCTCTTATTTATCCTCCTACTTCTTCTATGGTGCCTGTCATGGCCCAAAACAGCTCCTTTATTTAAAGATTGAGATTCACAGCATATATAAATGCATTCCCACATCATTCATTTTTTCAGAATTTTCCCTTTTTGTTTGTCATTTGGTTTATTTTCTTTTAGAAGCATTAATTTTTGCCTGGGTTATGTCCTCACATTGCATTGTTAAAAAGAAACTAAAATGAAAAATGGAAGGAAATGTTGAAAGGTTTCATGTGACCTTGTCAAAATTTCTAATATAAAATTGGTATATGTGATCAATTCATTTTATTACATATGAATTTGTAAATCCACTTAAAATGTTAAATGTAATATTTGTTCTCTTTTGACACAAATGATGCCATAATATCCATGCTTAACCTTTCTTTTCTTTAAATTAATAATTTACATTGGAGATGGATCTGAATTGATGACAAGCTTAATTATAGACTGTATTATACATTATATTCTTGAATTAATCATTATGTGACGTGTTTAGCATATTGGAGTACCAAATGTCATTGCATTACTGTGTATAATTTTTAATTTTACTTTTATTTTTAATTTTTGTGTCTCAGTGTGTGAGTGAGCTTGTGCACCTGAATGTAATGTCAGCAGAGGTCAGAAGAAGTAATCAGAACCCATAGAACTGGAGATGGAGTCACATCCTGCCCAGTTTGGTGGCTGGAACCCAACTTGCAGCTTTTACAAGAGCAGTCAGTACCTGTTTATAACCTTGGCCATTCTTCAAGCTTTGTGTGTCGTTTTTAAGTCCTTATTGTAAGATCTAAAACTACATTCAGTAGAAAGTGAAAGAAAATAGTCGAAACTGATTTTGGAAATCTTAAAAGCAACATTATATTAGAATAAACATTATCTTCCTATTTGAAAAAAATTCAGGCTATAGTTAAGTCCTTTGAGTCATATGTGAATTACTGAAAAATTTCTCAGTGTCTGTTTTCACCTAATGTTTTGTGTTTAATGTTTTAGTATTTTGATACTTTTTTTTTTAAATACAGTTCAGGGGTAGAATCACAGGCAGTAGACCTCTGAGCTAGTTTAAAGTGTAGCTGAGTTTGGTCCTAGTAAATAGTTTGGAATTTTTCATTGGTATGGACTAATAAATTTATTTTCTGTGGCTAAGCTACCATGGAGGACTCTATAATAAGGGGTTAACATTTTTAGTGAGGGCGCACAATACTTCAGTACTTATAAAGGCTTGTTCTAATTTACTACCTTCTGAAACTGTCCTTCATCTGCTAAAACTTGGATGTTCTGAAATGCGCTTATTGTCTGAATCAACTCTGTTTGTACTGCCCACCTTGCTGGCACCTTCTTATATAAAACTATTTCTGGTTGTGAATCTTTTTTGGTGAATTAGCTGATTAAATTATAGGCTCTTATTCTAAATCCCTTGACTACTGTCAAAACATATTTGTGTCAAGGTTTCAATCCCTGTCATCTAGTGAGAAGCCCTGATTAGTTCACTCAGAAGATTTTCTTTTTATAATGAGAGTGTTTCTTAGCATCTTGACCTTTCAGATGGTGTATATCAAGACTAATACACCAGAACTTCATGTTTTAATGATTACACAGCTGACATCACTTTCTATCTCCTATTTAGACTCTTCAAATGCTACTTTTAGTGACTTATTTCCAATTAATTTTTACAAGCAGATGGGATAAAATAAACAATACAATTACCTACAGTGTTATAATTGATAAATCACAGTTTAATGTATGAATACACAATAGTCAATTATTAGCACATGTATGTAAAATATATATAAGCAATGAGGCATAATTTTAGCATATACTTTGGTAATTCCCCATTTAATCAATAAAAGAAGCATTAGTGATGTCCCCAATCTATCCTTTCCATCTCATCCTCTCATGCCACCTACTGTGGACACATTAATTCTATATTTTAAATGCTTTCATTTTTTTGTTGTCCTTATCACAAAATTGATCCTCTAAACACTCTATTATTTGATTTCTATTTCTTTGAAAGTGTATGACTGCTGTCATAGTCTATGCATTATTATATGTTTGAAAATGCTTACTTCAATTTCTCCATCCACTTAAGGAGTAAAAGAGAAAACTGCATATCTCAGCTGGGGTTCTAGAAACAATGAAGAAGAATTAGAATGTGCAAACTAAAGCATTATGCTACTTGAGATGTAGATCTCTGTATTTTATTTAAAGGTACATTAAATATTTCCGGGAATAGTAGTGAAAGGACATCCCTAAGTATCTGTTCTTCTGTTAAAACAATAATTTCCCCCCTCAAAGATTCTCAAATGAAATGTAGACAAGGAATAGAAAAAAACAACGGCATTAAAAAAAAATAAAACCCTACACCTGCATCTTGATGAAGTAATAAGCCTTGCCAGAGTCTCTCGTCTCTCTAAGCTCTGTGAAACTAGCAAACAGTCAGGCTCTAAACCCGTTGTAAACCTGAAGCTTAGAAGACTTATGATGGTTGCAATTATTTGGAAATGGGTATACTCTACCTCAGAGAGGACTTATCATTTAGAATTGGAAACCTCATTTTTTTTTTCTTATTATGTCTGGTTTATGGGGTCTGCCCTTTGACAGAAGGTAAATGGCAAAACTCAAAACAAACAGGAGTGTCAGCTGTTAAATATTGTAGCTTCCTAGTTTCTGGTGGTGCCATATTGCGTTTTATGTTGTTTAATGTATTTTTACACTTCCCTCTACCCATCTCCGTTGGGCTATGGCTTTGGGAGCTGCTGAGACCCTGTGGGGAATTTGTTTGTGGGGAGGGAAGATGCTAGCCAGCTGGGACCAGACTCTCATCTCTTTCTCCAATTGGGGAGGGAGGGGGAACTGAGGTGGGAATGTAAAATGAAAAAAATATTTAAATAAAAAATAATACTGTAGCTTCCTAAGACTGGGAAGATACATGAAACAAAGTCAATTCATTGAGAAAAAAAATCTAGAAATAAAATATAGTAAATGAGATAACCACAGAGATCTTTCTCTGCTGATCTAGAGTATTCTGTGCCTGCTTGGAGCAGTGCACATATCTATGATTGTACATAGGTCTAGAAACAAAACAAAATGTTGAATGATATAAAATTGGCTTGGCTTTAATTTTAATTTGAATAAAACATGTTCTGTACAGTTGTTGGTAATTTTCTCAATGTGTCAATACAGGAAATACCTTCACAATTATTTCTGAAACATAGCAAAAGCACAAGGCATGACAGATGGGGGTTCTTCTTCTAACTTCTGTGTATCCTTGTTACATGAATGTATGTATTTTATGTAGCATACACTTCATGTGGCATTATCACAGGAGCTAATAATAAGGAAAGTAATTGCCAATAGAAGTGAAATAATCACATTCAAATGTGTTTCTTATCATTCTTTTTATATTGATTTCTACAAAACCAGTAGAATCTATTGAGAAGACATAGAAAGAAGTGCTCACTGGGTTACAGTAGAGGGCTGTGTGTAAATCAGTTCTGTTCACAGCACTAAGGATGTAGAAATTGGAAGAATACTTACTTAGCACACACAAAGCGCCAGCTTACCTCAGGTTCCAAATAGCAAGGCATGGTGCTATGGCTAATTGTCCTCACCCTTGGGAGGCGCTGGTGGGACAATCAAACACTCAGAGTCAACATAGCCAGTTCAAGGAGCTTGTGAGATGGGAGACATCCTGCTCCCCCCACACAAAGTAATACTGACACCTTGGAAATTTAGTTGCCCTAGGCAACTTCAGGATAAAAAAAATAAGTAAAATATTTCATGTCAATAAAAAGTTTTAAAAAAAACAAAACAAAACCTACAATGTGTGTGTAGAGGGCAGAAACAAGATTTTTTTTTTTAAATTTTTCACTAATGTGGGGGCTTTCATTGTATGAATCTAATTTGTCTTTTATTTAAAACCTGGAGTCAAATGTTAAGACAAATGATAAAAGATCAAAGAGACAGAGAAACAAGCCACAGCCACTTCTCACCTAACTAGCTCAGGGCTAAAAGGGAAGATCCTGTCTCCAGGAACCCTTAGACTGCATGCCTAAGTTCCGGGTCAAAAGGGGGGGGGACAAACTCTGTCTCCTTCAAACTTATATACCTTTTACTGCCCAGCCATGTCAGTTCCTGGTTCAAACTTCCTAGCTGGGTTTGAGGGTGAATGTCACCATCTCCTGGCTCTGTTTGGCCATGAACTTATGGAGATCCAGAGGGATCCCTGCCTCTGCCTCCTGAGTATCAAGATTAAAGGTGTCTGCCACCACTCCCTGACCTCTATGGCTAACTCTGTGGCTGGCTCTGCCCTGTGACCCTCGGGCAGTCTTTATTTGATAAAATATATTACCACAGTAGAAACAAAAGCTTTTTACTTTTTATGAATGTGGGGGGGAGATTGCTTGTTTTAAAATTTGTTATATATGCTCGATTTCATAATCACATAAAATATTAAAGATATTCTGAGTATTTCCTCATTTTTCATGTGGTCGTTGTCCAGCATTTTGGTGACGTTAATTCTAAAAGCCATCACTCTTCATTTCAGCATCAAGGTTTCAAAACTTCCGATGATGCTTTAATTGCCATATTCATCCACTTGACCTTATCTCCGAAGAAAAAAGACAATATTGTTGTGCACTTAAGCTAAGTCAGGAGGTTATAGGCAGTGATGTCAGGGGAACCCCTTGGAAATTGCAGCTGAAACACTATATCCTTTCCCCACAGTTTCACTTTTCTTCCTGCATGTCTACATGTGCCTTTTCCTTATGCTGCTGTGTCTTTCTTTACTAAATCCCTGACTCAATTAGAAACTACATTAAAAGATTCCTGTTCCACAAGTGTGGTCACAGTGAGTGCTTCTGAACTGTGCCTTCCTCATGCTGGCCTGAGACTGAAAGCTGGTGTACGCTGTAGCTTGTCCTGAAGTAGCACTTTGCTCTATGGTGTGATTTGAAGCAGAAGGCATTTGTGGAAATAGGCTTTTCATTTCAGTGTTTATTCAGTCCTCATCGGTGTTCCTCGCTTCCCTCTGGTATCGGGGTTATTGTTTGTTTTATTTCCCTGAAGTTCTAGTTATGAATTTACAATATTATTAATCAGGAACAAAAGCTGTCCTATTTGAAAGGAGAGATAGTCGGCTAAAGCAAAGATTTCCAAACAATAGAGACTAAGATATAAAGAAATCAGCAGCATGTTCCAGGCCACATAATATTTTCAAGGTCAACAAAGAGGAAAAGCCAAATACATTTATATCTGGCTGAGAATGCACTAAGACTGCTAAATGTTTCTGATGTCTCAATGTCTTTGCTATTTAAAATTCAACTCTAAATCTAAAGACATAAGTATAGAAAAAATAGAAATAGCTTCCTTTGTCAAAAAACAAGATGTGTTCTAATTACAGGCCTCAAAATATGCTTATTTCTTTTATGTTATATTTTATCTAATATAGCATAATTAAGCAGCAATTTATGTTAACTAATTTAAAATAATTACTGCTTAAAACATTAGCTTAAGCAGTCTCTCTGCATATGTTCTTCACAGATGTAAGAGAGTAAGTACATGCTAGCATCAACCCAAAGACATTCAGTAACAAAATTTTCTTCTTTTTTAAAAAATGTCATTTCTTTATTGATTCTTTGGTATTTTCACATCATGTTTCCTGATTCCACACACCTCCCTGGTCCTTCATATACTGCCCTCACCTCTGCAGCGCCCCTCAAAAATAAATAAATAAATAAATAAAAGACATTGAAACAAAACACAAGCATAACAAAATAAGAACAAGACAAACCAAAAAAAAAAAAAAAAAAACCAACAACACAAAACAAAACCCTTTTTTCCTTATCGTTCTCTTCTCCTTCCCAACATTCTTCCCTTATCTTGGTGGCATTGGTGGCCTTGGTGTGTCCTATAGCACACCGTTTTGTCCAATAAACTTTACTAATGAAAAGCTCATTGAAATGAATCACTTAGTCTGGTTGAAGACCTCTGTTTTCTGGAACACCATCATCTGGAGACTCACCAGAACTCCTTTGAGGTATCCCGTGTTCACCCCAAATCATGGAGATTCTTTGGGTATTCCTCCACAGGACCAGTCCCTCTAATAAGTCCAGCAGGTCCTGGATTGTATATCAGTGTGGGCCAACCCAAGGCCAGGCTGTGAGCCTAAGTGGTAGCTGAACTAGTAAGTCTGGGACACTGGGTCACCCATCTCACATGAGAGGATGGAGTCAGCTCCCCTATACCCTCTTCTGCGGTGAGGGGTAGGGCCATCTCTAGTTGTACAGGGGCCAGCTCTCCCATGCAGATCTGAGAGGCCTGCACTGTCACCTAGGGCAGTGATGACATCCAGGCCACCGCTGCTTCTGAGGACTATGTCTGGGTCTGTGATCCTACATCAGCTAGGGTCTGTGCTGAATTTTGAGTGCCGTATTGCCACCAAATGTCACATGGAAGCCTAGGGGGAGCCTAAGTGGTGTCGGGGAGTCATGCTGCCCCCAGAGTCATCTTGACCTGAGTGGTCAGTGCTTATACCCACAGTGAAGATGAGTTGTCCTTGCCTAAACTGCTGCCAAGGTCCATGGTTTAGCTGCAGCTATGTTGTGTGTTGATTGTGTGGACTGTGTCACCACAGAGGGACATAGGAACCATGTGAGATGCAATCTAGGTCATAAAGAGCTGAACCTGTTCTTAGCTGGCTCAGGAGAAGCTGGCCTTGCCTCTTGCTGGAAACTGCAGCAAGAGAGCTGGCCATGATCCTCACAAGAGCGCTTGTCCCTGCAAAATTTTCTATACAGAACAACACAGAAACAATTGTCATAAGCCACATGAATTTTCAGTTTTATCCTTGTAGCATTTGTATATGATACAAAAGAGACGATGTTCATTTTCCAATAAAACTTTATTTAAAGATGTGTCCTGAGAATCTGTTCTGACCACTGTAGATTGCTAACCTTTCTTCTATGACAGATTTGATTTGTTACATGTCCCATTCTTTTCTGGATTAAAGGAAAATTCCTTGAGGTAAATAATAAAATTCTAAGTATATAGTACTTGGGCACATTCATTTAAAATTATAAATATTACCAAATGGATACTGCTATGGTAAGAAAGATGAAGTCTGTTCATTTATACATTAGCACTGTTTTGTATTACTTCTGCTCCTCACTTTCTTTCTCCAACTCTTCCTGGGTCTGTCCCTACTCACGCTCAAATTCATGATCTCTTCTTCAATTCTTAATTATTATTGTTACACAAGCATACAAACACATCTATTGATCTGTTTAGTGTTGCTATTATGCACGTGAGTTCAAAGATGGCCACTTGGATAACCTATTAAGGGGATCATCTCTGGAAAAAAAACAATTGTCCTTCTTCCAACAAACACTGCTCTTTGTCTAGAGATGGAAGTATCATTTCTATTAGTGTAATAGCAAAATCAGTTTTTCCAAACATACTTACTGAAGGTGTTTTTTATTATTTATATTTGAGAATAATATCTATATTGTATAACTGTTACAACTGAAATATCCTGAAAATGTTCCAAGCTGGTCATTAATCTTGGTGCCCTTGCAAACAAAATGAAACATCACTGACTGAGTTTCTCCTTAATCTTCAAAGACCATGGCTCCCCAAGTATTCTTCTATAAAGGAAGAAAGGAAAGTCAAACATAAAAAAACATGATAATTAACAAATTTTACTTTAGCAGATTCTACATTTTTAACCATTTATACATGTTGCTGAGGACTCATTCATGGCTTAGAACTTAGTGGAAAAAGATGCAAGCTTCATTTACTTCCTTATAAATGGATAACTGTTTCATTAACTTGGAATCAATGGTTGAATTCCTGAGCTTGAAGCTCTGCATTTTAATTATATGGTCTTTTCAAAGTGACCTGGAAGTACAATGTAGTAATTCAGAGGACAGTTTCCTGCTATCTATCTTCTTTAGCCCAACCCTCTTCTAACACCTGGACAAATAAAAATGCTTGAAATTTTGAATTTCTCATTCTAGATTATAGTCAATAAATATAAAAATGTAAATAAAAATAAACTATTTACTTTGGATGTAAATGGTAGACATATATTTTATTAATGCATGGAATAATATATATTAAGAGTTATTAAAATATCTTTCCATTTCTGATGACATTTTAATATTGCCAATTTACTTTTGTCCATAGTTTAAAATTCAAAATGTAATTTAAAACTTATTGAATACTTATACTAATAATTTCAGAGAATTTTAATATATTTATATATATATATAATTGTATAGTAGGTAATAACATAAATAGGTAGGCAGATAGATAGATAGATAGATAGATAGATAGATAGAGATAGATAGATAGATAGATAGATAGAGATAGATAGATAGATAGATAGATAGATAGATAGGCAGACAGAACAGATAGATATCCAACAATGTGTGAGGAATGTGGTAATTTAATGATAATGATGGGAATGGCCTCCATTGACTCATATATTTGAGTGTTTGGTTGCAAGCTGGTGAACTGTTTAAGAAGGATATGGAGGTTTGGCTTTGTTGGAAGCAGTATGTTGTCACTGGGGTGGACTTACTGGATGCTGATTCCATCTCAATCTTGCTCTCTGCCTCCATCTTGCAGATCGATGTAAGCTCTCAGCTACTGCCCCAGGGCCATGACTATCTATGTGCCTGTTGTCATAATTCCTGCTGAAATGGAAATGAACTAAGCCTCTAAATATATAAGAAAGCCTTCATTAATTGTTTTCTTTTATAGGCTGCCTTGGTTATGGTGTATTTTCAAAATGTAGAAAAATAACTAAGATAGAGAAATAGGTAAGGTAAATGAATATATGCTAGAGAGACCAGCTCCTGTGTTTGAGCTTAATATATTTAGAACTTTTAAATAAAATATGAAAAAGTTAAAATGTGGAGGAACTATCTCATTTGAACATCAAAACATCTTTGAGATAATTAAATAATTGGTGTGTATGATTTTGATTAAAATGGATTCAAGATAAAAGGATCTTGGCCAACTTTGATATAGTAAACTTAACAGGAGGTTTGAACAAGGTTTCTACATCTCTCGTTGCTCATTTAGTGACCTTTAATAGCCCAACTACTCAGTCATTTGGATAAAGAAATTTGGTGTCTGATTTAAAGGAATAAGATAGACAGATTGTATTAGATATTTATTCCAGATGCTTTCCAATACCGTAATTAAAAAATTAATGGACCTATTGTATTTATTTAGTTATCAAGACTTTTCACATTCTACTTCACATACACTAAGCAATATAAATATAAAACTTTTTTAATTTGCTTATTAATTTCTCTTCAGAATCTTATGGGTAATTTGCATTATTACCCATTTTGTAAATAAGGATAATGAAGTCTAGTTTGGCTATACCACTACCTAAGTACACCTAACAAATATATAGAAGTTTAGGTGTCTATACTTATTTTCAGTATATCTGTCTTATGATTTCTTATTTTTTTCTCCTTGCCTGTATCAATCACATCTCTATCCTGGGGTACACCAAAGTCAACAGCAGAGAGCCTCTGTCTCTAGACAAGCAGTGAGGTAAGGACTGACACCTGAAATTGTCCTCAGACATCTGTATACTTGCCATAGCATGGACACACCAACACTTACACACAGGAGTGTATACACACACACACACTAATAATACAGGCTATGTAATTATTAGCTATGAATTATAACTTTAGGTAAACTTCTTGAACATAAATAACCTAAGCAATAATATATATGGAAAATTACTTTTTGTCAATTGTTAGGATGATCAAATTATTTTATGTTTAGACATTTCTCAAAAGAGACCAGTCTCATAGTAAAAGGCAGAACATCATAGCTATTCTTAGTATTCTCTTAGCACATTGCATTCACATAACAGAATTACACCCAAGATGCTTCCAATTATTACAGGGATATTTTTAGATTCACCCTGCTTTCAGATTGTTTCCCAATCGGCACTCCTTTAACTTTTAATCTTTTTCGACATTTTTTGACCCTGGCTTTGTTTGTGTTTTTTCACCATAAATCATCTCTATCTACAGGAAGCCACTCATCAGTCAAGGACTCATTGCATTTTCCTCCCCTAAGGCTCCTCCTCTTTCCTAGGATTAGAGCTAGTATTGCCTGAGACCATGTAGAAAGTTCAATAAACTGCTTAAAAAAACAATCCTGCCCTTCTCTTACAAGCCGATCTCTGGCCTTCATTTCTGCACAGTTGTTATCCCAATCAATACTGGTATCTGAGTAATTAAAGGCTTCCAGGTTGAGTTCTGGCTGTCTTGCAGACTCTCCTTATCTACAAAAACACTGCCTTACAGATTCACTTCAATTGTCCTTGACTTCTACAACAGCAATTCACAGTCCTATGACTAAATATGTTTAACTCCAAATCAACCTCTTTATCAAGTGTGCTATGTAAATGATCCTTTTGCTCCCAGAATCACTGCTGTAACTTGCTAGTCTAGGAAGTTTTTACCCTCTCCTTTCCCTGAGGAGTGAATGGGAGGATGGGGTAGAGGAAAACTGAGGGATGACTGGAAAGAGGGGACGGAGGCAGAACAGTTGAGGGTAAGTATATAAAAAAAAGCTGTTTGACAAAACACCTTGCTGTGCCATTTGATGTGTGTGCATGCAATGGTGGACACACTAAGTGTCTTTTTCAATTATTCTCCACCTTGTTCTCTGAGACTCCTTCTCTCACGTCCCCTGAGGCCACAACCTCTAACTTAAGCTTTAATTTTTTCCTTAGTGCTTTGAAGGGTTTATCCTATTGTTTTGATAATACTTACCTGACTCTAAAGTACCTCCAGATATACCTCCCATTCTGTAGCTGCACAAGTGTGTCTCTTTTCCTTTGTATGGCTCATTATGGACAATTTGGGATGCCTCTATATTATTGGATCTGTGTCCTTTCTCTGGAGTCTGGTCAAGTTGACAGGAGCTTCTTAAGTAGGAGAAGACTTCATGCCTACTTGCCCTCTCCAGTCTGGAATTTCTTCCTTCTTGAGCTTGCACATCTGTTTTCACAACTGCTGTGAGTTTATCTATGCAGCTGACCTTCTGTGTCCAGGATACACTCTTTCTTCACTGTCTCCCTGTGTCATTCACAGCTTCTGGATATTGATACCCATTCTGCTCCCACTTACACAGGGGTCTATTAATCTTGGGTGGGGGGAAGGAGAGATGTAATTTAGATATCCCATTTATGGGTGAACATTTTGAAGTCTCTTGTTATCTTCACCTTGACCAGTTAAGAGTATTTGTGTTAATCACCACCTCCTGCATATGAACACTACTCTGACATGGGTTGAGTGACATATTAATATGTGTATAAAACGAATGTGGGGATGCCTTTCTGTATGCTGTGAATATCAATCTTTAAATAAAGGGGCTGTTTTGGCCCATGACAGGCACCATAGGAAAAGGAGGAGGAGAAATCAGAGCATAGGTTGTAGTAAGAGGTTTCTGGTCTGGACTTTCAGGCTTAATCTCAAGGTTTAGGACTGCAGGCCTGCAGACCCACAGAGACACACAGATGTTTGCAATTGTTTTAGGCTGATTGGCCTCAGGCCCAGGCATATTGCTTGCTAGCTCTCTACCCTTCATCTAACCCATGAGTCTTCCTGTTCAGCCATGTGGCTCGGTACCTTTTCTTAGAGCAGCATAGTTGTCCTCTGTTTCTTCTGGCTTCTCTCTGGCATTCTGCTCTGGACTTCCTGTTCTCAGAGTTTTTAGCCTGGTAGCCCTGCCCACACTTCCTGGCTGCCTCTGGCCCATCAGCGCTTTTTATTAAACCAGTGGGTGGGACAATTATTTACCATGAAACAACACAATACCCCTACAATAGGTAGAAGCATGGTAGAGTCAGGCAAACCCAGCCCGAGGCCCAAAGGAGCAACCTGTAAGGAACACAGGTGAGCCATGGGCCACGTGGCAGACAGATTAATGAGAATGGGTTGAGTTAAGATGTAAGAGCAAGCTAGCAATGTGCGTGAGTCATAGGCCAAACAGCATAAAGTTAATATAAGTATTTGAGTCATTTCTGGGGCCTGAGCAGTGGTGGGCGGCTAAGGGGTCTGGGGCTGCCTGCAGGTCTGTGGGTCTGCTGGCCACCAGGGACCAAGAAACCTCATTGTAACAGTCATTAGGAATTGGCTTAAATTTCAATGACCACAAGTCAGTCTCAGTTCTATCAGGAATTAAATCAAAATGAGAAATTCAGGTATAACAGTTTCCCAAAGACTGAAAGATGGACACTATAAAGAAAGAAAACTTGAGAAACAACTTACTTAAATAGTATAATCATGTTACATAATGATATATAGGAGGCAGAAGTCTGTTATAATTACTTGAGAATTACAAAAAAATACATTAATTTCAAAATCATTTCATTTTCACATTGTAGTTACAAATAAAGGTTTTTGAGTTTAGTGAATGACCTTCACAAAGTCACATTATGGACTAAGCTAGTGTGTTGATGGAGGTGGTCCAGGGCAAACCTCCAAAGTTTTTGTATCTCATAAATCGCTGTGGCCTTTTTGTTTTGCATCCAGCAAAGAGTTAAAGCAATTTGCTTTGGATGAGTATAAATTTTCCACTTCCAACTTCAACAATCTGAAAACTGCCTGGGTAATTGTACATAGTACTAAAGGGGGAAAAGAGAAGAAAAAATCAATAAAAGATTATATAATTGTATTCCTTATCTTCTAGTGCTGAAGCTATCCATAGAAAATCTAGTTATCAGAACACAGCCAACCTTGACAAGGTTAGCTTGGCTTAGACATATAGAGCAGTTTGTGACTTTTAAAATCGTGATGATGATGGTGAGCATCATCATCATTACAGATGATGTAGCAGCTATCTTTAATTTGGTTGTCAAGGGAGACAGGGAACAATAATTAAGGGTAAGAGATGGAGAATGGAAGCCTTATTAGAGGATATATTGAAGATGGGAATTTGATCTTAGAATTAGATTCTGATGAGAGTTGCTAATGCTGCTTTGGTGCTGTTGAGTGACAGGGGAACCACGCAGGCAATTACAACAACAGTCATTGGTCCTAATCTTTGCAATCCCAAGCCCACAGTCACATCCATTTGAATGAATTTTTATCTATCCTGCACATTTATAGCCTCACTAGACTGGAAATTTATTGTTTGCTGTTTACAGAATGGATTTTTTAAAAAGAAGAGCAAATGGCACTAAGAACCATCATGTGTCTTGCTTCTCTTTTTTACATCTTAAATTAATGGAATAAACTTCATCTTTATGTGAGCTGATTGATCCTCAAAAGTCAAATGTTGTTATGATTATCCCTGAGGTCAACAAGAAACACATCAAAGTCACAGCCGATTTGTCAGGGAGGGTGGCAGGACACAGACATGTTTTGTTCCATATTACTAGAGAGAAATCAGTCATCCTTGCTCCTGAAACTGAAATATTTCAGGAAGGATTTTAAACAAGTTCGGACATGGTTATTTCTAGATGTCTGTTCAGTAGAGATAGCAATATTCATTACCAGGCATGCTGAAAACCTATTTTAAGGGGTACTTTGCTACACAAAGATTAATTTACATTTTTTTACTTCTCTGTAATACTAATGTAAATAATTTTTGAATCTTAAATTGCCATTATTATTTTGATAGCATAGTTATTAATATACAGAAATCTCAGCAGAACTGGTCAGAAACATGGAAATGGAAACAAACTATTTTGGGAGAGCTCCTCTCCATTGAAATATAAATTATTGTTCTGATACAATATAATAGCTAAAGATGTTTCATTAAGATAATAACAATAAATTTATAATGTCAATATGTTTCAAAATTATCAGAAGTTTTTTTATTTTTAATGAATGTATGACAAATTCTGAAAACTCACCTCAATAAAAATTATTTTTATCCCCACCCATTAAAACACTCTTATTTTTTCTTGTGATTATCTTTTAAGGCTTTATTGTATATAAATTTGAGCTGAGTATCCTGACTTTACAGTTTTTATTGTGATTAGTTTTTCTAGTAATTAGACCTATAATATAAGCAACATATAAATTAGGAGAAAAGAGATGGTATCTACAAATAGAGGAAGGGAAACTAAGTATGCATTTAATATTTTTAAAAAGGACTATTCAGAAAGTTAAAAAATAAATCTGTATTTTTTTCAGGGTGAAATTTAGATCACCTGAATACTCAGTTCACAAGTATATTATTGTAATATCTAATGTTGAACAGTATATAAGTATTATATAAGTACCTGATGATGTGATTTAAAATAGCAATAATGAATGATTGGGATATTTAGTATTAAGGCCACAAAGGAGAGAGAGAAAGAGAGACAGAGACAGAGACAGAGACAGAGAGAAAGAGAGAGAGAAAGAAAGATATTTTTCTCTGACTTTAGTTATTCATGTATTAACCACCATTCTTGGACAATCTCCTAGTAACTGTTTCAATAGGTTCAATTTATCTCTTTTTGGAAAAAGATGACATATTCTAGTAAAAATGCTGTTATGGCATTGTGTTTTAACTATTGACAAATTTTATTACATTGATGTATAACTCACAAGCACTTTAGTTCACTTTCTACATAACAATTTCAAGTGTCAACTTCTAATGTGTTCCAAAGTTTGGTTCAAAATCATTGAAAACATTTACATATGAAAAGTCAGCTTCCATAACTCATTTTAGAACTCAGGGCTGTGTGGTGTCTGTTAGGAAGATATGCTTCCTTCCTCTGATACCCTTATGTTATCAGATTTTCACTACCTGCTAGCTTCCAAATGGAGGCTCAGCAGAAGATAAGCCACTTATTCAGTGTTATGGCTTGAACATGAAATGTCCTCCATAAGGTCCTGTTTTCATAGCTTGTTACCATGAGAGGTGGAGTCTACCTGGAGGACATTCAATATTAGTGTTTCACTTTGTCCCTGATTCATGTGCCTTGGTGTGAGAAACTTAATTTTTTTCCTATTTTTCCATACTGAGAACAAGCTCAGGCATCTGTTCACGGCATATTCTCTGAGCTGTTCCACCTGTATGTTTGTTTTTTATCCCGGATGGGCTAAGCCTCCTGAAACTGAGAATTGAGGTTTTTCTCTGAAACTATTTCTGTCAGATGTATGGTCACAGGAATAAGAAGTTAATTAGTGTCGACATGGGAAGAACAACTAACTATGAGAAAGACCAAGTGGTGACCCTGTAACTTCTCTACCATTTCAGCACTGCTCTCTGAGGCATCCTACTCACAGAGTGATTTTGTGATATCCCACAGCCTACATAATTGTAAAAAATAATACACATAAAATATATTTAAGCATGAGAGTGGCTAAGCATTACTAATAATAATTTAAATAATTCTTATAACTCAAATTGGAGTTATAGTTTCATAGCCTAGGTTCTTTTATAATGCTAAGTAGTTTTTTTAACTGTACTCATTTATTGTATGTGTGTTAGGGTTAGATTTTTTTGGCCTGAATATATATCCGTACACCACTTGCATGAGTTACAGAGTTGAGAGCTACTATGTGGGTGCTGGGAATCAAATGTGGGTCCTCTGAAAGAGCTTCTAGTGCTCTTAACCTGTAGTTTCTAATACACAAGGAGCTGATTAACAAAAGACCCCATACATTGGATACATGTAGTTACCCATGAAACATATATATTTCTGTTAGAAATATTGTTTTTCTTATAACTAATGAAAAGGCATATTTCTTGCTGAAAAAAAAAGGTAACTCCTAGTTGATAACGGCACTTAGTTTAGTTTTTTCTTTAATCTTGTATTAAGTTAAAATTATATGTAACTATATGTTGTTAATGGACAATATTCATAGAAAATAGTAGAAAAGTATAAGCACGAACAACATTTAAAAATATGTAAGGACTTTTTTAACTAAAAGCATAAGAGTAACTTGTGCCATTTAACTCTATTCATTACATTTTGTTCATGAAATTCCTCATAATTCAATTTTTTTGTCTTTAACTATAGATACTCAGTATTTTATTAAGGAAATTAAAATGTACTAAAAGTCATTAAATGTAAATTTGTTCTTCAATTCTCTTCTTGAGCTGTTCTTTCTGAGAAACACTGAAATCATAGATTCGATGTATGAATGATTATTTTAAATGATCAGATTTGAAACTTCATGTCTATATACAGGCCTATGTTTATTTGTATAAGTGTGTGTATGTGTGTGTTATGTGTATGTGTGTAAATAAGTATATATAAAAATTTGGTGTTCTGATAGGAACTATATGCTCCTACGCAGTATTATATGTTGTGTTCCACGGAATGACTTCTCCCATGATCAAATCATCAAATATTTACTGGGAAAAAGGGTAACAACATTTAGGAACAATGGTTTTCTTCCTCTCATTTTCTCTACACCATAAATCATGGCTGCATACAAGATCAACTTGTGACATTTATTCTCCAGAACTCAAGAGGTGGTAAGATTAAGATCCTCAACATAAAAGAGAGACCATAATCTTATATTCTAAAGAAACTTTTTCAGAAATAAAAATTATATGTATTGGTCAGTGTATTCAATAGTATATTATTTACATTAAAAATACTGATGTCTGAAGCAAAGCCCCTCAATGTGTGAAATTATCTGGGCCACATATGCATATATATTCAGTATTTTAATGAGCCGTACTTTGGGGATATTTTTATTTCTTCTATTGTAGAAACATTTTAAGGATCTTAAGATGTGAGAGGAGGAAAAAGTAATGTATCTAATGCTTTGTCCTTGGTCCAAAATGTTTTAAAAGGCAGGGCAGTGCTGGAATGTCAAAATTGATTATAATATGTGGTCATAATGAGTGAAGACTCAATCAAGTGGTCTTTAAGCTGAATGGCTAAGGACGGGTGCTTCACTCCGTAGCACCTGGGGAAGATTAGCCAGAACCGTCCTGAAAGGAAAAAAGAGGCCCCTGTGTTTATCTCAACACCACTTGATGTTATGTTGGGGATACGTAGGTCCAAAGGCCCCATGAGGGCCAGGGCCTGTGGGTGCAACAAGGAACGGGGGGCTTTTGTTTCTGCCATGCTCATGCTTGGCAAGACTAACAATGGACTTGCACTTGACAGTTTTTATGTAAAGTGATGGACAAATGTTCCAAAAACTGAGATGTAAAGTGTATTTCTTATTATATCAGCATATAACTTGCTAAGGAGAAAATAGAGATAACCCTGAGACCTGTAATTCTTTTGTCTAATGAACACTTCGGACCTCTTTTCTGCTTCTTCGTTTGAGTGGAATACGAGGAGCTGTGACACTAGCAAATCTGTCAGCTGGCAGCACCCGCCTTGTACCCCAGCTCAGCCAGCTTTTAATTTTTTAAATTTTGTATTCCTGCCTTCCCCCTAGGAATCCTAGCAAGAACCCCGGGAGAGACTGCTGGTCAGGGTCAATGCTGATCAGTGGTTCTGGTCTCTACTACTGTCTTCTCTGTTCTCAGCTGCCATTCATTTCTCTCAGTGTAACTTCTTCTTTCATAAAATATAAACAAAAGAAACCATCAAATAAATAAATAGGCAACCCCCTCAGTTTTTACCACTATTATTGCTTCAACACTGAGATAAAACATCTGAATATTAATATTGCATCATGAATACCACAGAATGATTCTTACTTAAGTGAACATATCTTTGAAATGATTTCTAAAAGGAAGCCTGTTCATGGATCAAAGACAATGAGAAAATTGTTTGCATATACTGATATTGATTACATATAAAACATAATTTATCATTACACATGCTCATGTTAAAAACTTATGCTATAAGATATGCATTACATATCACGTAAGAAATTTTTTTATCATTTTTTATTTATGCAAGATGTGTTTCTTTTACTAAATTTAAATGCATAGGTGTCACCCATATTCCATGTACTAACACTTGTCACAATTACTTTTTATTATGTTTTGGCTGTCTCCTGTGTTGACACCAAAATAAATATCTCTATTGTATCAAAATAAATTATATGTAGCTGAAAAGATAGCTCTGCTGTTAAGAATGCATAGTATCACAAAGTTCTCAGCACCCACATGAGGCAGCTCACACTTGCTGTAACTATAGGTACAGGGGCTCTGTTGCCCTCTTCTGGATGCAATGGGTACTGCACACACATGCACACATGATATTTTAAAATATATTTTCTTTAAATATTGAAGTTTAAAAGAATTGTATATTGAAATGAGGCTATATGTTAAATAAAAAATAGAAATATATGTATGCATATATAGGCATGTATACAGACACATGTAATATATATGTATGTCTGTATGCACCTATGAACAACATACTAGACTTAACTTTAGTATCTTGCCATAGATTTTATAAAAAATGCATAAAATTACATTGAAATAAATGTACTAGCTTCTTGGTGTTATTGGAATATTTAAAAAATAATTTGCATCTATCAATGTCTTTAGTGCAGAAAGAGAGGAGTGCTATTCAAAGCTTAAAGCCAAGGCAAGTGAATATCTACTTTTATATTTTTGTGTGACAAAAGCACATAGGTTTAGTAAGTATGTTATTAAAATGGACCAGTACAGAAACTAATCCAGCCATTAGTGGTTCATATAAAGATGAGAAAAACTCAATAATGAGAACCAGTTGGTGGAAAATATCCTAGACATAATTACCACCAAATGACAATAGGTTTGTGAAATTAATGACAAACTATATATAGTGTAAATGATGTCAGCAGAACTGATTTTAAAGCCTGATTTATCTGTACAACAAGTGGATTACATGAGACCCTCTATCAAAGAAAAGTCACACTAGCAAATAGAAATGCTTATAAATAAATTATATAACCAACACATACTTCATTCATCAAAATTAAAGAGGAGTCCATTTAGTCAAAGTTATTACTAAGTCAATCTTGGTGAACTTCTACAATGGAATCAGCCTTTCTATCACTGAAAACAGAACACTTCTCCAATTACTTTATGAATTATTCCCAAATACATAGGTCTTATCTGTGTATTTTTATGTTCTAAGTCAGAATTTGTATCAGCTGTTTCCTAATTGTTTTCCATATAACAAATTATTTTACAACCTTATTATTTATGAATATGCTATGATATCGTAGTAAGCCATCTTATTTCATTCAATGGAATATCTCTAAATTATATTAGCAGTTTTAGATTATATGTAAGTTACATACAAGAGCTTTGTAAGCAAAGTAAAGTAGGTGAACAAAAATCTTCTCTTTTCACTTAAATTTTTTGTTATGCTAAATGATCATTTCAACCAATGTCATTTTCAGAGCAGCATAGAGCACCACATATAACATCTCCAAGTCAATGACACAAAGTTCACAACTTATTAACTCATTTATGATGGTGGCGAAAGTGATTTGTGTGATAATGCTCTTATATACTGTAAATATTTGTCACTGACATTGATTTAGTAAAACACTGATTGGCCAGTAGTCAGTCAGGAAGCAGAGTTGGGGCAACCAGTCTAGGAGAATTCTGGGAATGGGAAAGGCAGAGAAGCAATCACCAGCCAGACACAGAGGAGGCAAGATGAAAATTCTGGTTTGAGCACAGGTACTAAGCCATGGCTAAATATAGATAAAAATCAGGGCTAATTTAAGAGTATGAGGTAGTTAGTAATATGTTTGAGCTACTGGCCTCGCAGTTGCTATAATACTAAGCCTCTGAGTTAATCTTTTTAGAAGCAACTGCTGCATAGTTGGGAGTGTCTGGTAGAATGGAAACTTATGACTACAATGATTTGTGTATCTATGTGATGTCTTCAAGTTTTTTAGATTAAATATGTACCTGGTAGTGAACAGAATTATTTTATATAAGTCAGAGATTATGGGCTAAACTTTGCACTATTATTTCAATTGTGAATTTCCTAAGTAATTTTGTTATGAAACTCAAAAGACTTTTTTGCCAACTGAAATTATCAAGTATTGTGTTTAGTTACAACACAATTTTTAATGACAACTATATTAACATTGATAACATACAAAAAACCCTACCCAGCTACTGAGGCTAGAGATGTGGCTTAGTATGTAAGAGCCATTGTTGCACAAGCATGAATACTGAATTTCAAATCCTCAGGACCCTCCTAAAACTAGTGTGTAGCCATGTAGAAACCTATAGTCATGTTGTTGTAAGGCACAAAGATAGGAGAATTACTGGGACATGTGATTACCAGATCAGATCGAGGTCCTGTGAGAGACCCTGCCTCCAGTGGATAAAGTGAAGAGTGATTAAAAAAAACAAAACAAAACAAAACAACAAAAAAAAACCACTTCCAGTGTCTTCCTCTGGCTTCTTTTCTTCATGTGCTCTGAGTGGCATGTGTGCATACTCATTTCTGCATACATGTAAAGAGGCACACATATATTAGTAGCTGTCATTGGTTTTATATTTTAAAATAAATTTTATATTGCATACTTAAGCTATATAAGATATTATATTTTCTAGTACATATAAATTTTAAAATGGTAAATATAGTAGTATAAATAGACACATCTAACATAGTTACATGATGTGGGAATGTCTTTCTGTATGCTGTGAATATCAATCTTTAAATAAAGGAGCTGTTTTGGCCCATGACAGGCACCATAGAAGAA
The DNA here is from genome assembly GCA_033318265.1 of Phyllotis vaccarum. Taxonomy (NCBI): domain Eukaryota; kingdom Metazoa; phylum Chordata; class Mammalia; order Rodentia; family Cricetidae; genus Phyllotis; species Phyllotis vaccarum. The sequence continues at coordinate 14,579,975 of JARWLC010000011.1, read as the reverse complement.
GTAGGAAGGGAAATCACAACATAGGTAAAAGAAGCAGGGGGGAGTCAGAGAGACCGAGCCAGCCACCCAAGAAGAAACATGTGCACAACACAGGTGAGTCATGGGCCACATGGCAGACAGTTTAATAGAAATGTGTTAAGATGAAGTAGCTAGCTAGCAATGTGCCTAAGCAATAGGCCAAAAAGTATGAACTTAATATAAGTGTCTGAGTCATTTCTGGGGGCCTGATGAGCTGGGGTAGCTAAGTGGTCTGGGGCGGCAGGTCTGTGAGTCTGGACCTCTGGCCGCTTGGGGCGAGAAAACCTTAGTGCTACAGTTACACATTCTTGTTATTGAAGCAAGAGTCACTAAAACTTGTTTATATAGCATCCATATCAAATGCACTATAATTTTATTTCTTAGGATTATGGGAGAATTGATGTGGGAATGCGTTTATGTATGCTGTGAATCTCAATCTTTAAATAAAGGAGCTGTTTTGGGCCATGGCGGGCACCATAGAATAAGTAGGAGGAGAAATCAGAGCTTAGGTAGGAGAAGCAGGGCGGAGTCAGAGACAGACCGAGCTGAAGCCACCCAAGGAGCAACATGTAAGGAGGCACGGGTGAGCCACGGGCCACGTGGCCAACAGATTAATAGAAATGGGTTGATTTAAGATATAAGAGCTAGCTAGCAATGTGCCTGAGCCATAGGCCAAACAGCATGAAGTTAATATAAGCGTCTGAGTCATTTCTGGGGACCCGGGCGGCGGTGGGCGGCTAAGCAGTCTCGGGCGGCAGGTCTGTGGGTCTCGGATCTCTGGCTGCCCGGGACCCGAGAACCTACTACTACAGATGGCGCCCAACGTGATGGTTAGCCACTGGATAAGGACCTGTTCTTATATTGACTGCTTGACAGTATGCTGTTTAAATTGGACATGCAGGTTCCATAAGAAGATAACCTCTGAACTTTGGCACAACAAGCCTAGATGGTCATTCAGGTTCCTGCTTTGCAGAAAAAACTGTCAGACATTCTACAGGACTCAAGGAGAAGCAACGGATAAACTGTGTCAGAATGGGAAGAGCAGATTTCCTGCTTCACTAAAATGAAAAGAGACTTTGGGCCTGTAGGCTGAAGATAGATGCCCCAACTTTATAAAGGAACTTTGGGTGACTGTCCAGGCAGATAGGTGTCATCTCTGTCCTTTCTAGATTTTAGAAGTCGCTTGCACTTCTGGCTTACTTGGGTAAATATATCCTTCTGTGGTCTTTGATGTAGTTGAAGATTAGATAGTTATAGGTATAGTTTTTCTTAGTCATTTGAAAGATATATTAGATATAAAACTTTAGATTCATAAAGATAAGGTAGATGATAGAATATTTTCTTTAATTTTGCTAAATACAAATAGACTAGATATTGTAACTGTAATTCTTGCTTGATAGCTATTTTGTTATATGTAATTTTGCTATGTTAAAATTAAAACCTTCCTTTTTGATTAGATGAAAGGGGGAAGTGATGTGGGAATGCGTTTGTGTATGCTGTGAATCTCAATCTTTAAATAAAGGAGCTGTTTTGAGCCATGGCAGACACCATAGAGAAAGTGGGAGAAATCAGAGCTTAGGTAGGAGAAGCAGGGCGGAGTTAGGCAGATCGAGCCAGCCGCCCAAGGAGCAACATGTAAGGAGCATGGGTGAGCTACGGGCCACGTGGCCAACAGATTAATAGAAATGGGTTGATTTAAGATATAAGAGCTAGCTAGCAATGTGCCTGAGCCATAGGCCAAACAGCATGAAGTTAATGTAAGCGTCTGAGTCGTTTCTGGGAACCCGGGCGGCTGGGTGGCTAAGCGGTCTCGGGCGACAGGTCTGTGGGTCTCTGGACCTCTGGCGCCCGGGACCCGAGAAACCTCGCTACTACAGAGAATGATAATTTTTAGACTTATTCAACTATGTTTGCTAGTTTGCACCATTTGGAGTACATTTCCTCATTTTCTCCTCCTTAACATGTATCCTAAGAGTAAACTTATTGTCTTCATAATATGCTTCTTTTAACACACTGTACATTTTATTGAAACTTTTAAAATTATAAAGCTTCTGTAAATTAAAACAAATACATTTTATATATAATATACTGTCTTATATGTATGGCAAAGCTGTGTTGAGGTGATTGATGATTATTTGAACAATGGAAACAGCAGAACCAATTTTGTAAAATAAAGCATATATCCTAGAAATACTAATGGACATAAAAGAAAACTAAATACTGAAGTCAAGTTGAATTTTTTAAAAATGTGTGTGTGTGTGTGTGTGTGTGTGTGTGTGAGAGAGAGAGAGAGAGAGAGAGAGAGAGAGAGAGAGAGAGAGAGAGAGAGAGAGAGAGAGAGAGAGAGAGAGTGTAAATGTGTACATATATAATATGTGTGATGTGAGAGTTTCACGGGACACCTGCTCATGTGTGTTTTAGAGAATGACATTGTAGATGTGTTTCTCTACATGTGTTGAACATTTAGCTCAAACCCAGGGGTTGAACTCAGGTTCTCAGACTTGAGAGACTTTTTGTTACCCTCCAAATCATCTTATCAGATTTTAAATTTTATTATAAGAGCTTCAGAAATCAATATACTATTAATCAGAAGAAACACTATAGGTCTATGATTCATACAGCAGAATCATCTAAATCATACTGAGAGAAACTTCTAGACTCTATCTAGCTTCTGAAACTGGTGGGCACACAAATACTGTAGTTCACCTTTAAAGTGGTTGTCTATATGAATTTATATATAGCTTAGTCATATGCCAATCACAGTAACTCTTAACTCTTCAGAAAAAGAAAGCTCAGTTGAAGGCAAAGGCTTTACAGCTGAAAATTTGGTATTCAAATCTTTAAACATTCTGAGAATGGCTTCTGCTACCACCATGGCACATTTCACCTCCTGCAGTCTGAAACTAAAACCAAGGGAAAAGACATCATAGTTCCTTGAAATTATTTTGAAAATTTAATGAGCAAAGGAAGAAAAATGTGTCTTGCATATTTAATGTTATTGGTTTTTGTTTTACTTTTACAAACTCCAACTATTGTAAATCATAATTTAATTATCAATGCTATATTTATTGTTTTTACTGTGCTGTATCTTAAGTACAGCTCTGCAAGTTCAGTTGCCTTTGAATTTTCTTTATTACCCATCCTTATTGGGTAAAAAAATATATCTATATGCTCCCAGTGAGATGTGTAAATTTGTGTGTGTGTGTGTGTGTGTATGTGGATTGTGTACATGTATGTAAATTACTTAGAGTATAAATTTAAAGAAATTCTATGCTTCATGCATTGTTCTACAGTTAGCTATCTCAAAATCTACCCACATATGTAAATTTATAAGAGTGTAATCAGAAAGACTAATACATACATTTTTGTTTAAATTTGTGGCTTAGTGTCTTGTCCTAAATTTAATGTGGCTTACTGTACTTCTTCTCTGGCTTTTTTTGTAATTTATTTATGGTCTTTCAAATGTATGAGCTTTTTGAAGTTCAATTGAAACTTGAAGCCAGGACCAATACATGCTATTAGCACTCTACCATTGGATTACCCTCAGTGCACTCTTATAATGTTAAATGAGCACAAGCATTACCCAACATCACTAGTATGCTGAGAGTACACAACATTTCAGGATTGGATTGCCAAGTTTCACAAGTCACACTCCTATTGTTACAATGTGTTTTCTCGGTCCCAGGAGGCCAGAGGCCCAGACTCACAGACCTGCAGCCCAAGACCCCTTAGCCACCTGCTGCTGTTCAGGCCCCCAGAAATGACTCAGATACTCATATTAAGTCCATGCTGTTTGGCCTATGGCTCAGGCACATTGCTAGCTAGCTCTTACATCTTAAATCAACACATTTCTATTAATCTTTCCTGCCACGTGGCCCGTGGCCCACCTGTGTTTCTTACATGTTGCTCCTTTGGGCTTTTGACTAGGTCTGTCTCTGACTCTGCCCTGCTCCTCCTACCTATTCTGATTTCTCCTCCTACTTTTTCTATGGTGCCTGTCATGGGCCAAAATAGTTCCTTTATTTAAAGATTGCTATTTACAGCATACAGAAAGACATTCCCACATCATCCTATATTCAATGTGTTCCTGCTCAAATGAAGAGGGAATTAATATCAACATAGTGAAAGCATGCACTCACAAATGCAACAATCATACACTCAAACAGAAATGTACATATACACTATATGTTATACACACATACACACACACTTAAATAAAAACTAAGCATGTGCAAATATATTTTATTTAAAAAATCAGACAATATATTCTGATTATATTTTTCCCTTTCCCAAATTCTCCTCAGTCCCCTACATTTCCATCCACCTAACAACATATCTTTCATCTCTTACTCTTTAAAAACAAACCACAAAACAAACAATCAAGCAAAGAACACTATATAATCCATAATACAAAGACAACAAAGAAAAACACAAGTGTAGAAAGAGGTTTTGGGCCATTTGCCTGGTGGTCTAGGCCCACAGACTTATAGTCTCAGTCTGACTAACCTTAAATAATCACACAGAGGCTTTAATTAATTTTATTTTGCTTGGCTTATGGCTTAGGTGTATTGTTAGCTAGCTCTTATATTTTCATTTAACTTACTTTTTATTAATCTGTCTTGTCTTGTGGCCTGTGGCTTACCTGTATTATTTTATATATTGATTTTTGAGTGACTGGATGATGTCTCCTTTGAGTCTACTCTCCTTCCCCTATATATGCTTTGATTTTTCTGCCTATTTTTTAAGATTTCTGCCATAGGCCAGCAGTTTTTTTTTATTAATAAATAATATTTACATCATACTGAAAGACATCTCACACCACACAAGTAGCAAAGACATATACATATACTCACACAATCTATAAAAACTCAAAATCATAAGTGAAAATATAAAATTAAAAGACTAATAAGACAAAAACAAAGCAACATAAGATAAAAAGTCAACAAAAATACTATTAATTATATTTTGATTTAGCCATTTACTACTTTCATTACCATGTTGCCATGAGACATCAGGACAAACTTATGAAAATTGTCATGTGACACTTAGAGTTAACAGATTTAATTGTCCTGCAATGGCCAGCACATCCCCCAGAGAATAACCTAGGCTTTAAGTACTGCTACAGCTGAGGGACATTCTGGCCAATTGTCAGTTCTGGAGGTACTTAAATATTTATAGCAGACCTCAGTTTACTAGCATTACCACTGACTTCCTGTAGCACAAAATGCAGTTTCATCTTGCTTTGCTTTTCCTGTAGCAAGTCTCTAAAAAAGAATATTAAGAACTACAAATGTTCTCAGAGTTCATTGAGATGTTCTTTGTATATGATATAAAATTAAACATAAAATTAATGTATGAACAAAACAAAATCTCATGTGTGTAAGTACAAGTTTTGAGGGTAATGACTTCAAGTTCTTGTCATAAAGGTCTTCCACTTCTTTGGTTGTAGTTACCAAGATATTTGGTGTTATTTGCAGCTATTATAAAGTGTGATGTTTTCCTCATCTCATTTTTAGCTCTTTTACCATTTGTGTATTAGAGGGCTATTAATATTTTGAGTTAATTTTGTATCTTCCTACATTGCTGAAAGTGTTCATCTGCTGCAGGAGTTTCCTGGTAGAATTTGGGGGATCACTTATGTATACTATCATATCATCTGAAAATAATGATAGTTTGACAAGAACTTTAAGTCACTGAAAAAAAGTTATAGAAACTATCAGGAAATGACAAGATCTCTCATGTTGTTGGATAGGTAGGGTCAACATAGTAAAAATGGTAATCTTGCTTAAAACATCTATAAATTCAACAGAATCCCCTTCACAATCCCAACACAATGCTTCACAGAACTTGAAATAAAATACGCAATTTTATATGGAAAACAAAAAACCTTAGGATTGCCAAAAAACATCCTGTTCAATAATGTAACTTGGAGTGATCACAATTCCTAATTTTAAGCTATAAGATAGAGTTATAATAGTAAAAACTGCTTTGTACTGGCATGAAAGCAACCTTCTGGACCAATGGAATTGAATAAAAGACCCCAACATACATATGAACACACAATATTTGATAAATAGGTCAAAAATAGACAATGGAAAGAAAGATAGCATCTTAAACAAATGGTGCTGGCATAACTGGATGATGATATATAGAAGAATACAAATAGATCCATATCTATCACCATGCACAAAACTTAAGTCTATGTAGATAAAGAAACCTCAACATAAACTCAGTTACACTTAATTTGATAAAAAAGAAAGTGGGAAACATCCTTGAATGCATTGACACAGGCAAACACTTCCTAAATATAATATTATTAATTCAGACACTAAAAACAATTGATACATGGGACCTTCTGAAAAAGAAAGCTTCTGTCAGGCAAAGGACACAGTCAGTAAGACAAAATAACAGCCTACAGAATGGGAAAAAAATCTTTACCAATCCTACATCTGATAGAGGACTGATCTCTAAAATATATAAAGAACTCAAGAAATTAGAGGGCCAATCCCCAAATAATCCACTTTGAAAATGGGGTTCAGAGCTGAAAAGGAAATTCTTAATAGAATAAATGTCTGAAAGACACTTAAAGAATTGCTCAACATCCTTAGCCATCAGAAAAAATGCAAATCAAAACAACTCTGAGATACCATCTAACATGTAGCTAAGATTAAAAACACAGATGATGGCCTATGCTGGAGGGGATGTGGAGCAAGGGAAATACTCCTCTATTGTTGATGGGAGTGTAAACTTATAAAGCCACTTTGGAAATCAGTATGGCTGTTCCTCCAAAAACTGGGAATCAATTTTCCTATAGATTTAACAATATCACTATTGGGTATATATCCAAAGGATGCACATTCATATCCCAAAGTCATTAGTTCAACTATGTTTATAGTAGCATTATTTGTAATAGCCAGAGCCTAGGTGCCCTCAATTGAAGAATGGATTAAAAAATTGTGGTACATTTACACATTTGAGTACTCCTTAACAGAAAAAATAAACCTGAAATCCTGAAATTTGCAGGCAAATGAATGGATCTTGAGAGTATCATTCTGAGTGAGATGACACATACCCAGAAAGATAAACATGGGTATGTACTCACTCATAAGTGGATCTTAGATACAAAGCAAAGGAAAACCAAGATACAATCCACAATTCATGAGCAGCTAGGTAACAGGTAAAACTTAAGAAAGAGGTGCATGGGTCCCCTTGGGAGAGGAAATAGAGATCTCCTGAGTAAATTAGGAGGAAGCAAGAAAAGGGAAACAAATAATGAGAGAAGGAGATGGTTGAGCTGGAGGAGCCACGGTGAAGAACAAAGAATTAGACATCTTGATAGAGGAAGCCATCGTGGGCTTAGATAGAAACCTAGTGCTAAGGAAACATTCCGGAACCCACAAGATGCCCATGGCTAGAGCTCCAAGCAATAGCAAGTAGGCCTCCCCTATAATCAGATGAATGACCACAATAAATTGTCATTATAGACCCTTCACCCAACAATGGACGGATGCAGAAGCAGAGATCTGTAGCTAAGCTACAGACTGAGCTCCTGATCCAGCTAACAGAAGAGAGGAGAGAATATAGGAACAAAGGGATCAGGTTAGAGTATAGGACACCTACATAGATGGCAGATGTCAGCCTTTAGGAGCTCACTAACTCTGAAAGGACAGCTGAGGAAACTTAATGAAATAGAACTAAACCCTCTGTATGTAGACTGCACTTGTATGGGCAGTTTGTGAAGGCTCCTGCTCAAGAGTTTATTCCTGGTGCATGAACTGATATCACGGAGCCCATTCCCTACAGAGGAACACCTTACTCAGCCTTGATACTGGGGGTAGGGACTCAGACCTGTAAGAAGTGGATATGACAGACCTAACTGATTCACCTTGGGATTCCTTGCCACCTTCTCTGGGAAATGAATGAGGGGATTTTTTGAGGGAAAGGCCAAGGGAGGACTGGGAGGAGGGGAAAGAGGGTAATCAGTGGTGGATATGTGAAAAAAATAAAAACATTTAAAAATTTAAAAAGAATGAAAAGGAAAAATAAATTGAGGTTAAAGTTGATATGACATACTGATGTCCAAGCAGACTTTGAGGATCTGAGTTTCATTCCCAGGTAACAGGGTCCTCATTGTGGTAATATCTGTATCTATATTTCCTACATAAGTTTTCAGAATTTACTCTACTGCTGGTGTGGAAAATGGGGCAGAACAGAGACAAGATCAGAAGCAGCCTTAGAGATTGAAATTCCTGCACTTTGTTTCAGTTTATCATTCTGTATAGAATGTAAAACAGGCCAGATGCAAAATAATCTTTGTTATACTTTCTCTTGCTTAGAAATTATTATTATTTTTATATGTATGGATATTTTTCTTGCATATATGTCTGTACATTGCATCCATAGTGCTCTCAGAGGCCAGAAGTGGGTTCCAGATCTCCTGGGAGTAAAGATGAAAATATGTGTTAGTTGTTATGTACAATGTGACATTAAACCAAGGTTGTCCAGAAGAGCAGCCAATGCTCTTAACTACTGAGACATATCTCCAGACCCTCAATTCATCTTCTTGATAAAAATAAAGGTGTATGTGTGTGTGTGTGTGTGTGTGTGTGTGTGTGTGTGTGTGTGTGTGATATCTATAGGCATATATGCACATTGTTTTTTGTTGTTGAAGTATTGATGTTTTCTGTAAATATATATTTCTTCAGTATATATTTTCTCCTTTCAGTAGTTTCTGGCTAACTTTATTTTGTTGTTCTTGTCATAAAAAAGCTCAAATCTTATTTTAAGTACTCTTTCTAAATATAGTACTCAAAACCAGATAGTCTCTTTTTAATAGCTGAATTCTTGAATTGAAAGAAACATAAATTGGCTTATTTTTATTCCCTGAAACTATAGCTTTGTAAAGATGTATTCTGAGTCCTTTACACAGTGGCGTCTGTTCTACTGTAACATCTGTCAGTACAAGAGATTTTTCTGCTCTGGGTTAAAATGAGTATGTGTTAATTGCAATCTCCTACTGATGAAAAAAGATATTCTAAAGTAAAGTCTCTGTAAAAGATTAAGAAAATCATAATAGTAATTTGTGTTGGCAAGAAAGCTAGGCAGGTAAAAGAACTTGCCTCTGAGTCTGGCAACCTGAGTTAGTATCTTGCAGTTCACTTGGTGGAAGGAAGGATCAAACCAACTTCTGCACTCTGGTGTCCAAACATATACTATGGCACACATTCACATTCACCATTACCTGCACACAATAAATAAACATTTAGAAAGTCAACATGAGCCAATGGGTCTTAGTGTCAAATTTTACATTGTTCTGATTGTGACAAGGCTCACTTACTGCACTGGTATTCTAACATAACAGTTCATATATTGGAAGATAGAAAAGCTCTTGTTATCTTAAGAATCACAATACTTTCTTGAATTATAATATCTTCACTTAGTAATACAATTTGAGAGTGGATATAATCTCACATTACGAAGATTAATTTTCTTCAGAGATAAAACTATGAGTCTTAATGTTGATATTTTGAATCACTGCTGATATATATCTATCTTGAATCAGATGCTTATGTAATTTTGATAACAACAAAGCCTGTCTTCAGATCTGAGCTGTAGTATTCAATAGGAATGGCTAGTTTTCAACTGCTTTACCCAGTCATCCTTCCTAACTCCAATGAGCTCTTAAGAACTGAAACTCCAGCTTGAGAATTGCATTATTAAATTCATTTTATTTTAAAACACATGGTTGTTATGACAAAAGTACCTTAATTACAGCACCTGAGCACCGAGGTATAGTGAATGCTGTTGTAAAGTCCTGATAAACAATGTTCCATAAAATAATTTACTTCAGAACTTAATAAGTTTGGAAACATCATAGCTATTAATTTGTATTGATGACATCCTAAAAATATTACTATGAACCTAGGTCATATAATTGTTTTTCACATATGTATATTTTTTAGAATGATTGTAAATGTTCCTGTTCCCTAAAGCACATAAAAAACAATAAGATCATCAACAACAGATAAATATTTTACTTCAGGTGGATCTTGGAGTTTTGAGTCTGAATTGGAAATGCAGTGAATTCACACCTAACATACCACGAAGTAGAAGCTGTTCAGATCCTAGACTAAGCCATATGAAACACAAGCACCCTCTTTCAGAAATAGTGGTTAGGATGTATTACCAAAGCACATAAACAATGAGGTTTTTCACTTGAAACTGCACAAAGTCTAGTCTATCTAGTTTATATGTAGAGACGTTTGCTTTTCTTCTACTACTGAAGATTCTCCTGTCTAATCAAAGAAGTCACTTTTTTTTTACATCTGTGAGAGAAGAGTTTACCCTAATAATATTGGTGTTCTCTTATATTTAAAAATTCAGAAAGAAACTGATTTGACCTCACCATTTTTTAATTTTTATTATAAAAAACGTTTATTCTAGGCCTATGAGCTGATAGAAGAAAAAGTAGGAAATAGTGTTGAGTGACTCACACAGGTGAAAGTATCTTGACTATAACACCATTTAAAGCTTTGATATTCCAGCTTTTCCCCAACATCTGGCTCTGAATTTTCATTAAGTATCAACTAGAAAATGTTCTTTACTTGGAACTCAATTTTGGAGGTAGGAATTTGCAAAAAAAGCCACTTGGCATCCAGAGGAACACATGGCTGGAGGAATAATTACTGGCAGGCTAAGCTTTCTGTTCTGAGTTAGCCTCCAGGCTTAGGCAGATCTGACCACACTCATTTCTTTTTCACATTCATTTGGGTAAGCTTTTCAAATGGTAGCGTCCTTATCCTGGTAGCTTGTATTTTTTCTCTTTATGAACCCCTCCTTGGACTACTACCACGCTAGGTAGCTGGCCCACTTCACAATCATCCGAATTGCTACTGACAAGAAAAGGAGAATTTGTTTAAGGCAATGGAAAGTGCTTAGTCTTTTTTTTTTTTTTTTTTTGAATTACTCTAGACTATTTGAAACTGGAACCAGTGACAGAAATGATAAATAATGTAGATATGATTGTCATCATAATGTTTATCATGCTGCTTATTATGAATATTATTCATTTGATTATTTCTGCTTTATTATTTAAAAAGTTAGTAACTGTGAATTCCAAGATGAAAGTCTTAGAAAAGCCTCTTACAAGTGAGCATAAAGATGTTCAAACTCAAAGGCATATAAAGAACCAAACTCAACACTGTTCTATAAGATTACACAATAACAGCCTAAGGTTATCATACAACCAACATGAGTATATATCCAGTAACTTGAAAGAATTTGCAAAATGATATAAATTGAACAGAAGTTAGTTGGGCTCTGGTAAAAATGTTGGAATTAAGGTCAGTCAGGGAAGCAAGCATCACTTATGGTAGGCACTCACCATTTGTTAAAAAAAAAAAAATCTTAATCTCCTGGTCACCATGTAACAGAATTATCACTTAGGACTGGTTAGATATGGTTACTGCTGTTTTGGAGGCTGGCTGATTTTTACAGTGGAAAACATGGTGGAAGAAGAAGACTAAAACAATAGAACAAAGAAACAGACATAGAGGTATAGAAATCTCCTAAGATCAACTTCTTAGGGAGAGGGATTACGCTGATGTAGAAAAGCAATCACTATATAATGAGAACACCCTGCATTTGTGCCAAATAGCAGCAATAAATGCATGACATAGAATTAAAGGAATAGAAAAGGAAGCTGAATCCTCACAAAAGTAATTCAAGGCCCAAAGGAAACTTGTACAGACTTTTTGTAGAAATTAACTGTAGTGGTAAACACAATAGTATCTGATTCAGAAGCTAGGTAAATAATAATTGAATTTCTGGCTCTTGAAAATGTAAACTCATAATGTAAACTAAAAATTAAACTTTTAAAACAAATATCAGTACACTTGGAGAATTGGATTTGAGATACAAATAATTTAGAACCTTATAAATATGATGATAACTGGGTTATTATTATAAGGAGAGGTTATTTCTAGAGGTATAAATAATCAAAATATTAAATGTTACAATTATGGAAAGCAAGATCACACAACAAGAGATTGGAAGCAATGTATTCCCAGAAACAGTGTCTTTGTTAAGAATAATGTCAAGAGAATGGCCCTCTGTAATTACAAACTTTTGGTCTGGTCTAGTTTCCAGGTCTAGACCTGTCTGCTACTGCTTAGGCTTCTAAAAATGACTTAGACATTTATATTTTATGTTGTTTGGCCTATGGCTTAGACATACTATTAACTAGCTATTGCATCTTAATTTACCTTATTTTTATAATTTGTCTTGCCATGTGGGCTTTAGCTTATTTGTGCTAGTTTTGTATGTTGATTTTTGGGCAATTGTATAGTGTTTTTTTTTTTTTTTCCTCTGCCCTCTTTCTCCTATCTATGCTCTGATTTCCTTGTCTACTTCTAAGATGCCTGCCATAAGCCAAGACAGTTCCTTTATTTCATAGCATACAAAAAGACATCCCATATCACCCCTCTTTTCTGGAGTATACAGAAGGTGTGGCAAAGGGAGACACTGACTAATGCATTCAGGTCAACAGGGACAAGCAAGGTAACATTTTTGCCTTTGGAAAATATACTGAGGGGGCTTTCAAAAGACCCCCTATCAAATTCAGTTCAGTGTTAACCTGTCATTGTAGAGGAAATATTTTCCCAGAACAATTAAAGAAACCAAGGCCTATGTTAAAAACAAAAACAAACAAACAAGCAAAAAAAACCATAGTATTGTGGACAATAGAAAATCGATAGAAAAGAGAGCAAAATTCTCAGAAAAATCATAAAGCAAATATTTTGGCACTCTTGTGCAAATTAACAAAGGCCAAAGTTAAAAATACAAACCATTGATGTTATTGAAGATTTGGTGAACACAGGGACAGCTGTAACAATAATTTCACTAGAATCCTGGCATCTGAACTGGCCAGTTAAGGAAGTAAATGTTCATTTTTGGGGAATTGGGTCAATATCCCACATAAAACAGAGTGCAAGATGTCTTGAGTGTACACGACCAGAAGAACAGAGAGGAATATTAAAGCCACATGTGGCTAACATTTATATAAATTTATGGAGATGAAATATACCACAACAATAGAACACACAGGTTAACATTACTCTGAACACAAAATAAACCATAAATTAACACATATTTCTGGAAAAAAACATTAGAAGATATTATGAGAAACAGTCATAGACTATACAGAAACAAGGCACAACAGCTGCTTATCTTTAAAAAACATCCACAGTACTATCTATAAAATGGCTAACAGAGAAGCCTATATGGGTTCATGGCCTTTAAGCATATAGAAGACTCAAACAGCCCTTATAATTCTCCTGAATTTATTATTAAAAAGAAATCTGGAAGATGGAGAATGGTAACAAATCTAAAGGTGATAAATAAAATGATACAGCCAATGGGCTTTCCACAGTATGAAGTACCTTTGCCTTCTTTGTTGCCTAAAGAATGGCCTATTATAGTTATTGATTTAAAAGACTTTCTTTACAATACGTTTACAAGAACAAAAGAAAAAATAATTTGCCTTTACAGTTCCCCCTTATAATAATACTTGTCCTATAAAGAGATATCAGTAGAGGGTCCTCCCTCAAGGAATGCTGAATAGTCTCACTCTGTGCTAGTATTTTACAAAAGCCAGTAGAACAAATACATAACAAATTACCACAAACTGTAATTAAATCATTACATGGACAACATCTTGTGGACTGATTCAAATACTCATACCTTAGAAAAAGTGAATGAAGAAGTGAAAAATATTTTGCCAGCTTGGGGATCACAAATTATCCCTGAAAAAATACAAAAAGGAGATTCCATTAATTATTCAGGTTATAAAATAGGCTAACAAAAAATTAGACCCCAAAAGGTACAAATCAGAACAGATAGATTGAAAACACTTAATAATTTTCAAAAATTACTAGGAGACATTGACAATTTACTATCCACTATTGGAACAAAAATGGATGTACTGGATAATTTGTTTAAAACCTTAAATGATGACAAAGACTTAAATAGTCTGAAAGAATTGTCACCTGAAGTGAGAAAGAACTAGCTTTAGTGGAAAAGAAATTATAGGGATGCACATATGGATCGTGTAGATCCAGATCTTAATTGCATTCTAGTTATCTTGCCCTCTAAGCATTTTCCTACCAGAATTTTAGTGCAAATGGAAAATGTTACATTGGAATAGATATTTCTACCACATAAGATGAGTAAGAAATTAAAGACATATGTGGAAAAATTACTGAATAGATTTCTTAAAGGAAAATTAAGATTTCACCAGTATACAGGAATGGACTCAGCAGAAATTATTTTACCTTTAACTAATGAAACAAGTATCCAATAATGGGAAGAAAGTGAACCTTGGCAAAGAGCCTGCAGTAAGTTTTTTGGGAGATATTAACAACAAATATCCTCAAAACAAAAGAATTGAATTTCTAACGAAAACTAATTGGATTATTCCTCATATTATATGAGATAAACCAAATTTATATATTTGATTCCATACAGGTTTGCCAGGTCCTTTAGCAAAAGGTAATGATGAAACTGATAAATTAGTAATAGGAAACGTGCTAGAGGCCTCAGAGTTTCATTTAAAAAAAATCATATCAAATAGCAAAGAATTAAAATAAGATTTCTCTATCACTTGGCAGCAAGCCAAAGAAATTGCAAAAAGATGTCCCATATGTTCCTTATATAACCAAACTCCATTGCCAGCAGGAAGTAATTCTAAAGGTATACATAAAAATGAAATCTAGAAGATGGATGTATTTCACTTCACAGAATTTAGAAAATTAAGATATATATATACATATATATCATATAATAAATATGTTCTCAGGATTTCAATGGGCAACAGCTTTGAGCTCAGAAAAGGCTGATTCTGTAATCACACATTTGCTAAAAGTTATGACTCTCATGGGAATATCTCTACAAATTAAGACTGACAATGCTCTGGCATATGTATCTAGTAAAATGAAATATTATTTTGCTTATTATAATATAAAGTATATTACAGGAATACCACACAATCCTACAGGGCAAGCAGTCATAGAGAGATCAAATCAAACTCTAAAGAATATGCTAAATAAACAGAAAGGAATAACAAAGACCCCAAGAGATAGACTACATAATGCTTTATTAACTTTGAATTTTCTCAGTGCTAATGAGAAAGGAACAACAGCTGCTGAAAGTCATTGAACTATAGAAAAAACAGCTGAACTAAATCAGCCTGTCTACTTCCAAGATCTACTGACCTCAGAATGGAAGCTGGGATATGTGCTACATTGGTAAAGGGGTTTTGCTTTTGTTTCTTCAGGCAAAGAAAAGCTATAGTTATTATTAAAATTAATAAAGACTGGATTTAATCAGAGAAACTTCATGAAAATGAGTAATGGTGGCTCATACACCCATGCAACAATTCTTTAAATTGTAGGTAAAACAAATAGTTGAGGCAGATTTTTGTTTTTATATTTACAGTAAACTGAAAATACTCCTTATCGAGAAGTTAAAAAACCTTAGACATTTAGATTCATTCCCATCTAAAGAAGGGAAGCTTTATCCAGAAAAAATTTATAAGCAAGGAAATATCAGCCATATTGGTACCAATATATTCTATGGGATAAAATCTCATTGCTTAACATGTGTATCTTTTTATTTGTAAGAAAATTTGAAGTCCTAGTTCAATTATAAATTAAACTGACTTTGGAGTTGGACCATGACTTCCTCCTTATCTAAACCCAAGCATGCTTTTTAAAGGGAAATGCAAAATCTCTGTATCATATCAGAAGAGCCACCTGGTATGGGACAGAAGAATAACAAAAAATAAGGAGTTATTCTATTGTTACTAATCTTATCCTGTATAAATGTTTACATAAAAAATTATAAAATTCTTTATATATGTCAAACTATTTAAAATGCTTTATCTAAATTCCTAGACATTGTATTTATTCTTCTGTCTTTTTTTTTTCTGTGAACCACGACAATGCCAATTGTGAACATTGGTTGATAAATTTTTAAATGAATATCTTGAAGGATTCAATACTCCAGTCCTACTATTTTTTGGCTTATTTCTCTATTTTATGTTTCAAAATAAGAGGATGATGACAGAGTTGTCAAATGGAAACCAACAATTATTGTCCAGATTATGTATTATGGAACTATCAAACTCTACAGTGGCAGATGAGATTAAACAGGTGCAAAATGTAAATTGACAGTTGCTGTCCAAGGTATATGACATGGAACTGTCAAACACTAAAATGGCAAAAAGGATGGATACTCTGGAAATTGGTTACAACAAGCTTTCAGATAAGGCTTCCTCTGTAGATAAGGATAACACTGTACAAGAGAAATATAGGCTCTATGTAAATGATGAAAACAAGAAACTTGTTGACTACATTAATGATGAGAACAAGAAAATCATTAATTTTGTTAATGATGGGGATTGAAAAATTGCTGACTCAGTGAGGTCTTTGGAAGGACTGCTTCATCAGGACACTCAAGCTCTAGAAAAATCAATAGTATCTAAACTTCAAGAATGGAAACCAGTAGTATCCAAAATCCAGGAATGGGAACCCATAATATCCAAAATACAAGAATGGGAGGACTACATTGCAATACTGGAAAAGTGTAGTGATACATCTTATTCTCAGAAAAGTTCAGGACAACCCCCAATGTGATATTATGGTACTGGAGATACTCTACCAAAGGTGGTAAACACAACAGGGCTACCCCCTTCCGCACCACTATTGTTCCCAGCTACTATTCAGACAAAGATAACACCTGGGGGATCCTCAGAATATGTAGAGTATAGCTATGAACCAGTACATATGAGAGACATCAAGGATTTTAAAGAGGCAATATCAACGCATGGTATACACTCTACTTATGTGAAGCAGCTTCTAAATTCATGGTCAGCAAAAAACCGGATTCTACCAACTGATAGGATGCAGCTAATGGCTGCTGTCTTGGACAAAAGTCAGAATTTACAGTGGAGAGGCTGGTTTAGAGAGGAGGCTAAGACCTTGGAACAGCAAGGAAAAATTAGCAGTTTCTTTGCTTCTCAGGACCAAATCCTTGGTGAAGGCATGTTTGCTGATGTGAGGACTCAATCTATTTATGACGAGCATACTTTATTGCTATGCTGTACTGCTGCACTGAATGCTTGGGAAAAGATTTTGGACCCAGGTCAAAAAATCGAGCATTATACTAAGGTCAAACAAGGCTTAAAAGAGCCTTATACCAACTTTATACAGAGGCTTACCATGGCTGTTCATAAAGCAATATCAGATCCAGAAGTAAGGAAGCAATTAATAGTTTCTCTGGCCTTTGATCATGCTAATACAGAATGTAGAAGAATGCTTATGCCTTTAAATATAGGAGCAGCACCTATAGAAGAATGGATTCAATATGCAATCAATGCTGAATCTCTCCATGGCAATGAAGAGAATTGGGTAGGCCAAGCTGCTGGTAATGTTAGGGTGAGGAACCAAGGCATCTCTTGTTTCAACTGTGGTAAACAAGGCCATATAAGATGGAATTGTACACAAGGTACTCTTGGAAATAATACCTGATCTAGGTTTAATTCGAACAGAAGGCCATTGCCTTCTGGATTATGCAGAAGGTGTGGCAAGGGACAGCATTGGACCAATGAATGTAGATCTACCAGGGATAAAGAAGGCAATCCTCTACCATCGGGAAATGCTTTTCGGGGCTTCCCCTGGGAAGCCCCCAAAAATCAGATTCCAAATTCAAGGATGGTGAGATCATATACGGTCATAGGAGAAGACCAGCATTCTCAGGATGAATAGAGCATCCAAAACCTGATCTAGAAAATCATATATTAGATAATAACATAAATTCAAAAGAAAATTCAGAAATTCCAAAAAGAATCACAAAACAAATATTTTGGCAGACTTCAATAAATGAACAAAGACCAAAATTGGGAATACAGATAGATAATATTTATATTCAGGGTTTGGTCAACATGGGGGGGATGTTTTGATCATAACCCCACAATCATTGCATCCAAGATGGCTTTTCCAGACAGTAGATATCCATTTTCTGGGTATTGGAACAATATCTCAGGTGAAACAGAGTTTGAGATGGCTTGAATGCATAGAACCAGAAGGTCAGAAAGGACAGTTGAAGCCATATATGGCTGACATAGCAGTGAATCTGTGGGGCGTGACCTTCTAATGCAATGGAATACCCAGATTAAAATCCCTCCCAGTTCTGATATCAACCAGAGATTCAATTATGTTTCCAAAAATGATGCTTTAAGGTACATGGAGAAAATTCACCAGCCATTCAGGTTGTACAAAAGAATTGCCCAATAACCACAGAACCTAAAAGAACACTCACAGCATTGCCTTTGTAATGGTTAACAGAATAGCCTATTTGGGTTCAACAATGGACTTTGATGAGAGAAAAACTCCAGGCTTTGGAATAGTTGTTACAGGAGCAGTTACAGGCTCAGCATATCAAAGAATAAACCAGTCCATGGAATTCTTCTGTTTTTGTTGTCAAGAAAAAATCTGGAAAATGGAGGATGGTGAGGGATTTAAGAGCAATTAATAAGGTGATTCAACCTATGCGCTCCTTACAATCTGGTACTTCCCTGCCTTCTCTGCTACCTAAAGGATGGCCTATTGCAGTTATTGATTTGAAGGATTTTTTTTTTTGTTTTTACCATACCTTTACAAGAACAGGACAAAGAGAAATTTCTAATAATTCAGGGCCAGCTAAGAGGTACCAATGGAGAGTCCCTCCCCAAGGAATGTTGATAGTCCCACCTTATGCCAATATTTTGTACAACCACTAGAAATACTGCGCAAGCGCTTCCCTCATTCTATCATTTACCATTATATGGATGATATTTTGTTGGCAGATCCAAACCCAAAGACATTAGAAACATTGTTTGAAGAACTAAAGAAAATATTGCCTGATTGGGGACTACAAATTTCTCCAGAAAAAGTACAGAGGGGCGATTCTATCAATTATTTAGGATATAAAATAGGTTTACAAAACATTAGGCCACAAAAGGTAAAATTAAATAGAGATAAATTGAAGACTCTTAACGATTTACAAAAGTTACTAGGAGATATTGCTCATTTTGCCCATGATTGGTATAAAAAACTATGAGCTAGTTAATTTGTTCAAGACTTTGGATGGTGACAAGGATTTAAGTAGTCCAAGAGAGTTATCTGATGAGGCTGAGAAAGAATTAGAGTTGGTGGAAAAGAAACTTCAAGAAGCACATGTGGATCATGTGGATCCAGACCTGGATTGCATACTTGTTATTTTACCCTCTAGACAATCTCCAACAGGAATCTTAATGCAAAGAGAAAGCATTATATTAGAATGGATATTTCTGTGACATAGGCCAAGCAAGAAGATGAAGACATATATCAAAAAAAAATTCTGATCTGATTTTTAAAGGTAAATTAATACTTCGCCAATTGACTGGAAAGGACCCTGCAGAAATTGTCCTGTCTTTGACTAATGAAGAAATTGAGCGATTATGGGCAGACAGTGAACCTTGGCAAAAGGCTTGTAGTGGCTTTTCAGGAGAGATTAATAATAAATATCCTTGAAACAAGAGAATTCAATTCATAAAGGAAACTAATTGGATCTTTCCTCATGTGGTACAGGATAAACCCATTTCTGGAGCCCCCACCTTTTATACTGATGTGAACAATTTAGGAAAGGCTGGCTACAAATCTGAAGACTTAATTAAGGTGGCTCAGAGCCCTTATAACTCTGTCCAAAAGTCAGAACTACATGCAATAATTATGGTGTTGTTGGATTTCACAGAGCCTCTCAATGTAATTACTGACTCTCAATATGCAAAAAGAGTTGTTTTACATACTGAAACTGCTGACTTTATTCCTGATGATACAGACTTGACCTTATTATTCATACAACTACAGGATATCGTCAGAGGTAGGATACATCCTATGTACACAACACATATCAGGGCGCACACGGGTCTCCCAGGCCCTCTAGAGCAGGGTAATGATGAAATAGATTGGTTTCTCATAGGAAATGTGCTAGAGGCCACAGGATTTCATGAGAAACATCATGTTAAGAGCAAAGGATTAAAGAAGAGTTTTTCCATCACTTGGAATGAAGCAAACGAAATAGTAAGGAATTGCAACACTTGCTCTTTCTATAACCAACCGTCTTTACCTGGTGGAAGTAATCCTAAAGGTACACAGAGAAATGAGATCTGGCAAATGGATGTGTTTCACTTCCCAGAATTCGGAAAGATGAAATATGTACATCATACTATCGATACTTACTCTGGAATGCAATGGGCAACTGCTCTGAGTTCTGAAAATGCTGATGCTGTACTAACTCACCTGTTGGAAGCCATGGCCATAATGGGAATTCCCACTCAGACTAAGACTGACAATGCTCCGGCTTATGTTTCCCGAAAAATGAAGATAATTTTTGGATACTATAATATAAAGCATATTACAGGGATACCACACAATCCTACAGGACAGGCAGTTGTGGAGAGATCTCACTGCACATTGAAAGAGATGCTTTACAAACAGAAGAAAGAAATGAGAAAACCCAGGGAGAGGTTGCACAGTGAATTTATAAGTTCACATCAATTGACTTTAAATTTTCTTAACGCTGATGAAAAGGGAACATCAGCTGCTGAGAGACATTGGGTAATAGAGAAATCCTCTTAGTTAAATCAACCCATCTACTTCAAAGATGTGTTGACTTCTGAGTGGAAGCCGGGATATGTGCTTTGATGGGGTAGGGGTTTAGCTTTTGTTTCAACAGGCAAAGAAAAGATATGGGTACCGACAAAACTAATAAAAGTCCACTTTGAAAAGGAGTCCCTTCCTGTGGAGGAGAAGTGATTGCTCATCCCTGATATGACAAATGGATACATGGTAAGGAAAAAACATTAACAAACCTGGGGCAGGGTCTTGATTTTGTCTTTACAGGAAAATGGATACAACTATTTTTAAGACCATAACTAGACACTGAATAATTACTCATTTGCAATCGAGGAGAGATTGATGATGAAGGAATGTAAATGATGGATTATGAGACCAACTGATACACGTATACACTACTGGGTAATCTCTCAATTCTTACTGCTTTGTATCTTGCTTCTAAACCTCAAAAAAAGTGGTCCTGATTTGACAATTAATAGGGCTGGATTTGGATTGGGAGCAAGTGGCTTTCTCCCTCTCTAAACCCAAGCATATTGGTAAAGAAAATGTGAAGTATTCTGTCTCATATCAGAAAAGCCACCTGATGTGAGACAGAAGACAGAATATTTAGGGACCAATATTATTGTGACTTCATTTTAAACCTCCTTTCTCTCTGTTTCTGCACCTTTCAGACATCCTGTCTGCATACAATCTCCTGAAGTCACAGAAGATATGAATATCTTTTTTGAGTATCAACAATGCTTAAGTTTTCAATTGTAAATAACATTTCCTCCTATCACCTATCTACAAAGAATCTGGAACCAAGATGGGGCCCCCACTGCAACAACTCCTACTAGTGAAACAAGAATAAAAATGGGAGAGTATGAGAGAGAGAGAGAGTAAGAGATAGGTAGACAGACAGACAGAGGCAAAATTAGAAAAATCAAGACCCTGGTGTGCACCAATCAATGATTATTTTCAGAAAACAGACTATTCAAAAATTGTTGCAAGATAGCTCTCTATGATTATCTTCCAGATCAGACTTCTAATTAGAATTCCAGATGGAGTTAACCACTATTCTGAGAATGGTTATAAATGTATATAGTCAGTCCATTAAGATCTAACCATTGTTTTAGCTTTTACAGGATCCCAAAGAGATGCCATAGCCCTTAAGTCAGCAGGAAGCAACTTTATGAAAGACTACGCCCCCTTTCCCAATAAGTTTTGTGTTCTGAGGGTTGTGGGTAATTCTTATTCTGTTAGAATAGTTTTAAGTGAAAATTGGGTGGAGGACAGAACTATAATATAGCATCAAAGATCTCTTTTGAAGAAGAGAAGAGGGATAGATACGATAGATAAAAGTAGATTGTTCTACCTACCTATACACCATTTTAGCTGAATGTATGGGCTAAGTTAAAGATAATCTGCATTGGCATAGGTATTTGTATATTGATACAAATGTGAAATTACTTTATATGTTTAATTGAGATAATTTGTAAATTGGTACAAAGTTTAATCTGAAATTGTTTTATATAACCTAAGCAACTTGTACTTCGATATAAATCTGAATCTGTAACTATTATGTAAAATTGAATCTGTAATTGCTATATTTTATATATGCTTCTATCTCTGTTTAAAATATTTGCACATCATTGTCATGTACACCATGCAATTATTACCTTCATTTAACTATACTAGATATAATGTATGATTGCACTAGTTATGATATATGCACAAGATGTTTTATATACCTGTTTAGATGATATATATGTATATACATGTCTAAAATGCTGTGACCACTTTACATAGTAATATACTCCTGGATAATGTTTGATAGTCATACTAAAAGTCATTTTTCAGGGACTGTACACCCCTTATATAGGTATTCTAATTTTTAGTACAGGGTTTATTCCTTAAGACGATAAAAACTACAGTCAACACTACTTAAGGTACCATATCCCAGTCATCTCAGATACAGGTTAGAATATCATAGATAGACAGGATTCTTCAACCATTTCATAGACCCAGAGAATATGGCATTTAACATTTGAAATTCAGCCATGAGAGGCACGACGACTCCTAGTGTCACTGCTCCTTTCCTGAGATGGTATGAGCATTGAGGATACTCTATTGGAGTTTGTCCTTTTGGCAGAGAATGGCCGGTTGAGTAAGGAACTGTCCTTACCTTGATTGCTGACAGTACACACATGATGTCCAAGCTGGATGAACAAGTTGATGGATGGAGACTGACAAAACCTGCCTGGACAGGATAAGACAGTCCCTCCAAAGTTGCCCTGCTTGTGAGAAGATCTGTCAGATACCATAGGCCTGTAGCCAATATGATAGATGCTCCAATGGCGCACAAAACCAGAGGCGATTGTCCAGGTAGCTGTGTTGCTGTCCTCTACCAAATTTTGGAAGCCACTACTTCCATGTACTTCTGACTTTCAAGTGATATATCTTCCTTCTCTGGTCTTGAAGGGGTTGAAGAATAGGTATTTATGGTTACTAACTCATAATAATTCCTATTGTACATAGTCTTATTTTAGAACCTTCTTAGTTAGACAAAGGGGGGAGATGTGGTGGGATTAAGGTGTCAGCGGATAAGGTCCTGGGCTCCTGGAGGGGGTGTGGCCAACCTGGAGGGGTTGTGGCCAGCCCCATTGATAAGTGACTGCTGGGACACGAGGAGTCTCTTCCTGGTTCTTGGTTCCTGGCTGCTGCCTGCTGGAGAGACAGTATTGGAATCCATCATCCTTCCATCCCGCATCCATCGCTAGTCCATTGCTTGGATATGCCAGTCCTTGTTCAGGTGCCACTATAAGCTGTTACTAATATCGTGAGTGTTAATTTATATTCTAATAAATATTAATTTTGGACTGGTGCCTTGAAAGTAAAACTCCGTCTACAAGCTACTACTGTTTGGTTGCTAGACCTTGAACTCACAGAAATACAGGAAGATCTCTGACTCCTGAATGATGGAATTAAAGCTGTGAGTCACCACTTTGCCACCCCTATTCTGGGATTAAAGATGTGAGTTACCATACTCTGACCACCATGGCTTGACTGTGGGTGAATCTGTTCTCTGATATTCCAGGCTGGTTTTATTAAATATAAAATATGTCCCCACAACATATACATAAGATTGTTTAGCATAAACAGTAGAATTGATAATTAGTAAATGGGAAGCCATGGAACAGGAGAGCTTTTGTAAGATTAAAAAAATGTAAATAGGACAAAAAAGCAGCCTATAGGATGGATCTTCACCAACCCCATTTTGTATGCTTTTATTCTCTTGTGGTCTGCCATGAACCTCTTAAATAAATTACACAGAGAAGTTTATTCTTAATTTCAAATGCCTGGATTTAACTTGTCTTATTTCTTGATAGCTTTAACTTTAAATCATCTTATCTATCTTTTGCCTCTGGGATTTTCCCATTCTCTTACTTCTGTAGCTCTTGTTCTACTCCATGGCTTTCTGTGTTGCTGGGTTTCTGGTCCCAGGAGTTCTCCTTCTGCTCTGGCTACTTCCTTTTATCCCCTCAAATTTATTCTTCTATATATTCTCTTTCCCTGCCAGCCCCACCTATCCTTTCTTCTGCCTTGCTTTTGGCCATTCAGTCTTTTATTAGACCATCAGCTGTTTTAGACGGAGTAACACAGCTTCACACAGTTAAACAATTGTAGCATATACAAAAGTAATATTACTTAAAATAGTATTCTACAACAACCTCACATCTGACAGAGGGCTGATTTTAAAAATATACAAAGAACACAAGAAACTAGACATCAAATATACAAACAATTCAATTAATTCTCAGCTATTAAAAACAGTGACACCGTGAAATATGAAGATAACTGGATCATACTAGAAAAGTAACTCTGAATGAGGTAACCCAGACTCAGAAAGACAAACATGATAAATACTCACTTATGAATGGATATTAGCTGTAAAGGAGAATATAATTATGCTACGATTCACAGACCCAGAGAGGCTAGCTAATAGGAAGACAAAAGGGGCAACACTTGGTTGTCCCTGGGAACAGAAAGTAGAAGAAGAGATCTCCTACATGGAGTGTGAGTGGCTTGGGATGGGAACATGAGGGATCCATCCAGTTCAGGGGTGGATGGAGGAGAAGAGTATTAAAAGAGATGAGAATAAAGGGATCATGGTCAAATAGAAAGGTTCAAGGGAAACGTAAGTGGTCATCTTCTATAACCAGGCAAGACTCCCACTGGGAGCCACACAGCATATGACCTAACTTCTGTTGTGCCTATGGAATGTGCCAGGGGAAGAGTAACACAGAGATTGAGAGAGTGTCCAACCAATGACTGATCCAGCCAAAGACTCATGCCAGGAGAATGAGTCACCCCAGAAGTTGTCTGATATAAGGACTCAGAGTCTGGATGTCTCGGAGACCTAGAATAGGATCACACATGATTGGATAAAATATATGTCAATATAACTATGCTTAACAATATTTTACTATACTCATAGACTGGTGACTACCCAATTATCATCAGAGAACCTTCATCTTGTAATTAATGAAAACAGATGCAGAAACTCATAGGATAGGCTCTGGGAATACTGATAAAGAGAGGGAAGAAGGGTTGTATTAGCCAAAAATCACATGAATAAACACAGAAACAACTTAACCAGAATCATAGCTCATAGAGTCTGAACCAATTACCAGGGAGCCTACTTAGGATTAATCTAAGTCTGCTATATATGTAATAGTTTTTAGCTTTGTCCACTTTTGGGACTCCTAACAGTGGGAGGAGGAGCTGTCTCTAATGCTTTGTCAGGCTTTGGGAAACCCATTTCTCAGACTGGATTTGCTTGCCCAGCCTTAATACAATGGAAAATGCTTAGTCATACTGCAACTCAATATACCATGCTCTATTGATATCCATGGGAAGCCTGCCCATCTATGAACTGAAACAAAGGAGGTGTGGGTTGGGGGGAGGAAGACAAGAAGTGGAGAGGTGGCAGAGAAAATGGGAGGAGAGGAAGAAGGGAAAATTGTAATCAGGATGTAAATTATTACATTTATATAAAGGCTCTTTAATTATTTTTATTAGTTCAGAATTTCAAAAATGTATATTATATGATTGTATATACTCTGCATTTCCCTGCTCCATCTTACTTATATTCTACTCTCACCTCCTCCCCACCTTAAACTCATATCTGTTGTTTTCTTTCTCTCTCTCTCTTTCTTCCTTTCTCTTTCTTTTGGTGCCACACTAAGTCCACTTACTTCTATTATGGTGAATGGGTGTGGGTCTCTCCACTGGAGCTTAGGAACCCCACTAGTAGCCACATAATAATGAAGTGCCAGGTAATAGCCATCTTTTTGTTTGTTTTTGGTTTGTGTGTATGTGGGTATTTCATATAATTCCCCTTTGTTCTTGTCTACAAGATTAATCTATCTTTGCTTTATTCTATTTATAATTATTTAATGGTTTAATTTGTATCCCCTTTTTATACTCATCTAATTTTATTCATAGGTTTTTTTTTTTTTAATTTGGAGGGTACTTCTTTAATTTTTAGTTTTTCCCCCCTTCTTTTTTTGAATCCTGTATTTTTCCCTTCCCCTATACATTTAGTTGCATTTTGAGATTCTTCTTACTGGAATTGTACATATATATATATATATATATATATATATATATATATATATATATATATATATATATATATTTAAGTCTTTACATTCCTTTGCGTATTTATTTAATTTTGTTTGTACATTTTTATTTTAAAATATATTAAATATTTTTATCAAATTTTCCCATCCACTAATTCCTTCTCAATTCTTTCCTCTTCCCTATGCATCTAACACTATGCTATTTTTTTCTTTTTTTGTCAAGAACAACACAAAATATAATAAACAGCCCTCACATAAACCATAAAAGAAACAACTAAAGGATAAGACATAAAGAAAATGCCCAAACTAAGCAAACTGCAGCAAAACTCTTACAAAAGCAGCAGTGTGTTTTTTGTTGGCCAACTACCTACTGCTGTGCAGAGAGCCTGCACACATGTGTGGTTTATATGCCCAGTGAGATGCCGTTGGGATAAACTGACTTTTAAGTATCACATTCTTGGGAAGTGTTCTTTTGTGGGATGCTTATCTTTATTTCTTTTGTTTAGTTTTCTGTTTGTAGTCTCATTCTCTCTGCTATTTCTGACCATAACACTTTTCCTAACCCCTCTTCTTATCTTTCTCTTCACTAAAGATTTCTTCTCTTCTTCCTTTTCTCTGTCTTCCTATTTTATCATCAATTTATTATTTCTATAATTTTAAACTTCACGGCATATTTTAAAGTAGTTATTGAATATTTTTGTTCCATAGGCATTGCTATGTTTCAGTGGACTGTGACTCATTTTATGTCTTTTACAATAGTTTGCTTTCTCTCACTAAGTGATACTATAGAGTGAACTTTCAAGAATCAGCTGGTCAATTAAAAAAAATCCTTAAAATTCTTAAAGAAATATCCAAAACAAGAAATGCTAAAGTCAAAACACACAAAAAGCAAGGCAAATTCAGTTAATCCCTAAGACACTGACTCTAGCTACCAAACTTAAACAAACTGAACAAGGTAAACTGTCAGAGAAATATTTCCAAACCTTAAAGGAAAAATTACGTAGGATTTGAAAGAATACAAATGGGACCTGGAAAAGAAAGCCAGAAAAATGGAAGATAAAACCAGCAAGATAAATGGGAAAATCAGAAATATGGATTTAAACCTGGAACACAAATTTAGTTATAAAATTGAGAATGTTTCATACAAAAACTATTTGCAATAAAAAATGAACATAGTAACAAACACAGATTTAGTATTACCTATCAATGGGCATGAAGAAGCACAAAAGAGTATGTCAAAGATAAAGGATAAAATTGACATTACTGCACTTAAATATCAGTAAGAGGGGAAAAAGAAATGATAAATGAACCTGACACCCAAGAAATCTAAGATATAATCAACAACAAATCTATCTATCCATAGGATAGAAAGAAATAAGATTCACAATTTACACAGAAAACTCACTGAAGGAATTAACAGTAAAATGTTCCCTAAATGTAGAGGAAGGAATTCATATTCAATAGCAAGGGAATTTTTATTATTTTGTTTAATTTTATTAATAGAAAACATTCTAAAAGAAGGTTAACTTTTAATATAACTAAGGTTACAAATAAACTCTTGTCACTATCCAATAAACAAATAATATTCACTCGACTATTAATTGATACATTCTCTATCAGAACACAGTTATTTTCTTCATTTTATCTAAAACTCCATTGTTATTTCAGTTTAATGTCTTAGCTTTTGTATGGGGATATTTTTTTTTTCATTTGGAAAATTTCTAAATCAAAAAATACTTCCTTAAAAATGAATTCATTTTTCTAAGCTTTCTCCTTTCTGAATTAATTGAATTAAATTTCTAAATATGAATGTCCCCCAAATAAATAGCTCAACAGGGAAAGAAGTTTGCTATCAAGCCTCAACTCTAGAAGTTTAATGTAATTCTCATCAAATCTCCAGTGGCATTCTTTTACATGTAGGAAAAACACAACCCCAAATTTCCGGTGGAAGCAGAAATGTCCTCAGAAAACTAGAAGAATTCTCAAGAGCAAGAGTAATGATTGAGCTCTTATAATATCTGTGCTCTGATTGCTCTGTAGAGCTACACTAAGGGAAATAATCTGTTTATAGCACAGAACCAGATATGTAGACCAATAGCATAGACAATGATTACTCAAGTAAATCTCCACAGTTACAAATGTGCAATTTTTACTAAAGCAATAAAATTCACATGGGAGAAATATACAACCTCTTAAAAATGTTGTGGAGAAAGCAGACCTCTTGTTATTAATACATAGGAGTGTAAACTTCTGTATACAATCTGGAAAACAGTTTGGATTTTTTTCTGTAAAAATTTTAGAACAGAACTACCTTAATATCCAACTATGCCATTCTAAATTATATAGCTAGCAGGGCCACTGTAAAGATATTCGTGTATCTATGGCTACTATTGCATTACTCATAGCAAGTGTCTTACATGCCATGTAAAGATGAATACATAAAGAAAATGAGGTACATCTGCATAGTCTAAAATTATTCAATCATAAAGAGAACTAAATACTATAGTAAACAAGGTAAGTCAGGCTTCAAAAGATGAATCAATAGTACATACAACCTAAAGTTAAAAATGTATGTGTATATATGCATATAAAAATTATTTATCTCTCTGTGTGTTTGTACATTAAAAACCATATGAGAAAGGAAGGAATAATCTTAATTTGAGGGAGACTGTAAAAAGACTGAATAATGAATTTTTTTAATGGGAAAGCAGAGAAAAAAATTAATGGCAGATTCAAGGGAATAAGCAAAAAGTGGAAAATTATTTTGGGGAGGGTGTTGGGGGCACTATGAGGATAAACTATAACATTAATTATGAAAACATACAGACAAAACTCATTATTTTTTTTCTAACACAAAAAATAAATTAAGCTAATATAAATTATTAATCAAAAACTAAAAAGTCATATATACATTTTAAATGGTGTGATGAAATGATTATTGGTTTTCTAATTTGAATTTTTAAACTATAGGTATTTATGTATAGTATATCAATATCTAGGGGTACCATGAACATATTTGGTATGCATATATATATATATATATATATATATATATATATATATGAAAAACAGAAAATACTCACATGTAATCATACATAGAAAGTTTAAAATAAAAAAGTTACAAATGTTGAAAACGAAAATAAATATAAGACTGTTTTTGTTTGTGTGCTTGCATGTTTTCCATGTTTCTGACCATACTTTTTCTCTTTCTTTCCTCCTTCCATCCCTCTATCCCACTCTCCTCTCTCTCTCCCAACCTTCTTCCCTGCTCTTTGGTTTCTTTTTTCATTCTTCTTCTTCTCGTTGACTCTCCTTTCTTGGTACTTCCTCAATGCTGTCATCACCCTGTCACATAAACATCCCAACAAGTAAAATTTCTCAACAATCACCATAAGAAAAATCTATAATGTTTGGCAACCAACTAAAGATTTCCATGCTCTTTGAAACTCACATAGAGGGAAAAGATCTTATATAAGTATCATATAAGTGTCAAAAAGGTATAAATCAATCAAAAATGAGCTAAAACATATATTAAGTTCAAATTAGCAGGTCGTCACTGTTACTACACTAATACTATAACAATGGCTCATATATTTAAGATTTAAATAATGACATGGAAGATGAAATTTAAAAAATCAAACTAAGGAAAACATTAAGCAAAATAAATACATTATTTTGTTTTCATGAAGATCTAGCACATCACTATCAGTCACAGCTCTGCAGCAGAATACCTGTGGCAGCCTCCTCAGATTCTCTGCTCCCATCTCCTATGGATCACAAGATCTTCCCATCTGAACCTTCCTCTTTCAACTCATTATTTTGTCCCTTACCTCAGCCCCAGCAGACACCTCTGCTAACCCAAGGACTGCTCCAGCCAGGGGAAAAAGTGGGCTCACAGCAGATCCAAACCTCTCCTTCTTTCCCAGATATAACTCCCATGCCATTCACTGAATAATGGACTGAATATGAAAAACAGAAATAACATAAAACAAATAAACCCATGGAATTTAGTGGAAAAAAATGCACAGCATATCCAAATGTATGGAACACAATGGAAGTGGGACTAAGGGGAAAGTTCAAAGCTCTGGCAACTTAACAACATGCTTGAAATTCATAGAACAAAAGGAAGTATTCACACTAAAGAGTAGTAGATAGCAAGATAAAAATCTGAACTGAAATTAATAAAATAGAAACAAAGAGAACAACACAAAGAATCAATGAAACAAATAGCTGGTTTTGAGGAAAATCAATATGATAGACTCTCATCCTAACTTAACTAAAAGACACAGAAGAGTATCCATATCAACACAATTAGAAAAGAAAGGGACCATAACAAAAGACACCTAGGAAGTCCAGCGAATCATAAGGACATATTTTAAAAAACTGTACTTCCAAAATTGAAAAGAAACTGATAACTTATACGATAGGTACCAAAATTAAATCAGGACCAATAAACAATTAGAACAGACCTATAACCCCAAATAAAATAAAATAGTCATTAACAGACTTTCAACTTTAAAACTCCCAGGGCCAAATGATTTTTACCACAGACTTTATAAGAAGGGTTAATGCTAATACTCTTCAAATTATTCTACAAAATAGAAGCAGAAGGAACACTGCCAAATTTATTTTATGAGGCTATTGTTACACTGATACCCAAACCACATAAAGACCAAAAGGAGAGAGAATAACAAACCAATTTCACTTATGAACACACACACACACACACAAATATTCAATGAATTACTTGCACATGAAATCAAAGAACTCATAAAAACCACAATCCACCATGAACAAGTAGGTTTCATTCCAGAGATACAGGACTGATTTTATATTTTCAACTATCAGTAAATGTAATCCACTCTATAAACAAAGTAAAATAATAAATACATGATCATTTCAATAGATACAGAAATGTCTTTTAACAAAATTTAAAACCCGTTAACAGTAAAAGTTTTAGAGAGACTAGGGATACAAGAGACATACCTCAACATAATAGGGGCAATTTACAGCAAGCCCATAGACAACATCAAAATAAACAGAGAGAACCTCAAGTAATTTCACTAAAATCAGGAATAAGACAAGGTTAGCTACACTCTCCATACCTATTCAATTTTGTACTTGAAATATTAGCTATCACAACTAGACAACTGAAGAAGATCAAGGGTATACAAATTAGAAAGGAAGAAGTCAAAGTATCTTTATTTGCAGATGATAGGCTAATATTTAGATGAGTGACCCTGAGCATTCCACCAGTGAACTGCTACATCTGATAAACACTTTCAGCAAAGTAGCTGGTCACAAAGTTAATCCCCCAAACATAGTAGTTCTTTTATATATAAAAAAATGACCTGACAGAGAAAGAAGTCAGGGAAATAACACCTTCATACTAGCCTTAAGAATTATAAAATATCTTCAGGTAACCCTATCCAAGCAAATAAAAGATGTGAATCATAAAATTCTAAAATCTTTGAAGAAAGAAGTTGAAGATATCAAAAGGTGGAAAGATCACTCATACTTATAAATTAGTAGTATTAACATCGTAAAAAATGCTCATCCTACCAAAAGTCATTTATAGTTCAATGCAATCTTAATCAAAATTCTAACAAAATTCTTCACAGACCTTGAAAGGACAATTTTCAACTTCGTATGCAAAAGCAAAAAAAAAAAAAAAAAAAAAAAAAAAAAAAAAAAAAAAAAAAAAAGCCAGGATAACAACAACAAAAGACCTACTGGAAGTTTTTTTCATTTTTTATTTCAAGTTTACAAACAACACAATATTGATGTAAAAACAGACACTGATCAATGGTATCAAGTCAAAGACCCAGACATAAATCTACACACTTATGGACACATGATTTTTTGATAAAGAACTCAGAAATACACTACAGAGTGAGAAAAAAAAGCATTTTCAACAAATGGTGCCAGTCAAACTGGATGGTAGTATGTAGAAGCACACAAATAGATCCACACTTCTATCACCCTGTACAAAACTCCACCCAAGTGGATTGAAGATCTCAACATAAAACAAGATACAGTGAAGCAGAAGGAAATAAAACTGGGGTAATAGCTGTGAACTCATTACAACAAAATATTACTTTCTAAACAGAACATCAATAGTGCAAGTTCTAAGATCTACAATTAATGAATTGAACCTCATGAAGCCAAAAAGCTCCTAAAAGGCAAAAGATACCAGCAATTGGGCAAAACAACAGCCTATACAGTGGGATTTTTTTTTTTTACATCTGATAAAGGCTTAATATTCAAAATATATAAAGAACCTAAAAAAAAATCTAGATATGAAAAGGGAACAAATAATTTAACTTAAAAATGGATAGAGTTCAATACAGAATTTTCAAAAGAATTTCAAATGGCCCATAAACACCTAAAAATTATTCCAAACAAAAAGGAAAAAAAAACCCACATGATCATCTCATTAGATGCTGAAAATCCATTGACAAAATCCAACACTCCTTCATGATAAATGTTCTGGAGAGATCAGGAATACAGGAAAAATACTTAAATATAATAAAGGCAATATACAGAAAGCTAATGGCCAACATCAAACTAAATGAAGAAACATCAAAGCAATCACACTAAAATCAGGAACAAGACAAGACTGTCCTCTCTCTCCTTATCTGTTCAATATAGTTCTTGAAGTTTTAGCAAAAGCAATAAGAAAACAAAAGGAGATTAAGGGGATACAAACTGGAAAGAAAGAAGTCAAACTATCTATATCTGTAGATGATGTAATTGTATACATAAATGACGTCCCAAAATTTTACCAGGGAAATCCTACAGCTGATGAGCACCTTCAGCAAGGTAGCAGAATATAAGATAGAAAACTTGTATAGCCACTCTGGAATACAGTATGGCTATTCCTCAAAAAAAAAAAAAATCAATAGCCCTCCTATACACTAAGGATCAAAGGGCTGAAAAAGCAATAAGGGAAATATGACCTTTTATAATAGCTGAAAATAGCATTAAACATCTTGGTGTAACTCTAATCAAAGAAGCAGCAGATATTTTTGACAAAGACTTTAAGTCACCAAAGAAGGAAATTGAAGAGGATATCAGAAAATGGAAAGACTTCCCATGCTCCTAGATAGTAGGATTGACATAGCAAAAATGGGAATCTTACCAAAAACAAAGGATTCAATGCAATCCCCATTAAAATTCCAACACATTTTTTTTATGAACCTTGAAAGAACAATACTCAACTTCATATGGAATAACAGAAAACCCAGGACTGCCAAAACAAACCTGCTCAATAGAAGAACTTCAGGAAGAATCACTATCCCTGACTTCAAGCTAAACTATAGATTCATAGTAATGAAAGCAGCTGGTATGGGCATAAAAACAGACTTGTGAATCAATGTAATTGAATCAAAGACCCCAGCATTAACACACACACACCTATAAACACCTGATTCTTGACAAATAGGCCAAAAATATTCAATGAAAAAAAGATAGAATCTTCAACAAAAGGTATTGGCATAACTGGATGGTGGTATGTAGAAGAATGTAAATAGATCCAAACCTATCACAGTGCACAAAACTCAAATCCAAGTGAATCAAAGACCTTAACATAAACCCAACCACACTGAACTTGATAGAAAAGAAAATGGGATACACCCTCCAACACATTGGCACAGGTGACTACTTCCTAAATATAAAACTGGTAGCACCATTGTTGGTGGGAGTGCAAACTTGTACAGCCACTCTGTTATACAGTATGGCTATTCCTCAGAAAACTGGGAATCAAACTCCCTAAGGATCCAGCAATACCAATATTTGGCATATACCCAAAGGATGCACATTCATACTCTAAAGGCATTATCCAAACTATGTTCATAGCAACATTATTTATAAGAGCAAGAACCTGGAAAAAACCTAGATGGCCCTCAACTGAAGAATGGATTAACAAACTGTGGTACCACACAATGGAGTACTACTCATCAGTTAAAAAAAAAATGACATCCTAAAATTTTCAGGCAGATGGTTGGACTTGGAGAATATCCTCCTGAATGAGATATCACAAGGCCAGAAAGATAGACATGGGATGTACTCACTCATTTGTGGATTTTAGACAAAAAGCAAAGAATATTGAAGCTGTGAATGGCAACTCCCGAATAGTTTGGGATTAGAAGGAATTTAAGAGAGACATCCAGAGATTCCTTTAAAAAGAGAAGCTAGAGAACGTCACCTTAGAAAATTGGGATCATATCGGGTTGCAACCAAGAAGATTTGGCAACAAATCTTGAAAAATGGAGATGGTTGAGTGAGCGGAACAAAGAGAGAGATATAAAGAGATGGATATCTCAATAGAAGAAAGAGACTGGGTACAAGGCAGACCTCCAAGAACTCACAGGATGTCCCTGGCCAAGTCTCCAGACAATAGTGTGGGGGGGTGCCTGAGCACGACTTCTCATATGGTCAGGTGAGTGACCACCCTGGGTGTCATTTCAGGACCTATATCTAACGGGGAATAGAGGTGGAAGCACAGATCTATGGCTGAGTGTTGGGCAGAGCTCCTGGTCCATCTGGGAGAAGGGTAGGGGTGCCTGTGTGAGCAACAGGATGGAGACTGTGGGGAGAGTTACTGCAGTGATGACCAGCTGGAGCTCTGGGGGCCACACCTAATTAGGAGTGACCACTGGAGATCTATTGGAAAAGGGAGCTAGGCCCTCCAAGGGTAGGCGGCAGTAGACTGGTATGAGCAGTGTGTGGAGCCTCAATGGTGGGATCAGACTGTGTTCCTGTGCATGGGCTGACATCTTGGAGCCCATTCCCTACAAAGGAACACCTAATCCAGCTTTGGCTTTGGGATGTGTGGATCGGAGTGGATGTGGAGCACTGAGCTAGCCCACCTTGTGACTTCTTGCCCTTTTTGGGGAGGATATGGGTGGATGGGGAGGGGTGAGGTTGAAGGCTGACTGGGAAGGATTGGAAGGAGGGGGATAGTTAGATAAAATCACATTTTTTAAAATAAAATTTAAAAAGATACTTAAAAAAGAAAAAAAAAGATATATTCAACATTCTTAGCCATTAGGGAAATTAAAATCAAAACTGCTTTGGGATTCCATATTATGTTTATGAGAATGGCTAAATCAACAACACAAGTGTTAGCTCTTGCCAGTAAGGATATGGAGCAATGGGGACACTTCTGCTTTGTGGATGAGAGTCCAAACTTGTACATCCACTATGGAAAACAGTAGGCAGTTTCTTGTAAAACTGGTCATTGATCTACTTAAAGACCCAGCTACATCCCTCTTGGGAATATATCCAAAAGATGCTCCATCCTATCACAAGGATACTTGTTAAACTATGTTATATCAACTTTATTCATAAAGGCTAAGAACTCAAAACAACCTAGATCTTCCTCAATTCAATAATGGATAAAGACAATGTGGTACATTTGCACAAGGAAGCATTACTTAGCTATTAAAAAATAGCATCATAAAATTTTCAAGCAAATCCATGGACATAGAAAAATTACCTTAAATGAGGTAACCCACACCCAGAAAGATAAATGTTATATATCCACTTATATGTAGACATTATCCATTAAATAAAGTCTGTACTCTGTAGACCCATACAGGTTTGGTTAAGAGGAAGAACTCAGGGGAATATATTTATCTCCCTCAGAATGAGGAATAAAATGGATTTTGGGGGTAGACTGACAGCTGTTTACAATGGAAACCTATGAAACAGGTGTGAAGGGGGACAAAGAGTTGAAGGATGGATGTTCAGACAGACAGAATTGAGGGACATTTGTGGGGTGGTATGGAAACATAGTTCTGTAGAAAATTTCCAAAACAAAGAAAGGCATTTGTAAGGAGGTCTCCTAATAGTGAGGGGACTAAGTCCCAACTGGCCATTTCTTGTCACACACAGAGTCTTCCAGTAAAGGGAACAAATTGTATTCAGTTGATATTTTGGCCAAGTGGAAACCAAGGAAATCCATAAATAACCTAGGCTGTTGCTAAGAAAATGAGTATCTCTCGGCAAACTGATTGTGAGGCCCCATTGCAGAATATAACACCTATATAGCTCAATGAGCATGGAGAAGTTGAGCTGGTGCCTATATGGAGCCTTTACACGTAGGTTCTAGTGTCCTTGGCCTCAGGAGGTACTCTGTAGGCTACCAAGAAGGAAATGTAAACACCAATCCACCCTATAAGCCTTTAACCTGCAACATTTTCTGCCTACAAATACGCTAGGACAATGACATAGACCTTGTGGGAGTAGCCAACCAATGTTTGATGTGACATAAAGAGAACTCCATGAGACAGAACCCATATCCAACATTGTTTGGGTGACCAAGACTAGAGACTAGATAGTCCAGAGACCTAGAGTAAAATTGAATATTATTGGTCTTGAAAAAAACAAAACAATGACACAAATGTTAAGATTCTCGAGGACAGGCACCTTATTCAGCCATGATTAGAGAGACATCTTTGTGCAGTAGATGAGAAAAATATAGAGGCCTACAGCCATACTTGAGAGAGAGAGAGAGAGAGAGAGAGAGAGAGAGAGAGAGAGAGAGAGAGAGAGAGAGAGAGAGAGAAGGAGGAGGAGGAGGAGGAGGAGGAAGGGAGGAAGGGAGAGGGAGAGGAAGAGGGAGGGAGGGAGAATGAATGAATTTGGAACACATAGTTCTAAATGTAATGTCTCCATCAAATCCCTCTCATCTGGGCTCTGGAAACACATGGAAGATTAGGCAATACATGTACCAGGTCCTAAGCAAATATATATTGCTTTTGGCATAGTATTTTTATTGGACTCCTGACTGTATAAACTAGTGGGTCTTTGATTCTTTGGCATAGTCTTGGAACTATTTTTCTCCTGTTTTGGGTTGCCTTGTCTAACTTCAGCGTGATAGTTGATGGATTTTGTTTGTCTTATTATATTTTATTTTGTCATTTTGGGTGTTATTTCATAGAACCCTGTTCTTTTCTAATGAAAGCCAGAAAAGAAGTGGATTCAGAGAGGAGGGGAGATAGAGAGGGAATGGAGGAACATAGGGAGGGGAAAATATAATCAAGATATATTGCACAAGAAAAGAATTTATTTTCAATAAATGAAAAATTAAAAATCGACAGATATAGAAATGTAATGATATATATGTATGAAACATCGCTTTGTAAAATCTAAACCTAGAAAAACCTCGAGAGAAAAATACTCATTTCAATCTCAAGATAATTTGAATATTTATTTATAATACATTGCAAAATCATGAGAAAAAATAAACAAGTTTGTAGTATGAGGTTTCTGGCCCAGCCTTTCAGGCCTAAACTCAAGGTTTAGGACCCACAGACCCACAGACCCGCAGTCCCACAGTCCCAGAGACACACAGATGCTTTTAATAGATTTTGGATGATCAGCCTCAGGCCCAGGCATATAACTTGCTAACCTTGTACTCTTTATCTAACCCATGATTCTTCCTGTTCAGTCATGTGGCTCAGTACCTTTCTTTAGAGCAGCATAGTTGTCCTCTGCTTCTTCCGGCTTCTCTCTAATGTTCTGCTCTGTGCTTCCTTTCTCAGAGTTTTCCTTAGTCTGGTAGCCCTGCCCACACTTCCTGCCTGCCTTTGGCCAATCAGTGCTTTTTATTAAACCAGTGGGTGGGACAATTATTTACAATGAAGCAACACAATACCTCTATACAAGTTAGAAATCATAATGGACTGGGGAGATAGTGTTTGCATGTACAAGAATCTGATTTTGATTTACACAATCCAGGTGAAAAAACTGGTCACATACTTGTAATATAACCACTGAGAATTTGGAAATAAGCAGTCAGTGGGTCCTTTTGGTAAGCTAGGCCAGTCAATGAATTTCAAGCCAAGTAAATGACCTTGTCTCAAAAACAAAAACAAAAACAACCATAACATATGGACAGTGTGTGAAGAGAAACAACCAACATTGACCTCTGACCTCCAAATATATTCACACAGGCATATTTACCAGCACATGAATGTTCACCACACATGCATGCAAGCACACACACACACACACACACACACACACACACACACACACCACATACACCACACACACACACACACACACACACACACACACACACACACACACACAGAGTCATAATTAAGTGCTATTTCTTGAAATTGCCAGCAGAATAAATAAGACAAGGCTTAGAAGTATTTGGGGAAAGGCTAAAATGATGCGTATAGATTGGACATAGTACAGATTGAACATATATAATCAACTCTTAAATCTCAATAACAGGAAAAGCAGAAAATAAAAGTAAGGTTTGCATAAGATTTAAACAGAAACTTCAAGGAAGACAGATGGCAAAATAAAGGCCAGCACTCCAGTCCCAGTAGCCAAACATGAAATGAACAATCAAGTCAGGATTTACATTCTTACTGGATTTACTGAGATTTTAAACTGATTGACTAGGGTACTAGTTTGCACAGAGTGGAGGAATTGGCACATTTAGCCCCTACTGCTGTGAATACTATATTGAGCAACATCAGCTAGTGAATTGGAAATTTCTTTAATAAAAAAACAAAAAATTATTATATGTCCTTGAAGAGATTAAGGTTGACTACAGGTGGTAGAATTTCGTCAGATATTAAAATGGCTCAAATTTCTATAAAGTGCAAGAGGAAAACAAAGTCTAGGGTATTGCTTAAACTAGTCTAAACAACTTATAAAAATAAAGCAATGAAGGATACAGTGAAATAAAGAAATTCCTTACTGGGCTCATAGGAAATAAAAGGAGTCAGAATAAAGGATAAAGGTAATGTTTTATCTATAAACATCTGTAGAAAATGCTAAATTATCTATCAGGATAGGAAATGGAGCTGAGCATCCTCAACAGGTTCATGGAAAGTGGTTAGAGAAACAGTATGCTTTTGTACCTCTCAATGAAGGTATCTGTGTTCATAACATAGATGAACACTAACCTCACAGGTTAACAAACTTTTAATCACCTTAAACAAGTGCATATTAGAATACACAAATTCTGCCTAATAGAAACCCATTATGTAACACTGGACTAATTATAGTCATACCTTTTTATTACATGAAAATTTTTGTGAATTAGAATGATCTTTACCTTCTGAGTTTATTATTATAATAGCTGAGAAAAAGTTAGAAGAAAGTCCTCTAAAATTTTGGGTTGGGTGCATTTTCTTCTTTCTTTTCTCCTGGGAACCATTCTGATGACTTCTGATTCATAATAATGGTTGATTATCTTTAAATTGTAAAATAGAAACTCTTAGTCAATGGTTTCCTTCCCATCCTTTGAAATCCCCCAAATCATTGAACTCATTTTATCCAAAGAAGATTCACTAAATTTAGTACATATCTATCAAAAGGGGGCTGATGATATATAGCCAATCACATTCTTATTTCACCTTATTGAAAACTCATCTCTAAATAATAATGCTCAATCTGCCACTTGACAAATCAATGTACCAGAGGGCTGATAATATTTCTAAATGACAGGTTTTGAAAAAAAATTCTAAATTGCTCTTTAATCAGAATAATACTCAGGGAGACTGAGTATCCAGGCAACCATGCTGAGAACTCCAGAGCTGGTAAGAAGGCATCCTTACAACCTGGTGAGAAAAATCAGTCACTTTTACCTTTTGAAATCAAAGCATGGCATTTGTATAGCACGTATTTTCTGGATGTGAATATAAATGAAGAGAATTAACTTTTAAAATATCCTACCATTTTTCAAGGTGCTGAAATGTGTGGACATTCTTCTTAGATGTTTATTTGTGTTCTTTTGACCATCTTTGAGACATGTCCTCAGTGTTAGGGAGACATCTATTACTACCACACTGTGGCCACAATTGAGCTTCTTTCTCTTAAGGTCCCTGCAGAGGACTCTGTTACATAGCATGTCACATCATTTGTATCTTATGAGAAGGAGAACACAGAAGTGTGGATTGTTATTATAACTCAAAATACAGGGAAGAACTAGACTGGGGTTGGGTTGTGGGACAGTGGCATTTTGTGGTTTAGCAGCATATGCCTGATTTAGTTAAATGATCCAACTTAGAAAAAGGAAGTTCCTTTCAGGTGACCCATATGGTTTTCTTATTTTAACCAGGCACACATTTACTTCAGGTATAAGTGATCAATCCTAAAAGATATGACTGTATATTCCTATTATGTTGAAAGTGAATGCATTTTAAACTTTTCTCTCATGGACTAAAATTTTAAGAGAATACTGGCATAATTCTTTTTAAAAAATCAAAGTCAAATAAACGTGGTAGAGTCGGAGGCAATATACTTCAAGCTGCATTACGGTTTCAGCCAACTGTGGTAGTAAGAGCTTGTGTTATTGAATGAATCAGTGGTGCCCCTTCATGGAGACTATGACACTTAAAAATCTTGGCATATAAGAGGCAATGCAGATTATGGATTCATAGCATCCACTTCTGTCTTCAAGGCTATATTATTATAAGGGCTCATCTGAAGATTCAAAATAATGGACTAAACTTATTTTCCACATTTGGCCTACTCAGTTTTTTTAAGACTTACAATTGTTCTAACACTCCTTTCAAAAAGGAGTGGGACAGGTACAGTTTCTTAGATTTCAAAAATACTAGTTTGGTTTTGAAAAATTAATTCTCATCTTATCCTGTGGAAAAACAAATCCATAAATTAGAGTAAGTCTATGACAGAAAGAAAGAAAAAAAACTATTTAAATCTAAGAAGATAACTTTCAGTAAGTCCATTAAAACATCTTCATTTCAATTTCCAGCAGGTCTGAATATTTTACCAAGTCTATAAACTCAGTATAATACTTATGGCAATAGATGGCATTAAAATATGTCTAAAACAATTGACCAGTATCAGAATCTCTGATACTGACTGAATAATTTTATTATTACTTAAACTTAGATAAATATTTGTTTTTTAATTAAAACACTTTATTAATATTTTACCTTTTATTTTCTTAACTTTATTGAATTGTGTACTTTCTTAACTTGAACAAAATTATAAAAGTGGAAGTGATATATCTTTGAATTTCCTTTCAGACATTTTCTCCATTAAATTATTTACCTTCTTTCCTTTATTTATTAAATAATTATATTTCAAAGTGTGTGTAAGAACTAAGTGGAAAGGCATAGCAGCAATTCAGGCTTTATTCAAG
Organism: Phyllotis vaccarum; assembly: GCA_033318265.1. NCBI lineage: Eukaryota > Metazoa > Chordata > Mammalia > Rodentia > Cricetidae > Phyllotis > Phyllotis vaccarum. The sequence continues at coordinate 14,538,480 of JARWLC010000011.1, read as the reverse complement.
CATTACATCATTTTCTATCTAATGCAAGCCATGAATATTGAGCAATATTAGTAAGCATAAAAGCAAATAATTGGAAGATAGCCAAGTGTAATATAGAATACTACCAGAACATTCAGTACTCAGCTTCAATTTAGTCTGAAACTGGGGAAGGCCAATTAGGACCACTTCTTTGGGATAAAGAGCCTTAAGGACTTTGGTATTACTTCAGGAGACATCAGGACTTTGCAAGAGCTTCTTTGTAGATAAGATTATTTTGATCAATTACTGCATTTGATAGTTGCATATTGTGGTTTTTAAGTAAGCGATGGTCTTACATACTAGTCTTGGTTGAGAATGAGTACATTTTAGAATGAGATAAACAGATGTATAAGAGTACATTGGCAAACATAATTTGTAACATTTGGGGTTTGGAAATTTAACATTTCAAGGAGAAGATGACATCCAGAGTTATTGCTCATGTGTTTAGGTAAAAGAACTGGAATAAAACTCACTGAAAAACTTTAGAGGTGCCTTTTGTTTGTTTGTTTGTTTGTTTGTAGATTTGACTCTGAAGTTACGAGTCTGGGTGATTTTCTCCAACCTCTAGTAGATTTTCATGTGAATGAGAAGACTGTCATTATGGCCATGCCAGTAGCAATTCAAGTTCATTATTTTTAAAGGTGTGCGTGTGTGTGTGTGTGTGTGTGTGTGTGTTTGTGTGCAGACATGAGTGTGCTACTATGTAATTTGGAAGTCAGAGAATAACTTTCAGGATCAGAGCTCTCCTGTCACTCAGGTCCTCAAGTTCTGTGCAAGGGCCTGGACCTGCCGAGCTATCTCACTACCCTCCGTTAATATTTTGAATCAAAGTTGCAAAACCTATTGCTATAGACCACTCACATCTTACCTCTGCAGACAGCTTTGTGCCAGCTTGAATTTTCGTGTTGTTGTTCTTAGTCAGCACTAACATTTTTGAAGATTGGGAAATATTATAAGATTAATGCTATTTTAAAAATATTGCTTAATGGTTTTCAATTAGGGGAACATGTACATAATTACATTAAATACATAAAAGCTAGTAAGGCATTTGTTGAATAGCTAGGAAATTGCGCAATAAACACAGCTTCATCAATGGATGTTGCCTTTGGTAGGTGATAATCATATGTATAAAATTCCCCCACTAAATGGCTCATATGTTGAGGGTTGGCCCACAGCTAATGACATCATTAAGACATGATTGGCTGGGTTTGGATGGCTCAGTGGTTAATAATACTTGGGTTTGGTTCCCTATATCTACATGGTGGCTCACAACCAACCCTAGGTTCAGTTCTGGGGAATCAGGAACTTGCTTCTGGCCTCACTAAGCAACTTTGATGCACTTATAAACATGCCGGCAAAATAATCATATATATATATATGAAGTGAGAATGCCTTTCTGTATGCTGTGAATATCAGTCTTTAAATAAAAGAGCTGTTTTGGCCCATGACAAAATCAGAGCATAGGTAGGAGAAGCAGGGCTGAGTCAGAGAGACCAAGCCCAAAGCCCAAAGGAGCAACATGTAAGGAACACAGGTGAGCCACGGGCCATGTGGCAGACAGATTAATGAGAATGGGTTATTTTAAGATGTAAGACCAAGCTAGAAAAGTGCCTCAGCCATAGGCCAAACAGCATGAATTTAATATAAGCATCTGAATCATTTCTGGGGGCCTGAGCAGCGGCGGGCGGGTAAGGGGTCTGGGACTGCAGGTCTGTGGGTCTGGACCTCTGGCCACCTGGGACCAAGAAACCCCATTACAGCACATATAAAAATGCTTGTTTTTAAGAGATCATTTGCTTGTGAGGGCATTAATTTTGTCATTTTGTAGACGATATCATAGCTGAATGGGCTGTTAGAAGCTGCATCCTCAGAAAGAAGGTAGGTCACTGAGAGTGTATCCTTGAAGTCATATGGTTCCCAAAAGATCCCCAGCATACTTTGTTCTTGACTTGCACTAGAAGAGTTATCTCGCCGAAACATATTCTGGCCATGATATTGTACCACTTTATGACACTTGGAAAGCAATGGAACCAGCTCAGCTTTGACTGAAAGAGCTGGAACTGTGACCCAAAGCAATCCTTTCCCCATTTCCATCATTTCCTGGTTGTTGGTTGTACCTATATAATGCTTTATAAATAGGGATTTTTTAAGTTTTGAATTTGGTCATAATTTGCCAATTTTATTTGTATTTTTATCAAATTAAATTTACCAATTTAGATTTTACCAATTTTATTTTTAATACTATTTTATACAATTAAATTTAAATAATTATACAATTACTTTCTGATGTTATAGTACAAAATTATTAAGATGAGGAATAGTCATGGTATAGGTCAAGGATTCTACTGGGTCCAAAATGAGAAAGACCTGATGTAAAGTTCACTTTTCTCTAGGATTAATAATTTCCTATTTTGACTAGATAGGCTGGCTTTATTTTTTTCTTGCTTTTTAGTTAGTTTTAGTTTCTGTGCTGCTGGATGTGATGGTCCATGTTGCTGTACTTAACACTCTGGGTGGCCTGTGTAGGAGAATCTAGAATATGAGGCTAGTCAAGGCCACACTGTGATTTCCAGGTCATCTTTGGAAACCTAGGAAGCACTTGTCCTTAGAAAAACAGAGATAAGGCCTGAGGATATTGCTCAGCCATAAAGAAGCCCCTTATGGAAGTATGAGAACCAGCTGTGGATCTCCAGAGTACATGAAAAATGAAGGTACTGTGATGAATCCACATGGTTTCAGTGCTAGGGAGGCTGAAAAAGAATTCTGCATACATAAAACCATGACCCCACGTGAACCGCACATGCACGGCACCTACACTGTCGGTGGCTGATATGACATTTAGTAGAGTCCTGGAGAGCTTTGGCCCGAAACAGTGAATATATATGTGAAATTTTCAGAGTACATTAAAAAACAACCATAAAAGCAAAAATAATGACATGATGCAACGATCCCTATAATACTAAATATTTCCTTTTATTTCCCGATTTACTACTTTCCTTTTTATTGAAAATAGATTTTTTTTCTACAACATATTCTAATTATGATTTTCCTTCGCCAACTCCTCCCAGATATTGCCCACTTTCTCAGGCACCCAGACCCACACTCTTTCTTTCTGACTCACGTTAGACTACAAATATGTAAACTAATAATAATTATCCTTATTGTTATAAAATAAAAATAAGCAAAACAAAATAGAGAGAAAACACATCCAAAGAAAAATTATAAGAAAATATACAGACATCAAGATTCAAATATTTGCAAACTCAGAAAACTCCTAAAACCAAAATCAGAAACTGTAAAGTATAAGTGAGAAATCCGTGAAGTTTAAAAAATATGCCTAATAAAGTCGTGTGAGACAAAAATCTTTCAAAAAATACCAGAGTACATATTCTGCTAGCCAACTTCTGCTGAGCATAGGGCGTGCTCCTGAGATTCCACCGACAAAAACTTGAGCTTCCCTTTGTTAGTACTTATCAATTGGACATAGCTTCTAGGTTAGGGGTATGGGCTTGTGTCTACTTCCCTCTCAGTGCTGGGAGCCCAGCTGGCTTGGACCTGTACAGGCCTGTGCATGCTGCTGCAGTCTCTCTGAGTTCCTGTATGCATTCATCAGGTTGTGTCTAAAATCCCTTGTTTCTTTGGCGTCTTCCGACTTCACTGGTTCTTATGCTATTTCCTCCTTCTCTTTGCTCTTAAAATTATAAATTTGTGTTTTAAATAGATTGTTTTAATAAACAGCTTCATAATTCCTTTGTGTTTCATAAATAATGCCCACAACTGTTAAGACACAGATTTTATGGCCTGCTTTGGATGCTATTACTGCAGCTTTTCCCTTAAATATGTTCAAGCCTCTCTGTGTGAGTTAATGTAGGTTTGGCAATTTCTCTATCAAATGCCTTCAGCTAGGCTTTTATCAGACTGACATTTTGGAATTGAAACATCAATTCAATATTTAATCAGTTACCCTTCTGTGTTGTTGTATTATTCTGTAAGACCACATATATCCATTTTACCATTGAAACATGTCTGACTAAACATGTTATCCAGGAGTCCTGGTTTAGACATTTAAATCAGAAAACCCACTTTAACTAGAGTATTTCCCACCTACATTCTCTATTTACATTAAATCGCAACTAAAGCATTTCTCAAGATTAGTGGAACATCTTGTACAGATATATAGTTAGCAAAGTCTGCATGAAAGAAACACATTCCAGACATCACTATAATAAACCATTGTCATCTAAATCTTTGGATTGCTTTCTGCACTTATAGCCAGTGATTTCTGACATTCAGCTTAATTTAGCTTTGGATATCACTGGGCATAGATTCTACTACACCAATCAAGTCAAAATTAAAACACTAAAAGCCATTCCTGCTATCAGGTTTGACCTGAAATGTCCTGAGTAACCATCTCTGTAAGTGATTTGATCCAATCCTACTGTTTTCTTTCCTTATATGACTATATACTCCTATGTATTTCTAGTGTCTATTCCTAAGTATATTCTTCATTATTTTGTTGGTATAAGTCCAAAACAGTGTACATGTTTAGACAGATATTAATCAAGGTGTAATAATGAAGATAGAAGTCCCATGATGTCTTTAGAAAGTTTGTGTTTTGCTCCAAAAATGCATAGATACATGAGAAAGAACACAGAAATAAGGGTGATCTGTAATAAAATATGAACTCTAAACTTAGATTTTATAATTTGATATTTGAGCTGATTTTTCACTATAAAAAGTCAGATATGTTAATGTTTAAAATATAGATATCTAAGAAAATATGCAGAAATTTGACTATGACAATGGAATTCAGAAAAGAATATTTGAACATACAGCTGGGTATGGAAGTTGGTGAGCTTTAAGATGACACAAGAGAATGAGTTATTTGTAGCATTTCTATTCCAAAGTGAGCAGGATTTATTTAGCACTATGCTGTATCTGATAGGACTCCACGTGCTTGTGAGACACTGTTGGATAAGATCAGTCATCTTTTGCTCAGTTACATAGTTCACTCTTATATTACATCTACCTTCTCTTATTTTTTTTTTGGTTCTTTTGTGACAGGGTAGCCATAGCTGTCCTGGAACTCACTTTTAGACTAGGCTGGCCTGAACTCACAGAGATCTGCTTCTCTCTTCCCCTTTAAGGCTGAAATTAAAGGCATGCATCACTATGCCTGGCTTACATTACATCTAAAAGTAAGAAGATTTTAAGATACATTTGTGTGTTACAGTCTAGTTTGGATAGTGAATAACACAAGTGTATCATTGATGGAATTTTTATGAATTAGAATATCTATAGAAGAATGGACCTATTTGCCTGTTCTTTGGACTTTTGTCCTGTTAGATTGCCATGTCCAACTTCATAATAAAAATCTTGCTTCACTTATATTTTATTTTGTTATGTTTGGTAGTTATCTATTAGAAGCCTGCTCTTTTCTAACAACAGAAGATGAGTGGGATCCAGAGGAGTGCAGAGGTGGGGAGAAATTGGGAAGAATGAAGGGGGAAAACTATAATCAGAACACATTTTATGAGAAAAATAACAATTAGTTTTTAATTTCAAAGGAAGAAAAAGGGAAAACAAATATGGACCCATCACATCAGGCATGGATGAGGAGGGGTTCAGAGAGACCTACTTACTGCTCAATGTTGAAGTATTTCCTATGGAAAGATGAAGTGAATACTCACTCAGTAGTTTAAAAAATGATATGCTGAAATTTTCAGGCAAATGGGTGGAACGAAAAAAATCGTTCTGAGTGAGGTAACACAGACCCAGAAAGATACTCACTCATAAGTGGATATTAGAAGTAAAGGATAACCTGGGCATAATCCACAACACCTGAGCAGCTAGATAACAAGGAGGACCATAAGAGGGACATTCATGAATTCTCTGAGAAAGAGAAATAGGTAAGCTCTCTCGAGTAAAATCAGACCATTGGAGAAGAGAACATGAAGAAATGAGATGGTTGAGTTAAGGGAAGGACAGAGAAGGAGAACTAGATATTCTGATAGAGGGAGCCATTTGGGGTTTAGGTCAAAACATAGTGCTAAGGAAATAACCCTATGATACACCAGGACAACCCCAGCTAAGACTCCAAGTAATAGTGAGGAAGGTGCCTGGACTGTCCTTTCCCTGTATTCAAGTTGATGACCACCCTAATTGTCATCATAAAACCTTCATCCAGTAACTGATGGAAGCAGTAAGATTAACAATGTTTTGGCATAATATATTTATGTTGCAGTTCTAATAGGCTTTTCACTGTAACCATGTTCCAAGTATCAAGCTGTATGTTAAGCTGGCAACAAAATATGGGATTTTACAGATGATTCTTATTTTGTGGAAATGTAAGTTTCAGGAATGAAGGATTCCTCAAGTCCTGAAACAGGGCTCCAGATAATTTCTGCAAGGTCAAGTCAATATATAGCAGAGTTGGATAATCTCGAGTCCCTGAGTGGAGGACAAGCTACATTCTAGCTTAGATGGTGCCTATATTGTAATAGAGAAGGACTTCAGTATGTTGGAGTTTCTAGGAAAATATGATGTATTCTAAGAATACCTAATTCTAAGGTACCAAATGTAACTTATCTAAGCAGCAGGCCATGATTGCTACAGGAACAGGTTTTAAAGGCTGTATGACAGACAGGGCAGGCCTGTTGGAGAGTAGCTGGAACTATCATGAGCTCTAAATGCTGGACATGAAACTCATGATGCTGTTTTCCATCATCATAGTGTGGTATGATCTTCCATTGCTATGTACTCATTCTTCCCATTTGGGATGGAATGTATACTCCAAACCACCACATATAGGAAACAAATAGTTTGTATTTCATAAATAGTGGATAACAATTAAAAGATTATTTTAAATTAAAAAATGCTTTGGACTTCTAAATAGTATTTAGATTTTTAAGCCTATGTGAAGTTTAAAGTTGTGCTACATGCATTTGACAATGTAAGATTCCCATTATTCTAACAGTCAGTGATAGAATATGGCATCTTGGATTGAATATCTCCTAAATGCTCATGTGTTCTAACCAAAGTGCACCAGAGCAGAATGCTGTTTTGAAATTTTGTGCAGCCTTTGATCTGAAGACAATGTTCACAGTGTTGGGTTCAGTAGAGTGGTCTTACATTATGTCTTCTCCCTCCATCTGGTCTGATAACCCTCACCTCTCTCTGCATACTGACTGGGCATAACACAAAAAGGCTACAGGTGCTAATAATATAGACCAAGCCATTGTAGCTCTCAAGCTTATCCGTTCATGAGAGACTGCATCCTTCAAAGTGTGAGTCAAAAATAACTTTTCCCTAAAGTATTCTGTGCCATCTTTCTGGGATAGTAACATATATAAACTGAAAGGCTCCTTGATGTTTAATCAGGTCTACAAAGGACTGAGAATATAACTCAGTGGTAGAACAAGTGCCTTGTATACATTTTCATTGATTCAATTTCTAGCTATTCAAAGAGATATAGAAGATAAACCAGCTTGTAGAAATTATTTATCTTAACAGTTGATCTGATAGATAACAATTGGGTAGAGTAAATTAGTGCTTACCTTCCAAGTATTTTTAACCATCTTTTTAAAAAAAAGGAGAGATACATTCATACATTGCTACAATTTAGGAAACTCTGTATTATGTACTTCCACTTCTCAAAATTATGGATATGAATAAGCAGGAAAAACTATTCTCACTTATGCCCATGAAGTTCACATGCAGAATTAAGTGTGAGAATACAGGTACATGTTGAATATTTGTACTCATGTGTTTAATATAACCAACATCTCTGCACACACATCTTTTGCTCTTAGAGGGAAGAGAGTGAGGAGACTATGTGACCCATCTACGGCAGCATACATCACTCAGAATAGAAAGTATGACTAAGAAAATAAATAAGAGTTTTTATGTATGTGTGTGTGTGTGAGAGTGTGTGTGAGAATGTGTCAGATAATGAAAAGAAATCTAAAAATATAAAGCAATTATGACAAGACAGTACAATTTACCTGTTTTTTTAATCTATTTTCCTGCAATAATTTTCTATCCTCTGTTGACATCATTTAATTAACCAGACATATTGAAGCTATGATTTGACATTTCATAGAAAATGTCAGAGTACAGTGAAAGGGGAGATACATTATTAGCGTACATTTAATAGTAAGGAGAGCCTGCAAATTTCAGCCTTTTTATTTAAGGCCCTCACCTTCGCAGAGAAACAAACAACCAAACCCCAACCACACCCATTAAGTGCTGATTGAACATGGCTTTAAGTACAGCATTGCTGTCCCTGATTTAAGGGTTAAGAAGTGGATGGGGCATTTAGGTGATGATTATGAGGGGTAATGCATTGGGAATGGTGCTTTTTTTTCTTCTCTCTAGCAGGGTGACCATACTGCTATCTTAGCAGAAGATACTAATGCAATGATACCTTGATGATGTGATGATATGCCTTAGAGTACTTTATAAAATTAAAATGATCTCAGGAATTTAGGGACTTATTTCAGTTCTATCTATAAACCAATTCTATCATTAAACCAATGAAAGGAAAATTACAGATAAAGTCAACAATTGCAATGTGGTTTTAAGCTCTTGTTTTTAGTAACATGAAGAGCCAACAAATCACTGATGTTCAGGAATACATGTTTCACTATTCCAAGAATATTGGCAAAAGGAAAAACACAGTTCACATTTGAAAGCCACAAAATCATATCTATGAACTATTTATTTTTTATTTCCTCAGATAACTTCAAGGTTTCAGGCCAAAAGATAAAGATAGAGATAAGTTTCTATCACTGAGTATATATGAAAAAAAAGTATAATGGGCAATAGAAAATGCACAAGTATTGAACATAAAAGGAGAGAAGGAAAAAAATAAATCTTAAAGGAATGTTACAGAAGCCTGAGTGACTTGGAGAAGAAACAGATCTACCTGGTATATTTGTGGCAACATGAAAAATCAATGAAGCTACTACTGATAGCCAAACTTTAGATGTTCTGAGAATATTAATGTTATTAGATTGAAAGGAAAAACCATAGTTCAATAATTAGTAACTATCATATAGTTTCTGACAATTTTTTTTTATTCTCTTCTGATTTTAGAGACCATGTTTTATTTTGCTGATGCTACATATCTATTGTTTATTTACTGTATCCACAACAAATTAATTTGTTGAAGCCATAGCCTTCAATGTGACTGTATGTGGTCAACAAGGACAACTGTTGGTTAGGCATGCTGTTTTGGATAGCAAGAAGAAAAACGAGAAAAGCTGTCTCTGACCTTATTCCTACACCATGGAAAGATCATCTAAGGATGCAGGGAGAAGACAACTGAGAAATATATCCCAAAGAAACTAAAGCGAATGGGAACTTTGCCATGGACTGTAGCAGGCTTTAGCATCATGGATAAAAATCACACTGCATAAAATGTTATGTTAGCATGAAGTGACTGAGATAACATCTTCAGGCATGCATTTCACTTACCAGAAATACTCATGCACTCTTAATTTATTTCCTCTGAAACACTCATCTGGAGAAATGGCACAATTTTATTCTCAAAGTTTATACCTTTAAAAGCTTGAGAGCAAGGCAGGATGAAAGACTAAATAGTTAATAAAAACAGTGCTCTTGTTGGGCCCTATAGCTTGGTTCCCAACACCCACGTTGGGTTCTCCACTCCCTGTAACTCAGCTACAGTGGATTCAGTGACTTTCTCCTGCCTCCCCAGTCATGTGCATTCAGAGGCACTTGAACCCTCACTGACACATATGCATTCACAGTTATAATTTTAAATACATCTTTAAAACACAGGTTTATTATAACACACAGGTTTTAGCTCTGAACATGAAACAGATCTTTATTGCCATTGGATACATTTTGATACCTAGTTATTTGTGGCATTCACTAAAAATATTATCAGAAAAATGTGCATTAATACCTTTTCTGTTTTCTGATGTGAATCAGAGAGTTAGCTTTTGCTAATCTTTTAAATATTGAGTTAGTCCTTCTGTTCATCACTCTCTAATAAGGTCCAGAGCATCTCTATATTATAACATCCATATGATGCCTTATTTAGTTATTTAGTAATTTAGGAATTATTTAGTTATAAAAAGACAATATATCATCTAATTGGAAGTAAGCAGCAATAGTGCATTATATCTTAGACATCTTGAAGCCTAAATACCTTTAAGAGACATATGCAAATCTTAGGCTATTATCATAGTCCATAAAGGCCATTTGTCATTTTCTTTGCCAGTTGTTTTGAATTCACTGTTAAATCTCTACTACTTTTAAATTTTGAATTCTTTAGGATTCTAGAACTAGCTATTAGTATCCCTTACAAAATATTGCCTTCATTTATTAAATGATGTAGCTAAAAGCCTAAAGATAAATACACTTTCAGTGAAATTTTGTTCTAGTTGAGTAGGGGTAGATAATCAGCATATAGATAGTAGGAGTAGATAGACAACAGGTAGATAGATGGTACACATGTACACTCCAAAAACTGCATCTAGTAAACAATCAATACACTGAGAAAAGTAAAGTACAATGCACACCACTCTGGTAAATGGATGCTGAGCTTCTGTCACCTTGGTTACATGCCATTATATACATCTCCCAAAGATGAGCAGAGGAAAGCATTGGATAAAAAGCGTTAATACTGGTAGACAATGAGGCTGGAAATAGATAAAGTCCTTGTCTCAGAATTGTGAGGATTGGAGTTTGAATCTCTAGCCACTCAAATATGATCTGAGTGGTCTTTGTTTACTCAACTGTAATTGCAATGCTCAGAAAGCAGATACTGGAGAACCTGGGACAAGCTGGCTAGTTACACTTGCTGAATCTATGAACTCAGTGAGAGATATTACATCATCAAAGAAGTTGTGAAGCGCATTAGGACATTGAATAATCTATGGTCTCCACATACACACTTTCATACACATATCACACAAGAATTTGTAGAAAAAGCAAAAAACATTTGCTTCATGTCAGATTAACTAAGGTAGAAATGTGAGTCTGGTGCATTAATATGTAAAGGAGAAACAGCAAATATAAGCTATAAGTCAGGTGATGCTACACTAAGAATGTATTTTAACTAACAATGCTGGCTAAGGTAAGAAGACCTTGGGGCACATGAGAAATTATGGTTGCTAGCATGAGGTGGAAAAATTTATTAATTTGAAAATAGATACATGTGCATTCACAGATATGTTCATTACAAGTTCATCACACAGAAACAAAAAATACCTAATTCTCAAGTATGGCTAGACTGAACAATGGAATGAAGGCTAATGGATGTACTTAGATGGTTTTGAGCAACATTTCCTGAGAAAACATGAATTAATGCCTTCTAACTACAGATGGAGCACAGACAGCCAACCAAAGAATTGGTTCCCATGAGTCCATATTGATAGATTGAGTTTGTTTATTGAGATTATTGTGTATGAGGTAGATGAAATAAAGGCAAGTGCATCATTAAAAGCCCACCTCATATGAGTGATGATTCATAAAGTTTGCCTCAGTAAATATCCCTCCTTCCAGTAGATGCTAGCTTCTTAGATGACCTTGGGGGAGGAGCCTGAGATATTTTTATTTATCTGAACTTTCTGAATCTTAGAGCCTTCATCAACTTCTTGTGCTTCTAATATTCTGTCAGGTTCTCCAGGCTTATGAACCTTCCTCATCATGCAAGGTTGGAGAGAAACTGTATTAATTTAGAGAAAATAATTCAAAACATATTACATGCAAAAGAAAAATACAAAGGTAGGACAGAATACTCAAAGGGAAATGATTACTACTGATAATTTGGTAACTACACAATACTAGTAACTAATAAATTGTAGCCAAGAGGTATTTCAATATGAAAATATAAGAGAACATTGAATGTGTTTAGAAAATATGTTGCGGTTGCATATTAGTCCTTGTCCTTCATCTTAAATAAAATCTGCCTTGGTTTGCCTTTCTCCACCATAGTCCAGAACAGTTTGTATCTACAAGAAGTTATTTATAATGATGCCTGACTTCCCATCTGCTCCCTGTGTACAGAGGCTTTGTTTCTGTCTTGCTTCTGGTTCACTTAAATAAGTTACAAAACATTATGACTCAATTGTCACTCAGAATGGGAAAGCTAGTCAACTAATTCAGTGTGTGGCAATCAAGGTCAGGTAGTTTAATTGAAGGTGCTGGGGTCTAAGAGAAGCAAAGAGACTCCACATCTTTACATCTCACATTTTTGGATTACAATTAGCAAACAGCCATTATACGATCTTTTGGTATGGCAAGCACTTTCCCCAGACCCTCTACTATTATTTTAAAAGCTGGACATTAGAGGTCACAGATCATGCTCCACCCTTAAGAAGGAAAAACAAAGAACTCATTATGATGCTGATAAACAGATTCTCAACTAGCTTCCATATTTATTTCCACAGCCCAGTATGTTAACTATCTCCCATACAATTGTTCACCTCATATAGTATGAAATAATATTGAAATATTACATCTTGGCAATTAGTGCATGACAAAATATTTATCTTGTTAAAATAATTGACAAAAAATTGAGAACCAATATGCAAAAATGAGTTAAAAAGAGAGTATGGGGATCACTGCTCATTTTTTTCAACTTGACTTTCAAAGGGGATATTGTTTTCTATTATTATTACCTTTGACAAATATATCTGAGTGTGACTACATTATAACACAATCACACACACACACACACACACACACACACACACACACACACACACACATACCTCAAGGAGTATATGTATATGGTACATGGTCATATCTGTGCAGTGAAAACAACCATAAAAAGTAAATACAATTTTTAAAATATCTAATTACTACTAAAAGCACTTGAATGTCCATTCCTTAGTCTGAGATAAAGGTGTATGTTGCCCCTATTGGAAAGCCACTGTTCTGTTTGATTTTTGCCAACATCTCACTGAACATGGTAACTAGACATGAATATCTTACTCATCAATAGTCTTTCTCAATAGTCAGTTTATTATTTCTATTTAATTTTTAATCACTCCCAATACTTGGCAATACTGGCAGAAGGCCACTGTTGTATCATAGAATAAAATAATTTAATGAGTTTACACAAATAAAACATGGACACTCAAATCCTGTTTATCACCAGCCACATTTTTTTATGAAAACTTTGGATCAGCTAGAGAATTGTTTATGAAAACCTTGACTGACTAGATAATTGTCTGTGTCAACTTAAGTGGAGGTTTCCAAAAACAATGTATATGACATCTAGAAAGATGGCCAGGCTGTAAGGCACATGTACCAAGCCTGAGGTACTAAGTCTGAACCCAGGGAACCAAAGGGTAAAAAGAGAGAACCAACTTCTGGAGCATTGAGTTTTCTTGGTCCCAGGTGGCCAGAGGCCCAGACCCACAGACCTGCAGCCCAAGACCCCTCAGCCACCCACCGCTGCTCAGGCCCCCAGAAATGACTCAGACACTTATATTACGTTCATGCTGTTTGGTCTATGGCTCAGGCACATTGCTAGCTAGTTATTTCATCTTAACTCAACCCATTTTCACTAATTTGTCTGCCACTTGGCCCGTGGGTCACCTGTGTTCCTTACATGTTGCCCCTTTTGGCTTCTGGCTCGGTCTGTCTGACTCCGCCCTGCTTCTCCTACCTATGCTCTGACTTCTCCTCCTACTTTTTCTATAGTGCCTGTCATGGGCCAAAACAGCTTCTTTATTTAAAGATTGATATTCACAGCATACAAAAAGACATTCCCACATCAAACTTCCACAAGCTGTCCTGACTTCCACAAGAACACTACGGCACAGAAGGGGGAAGGGGGATACAAATCCGACATAAAATGTAATAAATATTTTAAAATATATTTGATCACTTGGATGTGACTTTACCTTCAGGCCATCTAGAAGGTATCGTTTTGCACACGTTATTACACAGTAGCTTACACACTGACCTTGGTTTGTGTGCGGTGGGGGGATACTCCTTTTTTAGCTTTACTTGGTATGTTTTTATGCTCTTTTCTATGTATACATATGTGTTCATCTGTGCCTTTTTGCATGTGAAGCTGTTGGGGGCCATTTATTATTTATTACAGGACATGACATTCCTGGATTTTATTCATAGACAAAAGGAGAAAATGAAGAAAGGGAAGGGTCTCTTTCAGTTAACATGATAGACCTGAGCTTGTCCTAAAGATGCTTTGAGTTCTTATAGTCCTAATTTTTGAAGGATACTTAGTGATAGCTCAATATGCTCTTCAGATTTTCTTCTACTATAAACTATGCACAAAACCTTCTAAAGCCCAGCCTTCCTGCAGATGAGCTAACCGGAAAACAACAGACAGTGGCTTGTGCAGGCTTTACATCCTCATCAAGCTAGGTACACTGACTAATAAACTCAGGTGAAGAAAATTAAAATTTAGTAATAAAAATAATAAGCTTGGTATGTATTTTTATTTATTTTTTTATTTTAGACATTTTTAGGTGCATAGCAAAATGAGAGGCATACAAGATCTGTCTGTGGCCTGTCTCCACACATACATAGTCTTCTCTCTCTTCAAGTCCACATAAAGTTGCATTTCCTTCAGACAGTAACTATTTCCCAGATGCATCAGACACACAAGTATGATCCAGAGCTCACAGTTTGTACAGGTTCCCTGCGTGGTGTTGAAATTTGACTGGGTTTGAATAAAGCTATTATCTGGATTTATCAGTATATGATCAAGTCTGGGTAGCTTCATTTTCTCAAATACATTTATTTCCCTGCTACTTCCTCTTTCATCCCACATAATCACTGAAAATATCCAGTATTTTTCACTCTTCCTATAGCTTGTCTTTCTAAGACTTGCAGAAAATTGAGTTATATAATGTGCAGCCCTTCAAAATTATTTCATTTTTTTTAAGAACTATGCCTTTTCCTATCTTGATCACTCATCTTTGGTATTGAATAATATTCTATATTCTAGGTATACAATGTATTTTTATTCTTTCCCCTATTGAAACAAATCTCAAATGGACAGAATTTGGGAAATTTTAAATAATGTTTCTGTAAATGCTCATGTTCAAACTTTTGTGTGAATATATTTTGAACACATTTCTGAAGACCAAAGAAATATAACTCATTAATTTTATATCAATGTTTTATTGTATGAAACTGCTAAACAATCTTTCACAGTGTCCACAGCAGAGCAATGAAGAAGACTTTCTGTCCTTCCACATCCTTACCTTCAACTACAGTTACCAGTGTTATGAATACTGATTTCCTATTAGGCATGTAGTAGTATCTTGTTTTAATTTCTATTTTCCTCTCAATGCAGGATGCTATCTTTCCCCATGTCTATTTCACATCTGTGTAGTTTTTAAGTCGAGGCATCTGTTCATGTCTTTTATGCATTTGTTGTTAAATTGTTGAATTTTAAGTGTTTTTGTACATATGCTGGATAATAGTCCAATTTAGAAGTGATTCCCTCTGTGGGTGAGACAATCCTTTCTTATCTTAGCTTAAAGACATCTCCATACACAAAGCCACCTAGAGTTTTACTATCTCTTGGTGCTTTATAGTTACCCATTTTATTGAAGGTAATCTAATTCAACTAGGGTTAACTTTTGTGATTGTTGTAGGATATACGTATGATGTACAGCTCTACCTGTGTTAGCTCAGTAGTCTCTGTGCCATAAAGTGAAAGATCTTCTTACTTGTTTTTATTGTTTTTTTAGATCAGCTGACAGTTCACACAGATCCTTTCTGGGTGCTATATTATGTACTATTGAAATTTCAATTCAATCTTTGTCCAGTGTTATAGTCTTGATTACTGTGGTGTTTTATTAAGCTTTCAATGTTTATTGATTTTTAACAGTAATTAAATTCTAAGACATGGATTAAAAAGGCTTGAAACATTTTTTTTTCCACATTATATAAACTCTACTCCTTTTTTGCTTCTTCCTTTTCATCTCTTTGAGAGAGCAATAATGCTGTAGGCTGTCTTGTCTACTTCTTTGGTGCCAGCTGCAAGAGTTGATACCCAGCACAAACCCTCAAGGCAGGCAGTTGATCGGAGAATATAGGAATGTCAAGTGACCCAGCTCTTGTAAATGTCTGAGCCTTTAGTTGTTACAAAGGCCATGGTATTTGCCTCACTTGATAGAATGATGGATGCTTTAAACGTGAAAGGAAATTGTATTTCTCAGCAAAGCAAGGTGCTAGGGAGAAGGCGGTGACTGAACATTCAGTGACATAAAAAACAGTGTTCAAAGCTAGAACTATAAAAGAAATTCAAAGCAAATACTTCACAAATGCTGACTTTCCCATGTTAATAACACACACACACACACACACACACACACACACACACAAGCACACAGTATTTTATATGCCTTTATATTTTCATATAACCCTCTATGACATTGTAGGTAGAAGCATGAGAAATTTATTTTCAATTTCTTGTTTATTTCTTAAGCATAGATGTAGTTTCTCTTATCAACAAGCATGTCAGATAAAATGTCTACTATTTCTCTCCTTTTAGGAAAGATTTATTCACCTGTTCCCATTTCTGAACTTCTAAAACATAAAGTGACAAATACAAGTCTCATAAAATACCCTGGTTCTGATGAGTGAGACAGCAGAACTCGATAACAAATAGTGAGAGGGAGTGGTAATAGCAGAAGCACTCAGCTAGAAACTCAGACCTGCCAAACATTCTTTGCAGAGGCAGGTGGAGAAGTACTCTCCAGCAATGGTCTTTTAACACTGTCAGAGGCCATCTTGCTTCACAGAACTGCTAGGAAGACAGATTGGATTCTCAGGCTCAGACATGCCAGTGTTTCTGCCCAGAACACTGCTGAACAACACATTATTTCCAAGATGGCATGTTTCCTTGTTTTTAAAGGTGATGATATTTTCACTGAAAATACAACCATTGCAAACCAGTCACTGGTGTGTGTGCATCTTCAAAATTCATTTGCTTAGACTCAACAGCTAGAAAAATTGTTTATTATAAGAGAAGACCATTCTCAAATGCATTTTTAAAATTTTAATTCTGTGAAAAATCACTCACTTCTTTTCAAAGACAAATGCCAATTTCTTTTTATTATAGGGTTTTGGAAATATAATAAGAGTTACATTATTTTCACCCTTCTTCATCCATTCAAAGCTTTTTCAATGTATCTCTTTTGTTTTCTCTCAAATAGTGGACTTTTTCTTTGTTGTATTATATACACATATACGTTTGTGTATGCATGTACCTGTGTGTGTGTGTGTGTGTGTGTGTGTGTGTGTGTGTTGTAATATATAAGTGAAGCCTGCAAAGTCTGTAGCATGCTACTTGCATGTGTGTTTTCAAGGATGGCCACTTGGTATTGGGTACCAGTTGGAGTGCTTTCTCCTGCAGACCATTTCTCTTACCTGCCTATAGTTATTTCTGCAGGCCTAGGGTCTCTTGAACTTTCCTCATTTCAGGTTAGCAAGTCTACTGTTGCCCTCTTCTTTACCTCTTTTAATGAACCCATTTTACTGAGACTTCTTGGATGTAGCTTCTCTGACATTTTTTGTTATTTTTTTAAATAAAAAATATCATTTTTATGTATATACCCCTGCTCCCCCTCCCTTCCATTCTCCCAATTCCGCCAAGTCATCATTCAGCTTAGCCACTCCCCATTCACCCATCCCCTCCCTCAAAAGGGAAAGAAGTTCCAAGGTGGGTCAGCTCAGCGTGGCACACCCACTCCAAGCAAGTCTGATTTAAACGACGATTGGACAAAAAAACTTGCAGTTCCTATGGCTCTTAAAATCTTTCTGCCTTTATGTCTTCACAGCCCAGGGGCAGGAGTTGTGCTTTAGATATATCATTTGAGACTGGGCTTTATAACTAATTGGCTGTAGCTTTTTGTTCTGGTCTATGCCTATTGTAAAGAACAATTTTCTTGGTGAGAAAAGAGGACTACGTTTACCTGAGGGTTTAAGGACAGGTATTAAGGTTGTATTTAGGCATTATGCTGGTTTAGTAACATGATGGTTATGGGTTCCCTCTGAGGTCCATTTAGATAAGTCCAGGTAATTGGCTAGGTTTATAGTACCAAGCATGCTTTCTTTCTTGTTAAACATGCCTTTAAGTCCATTTTGAGAGCTGTTATTGACTGCCAAAGTAAATGTGTCACTATTGCAGCCTTACAATAATTGTGCCATGCTAGTGTTGCTCTGGTTTGTAGAGTCATGTCTAGATAGGACTGTTGGTTGCTTCCTATAGCATGAATCCTAATTAGTCTTCATAATAAACAACCAGTGCAGATATCTTGGTAAATGCTGAAAGATCAGAGACTAAAAAGCAAGCCACAGCCACTTCTTACTTTGCCAACTCTTCAGGATGAAAAGAGGAATGTGGGAGATTATGTTGTTACATTGTAAATAATTGTCCCACCCACTGGTTTAATAAAAAGTGCTGATTGACCAAAGGCAGGCAGGAAGTTTGGGCGGGGCTACCAGACTAAGAAAACTCTGAGAACGGGAAGCACAGGGCAGAATGCCAGAGAGAAGCAGAGGAAGGAAGAAGCAGAGGACAACTATGCTGTTCTGAGAAAAGATACCGAGCCCCATGGCTGAACAAGATAAGAGTCATGGGTTAGATGAAGGGTAGAGAGCTAGCAAGTTATATGCGTGGGCCTTAGGCTGATCAGCTGAAAACTATCATAAGCATCTGTGTATCTCTGTGGGTCTGTGGGTCTGTGGGTCCTAAACCTTGAGGTTAGGCCCAAAAGTTTGGGCCAGAAACCTCATACTACAAATGGCAGCCCAATGTGGGGCATATACACGATATACCCACATAAAGCCACAGAAAGCTTAAAAAGTGGTCTAGAGCCCAAAGCAGCTTCTGAGTTGCATCTCTCACATGAGCCATGGTACAGAGATGCCCTGGTGATGCAAGTGGGCTTGAGCTACAATGATGGGCTTTTCGAGTGAAGCTTAAGGTATAAAATGGCTGGTTCCTGAAGTTTCACAGGACCCTCAATATAAACAAAAAGGTATAAATGATGTATTTAAGGTTTCTGTTCATAAGGCAAAAAAGGGAACAGAATAAAAGTTGGCTTTCTAGTGGTGATATTTTCTTGGATCAGCTCTGCTTGTTGGAGGCAAACTGAGGCTTGGCTTTTTAAAGAGAAACTTCCTGATTCAGCCTTAGAAGCAAAACACTTATGAGTCTTTTAAGAGGCCCTGCTGCCAAATACTTAAATGTAGTTAATGAGCAGCAGATGGCAAAGCTTTACTTGGTAATTATATGGACCCTAAAATTCCCCAGAGTACCTGGGTTAAAAAGATAAATTCTATGAAGTTAGACTATGAGCTGGGTGGAGCGATCCACCCATCCTACCAACAATGAATCCTGACAGATTAAAGGTGTGTTCAGAAACTGAAAGAAATAGAAGAATATGGGTGGAGTCAATCACCCCAGTGAAGCAAAGGTGTGGTCATTGACAGGAAGGGTTAAGAAATAATAACACAGTAAAGACAGTGTTTTTTGAAAAGTATAAGTGGTTTAGAGTATGTTAAATATATATATATATATATATATATATATATATATATATATATATATATATATATATATATAGGCTTAGAGAAAGAAAAGAAAGGGTAGAGAAAGCTCTTAAAAAAGAAATATAGTAAAAAATACATAAATAAATAAATAAAAAATAAGCCACTTAAAGATAGAAAATACAATGAGTGTTTGGATACTGTATATTATTGTCTTATCTTTAAGCTTCTTGACTAAAAATGACTTAATAAAAGCTGCTAAAAGACAATTGATTATAAATGCTGTAGACTAATTCAACCTATATGTTTTGTAAATGAGTTTACTTTAAAATTAAAATCCAAAGATACGCTACTTTGGAGAAGAGATTTTCTTTTTATCTCCACAGAAAACGAGAGGCTGTAGATTTATTCTTAGATAAAGAACATTAAGTTTGATAGAGGAAGACACCCTGAAAAATCTCCAATGGAAATGAATGGACCAGATGATTCAGCGTTTCAGAGCACTTCTGTTGAAGTTTCCTTAGGTCTGTATCCAGAACAACTTTAAAGAGACTGACTGAGATGACCCAGCTTTAGAGACTACTCCACTAAAGACTTGTCCATACTTGTCCATAATCCTAAATTTTCTTTGGATTCCCATAAGATTGTCAGCACCCCTATTCATCAGGAAGTAGCCTAGAGAATGACGCCCACATTTCTAAAACATGGATTATGGATGTTTGTGTTTATTTACAGTGTTGTTTATAAGTTGTTATAGATAATGGGGGTAGGAATATTAGATTTGGAGTTCTTTTTGTTTTAAAAAGAGAAAAAGGGATATGTGGGAGATTATGTTGTTAAATTGTAAATAATTGTCCCACCCACTGGTTTAATAAAAAGTGCTGATTGGCCAAAGGCAGGCAAGAAGTGTGGGTGGGGCTACCAAATGAAGAAAACTCGGATAACAGGAAGCACAGAGCAAAATGCCAGAGAGAAACCGAAAGAAGCAGAGGACAACTATGCTCTTCTGAGAAAAGGTACCAAGCCGCATGGCTGAACAAGATAAAAGTCATGGGTTAGATGAAGGGTAGAGAGCTAGAAAGTTATATGCCTGGGCTTTAGACCGATCATCTGAAAACTATATTAAGCATCTGTGTGTCTTTGCAGGTTTGTGGGTCTGTGGGTCCTAAACCTTGAGGTTAGCCTCGAAAGTTTGGGCCCAAAACCTCTTGCTACAGAGGAGTTTGCTCCTGTGTCATATCATTTCCTCTTCCCACCTTTCTAGTGGGATTAAAGGGATGATGTGTGCCTCTCAAGAACTGGGAGCTTGTATGAGATCCTAAGTGCTGGAATAGGATGTGAGCCTCTACTGCTTGGTTCAATTTCTCTTTTAGACTAGATTAATCTTGGATAGCCTAGGGTTGTTACAATGTGATTTCTTAGTCCCAGGCAGCCAGAGGCCCAGACCCACACAGACCTGCAGAGCCAGACCCCTTAGCTACCCACTGCTGATCAGGCCCCAAGAAATGATTAAGATGCTTATGTTAACTTCATACTGTTTGGTCTATGGCTCAGGAATATTGTTAGCTAGCTCTTATATCTTAAATCAACTCATTTCTATTAATCTTTCCTGCCACATGGCCCGTGGCTTACCTGTGTTCCTTACATGTTGCTCCTTTGGGCTTCTGGTTCAGTCTGTCTCTGAGTCTGCCCTGTTCCTCTTACCTACTTTGATGCCTCCTCCTACTTTTCCTATGGTGCCTGTCATGGGCCAAAACAGCTCTTTTATTTAAAGATTGCTATTCACAGCATACAGAAAGGCATTTTCACATCATAGGGTGGCTTTGACCTCCTGATCTTCTTGCTTCCTCCTCCAATGTGGTGGGATTAAAAGTCTGTGCCACCACTATCTGGCCTCTATAGTTAACTATAGTTGCTAGGTCTACGCTCTGATCTTCAGGCTAGCTTTATTTGTTAAAACACAAAGAAAACATCATCACATTTCCCTGTTTTTGTCTAAAATAAAAAGGTTATAAGAAAAATATGTACAGTAATTACAATAACTTTACAGTATGTATAGGCAATAATTACAACAATAATGTCTAGTACATTAACATTTAACAGATCCAAAGAAAATACTCCATTATCTATTCTATTTTGGTGTGTTAAGTGTTATACCTAATTCATTTTCTATCTAATTTGCATTCCCTCATTTCTATATCCCACCTTTTTTCTTTTTGCAGTAAGATTCCTGAATACAATCTCCTTGGTTCAGCTTTTTTTTTTTTTTGACCATTATCAAAAACAACTTGTACCTAAACCTCCTTAAATGACAATACACATCCATACTTATTTTTTTTGGGGGGGAGTGTAGACATAATTCTCTAGACTACTTCCTATTGACTGTGGGCACTGTCAATCTTTAGGGGACCTTCAGTAAATTCAGGATTATTGTCAAATCCTGACTGAAGAATTCTGTGTAGCTGGATTATTTCAGACAGCAGCCTTCAAACCATTCTTAATACAGAACTCAAAGAAAACCGCAACAGAGATGCTCTGAAATTTTGGAATTTCTTGGCCATTCACTCCCATCAGAGATTTTTCAGGGGGCTCTTTATCTATTAAACCTGATTTTTCTTAACCCAGAAATAGTAATTTTCTTGGTCAAGGGTGGCCAGAGGTTCAGACTCACAGACCAGAAACCCCAGACCCCTCAGCCAGTTGCTGATTCTCATGCCCCCCAAAATGATTCAGATGCTTATATTAACTTCAAGCTGTTTGGCCTATGGCTTAGGCACCTTGCTATCTTGTTCTTATATCTTAACTCAACCCATTCTCATTAATCTATCTGCCACATGGCCTGTGGCTCACCTGTGTTTCTTACCTGCTTTTTTTGGGCAGCTGGCTCGGTCTGTCTCTGACACTGCCCTTCCTTTCCTACCATTTCTGATTCCCCACCTACTTCTTCTAGGTGCCTGTCATGGGTCAAAACAGCTCCTTTATTTAAAGTTTGCTATTCATAGCATACAGAAAGACATTCCCACATCACCTCCCCCTTTCTGTCTAATCAAAGAGGAAGGTTTCAATTTTAACATAGCAAAATTACATATAACAAAATAGCCATCCAGCAAGATTTACAGTTATAATATCTAGTCTATTTGTATTTAGCAAAATTAAAGTAAATACTCTATCATCTACCTTATCCTTATACATCCAAAGTTTCATATCCATTATACCTTTCAAATGACTAAGAAAAACTATACCTATAACTATCTAATTTCCAACTACATCAAAGACCACAGAAGGATACATTTACCAAAGTTAACTGCAAGTGCAAGTGACTTCCAAAATCTAGAAATGACAGAGATGGCATCTGTCTTCCTAGACAGTCATCCAAAGTTCCTTTATAAAGTTTGGGCATCCATCTTCAGCTTACAGGCCCAGAGGTTCTTTTAATTTCAATGAGGCAGAAAATCTTCTCTTCCCCGACATCAGTTGCTTTTCCTCAAGTCCTGAAGAATATCTGACAGTTTTCTCTGCTAAGCAGGAACCTGAATGACCATCTCGGCTTGTTCTGCCAAAGTTCAGAGGTCACCTTCCTATGGAAGCTGCATGTTCTGCTTAAACAGCATACTGTCAAGCAGTCAGTATAAGAACAGGTTCATGTCCAATGGCTAACCAATGCCACAAAGAAAATAATCTCCATATGGAGTTTCTTCGATGCCCATTTTCCTCTTGAATTAGATTGGTGCTGCCAGGAGAAGACCTGTCTCACTGTCCAGAAAAGTCTAAGTTTTTAAAACATTATAAATGTCTTATTCTGTATGTCTTAGAAGTTTTAAGATTACTTATCTAATTGAATTATATCTTTGTATACCTAAAAATCTAACTAACATGCATTGCTTAATTATACATTACAATTTTAAATCAGTTACATAAACATCCTATCTTAAATAAGAGTAGAAAAATACATACAACATAAGAGAATTAACCTTAAATTTGTATCAATAAACCAAAATCCATACCAATGTAAAACATTTTGAGATTAACAGATGATTTCCTGATGTAAATAAATTCAATAATCTAATTTTTAAATATTTTTCATACACCATATCCCCTTTTTTTTCTCTTAGAAAGAGATTGCCTTTGACCATTAACCATTTATAATGACAACAAACATTTATAAACACTATTTTGGGAATTTGGGCGTAGTTTTATATTACTACTTCCTGCTGATTAAGGACGTTGACAATCTCATGGGTTCTTGAGACAGACTGGATCTTAATCTGAAGCCCTGAAGCTAATACAATCATCTCTTCCCAACAGAGATTTCTTTTCAGGGGGTCTTGGTTGATGAAACCATATTTGCCTGGAAGCAATCCACAAGTTCTCATCTTCTGTTGAAACAAAAGCAGAACTCTTCCAAAGCAATAAATCCTTAGACAAAAATTTCAAAATCAAAATACCTTTAAAATATATATTCTTGTTTAACTTAGCAGCCTTTCCAACCCATTGTCTTTCTAGAGTTAGCTCATTAATAGTTAAAAAAAATTAGAAGAAAACACAATAATAACCAAAATCCAGATTTTGTCTCTATTTCTCATCTTTACTTGGCTTATTATATTTTTATTACTCTGTTTAAAGATTTCTTCTACCTTCTTTTTTTTTCCCTCTCTGAAGCCTATGTACCTTTTACATGTATTGTAACCTGTTTACATGGCTTTTTTCATCTGAATCTGTTTTATTGTGAATCCTTAATCATCTTCCAACCAGAAGAGCTTTTACAGTACTCACACTCTCTTAAAGAGCCACATAGTTTTTGCAGATAAAGCTGAATCTGTAAGTTATCTTAAGGGGACTGAGTCTCTCTGTTTGCTGCTAGCAAACAGAGCAGACCAAAGAAATGCTGCTACTAAGAAACCATCTTTGTTTCCTTTGTGTTCAAAATAAATAGAAATCTAAAGTCATTCGCATGCTACTGAGTCTTCTGTGAGACTTCAGGAACCAGCCTGGTTGCAGCTTGCACTGCCTATCATCAGTCTGCCAGGGCCATTTTGAATGTGGCCCAGATGCCACACTATCTGTACAATGACCTGCTTCAGATACACAATTTGGGAGCCTTTTGCCTCAGTTTCTGTGCTAAAACCCTTTTTAAACTTTCTTCACCTTTAAGTGGATAGTTGTCCCACATTGGGTGCCATATGTAACCGTAAGTTTCTTGGTCCGGGTGGCCGGAGGTCCAGACCCACAGACTCTTAGCTTCCCGGTGCTTCTCGGGCCCCCCAAAATTATACAGATGCCTATATTAACATTATTATGTTTGGTATATAGCTAAGGCACTTTTCTAGCTTGCCCTTACATCTTAACTCAACCCATTCTCATCAATCTGTCTGCCACGTGGCTGTGGCTCATCTGTGTTCCTTATATGCTTCTTCTTGGGTGGCTGGCTCCATCTGTCTCTGACTCTGGCATTTCTTTCCTACCTTTTCTGATTCCCCACCTACTTTTTCTATGGTGCCTGTCATGGGCCAAAACAGCTCCTTTATTTAAAGATTGATATTCACAGCATACAGAAAGACATTCCCACATCACCAGAATGAATCCACAGCCTCTCTTTTTTGTGAAAACAAAAGCATTACCTCTTCTCCAAAGTAACATATCTTTTTGACTTAAAATATGTAGTCAAAATATTTTAAAAATATATAGGCTACTTTAATTTGGAAGCTTTCATAATCAAATGTTGTCCCTCAGCACTTATTATCTGCCTATTAACAGTCAAACAATTTAAAGATAATACATAAAATATGGAATCTAGACTCCCTGTGTATTTCCCATTTTTACATGACTTAGGATCTTTTTCATTACTCTATTTAATTTTAAGAACTTTACCTTTATTTTTATATCATTTTTAATGTATGACTATGTATACTTTTCTCTCTTCCAAGCCTATTAATTATTTTAAACATACTGCAAACCTTTAAAACTTTTAACATTTGAAGCTGGGTTTATTACAAATCTCTATTTTCTTTCTGACCACATGAGCCTTTATACTGGTTAGAAGTGTGAATAGGACCTCTACCTCTGCTCTGACTGGTTCTCTAAGAGCCCAGCTTCATGGCAGAGGCACTGGCAAGACCCATGTTCACCTCTCCATTTCGGGGGAGCATCTGAGTTCATGCTGCCTTTAAATAGTATCCCAGCCACTGCTCATAAACAACTGAACTGATGGTAGCAAGGCCTCTTAAAAGTACCAGGCATCTGTTTACACTAGCAAACAGAACTTACCCGAGAAAAGGCAGTTACCAAGGAACTAAGTTTTGACTCCATATTTGTGTTTAAAAGTCCTTTTTAGGGCCTTTTTAGGATTTATGTAGAAATTCTTGGCCTACATTGGTGTCAGGTGTAGCATAAATCCTAGTTTGATTGAAAATAAAAACCTGGAGCCAGATATTGGAGTAAATGCTGAAAGGAACAAGGTAAACCCACTTCTTACCTTGCCAACTCTTTGTCCTAAAGCCATACCCCTCTACCTGAGGTTTGGGTAAATGTAAGAGGTGGCTGTGGCTTGTTCTTTTGTCTCTCTGACCTTTTAGCATTTACCCCAATATCTGGCTCTGTTTTATTTATTTTAAATTTTTTTATTAAGACCAATTATGATTCACTTTACAGCTTCTTACCCTTGGGTGCTCACCTGATATTTTGAGTACTATGAAAGCTAATCCATAGATAGAAGGCATTCAGGTCAGATCCAGCAAAGGTTCTCTGGGTCCTATGTACAAAGTGAATGGTGTTTTAAGCAATATGGACTTACCTCTCTGCACTTCAACATAACAAAGGCAAAAGAAATAGCCTATAATGTTTGGGGAATCTGTTGGACAATTCAGATACAAAATTTAAAAGAGGATTTCTCATGCCTATTTTTGTGGTTTTTGGCTTTTTGACAGTCTATGTCTCATTGTGGGTACACTGCCAACCCATACAAATAATTATTTAAACTATTTAAACTATTTATGTATATGCCTACCCAGAGTTTCATGTACCACAGATAGTTGAAATAGATAATAACATAATTCCGTAGACATTTTAGATATCATTGTATCATTCTGTCCTCCTGTATTTATCTCCCTTTCTCTCTCCCTAGTTTCACCATTGATGCACTTCCCCATTCTTCCACTTTAGATCTCTTTTATTCTACTATTCTCCTCTAAAGTGCTCCTTTCTCTCCACACCCCACAATGCCCCCTTTTTACTTCCATGGCTTCAGCCACTACTCCAGGCTATATCTGTATCTGACTATATGAAGCTTAGGGGCTCAGATGATAAAGAACAGGTAATGTTTGTCTTTCTGTGCTGAAGTTATATCACTTTGTATCTTCTGTAGTTCAACTCATTTACTCCCAACTTCCATGGTTTCATTTGCATTACCAGATGACAGCATAAATGTACCGTTCTTTCATTATCCATTCATTGACTGAAGAACACTCAAGCTGTTTCTATTACCTAGCTACTGAAAATAGAGAAGCAATGAACATGATAGAGAAAATATTAGTACATTAGAACATAGAGTCCGAAGGGCATATTCCAAAGAGTGATGTAGATGGAAATATAATAGATTTATTTTGCATTTTCTGTGGATTCTCCACACTGATTTTCAGAGTGGATGGACAAATTTTCAGTCTCATCAAAAGTAAATAAGGGTTTTAGTTTCCACACATCCTCTCCAGTGTGTTGTTAGATATTTCACTGATTTAGTCATTATGACTGGAGGAAGAATAGGGTATAATTTCAAAGTTATTTTGATTTGCATTTCCCTAATTTCTAGGAATGAAGAAAATCTAAAAATTTCTGATAATATTTTTATCTAAAAGCTCTCTGTTTAGTTATTTGCTTCTTAAGTACTTTATATTTTTCAGAATATTAATCCTTTGTTAGATGAATATCTGCCAAAAATTATCTTCCATTCTGGGTACTTTATTTTCATTCTCTTAATTTCTTTGTTTATCCATATAGAAACATTCTATAAGGTCCCATTTTGCTAAATTTTGACCTTAATTTTTGGGCAAATGGAGTCATACCCAGAAGGTTTTTCCCTATACTCAAATTTTTCAGTTATTAAGTGATCATAGTTACATGTCCTCACTCACATTTATTTTTTTTTTTTTTTGGTCTTTGGTTTTATTCTACTGGTGCAAATATATATATGTACATATATATATTTGCAACAGTAATACATTTTTAATTGATGTGGCTCTGCACAATTTCTTGAGACCTCAGATAGTAATTCTCTTAAGCAATAAAATTCTACATAATAATTATTACACTCAAATATTATTCCTCATCTGCATAGCTGTAGATTATTTTACCAATATGCCAGTGACTTATTGTGATACTTAATGTAAAAGTGATGCTATGTATTGTGTTATTAGAAAATATACATCATCATTATTTGTTCTTGTGGGAATTCCTGCAAGAGAGGGCACTGGTGCTTTCTACCACTACAATAACCTTTCAGTATTTTCTACTTGATGCTTAAGTGTAGCCCTGTCCTAATTTTTTCTCACCTAATATGTTATTTATTTATAATCTCTTCCTATTTTTTTGTGATCTCCAAATATTTACTAGTTCTGTGTATAGTTACTATTTATAAATTGTTAAACTTAATTTTTCTGGTAGTTTTTGCATTTAAGGAATAATGTGAATAGCATAGTTTTTCTATAGTACTTCCTTATTCCCCTTGCTTATTAGAGTCACATTAAAAACATTACCATTTACTTAATTACAAAA
The DNA here is from genome assembly GCA_033318265.1 of Phyllotis vaccarum. Taxonomy (NCBI): domain Eukaryota; kingdom Metazoa; phylum Chordata; class Mammalia; order Rodentia; family Cricetidae; genus Phyllotis; species Phyllotis vaccarum. The sequence goes on along the minus strand of JARWLC010000011.1, from coordinate 14,510,181 downwards.
TAATAATTCATCATAGAATATAAATAACTTTTGACAGTGATTGCAAAGGTTCCTTCCATTGACAGGTAATACATTTTATAAACCCCGATATGTATTATTCATCTACTTTAGGCATTGTATGTGCATTCCATATCAATTTGGGGGCTAGGCCTTCTAAACTCATTCTCTTACAGTCATCATGTCAACTTTTCAGTATAGTCTTTTGTCTCTGATGATAAAAGGAGAGTATTTTAGAAAAGTCTTAGTAGCGTGATGTATTAGTAACATTTTTTTTTCTGTGACCAAAAAATGAATACAAACAACATTAAGGAAGAAACAATCCGTTTTGGCTGATAGATTGAGGATACAGTTTATTGTGTCAAAAAAAAAAAAGCATGGCAAGAAGAGTGGGAAGCAGCTGGTCAGACTGATTCAGTCAGGAAGCACAGAGTGGGTGAAGATGCTCATAGCTCCTTTCCTTTTTATTCAGCTCATGACTTCATCCAAAGGAAATGTGCTCCCACATTTAGAGTGAGTCTTCCCACTTCAGTAAACTATTCTGGAAATAATCTTACAAACACCCCAAAGATATAATCTCAGGGCAGTTTTAAGACCCATCAAGCTAACAATTAATACTGAACAGCACAAACAGCTTTCAATAAATTGAAATTTTTTTTAAAGACCTCAAAAAATTTTAATTCAATGATTATCTTCTCACTAAATGGACAATCAGTTCCTGCTTCTTAGATCTTGAATTAAAACTTTTCTTAGTAAACTGTTGGTCCGGTTTCACTATAGACTGCTACTTCAACTTGCCTCTTGGCTATATAAGCTGACCTATTTGTCAATTACTGAAAGACCAGTAGGCATTATCTCTGGAAATATCTTTTATATCTTAGAGAAAAATTTCAAGTATGTTTGATACTTCCTGTATGTTAGTTATTTCTCTGTTACTGGACACATCCAAAATTTCCTTCATATTGCATAATTCTTTAGATTAATTTCCTGTACTTTATTATATATACTCATTGTAATTCATTATGAATTCCATAAAGACATTTTTATCCAAGTATTTCATGTACTTTGAACATTCTCACCACCTAGGCTTCCCTTCTCCCTGTCTCCTAACACTTCACATTTTAATGAAATATTGAATGTTCTACTCTTATGTCAGTCAGTGACATGCAAGTATATAAAGTCATATTCATATAATCTATATGTAAATAAAATTATGTATGTATACATATATATGTTCCACATATAGAAAAAGTGATTTTAATTATTTCCTTCCATTAGTAATCAATACAAGTGAAACCTTTATAGGGTTTATTATTTAAAATTTATTTGATTTGTAATTATAGAAAAAACAAATGATGTTTACACCACAAAGTCCTTTGGACATATTATGATCTCATTCTTTTGGTTTTGACAAGTACAAATAAAATATACCATTTTATAAAATTAATTCATACTCCCTGTGTATAAACATTACACTACATAAACAAAAGTACAATAATGAAAATAGTAGAAACTGTAGTTATTGTCCAAATATATAGAATGTAACTTGAATTAAAGTTTATATAGAAAATGACAATGGAATTAGTCAAATCAGAAGTTCTGCATAATTGTGAGTAGGTACATACAAGGAAAAGCCACGTTTTAAGAAGCAAGCATTAGCTAATGGCAAGCTAAGCTAGGTGAGCATATACTAGTAATTAATAATAAGAAGAACATAAACAAATATTAATTAGTGATTAATGTAAAAGACAGCTCAAAGGAACTTTGATGACTGATTTCACTGTAATCATAGAATTTGGCAGGTCTGTAGCCAATGTGAATATGAAAAACCACCTCCAACTCTGTCTTTTAATCCATTTACTCTTCATTGTTTTACTTTCTTTCCTGACCAAATCTGTGAAGTTTGATTCTTGATGGTCCTTCTGGGCCTTGAGCAGACTGCCTTTCTTTCTACTAAAATTCACAGTTGTCCTTCTATCCTTTTTTTCTACTGAAAGTCATCTTCAGATAGCAATTTGTAGTGGAAGATTTCTGTAGTAAGAGATTTTTAAAAAATAGTTTACCATAATTATCAGAAAAAGATATCCCAGTCAAATTCTCCACTTACAATTGCCTCACAGTTCCCATTAATCTAAATAAGACAATGGCATGCAAAAAAATGTGAAATAATTTTGAAAGAGACAAATACTGCTGTTAAAATGTTTAGCTGCTGTTTTTAGCAATAACCAAGTGAATAAAAATGATGATCTTTTGCAATTCTCTGACTATTAATGTTAAATGTGAGGAAACATGAAGAATAACTTCATGGAAATTGATGAGTTGGTAAATCTGACAAGGAAAATCTAAGTGATAATCTAGGTTAACTTGGGAGATGAAGACTAAATATCAGGAAAGGTGTCATAGGGTAAAATAGAGAAGACAACTCTAACTAGTTACTTGCATTTTTAAGCAAGTTTTTTTTTTTTTATTTTTGAAATTGTGAAAATGAGCTGACTTCAAAGAACAAAAATATAGTAGGGTTTGATCATGAGAACTCAGAATGGATCTTAAAACATCATATAAGAGGAATTCCTGTCTTCTGCATCATCACGATATATACATGCCCTTGCAGGTTGTGAATCAAAGAAGGAGGGATTCCTAAATGTCCTGGACAGGTATAGTGAAGTTAGCCAGAGACAGAATTATCATCCTCACAAGGCTGATAGATGGTATGAAATCTGACCCAAAATCCACAATCAGCTCAAAATGGTAAAGATCCTAGAGCTCTGTACCAACCATCATTCTGCACCATATGTTTCTACTAGAACAAAGATACTCAACATATGAATCGTGAACCCTTTGGTATTCGAACAACTCTTTCACATGGGTTACATATCAAGTATCTTGCACATCAGATATTTAGATTATGTTTCATTACAGGAGAAAAATTATAGTTATAAAATAATTTTATGTCTTGGGGTCACCAAAACATGAGGTATTTTGTTGAAGTATTGCAGCATTGGGAAAATGAATTATATATTCCATATACATAATGTTTCCTCAAGAAAAAAGAAAAAAAGTATTATGTATATGGAATATGCAATTCACACAGAAAGGGTCAAAGGCGAAAGGTGTAGGCAGAGTTTTACTTAGAACGCACCAGTCCAAGATTAATATTTATTAAAATATAAACCAACACTCACTATACAGGTAACAGCTTATAATGGAGCCTGAACAGGGACTGGAGTCTGGAACAATGGACGACTGATACACAGCCAGGAACCAGGCAAACAGGCTTTCCTGGGTCCCAGCAGCCCCTTATCAATCGGGTTGGCCATGCCCCCTTCAGGGGCCCGGGACCCTGGGTAAGCATCCTTAGATCTTATCAGCTGACACCTGAATCCTATCACAGAAAGGTCTAGTTAAAATCAACCATTATATTTAGAAATTCTGTACAGATATTGAAAAATGGCAGTGTCTTCTTCCATTGTGTTATACCAGTTGCGTTAGGGAAGAGAACATTCTGCATATTGGGATACTACTGAAGAGACCTGAAGACAAGAAAAAGGGTGTGCTGTAAAGTCTTTTCTAAAGTTACTGCATGAGTAAGCAGTGCATGAGCCAAAGCTACCTACGTTTGAGGCAGACTAGACTCTTACCTTCCCATCATAGCTTTAATGAATACTGTCTGGTTGTATTGAAAAGTAAAACATTTATGGTGACTGATATTTATCACATACTTCTAGGTTCTCTGAAATTCCGGGATACAATGAGAGTTACAGAAACATGTGGCTGAACATTAATCATTGATTCCAATGCTAATTTCATATTAGTTTTACAGAAAAATTCTGGAGCTTTTTTCTATGCTATTGATAATTTAAAGATAGAACTCTCAGGGAATAGCTTAGCTATGATTATGTACCACTTATTTCCAAAGTGAAGTATACTTATGGAATTCAGCTCCACTACATGGTTCATGAGAAGTGGACACTATGGCCTGCAACATTCTGAAATTCAAATTTAAGTTTTATATGAGCATTTAAATATAGATCAAGTTAAGTATAACTAGATTCAAATCTAATGGAAATATCTTAATTCTGTTTACACTTATTTTAGAAAATGATAAAAAAGAAGTGGAAAACAATAATTTTTTTACAACTACTTAACATTTTTTCTTGTATCTTTCAACATAAGATTCAAAGACTTTAACTATTAAATGCATGGTAGGAGACTATATCAACCATAGTGTTTCTGGCAATCACAGTAGTAAATTTATATTTAACAAAACACTTCTGATCATCTTATTTAAGCCATTATAATAATTATATTGAAAATTAATGACTTTACAAATAGCACTTCTGAAAAGGTATGTATTTGCAAATACAATAGATGATAAGAAGTGATTTTGAGAATAAAGTAAATTGTTTAACTATAAAAATCTAGTAATATAACTGTGGGGATATCTGACTTGAAAAACAAAACAAAACAAAAAAGAAGAAAACAAAAAAAAACATACAAAGACTGGAAGAGCTTGATCTGTCCTCTGATATATCAGACTGTTTTTATTATATTTGAAACATATCCCCACATATAATAATCTAGCTTATAATATTGTCAAATTAAAGCTATTATTTGTAATTTAAAGGTGTGAGCTGAATCATGTCAGTAAAATATTTGGAAAGGATACATCTCAAGTTCAGATTAAAGTAAATAGGATGCAGAAGAAAATAAAGGAAATTACCTTTTTCAATGGAAAATCTGACGATGGCTGTAAAACAGCAGTTCTGTGTCAATGTTCATGCAAGAAGGGTATTTTCAGTCCTTGCTTTGTACTTAATGCATTGAAAGCATTAGGATTATTAAAGGAGAAAATTCAAGGTATGCAAAAGATTTATTATTTTATTGTATATTTAAATGTTTTATTAAGTTTTTCCTCAAACTAGTATTTATTTAAAACAACACCTGGGAACTTATACCTACAAGACTAGTATGATGGTACAAAGCAAACAATCCAAAGATATTTGAAAGCCATGGGCTCACCACTGCAGAGTTTCTACTTCTGCATCTACTGACATTATCAACATCGGAGATTGGATTTTTATCTAATGATTGTCACAAAGTCTATGAGACAGAAGAACATTAAGGAGAATTATGTTACAAAAGTAAAATATTGTATTTTTTGAAAAGCATAAAATGGAGTTTTATTCAACGTGGTACATTGGGATGTGGCACTAAAAGGTACAGGATGATTCATGGCTTTGGGTATGAAAGAAGGTTTTTTTTCTCTTTTGCAGAAGTTAAACCACACTCAGAGGTTTACACTCAACCTTGCACAAGCATTAAGAACAGGCTAATTATCCAGGACTCTTCTTGTTTGATTGCTCACTAGCAACTGTATCTTAAGGATTCTTTCTAAGAGGAGAAAAGAAACAACAATGAAATAAAGGCTATAATTGGAGAGAGAACAAGGGAGAGGGATATAAGGGAAGACTGGAGGGAAGAAACAACAGAAAACAAAACAACAAAAGAAGAAATAGAAACAAAATAAAACTTTAATGTGAGCATACTTTATATGCTTTTGTTGTATACAATCAACCACTGTCTGCCACGAAGTGTAAAGTGACATTAGTTTAGTATTCAGTGTCTAGACAGGCTAGACTGTTGAGAAAATGGACTCCAAGACATTTGTATTCCTGCAGAGAAAATGAAATGGCTGGATCTTGGTACACCAAAAGGTAGATTGCTATTAGCTTTAGACACTGTGTATACAATAAAGAAGGCAGATTCTTTACAGTTAAAGGTGGATTCTGTTGCTTACTCCTCAGTCAAGTGTAGCTTAAACATCTATTTTATCCTTTCAGGCTGATTTTTTTCTTTATTGTCATCACACATACACATCTCATGCCATGGTCAGTCATGAAAAATCAACATACACATTGCCTGTGAATTTTTCTATGATATTGGCCCATGATATCCCTTCTAATTACTTTGACATCTTTTAACAGTTGGTTGTATTTGGGTGCTCTGCTCTGGATCATTGTCAAGAAACCAATAAATGAGTGTACATGAAGTCATAAAAATGGTCATCTGAACCTTGGCTCAACTGTTGTCACACACAGCATTTCTTTGTAGTTGTACTGGAAAAGAATGCAAGGAAACAAATATTATTGTCTAAATGTAGGAATATGGTATTATTTGTCATTCTGAAGATGAAGAATTATTTGTTCAGTGAGTATTCTAGTTATGCTTTAGGATGTAACTTACTAGTAGGAATGTGCAAAGTGACCAAAGACATTCACCAAGAAAGTTAAGCAATCTGAGGACAAGTTGAAATGATAAAATCACAATGTGCATGTCAAAAATGAAATCAGAATTAAGTATAATATTGAATGATTGCCCAATTCAGCTTCTTAGTGCAAAATTTTGGAGTAAAAGGTAGTTGACAAAGTTTGCCAAATTCCTATTTCACCATAAGCTTTTGAAGTCAATTCTGCAGTTATCAGGCTAGGTGTGACTGAACGACACATTAAATCTCACTATTTGAAAGCATTTTGTTTCTCACTTGTGATGTGTTCACCACAGGGACCATCTGGAATATTCCTAGTCACCATCAAGAAAAAAAGTGAGCATGGAAAAGTATAAACTGTTTCATAAATTTCCAAATCTCCACCATGTTTTCCATACACATGCACTGGCCTCTTGCTGAGTACAAAAGTTCAGCCTTACCAAAGAAAGCAAACTGTACGGGAGATTCGCTTAAAGGACATAACAATACAGCAGTCAGTAGAAAAATTTAGATAATAGAGTTTATACACTGAAGTATAAAGCACTTGAAAGGAAGACTGTCTGTAAGAGCCATTTTTATTCCCACTGTATTTCATAAAGCCTGAGACAGTAACTTGTAAATTCTTTAATAAAATAAATGTTATGAATAACTTAAAACTGAACAAGTAGTTCACATTCATGTACTCTTGCAGAAAACAAACATTTCCTCTGAACAATCACAAAGTGTTGAGTTGTATCCTATTAACAACAGAAATAAGCAGTACATTTTAAATTAATATTCTTTGAGCCCCTATGAGCCAGTTACTCTGAAATCTCACCAAAACACTTTGTTCTTATCTTTTTGTAATTCACATCAGCAACTCCTATCCACTGTCTCATTTGTAGTCTTCAAAGTGTTAGTATAGTCCTTTCTTTCTTGTATTTAGCTTTTCAGAATGTATAATAAACTGAGAAAGAATAGAAAATATCATACTTGAAAATAAAGAATAGAGGTGTATATTCCATAATTAAGAAGAGAGAAGACAGAAAGGAGGATTCATAATGTGCTTGAAGAAATTGTGGGAGAGTTCCTAAAATTGAAAGAATTTAGAAGAAAATCTAAGATGAAATATGAATGGAGATGGAGATAGTTAGGGGTTTTGTTGGCTTATTTCCTTCCTTCCTTCCTTTCCTTCTTCCTCTTCATCCCCCTTCTCTCCTTATCTCTCTTTTTTTGAGATAGGGTCTAAGTATATAGATCTGACTATCCTGGAGCTCACTATGTAGACCAGGCAGGCCTTGAGCACAAAGATTTCTGTCTGCGTCTGTTCCCCAATGCCGGCAATAAAGACACGTGCCATAATGCCTCCTAAATAAGAGATGTAGATAATTTAGGTACACAACACAGGTAAATATTTATAAATTGTTTCAAATTGTAAACTATAGTTTAAAATTCAACATTTTCTTTTGATTTATTTTCTTTGCTTATTTTTGCAATTGTATTGTTTTTATTTTTCTTTCACAGAACACACCCCAACATTAGTTTTCCCTCTCTCGATTCCTCTCAGCTAACCCCAAGATACAACTATACCACTCTTGAGATAGTATTTTAATGACATTTTTTTCATCCCTTTTTCCTTTTCTTCCTCCAAAGCCTCTCATATACCCTGTCCTATCTTGGCATTCTTTACCATTAATTGTTATACCATGTACATATTTACATATAAATGCACACATAAGATGTTATATATAAATTAATTGTGAAATCATGCATATATTTACATATACATAATACATAACACACATGCATACACACATGTTCCCAAATATAACTTGTTGAATCTGTTGAATGTTACTAGTATGTTTGTATGTTTTCTAGTTCTTATTAAGAGCTGTTCATAGCTTATGAACAAGCTACATTTTTGCATGTAAATGTTCTTTTTGTTTTATTTGAGAAAAACAACTGCTCATAAGAAAAACAATCACAGATAACTTTAAAATTCCAATTTTTGGTACTTTTGAAAAGAATTCTTTGTTGGTTACATTTTTAAGATATAGATATTTATTCTTGTATAGAGGAATTTTTAATACTATGGATAATTATAAAAACTGACCATTGAGAACACATAATTATAATTGTAAATATTATAAATTTATAAAATAAAGTTATAGAAATAAATTTGACTACCCAATACATAATAATAAATATAATTGTCTTTGTGAAAACTCTACTTGGCATTTACAGTTTTATTGATCATAAAATTAACTAACCTCATCATTTTTTAGAGAATAATAAGAAACCATGAATATACCACCCAAGAAATTAGAAGGTCTTTTAAAAATTATGGTATTTTTCCATAAAAGTCCTAACTTTTTAAATAAGCCAACAAATGGTTTCCTGTAGGCTTGTAGGAAAACTAAAAGTATTCTTGCCTGATTCTGAAACTGACTTGACTCCACTCTATTAAATGCAAAGTCAGTACAGAAACCTGTAATATCACATCAGGAACAACAGTGGCTGAGCTGTGTGAGGTCCTGATTCTGAAACTGACTTGACTCCACTCTATTAAATGCAAAGTCAGTACAGAAACCTGTAATATCACATCAGGAACAACAGTGGCTGAGCTGTGTGAGGTACACAAGCTTTGTCAGTGAATGCATAAAACAGCTCAAATTTATCACCATCTGTGAGTCTATGAGATCACTTGCAATGTGGGAATCCACGCCTAGAGTATGGTATTTAAAAAAAAAAAAAGGTTGTTATTTTATAACTATTTGTTTCCATTGTTCAATTTTATAACTTTATGTATTGGTCATGAAGGGGTATGAGTTTGACAAATTGCTAGAATATCCCAAGGGTTGATAAATATCATTAATTATATGAAAAAAATGGAGTCACTCTGTCTATTTCTATAGACAGTGGAAAAAAATCCAAGAAACCATAAAGTACTGAAATTTTTAAATTTTGTGATTGTTAAAAAATACATTCATTTCTTCTTTAAAATTAGTAAATGTGATTTGTTCATTTGCAGGAAAATTTCTTTGAAACACCAAGTCTGAACCAAAGTAACTATGAGTCAAACCAGCTTTTCTGGGGTGGAGTCTGTGCATTTCTTTCAAAATTCCAAAAGATACATGTTAAGGTTAATATTTATTGTTAACTTGCAAGAAGAATGTCACAAAATCGGTATACGTTGATTAATATTAAGTCAAACTTTATTGTTCTCTGTGTCAGTCTTCAATTGAAAGAAAACAAAATATCCCTAGATTCAAACACAGTTTTAAAGAATTCTGAGCTGAAACGGCTAGATATAGTCCTGAAGAAATAAAAAAGATTTTTAAAATACCATCCCAAGTGAAAAGGAATGTTTTTCATGAGAATGAATGAACTACAGACTACAGAGAGACTGACCTTCAAAGATGTGATATTCTTCTTTTTCCTTCTGGCAGTTTTATCAACTAAATCTATAAATCGAATTTAAAAGGAACAGTTGTACTCAGATATGTAAGAGTTCAACATGTGGACTCACATACTTCTTTCCTGTAGAACAACAAAACTTGATTTCATCTTATAAAATAAAAGAGAAAATGGCTAAAAAGAGAGACATGATTTTTGAAATGCCACAGAAATAACTGTGAGTTTTAATAATTGCATTTAGTAGAAGAGAAGAGAATGAATACTGTGAATCTACCTGAGATGAGTCTGCTTAAGCCCTCTAGGAGGAAAGGCTTTGAAAACATAAAAATTCAAGTAGAGTGACAGTCTGTGCAGTATAGGAAGAAACAGAAGCTGAGTTTAAAAGGATGTGACTAAATGTTTCTAGAGAGCCTCAAAGTAAGAGTAAATAAAGCACATTGAACTTATAAAATCTGTTGGAGAAATGAAATGAATGATAGTACCCATCATTCAGAAAACCTTGATGGCTGTATATTTCCTCCTTCCTTTTATTTTTAATTTTACATACCTACCACAGTTCCCCGTCCCTCCTCTTTTCTCATTTACCACACTCAGCTTTCCCCACCCACCCACCCACTCCTCAGAGAGTGGGGAGTAGACAGTCTGGCATATTAAGCTGCAGCAGGACCAACCCTCTTTCCCCTTTAAGGCTGAGCAAGGAATTCCTTTACAGGGAATGGGCTCCAAAAATCCAGTTCATGTCCCAGGAATAAATCCTGGTCCCACTACCAGAGGCTCCACAAACTGCCCAAGCCACACAAGGTCATCCACATTAAGAGGGCCTGGTTGATTCTGTGCAGATTCCCCTGCTGACAATTTAGAATCTCAACTCCAAGTAGCTTGGATCGCTGTCTCTGTAGGTTTGCTTATCATGATCTTGACCTCTTTGCTCATATAATCACTTCATCACCTCATCAACTGGACTAGAAGTTCGGCCCAGTGCTTTGCTGTGGATCTCTGCATCTGCTTCTGTCAGTTCTCTATGCATCTGTCAGTTGCCCTATGATGATAATGAAGGTGGTCATCAATCTAATTACAAGGGAATGGCAGCCAGTTAAGGTACTCTCTCCACTATTGCTCGGAGTCTTAACTGGGGTTATCCCTGCGAATTCCTGGGAAATTCCCTAGCACCAGGTTTCTCCCTAACTCCCAAATGACTCCCTTTATCATGATACCTATTTCAAGTTGCTCTCCCTCTCTGTCTTTCCCCAACCCTACCATCCTATTCCCTCATGGTTTCTTTTTACCTCCCCTTATCCTGGCCCCTCAGGAGAGTTAATTTATCCCCCCTCAGGGTGATCCATGAAGGTCTCTTGTAAGGTCCTTCATGTTATCTAGCATCTCTGGGGTTGGTGGCAGACTGTTATCTTTTGCTTTATGTCTAATACACACTTACACACTTATGAGTGAGTACATACCATGTTTGTCTCTCTGGGTTACCTCACTTGGGTTTTTGTTTGTTTGTTTGTTTTGTTTTGTTTTATCCATTAGGTTTCAGATTTCAAGATGAATTTTTTTTTTTTTTTTACTGCTGTGTAATACTTTATTGTGTAAATGTACCACATTTTTTAAAATCTAGTTTTTGGTTGAGGAGAATCTAGGTTGCTTCCAGGATCTGGTTATTAAGAATAATGCTGCTTTGAATATAGTTGGGCAACCGTCCTGATATAAATGTGCATCTTTTAAGTATAAAACATTTCATAAAATAAATGCAGTCAAACTATGCACACTAGGAATATACTGCTCAGAGTTAACGTAATGTATTATCTACTTCCTTGGTATATGATTTATTTGCAAAGAGGTAAACAAAATTACAGCATACAATATCCCTAGTATTCACACTATAACATTAACCTACTCTCTTTCTGTCTATATAGGTCTTGTCTTTATTTTTGTTATGTTTCGTTATTGTAACTCACTATTCATTGATTTCCAGATCTCTGCTCCTGAAAGCAGCACACCCCACTAATGCATAATGTTGTTTTTATAAGAAAGCATGATTGTTATCCAATGGCTATATCAAATTCTTCTAACGGTATACCTAACTTATTTTCAGTGCATCCTAAACCTTATTTCACTTGACTTCTCAGCCTGTTCCTGTGATCTTATGATGTTCCTTCCATGTATCCATTACTCAAATGCTTAGTAGTCTTTTCTGCTACAGACTGATTGACAGTGTTGACTCTTCAAGTCCTATATCACCTAAGTAACCCTTAATTCTTTTGACAATATGTGACAATACTTAAACCTAATATCCAAACTAATGTATATATATATATATATATATATATATATATATGCATGTATATACATATTAGTTTACATAATAATTTTGTCTATCCTTTTGTACATTAAGACAGCTTCAAGCAAGTAAAGTACTTCCTGTTTCTCCACTAATTACCGTAATTTCTCCTCTGAACAATACCACTGATAATAAGATGTCACATTCACTGAGAATTTGAAGGTTACAGTGTTTATTGTCAGTGGAATGAAGTGTTAAGTGACAAAGTAAAAATGTCATGGCTACGAACTTGATTGTCTAGGACAGGTAAAAATAAACTTAACCACAATGATTTTTTTATATATTTCAATATACAGGCAGAGCTGACAAACAGTACAAAGGTTCATGTAAAACAGCGATTCATGTGTTCAAGAGTACCGCAGGAAATCATAAATTAAAAATAAAGATGCCAAAAATATACTGACACAACAAAATTTTGGAATGAGAATTCATTAAAGCTAAATTCTTTCAGATTTTAGGACATGGTATACTATTGCTAAATCAAAGACTGAAGTTATTTGCAGAGTAAAAGATAAGCATACCCAGTTAGGTTGTTATCTGTCTGATGACTTCAGAATAAGCAACAGGAAAGAGTTTAATACACACTCACTGTCACTAACTTTATTTGTGTTGTCAGATTGACTTCTGACCTCTTTCTTCACTTGTGTTTAGAATGTTTTGCTCTTTTTCTTCCAATTGTGTCACTGGTCATAAATTGTTTTCCTTGTTTCTCAAATTTGGGAATTTGATTAAATAGTGTGTATGCTCATCCCAACCCAACATTGGGAGATTTCATATTCATTTTTACTAAAAGAAATGTCCAATTCATCATCTGTATGTAGTAAGCCATTCAAAATCTATTATATATGACATTTAAAAATGTTTATCTTGTTCTCAGTTGGACGTTATCTCTCTAGTGTCAGGAATGAAATTCTTCTTTCTTTACCTTTGGCTCCTAGAAAGGGCAAAATAGAGCATACATTCTTCCTCTTAAAACATTTCAAGTGGCTACTGAAACACACAAGCATTAATGAACTTTTCATCAGAAAAACTCATTAAATTTGAAAATCTGTTCTTATGTTCTTACAGCTCACTCTTGCCTTTGAGTTCACAATAGTTCTAGAGTCATAGAAATGAGAGGTACCAGCAAATACTTGTCACCTACAGGGTTAACTGAGAATATAAAATTTTAGTTACAGTCTTTCTCTAGGCACTGGGAAGGACTGGTAAGATATTATATCCTATGAAGTTAAGAACTATAAGCAACAACACCAAAAGCCTGACCAAATCACTGTTACCTGCCACTGTTCATGGATCTGGAATTTGAAGTCAGTACCCTGAGAACTGGGTATATAACTCAATGAAATATCCTTATAGCCAGAAACTCCTGGACATGGTAGTATACACCTGCAATCTCAGTACTTGGAAGACAGAGGTATGTAGACCAAGTGTTCATTGCCATTTTCAGTTACATAGATATTTTAGGCTACTTTGTTATACATAAGATCTTACCTAAAAAGAGTTAATTAAAGTAATTCAGTATAGCTACTAAAGAAAAGATTAGCATTCTCACAAGTAACAAAATTTATTTAATGTCTTGTTTGATGATGTGTATGATTCTTGATTCTTTTTACTAACTGTCTCTGTATACACTGAAAAAAATGACTTGGTGAATTTCTTGATAATATCATAACATAATAATCCTACTGAGGCTTACTCTCAGAATGATTTTTGAGAGTTAAAATCATGGACTTGAGCTGCAAATATTGAGGAACAACAGTTATTTTATGATTCACTCTGATCAAGTACAATTGTCTAAAATTTCAACACTTTTCAACAAAATTTTATTTTCAAGTAAATTTCAAATCATATTAGATATTCTAGTAAATTGTTTTTTCTTTGGAGAATAAAAATACTTGTATAGCATTAATAAACTAACAATTGAAATTTATCACTTTTCGTTTCAACTGGCATATACAATGTAATTTTATAATTATGGTCAAAATAAATAATAGAAAGAGGTTATATATAATATAGTTACCTATTCAGAATGTGTGCACAGGTTTAAAAAAATCTAAGAATCAAAATTACAGTTGTAAATTGTAAGACTGTCTCACACATATAATAAAAAAATGGTGAGATATCATACTAATTTGCCTATCTGTACACTTTGAATAAAAGTGTATAACATTAAAAGTTTTTAATGGTAAGCACTCTGGATTCTGAGATTTTATTTTTCTGAGCTTAAGAAGTACTGAAAATGTATCTTTACTTCTGTGCAGTAGTACTCTAGGGATTTGGTGTGTGTGTGTGTGTGTGTGTGTGTGTGTGTGTGTGTGTGTATGTGTGTGTGTGTGTGTGTAAAATTACTGTGAGGGCTAAAATAGATGTCTGATTAATGGATATCATCCAGAAGGCCCCAGTCAGCACTATAAATATTAACACACATAGTGATGTTAATACATGCAGAGGAGTGTGTAATGTCTTTTCTTCCTCATTTTCAGCCTTTCCTTTCTTCTAGAGAAGTTCTCTTGTGCTCTGACAACCTCTATGTCCTTCAAAGTTCAGTTTAAACTTTTCTCTGTGTACAATTAATGTCATTTTCTTCCTTGTCTAAATCTCTATGTCCTTAGATCTTTCAAGTAATTTTATATAATATATGTATAACTGATGTGATTTAACTGCTAGGTAGTGACATTTTGAACAAAATCATCTTATGTGTATAATATAAGTAAGCAGCTTCCTCTCTGATATAACACAAAGCACACTGGTGTTAGAAAACAGTTTCTTATGTATATGAGTGCTCTGTCTGAATGAACAACTTTATGCCAGAAGAAGTCATCAGATCCCAATATCAATGGTTGTGAGCCACGTGTCGTTACTGTGAATTGAACTCAGGGCCTCTAGAAGGGTAGCCAGTGCTCTCAACCACTGAGCCACTCGAACTCTCCAGTCAAAAAATAGTTGTTTTAAAGTAAAAATTGGGGAAAAACATATTTTACATATTTGTTTTTGTCTGAGGTTAATCCCGTAGGGTAGAAAACATGCTTGCTTTTGAAAAAGTGAAAATAAAGATGTCTTGGACGGTTCAAGGT
Organism: Phyllotis vaccarum; assembly: GCA_033318265.1. Classification (NCBI taxonomy): domain Eukaryota; kingdom Metazoa; phylum Chordata; class Mammalia; order Rodentia; family Cricetidae; genus Phyllotis; species Phyllotis vaccarum. Next base: position 14,495,108 of record JARWLC010000011.1, on the reverse strand, counting down.
CAGCCACTTGTGTGAAACGTAAATCAAAAGAAGAAAAAAAGAAAGAAAAGAAAAGAAGAAAACAGAGTTGCTAAAAGCATTATTTATTAACAATTATTAAGTATTTGCTTTGAGACAGGAGTGGAGTAAATTAGTAGAAAAGCATGATCTAACTGTTACACCATTTTAAGAGTAAGTGAAAAATCATAAATCATACTGTGTGGAATCATAATTTTACAGCCATTTGCCCACCTTGAAAGGTGCTGATATTGTGTTCCCTACAAAGGGAACTACATAGTACACAGGAGAAACTTTCAGTTATATCAAGACAAGATAAATCATGAAGTCAATATATGCAGTGTTTACAACAAATATGATTTAGGTTCTTCTATGTATAATGTCATATAGGAACACTGATATTTTCTTGTTTATGAATAGTTTTAGAATTGTACATATATCATGGTGTAGGCTAACCTCTTTCACCTTATATCAAAGGACTATATTACTGAGCATAATAAATATGTCAGTTCAGTGCTTTAGGGACCCACTGAACAATGCACTATTACAAATATATCTTTCCTAGTAGGATGATAGGCAAGATTAACTAACAAGCATGATTCGAGGATTAGTAAGATGCTCAACAGTGCTTGCTGCCAAGCCTAGGGACATGAGTTCAAGTCCCAAAATCCATGTACAGAAATGAAAGAACCAATTCTGGCAAGTTGATCTCTGATTTCTACAAACTCACCATGACATTTGTAAACACCCACTCCCACACCTAATAAATTGGAAAGTAAATAAAAACCTTCAAGATTTGAAAGTATTTACACTGCAGTGTCTGTCCTAGAGCTTTGAACCAATCCTTTTCAACTGATGCTTGTTGGCCTTGACGTCACTTTCATCACAGTTATACCACTGCCGTTACCTTCTCTGGGGCATCTTAGTGGTTAGCAGGATTAAATTTTGTCATAGCCAAAATTATTTCTTCCGAACATCTTTACACTGCTCCTAGAATTACACAGTGTCTTGGATTACTGAGTCATGTGTAACATGTATTTTCTCTTTAATGGAATCATAGACACCTGTCCCTAGTATTTTTTGAACATACACACAAATATAAGTTTGAAGATGGAATATAGAAATATCTATACTTCATATCTACCTTAAGAATGAATATTGTTAATGACCATTTTCCTGCCAATTGTATTTGAATCTATCCCGTGTCTCTGGGCTATCCAGCCTCTGGTTCCTGTTTTTCAGGCAGTATTGGCCCCTCTCCTGTTGTGTGTCTTAAGTTGGATCAGTCATCTTTCAGGTAGGAGAAATTTTAGGACGGGCATTGTGGCTTAGCTGGTGTCCAGTTCCAACCACTGGGAGATTTGCCTGGTTACAGAATGATGGGCTCAGTTACCATACTCCCCATTACCACGAGACTTTGCTAGCTTGCTCTCATTGATTCCAGGGAGTTTCCACTACACTGTATTCTTCTATGCTTGTACATTTGTGCGTAACCCCATAGTCTTCACAGAGGTTTTATCCTGCAACTAATGGAAGCAGATGCAGAGAGCCACTGCCAAACATTAGATGGAGTTTGGAAAACTTTAGGGGAGGAGGGAGGGGGCGTGAATCAAGTAGGGTGGCGATGGTAGGAGATCAGGGGTAAAATGCAGAGTAGTTGAAGGAACCATAAGAACATGGCACACAGAATCAACTAAGCAGGACTCGTAGGAACTCACAGAGACTGAAGTGACAGTCACAGAGCCTGTAAGTGTCTGAGCTCTGTGCGTGTGTTATGGTTGTGTAACCTGTTGCCCTTTTTGGACCCCTAATTGGGAGTGCAGTTTCTCTGAAACTTTTGCTTGCTTTTGGAATTCTTTTCAACCTAGTAAGTGTCTGGTCCAGTCTTGATATGAGGGTTTGTGCCTACTCTTTATTGTTGTGCTGTGTTCGGGTATTAACCACGGAAGGCCTGCACTTTTCTGAGAGAAATTGAGGAGGATTGTATCTAGGGGAGGGGGGAGGTCAGGGGAACTGGTACAGAGGAAGGGAAAACTGCAGTCAGGATCATGTTTGAGAAAAGAATAAATAAAAAATATAAAATAAATGCATAAACACATTTTTTCAAAGGACAGAGCAACAAAAATGTAGGTAAAGTGTAATTGTATCTATTATTTGTTAGTTTTATACATGTATACATATGTATTTTGATCATATACAACCTCCTTGGTCTTACCACTTTATCCTAGATGTTTAATTGAAAATAATAATTAAAATGTTAAATTATTTTTCTCTATATTATACTACAGCAAAAGTTTTTTTAAAGGTGCCATTAAAACATTAAGACAATGCTTTAGTCATTGTCCTAAAATATTAGGTTTTTCAATTATCACTAACACAAATTAAAGCATTTAAGAATGGGTCACCATATTTTTTCTTCACGACAAACTGGCACCCTACTAAAAATCATGTGAAACTGAATAGTGTAGTTAGAGTTGGATAAATCAATTTCATACTTTCAGAGATTACTAGAGAATGAACAAAGATGTATTTCTTCTGAGAGTCATAATTTCTTTTATTAGAAAAAAATCACATTTTAAAAATTTTAAATAAGAACAATAATCTATAAATTCAGTTAATTCATGAGGCAGGGAGGTAGCTGTGCAGAGGAACAGATTCCTACAATGTAGGCAAGGAAGTTTGGCTGGTACACATTGGGCAACAATCTGAAAATTACAGACATCTAATAAATGTCTTTAAAAGTTTCATTCTTAGGTCTAACAATGAACTTCAGAAACACAGAGAAGTGCTTCTAAGCATTTCAGAAGTGATGCTATTTTCACTTGATACCTCCCATGAGCTAAGGCTAGGACTTAGCCTTGTATTCAAAGTTATTACTTGATTATATTTCATACATCAGTCCATAGAGACTAAAAGTTATGATATAAAATTCCACTTTTTAAATTGCCTTGGTATTTGTTTGTATAAAAGTCCACTCAAAAGGCTGGAGAGATGTTTCAGTGGCTAAGAGCACTGGCTGCTCTTCCAGAGGTCCCAGGTTCAATTCCCAGCATCCATATGTCAGCTTACACCTGTCTGTAACTCCAGGTCTAGAGGAGTCAACACCTCACACAGACATGCGTGCAGAGAAAAGACTAAAGCACATAAAATAAAAAAGCCCAGTCAAAACTAGAATAATAAATTTCAGAAAATGTAACACAATAAATAATGAGTTGTAATTAATATTACTCATGATAAAGGATTTGTAATAGAAGTACTAACATGATAGCAAACACATTGATTCTGAGAAAACACAATGAAAATACCAATTTGTTGTGCTGAGTTTTCTGTAACGGATAACTCGAAGCAAAACAAATATTGTTTGGCATCCCAGAAAACTCACTATTTAAATGTCAGATCTCTGGGTTTTGCCTATAAATCTTCCTTGTGACCACATATAGATTTCATAGCAGATTTGTGTAATTTACTTTCTATTATTGTATATGTATCTCATAATGTACAATGCGACTCTAACCAGTGGTTTTCAACCTTCCTAATGCTGCATCCCTTTAACCAGTTTATGTCATGGTGATTCTCAAGCATGAATTATTTTCATAGCTACTTCATAACTGTACTTTTATTCTGTTATGAATCATATGTGATTATTTTTGGCAACAGAGGTTTGCCAAAGGAATTGTGATCATGGGTTGAAAACTGCTGTAATCTAAGGCAGAGCAATGATCCATTGTAGAGGTATTGGGTAACAATGTAAGAAAGAACATTGAGGGCACACCTGATGGGCCTGAGTTTTAGTTCACATTCAAGAGTTCAGTAGAAATGAATGTGGAGGGCAGTTCAGGTAATCTCCACAGAATCAATTCAATTCTAATATTAGATAAGAGAGATTAACTATTTGATACACCAAATCTGTTATGGCCCAGTTTTATGTTCCCCTTCAATGTTAATTTTAAAATAACAATATTTCCTACTTTAAAACTACTTTAAACACATCAATAAAACAAAGTGGTATAGGGACTTGTGTATGACTCATCATTAAAGTACATACTATTTTTGCAAAGGATCCGAGTAAAGTTCCCAGCATCCATGTTGGGCTGCCCACAATAGTTCCAGCTCCTGTTCCAAGATATGACTCCTTTCCTGCCCACCACAAACACCTGCACTCATGAACACATACCTATTCACAGACATGCTGATATGCAAATATTTTTAAAAGGAACAATAAAACTCTACTATAACTTGAATTTGTGTTTGATACATATTTCCAGAACCTTCTGTAGTTAGTTTCTCTCCATGTGTTTCAAGTTAATTCAAATAATATCTAGTATCATCCTAGATATTATTTACATTTACATTTATTAAAGCTGCATTCCCCCTGAATGATACCAGAAACTATGTATCAAATTTATGACTCATTTACTTCATTTTATTACTTTATTTTCTTTTAATTTTTTTACGTGTCTTAAAGAACATGTACAAGCCATGAACTTATTTGTCTGTAGTACTTTGTCTAAGTTTGAGAACTAGGACTTTCCCCTCCATGCTGTTGTCCTTGTGTGGCTCATATTAAGAAGTTCTCTTAGTGAGACTTTATGTGAATAGTATCTGACACTACTAGGAAAAACAGTCTCACAGCAAGATATTTTATCCTATGACTTTTACATGTATCTATTAGGACTGAGCACCATAACTGGTAACTGAATTTTGGTTGGTTGTGGTTTTTTATATAATTGTCTTTGTCTATTACAAATAAAAGATTTTTTTGATAAGGGGTCAGGACTACATTTATCTGTGAGTTTAATGGTACAGTTTGGAATGTACTTAGGGATAATGCTAGTTTATTAAATTGGCTGCTGTAGGTTTTCCTCCAGGATCCATTAATTGTCTAGTCCCTAACCAATAAAAAATTCTGTAATATCAAATATATTCATAAACTTCAAACATATTTTAACATATCTTGACAGGTCCTCCTAATCCTCAGACAGGTCCCAGATTAACTCTGTCCTTCCAGCTCTGCATTGCAGATTGAAAATATGTATTACACATTACCAGTTAGCATGTAGTTATTCTCTATGTTTGGTGAAAATATTTGTTATTTAATATCTCTCCATTCAGTGTATTAGAACATATAATTTTGGATTTTATCTGATTTAAAATTTTTTATTCTTATTTATGACACAATAAATATAGTATCAGTAAATATTTCAAACAGTTAAAATACTTTAAAACATTCTATTTGTAAACTATTCAAGCTTATGCTTATATTGTTACATTATAAATGATGTTTTATTGTTCATATTTCATACTAGAGCTCAAATTATACATAAAAGTGAAAAAATAACAAAAATCTAAGGTATCTAGATGTCTGTGGGGATTCAATAAAAGCTTCAGAAGTTTTGGAGATATCAGAGGGAATCTACCCACAGTCTATGTGGGGATTTAATAAAAGCTCCAGAAGTTCCAGAGCTCTAACCACAATCAGTCTAGGAGGATCAGAGAGTGGTGAATCACAACTTTAATCTCAGAATAGGGAGTATCCTGGGAATGGTGACCTACACCCTTAATCTCAACTGAGTCAATATCATTTTGTATTATAGAAGAAATTCCAGGTTCCAAAGCAGGCAGTGGTGAGGCCACACCTTAATTTACCAAGATAGTATTTAAGGCTTAAGGCAGGCATAAAGGAGCAGGAAGCCACGGGAAGCCAGGCTGAGGAAGCTGGAAGCCAGCTGGGTAATTTCAGACTGTGGTGTTTATTCTCTCTAATATCTCCGACTTTCTCAGAGATTTATCCCCGAGTCTCATTTATTCATGTAACAGATGTCAAACTATTAACATAATTCCAAACAATTTTCAAATTCTTACTGCATGAACATAGTGTTGTTAGAAAACATACCACTCAGAATACACACTGACTTTTTTGTTTTTGTTTTCTCTCATATCTACTTATTATTAAATCACAGTGCCTTATGAATTCAAAGTCATTTATTACTTCAATATCTCATATAGTAGAGAAAATGTTTCGTTTATAATAGTCAAAATCTCAATAGCAGTATTCTCCATACACAGTCTCCTTAGATACCATGGAATGCTTAAAACTCCATATTTCACTAGTATTTCAACTAGGATACAGTAGCTACTCTGAGATAGCTCTATTTACAAGCTTTGGTCTGTATACAAGTAGCCATTTCACCATCACTTTACAGCTGCAAGTTCATTCAGGTCTGTATTACCTGTCCGTTAGCCATTTTAAAGCATAAATATAAGCAAAATTTCTCTTAAATTTTAATTTTCAAATTATTTTATTACAGTACCTTTATATCAGACATACTCTAATGCCAGATGATAATTGGCTTTCTAGTAGCTTTCATCTCTTGCTGAGCTTCATCACTTGATCTTAACAGTGAACATTATTTGCAGTCAGTATATTTTATCTCATTATGTAAAAATATGTTGTATTAGAATGGAATGCAACACTTTTCTGTTTTCTCCTCTTGTAAATTTCTTCTCTAGTGATTGATACTGTTAGTATAATTACATTGTCAAAAATGGTTTCACAAGAGCTTACAAATAAAGTGACCATTTGATGTTTATTTGATTTTCTTAGACATTTTGGCATTTAGACATTTGGCATATTAATCTGTATCAATATCAGAATTATGTATAGAGTATTTTTTAGTTAATGCTAGTTCACAATTATGACACATTGGTAGGTTAAGATTTATGCAACTATACAGATTATCAGGTCTTATACCCACTGATTTTAAAGGAGAATGTTGGTTTTCTTTTCTGTTGGTGTAAAAATCAATAGATAAAGAATATAACTGAAAGTTAAAAATGGTATATTACCAGTAATTAATTAATTATTAAATCCACAATATTAATAATGCTTTTATTGCTAGGTGTTGATACACCAAGACTGATTTATTTTTTTTATTGTTATGTCTTTTATTTTGTTTTTTAAAAATTTCCCATACCCCTGCTGGTTCTTCTCCTGCCCCTTCTCGCATTCCTCCCCCAGCCTCTCTCCTCCCCTCTTACACCTTCCTCACTCCCCAGAGAAAGCAATCAATCCAAAGGTGAGTCAGTTCTGTCTGGCATATCCAGCTGAGGTAGGGCCAAGTCCTCACCCAAGTATCAAGCCCAAGAAAGGTGTTCTCCCTCTAGGCATGGGCTTCCAGGAGCCCGGTCATGAACCCCAGATAGATTCTGGTTCAATTGCAAAGGGCTCCAAAACTGCCCAGGCCTTTTCTCTTGGGACACCTTTTTTGTACTGTTAGATTGCCATGTCCACTTTGATATGATGGTTTTACTTTATCTTATATTTAATTTTGTTATGATTGGTTGTCTTGTGGAAGCATTTTCACTTATATTGAAAAAGAGAAAGGACATGGATCTAAAGGAAAGAAGAGGTGAAGAGGAAAGAGAAGGGTTAGGGTTAAGGGAAACTATAATTAGGATATGTCATATGAGAAAAGAATGTCTTCTCAATAATATGACCAACAACTGTAACAAAAAAAAAGTACAACAAAAAAGTACTCAGAAATAAATGAAGTTGCAATTCCCTGAATCAAAAAAATTAAAATAGAGGGGGACCTTATATTATAATTCATTAGCTTGTTTTATAGGACCATTTGATTGGATAGTCTTTTCCAGACCCTTTGCTCTGAGCCTGTGTCTGTCTTTGAAGTTGAGGTGTGTCTTTTATACAGCAGAAGGATGGCTTCTGTCTTTTGTATCCATCATGTTAGGATATGTCTTTTTATAGGTGAATTGAGTTCACTGATACTAGGGATATTAATGACCAATGATTGTTATTTCCTATTAATTTTGATGGTAGCTTGTGTATATTTTCCTTCTTCAGGTGTTTCTTCTGTGGTATTATTGATTGTTTGTAGTTTCATGGATGTATCTGGTTTCCTTAGGTTGGAGTTTTGCCTCTATTGCTTTCTGTAGCAGCGGATTTGTGAATAGGTATTGTTTAATTTTGGTTTTTTAATGAAATATCTTGTTTACTACATCGAGTTTTGCTGGGCTTAGTAGTCTGGGTTGATACCATGCTCTTTCAGTGTCTGTATAGCATCTGACCAGGACCTTCTTGCTTTCATTGTTTCCATTGAATAGTCGGGTGTTATTCTGATGGGTCTGCCTTTATAGGTAATTTGACCTTTTTCCTTTACAATTCTTAGTATTTTTTTCTTTGTTCTGTAGGTTTAGTGATTTGATTATTATTTGGCAAGCAGATTTTTTTATGGGATCTAGTCTTTTTGGTGTTCTGTAAGTTTCCTGCATCTTTACAGGCATTTCACTCTTTATGATGAGAAAGTTTTCTCCTATAATTTTGCTGGCTTTATTATCTGTGCCTCTGAGCTGGTATTCTTCTCCTTCAGTTCCAGATATTTTCAGTTTTGATATTTCATGACGTCCCAGATTTCCTGGATGTTTTGTTTTATGACTTTTTTGGTTTTAGTATTTTCTTTAACTGATATATCCTTTTCCACTATTGAATCTTCTCCAGAGATTCTCTCTTCCAGCTCTTGCATTCTGTTGGTTATCCTTGCATTTGTAGTTCTGGTTCGTTTCTTCAGGTTTTCTATTTCCAGTTTTACCTCAATTTGTACCATCTTTATTGCTTCTATTTCAATTTTTATTCCTGGAATGGTTGTTTTACCTATTTTTCTTCTTTTTCTTGGTTTTCTTTTTTCCCCCCAGGAATCTATTCATCTCTTCCAATTTTTTGTTTGTATTTTCTTCTATTTCTTTAAGTGAGTTTTTATATCCTCTTTTAAAGCTCCTATTATCTTCATAAAGTTATTTTTTTAAGGCTGTTTCCTTCTATTTCCTCTTCATTGTTATGCTCAAATCTTGATGTTGTAGAATCACCAGCTTTTTCCTGATGGTGTCTTGTTGTTCTTTATATTGTTATATGTATTCCTGCACTGGCATCTGCCCATTGCTTCCTCGGTTCACTCTTAGTCAGTTCTTCATTGGCTCTCAGTCAGTTGTGAGCCTGGGGGCTGAGTGTCTCCATCAATTGCAGGGCTGATCTTAATCAGCTCTTAGTTGGCTGTAGTCCAAGGAGATGTGTCTCTCCAGTTGTCACAGGATTATTCTTGTTAAGTTCTTTGTTTGCTCTCAGTCAGCTCTTAGTCAGCTGGGGACCAGGATGGAGGCTTCTGTGCATCCAGTTGTTGGTGCGTGATATCTCTCTCTCTCTCTCTCTCTCTCTCTCTCTCTCTCTCTCTCTCTCTCTCTCTCTCTCTCTCTCTCTCTCTCTCTCTTCTCTCTCTCTTTTTTTTGATAGTCCAAGCTGACCTCACACATTTTCAGTGTCACCTTTTCTCAGAGCAACATAGTTGTCCTCTGCATCTGCTGGCTTCTCTAGTGTCTCTGTGGCATCTCTCCTAAGGCAAAATATAAACTGAACCCTAAGACAATTCTTGGAGATAGGAACTGTCCCACTCTGGGTTGCTGGTCTGCTCTCTGAGAACACAAGAACAAAACTGCGTGTGGGTTTCTAAGATTAATTTGTTCAGCTAATACTTTCCACCAGTGATATTTACTAGGATCAGACTTCAAAAAAACATACTATACGAAATGTTGTCCAGACAAATTACAACTGTTGTGACAATATAGATTTTTAAAAATATATCTTGAAATTTTCAGGAAAAGGTCAGTGGCACAATGGCTGATAATTAACCAGCAATACATTGAGGTCTTGAGGTAAAATACACTGATTTTGGGTCACACCATGAACATGAAATAGCATCTCCCCAAAATGTTTGAAGTGCTACTTTGATAAATCATAAAGACAAAATTACTAATGGCAAATGTATGCAAAAATTGTGGATTGTACAAAGAAAGTACAGAAATAAACCAGAATAATAAAAAAAAGGATAAGTATGAGGGGTATGTACAGGGATTTAAAAAAGGTAAATGGTAAGAGAATTTATATAGAATGTGTCCATGTGCAGGATCCCTGCAGGCCAGGACTGTCCCAATTGAATCTTCTGTATGCTAGTCCCGTTAGTTCAAACAGTCACTTCGAGATGCCCTTTGCTCTTCATACTGATGGAAATTGTCTACTCAGATTATGTCAGGCACATTTTGTTTATGCCAACTGAATGTTGACCATAGTCAATTCATTTCTTTCTTTATTTTTTAAATTTCATACTCTTTGGTCTATGGCTTAGGCACATTGTTAGCTAACTCCTTCATCTTAACCCATTTTAGTCAGTTCTACAAAATGTATTTTAGATAGTGTTTTATCAAGTAAATAAAAATTTCAGCCTAAATAAACTGACACATAAAACAGATTAGTAAATCATAGAAAATGAGTCAGGAAAAGTGTCAAGTAACACATGCTTTGACTTTGCCTCCTGATAGCTGCTGTGCTTGAAATTTTCAATAAAGTAGGTACTTGCTCACAACTCTTATTTGCATGTCATCTGAACATCTAGAGTTCTCTATTTTTGTCAATCATGATTTACAAAGTTTGATCCCAGTAAAAGAAGCATATATCTCTGATGTTTTGAATTATAAAACAAATTAAGTGTATGACACAAAATAGGAAGTGACATAAAATACTCTGGTGACAGGCATGGAGAATTAATTACATTACCAAAAGCTAAAGAAAGTGCTGTTCCAGACATAAACAGTGTTAGGAGAAAACACCTACTAAAGTATTTAATAAGGAAAATAATGGAGTGTTGGTTCCTATGGTTAGTTAAGATGTTTTTAGGAAGGACTTCGTGGTAAAACTTTAAACTAGAACCATGAAGTAAGAAGATTTGATATTTAGAACAAGACCATGGTAGAAATTTAGCAAAGAAAATCATGAATGAATTTTCATCTTCAGTGATTAAATACTGGATGGATTATGGCATATACAAGTGAATTTAGTTATGAGGTAATGACAATCATGACAGAAAGAAAATGATGGCTTATGTTTGCTCTTGTGAATTGGGAAAAGAGGATGAATATACTGCAAATATATTTTATATACATAAGCATAAGGACAAAGTAGTGATAGAAGGCAAAATACAAATAGTTTAGATAATTAAAATTACAACTGCATTTCTGTTTGAGACAGGGCCAGAATGGCCAGGAATTCTTTATGTAGTCTATTATGTCCTTAAACTTCCACCTGCTAAGTGTTTGAGGTACATGTGTGCATCATCACACCTAATTTTATGTGGTGCTTGGGAATGAACCCAGGGCTTCAGATGTGATAGCCAAATACTCCAGCAATTGAGTTATATTTTGATCACCTTCTACAACTGACTGTGAAATGTCTACCCCCCGGGAAATGGGAAGAGACACCATTCTACTAGCTGCTAGTAATTTAGCTAGAAAACTAATTTTCATTATCTCATAAACTGAATATAGGTTTTGTATTTGGGGGAATATAAATATCTGGGTGCAGAAAAATATCCAACAATATAAATATATCTCAAACCTTTATATTAGTTACAGAAGTGATTTTAAATATTAATAAAATGAGGTATTTCTGGATATGTCAAGAAAGTTAAGAGAAAAAAATCACAATAATATGTTAGGCTTTACAAGAGAAAAATACTAGCATTTAAAAACCACATTGTATAAAAATGCTAACTTGGTTCCAAGATTATTTTCTGTGTTTAACTAGCAGGGTTGTCTTAATGTGCCAGAATCCTACAATGAGCTTTAGACAAACTGTGGAATGAATTGGAGGTTTTTTAAGGTAATAAATCTATGCCACAAAAGCAATTTCTCCTTAACAAAACTACAGAAAAAGGAAATACCTGTATTGGCATTTTCTTTCTGCAAAATTATCACATAAAAATGAATCTATTATTAGACTTGTATTTCAGACAAAGTTCACTTAAATTTTAAGGGGACCACTTACATAGCAATGAGATGAGCCCATAACTTAAATATTGATGATATATTTAGTAGAATTAGTTTATCTCACATCAAACTCTTTCTATTCATATGGACCCGTGGCTATAATAGCCTTCTATAAAGATCTATTGCTTTCTTGCATCTTAATCTGCACTAATGCAAGAGAAATTTCCCAACACATTTGCAAGTAACAGGACTCAAGGGGCAAAATTAATAGGTAAGAAATTTATCTTTTAATCTATTCTAACAGATTAACATATTATATTGTATCTTTTCATAAAATAGTTTATTTTCATGTAATACTTGCAGTTTACATAGACTATTTAGAGGCAATATTTTACAAATTAATTAATTAGATGTGGTAAGAAGCATGCATTAGAAATTATATCCATGAAATATGGCAGTTTCTGCTTATACAAATGCATCTTATACCTGCAGTTGAGTAAAATTTTTAAAATATAAAAAAATCATAAATAATTTAAGATTCTTAAGTAAAATTTATAAATACATCTATTATAATTAAAAAGAATTGTGAAGTAGGAAGTTTCTGGCCCGGACTTTTGGGCTTTGCCTCAAGGTTTAGGCCTGCAGACCCACACACCCACAGAGATACACAGACGCTTACTATAGTTTTAGGCTGATCAGCCTAAGGCCCAGGCATATAGCTTGCTAACTCTGTACCTTTAACCTAACCCATGACTTTTAACCTGTTTAGCCATGGGGCTCAGTACCTTTTTTCACAGCAGCATAGTTGTCCTCTGCTTCTTCCAGCTTCTCTCTGGCATTCTGCTGCTTGCTTCCTGTTCTCAGAGTTTTCTTAGTCTGGTAGCCCCGCCCACACTTCCTGCCTGCCTTTGGCCAATCAGCGCTTTTTATTAACAACATAATCTCCCACAGAATTGTTACTACATCTTATGACCTAAAATGAAAATATAATATTGTTATTGAATTTAATCTGGTGAAAACTTTCTACATTTTTTTATGACAAATGAAGTCATGACAGTTCATACAGATATACATAAACTTAAATTGGAGTGTAAATGGCTTTTGAATGTACATTACATAAATTTCTGGATTGAAGAAGAAATTATTGTTTTACAAAACCTTGGAAAAGAAAATGTAGTTGTAATTTTTTAAAACATTTTAGAAATAATTCCTGTAACAATGTTGAATTCAAATTATATGCTTTTTTTAATCATTCCTGTCTTAGTATTCTATTGCTAGAGACACAATATCTATAGTAACTCTTATAAAGAAAAACATTTAATTAAGCTACTTGTATTTCAGAGATTTACTCCATTGTCACAGTGGGAAGCATGGCAGCACGCAGACAGACATGATGCTGTAGAAGTGGCTGAGAGTTCTATATTCTGATCCACAGGCATCAGGAAGAAAGAGAGAATCTGGATGGGGCTTGAGCTTTTGAAACCTCAAAGCTCACTCCACAGTGACATACTTCTAACAATGCCACATTTATGCCAATAAGGCCACATATCCTAATAATGTCATTCACTGGTGAGCAAGTATTAAACTCTATAATCCTATCAGACCATTATGTTTCAAACCACCACAACACCTACACATCTTTATTTCAGTTCTAGGGCTACCCCTGTCATTTTTATATCTAAAAGTTCTACTATATCCAATATGCCATTATTACATTCTTACTCAGGTGTTCATATCCCTTTTTAGGAATTAGGAGGATGGAAGGGAGGGGAACAGGGGTATACATAGATAAAAAAGACATTCTGTATAATGAAATAATAAAATTTAAAAAATAAAAAGAATGTAAGACTAAGGGTATACCTCCATTTTTTAGAGTACTTGCTTGGTGTGCACAAAGCCTGGAGTTGAATTCTCTAGGACCAAAAAAATACCATTTCCAGGTAAAGCCAATTGTGTCAGAAATCTTGTCAATGGATATTGTTCATTCACTCTTCCATATGATCAGCTTTAAGCCATACATATAGTATATTTTATATTATTATTTTTTCTAAATATAATATTAAGGAATTTTTACTATGGTTATCAATATTATTTAATGGAACAAATATCATTTAGTTTTAATAACTCTAAGAATAATTTCTTTTAAATGTTTGACTTGAAATAGAAACACATATTTATCCTCCCTTTTTGCCCTCCTTCTAACCCTTCCCATGTCCTCCACTCTCAAGTTGATAGCTTTGTTTCCTTTAATTACTATTGTTATATATATATATATATATATATATATATATATACATATATATATATATATATATACACATAGATATAGAAATTCAATCTGTTGAACCCAATGCAAAGTGGTCATCCTGGATTCCATATATACACAAAAAAACAAAATCATGCTTCTTTGAAGTCAGGAATGGGCTCTTGATTCTCTTGGCTCTTCTCCCCCACTTCTCTCTCTCTCTCTCTCTCTCTCTCTCTCTCTCTCTCTCTCTCTCTCTCTCTCTGCATTCTTTTTTCCTCTTCCTCTATCACTCTCCCCCCATTTCTTTCTGTTCATGGCCCAGTTTAGTCTACTTGGTCATATTCAGTGTACCACTTTCTTTCCCTACTCTGGTCTCTTCCAGAGGCCTTGGCTGTACTCCTCATACTGACAATAAAATCCTTCTCAACCATAATCAATCAATCAATCAATCAATCAATCAATCAACCAATCAACCAATCAATAAATCAGTTGGGCAATTTGATACATGCTTGGGGAGGTGGAAACAGATTCTTGTATCTCTTTTAACAGCCAGCCTATGTTACTTGGAGACTTCCAAACCAGTGAGAGATCCTGGGGATGGGGTTGTAAGGTAAAAGAATAGATGGGTGAGAATGGAGATTTAGCTCAGTGAGTGAGCACTTGCCTAGCAAACAAAAGACCCTGGGTCTAGTCCTCAGCTCTAGGGGAAAAAAGAACAAAAAGATAAAAAGATGGGCAGGGTTGCTCATCCAACACTCTGGAGGTAGAGGCCTATGGATCTCTGTAAATTAGAAGCCAGTCTCATCCACAAAATGAGTTCAGAGAAAGCCAGAGCTGTTACACAGAGAAACCTTGTCTAAAAATAGAAAGAAAGAAAAAGAGAAACAAACAAACAAAAGTTGTCTGGTATCTTAGGAACAGCACCTCAGACTGATTTTGGATACCAGCTAAGTTATCTCATAGTCTTATCTGAAGAGGGGCAGAAGAGAGTTGCTTGCCCTTGCATACTGTGAAGAGCAGACTCAGCTTCAGAGTTGCTTGTTTCAGTACATATTTTATTTGTTCTCAGAACAAATCCTCCTCCTCAATTTGGTTTAACAATGAAATGTTTGGTTATGTTTATTTTTATCTCAAACTCTAAAATTTAGCATATTTTATACTTATTAATTTAAGTCTTCTTAAAGTATTAATTTATTTTTTAAAAAAAATTCAGATAAAGCTGTGCCCTGTACAACATTAGCCTATCAATTAAAATTGATAAAATTATTGATTTACATTGGAGAAAGACTATTGTAATCTTCTTGTAGAGTTGCAAACTATTGAAAATGACAGGTGAATTAGCTTTCTATTTCAAAGAAAGATGGTGAATTATACAAGCAAAAACAATACCAAATTATTTACACAAGCTCTAAGATATTCAGATTAATTATCAGGACTACAACTTGAATATTTTAGATTTTTCTCCATGATTACCTTTACATTATTTCCAAATATGCTCATATTAGTGAAACTTAATTTTGAACTTGCTGAACTGCAATAATTATTTGAACAATGTCAGAATCATCATAATTATTTTCTCTCAGTAAGAGCAATCAGTAGAATAGAGACAGATCATTATAGGTGATGCAAACTTAAAATTAATTCAGAAAATTGCCATTTTAAGATTTCCATGGAAATATTTCATTTCATGTGAATGCATGATTTTGAGTATTCTAATCATCTCTAATTGCTCCTTTATTTTATTCTTCACAATTGTTATGAATTGCTACCATGAATAGGAGGGGTCTCAATGAATATTTATTACATTCTTATTTATTCCAAGAATATCACACTATAGCCCCTCTAAACTTCTTGTCTTCCACCCACTGGTTCATTTTATTTTAGAGGAATTACAGTATGATTACTAAAGTTTTAGCTCAATAATATTCACCAATAGAAGTAATTAAACTTTACCTTAGAATTCTAGTCCTTACAAGGGTAACAACAGTGGTTTTCTGATCTTACTTGAGGAATAATTTTATTTGTACCATGGTCAGAATATCATCTTCATAAAGGCTAGTAAGAGGAAAAAAATCACTGAAACTGATAATATGACAATCTGGGTGTTAATGTATTTTGTTTATTTATTTGGTATATCAGAATATATATTGAGATTTGTGGGTCCACTTTAAAGCATTCATGAATATTTAAGGGTCACCTGTTTGTATATCCCGACTTTAACAAGCTCATACTTCATGAATATAAAAAACTCTATATCCTAAGTTTGGGACACAACCAAAGGTAAGTTGTACATCAACCCCCCCCCCCCCCCCCCCGCCGACACTAATAGTGGGAGAACTGAACACCACACTCTCAGCAACGGATAAGTCTTCCAGACAGAAACTTAACAACAAAAAAAAAAAAAAAAATGAGGGATCCAACAGATGTTATGACTCAAATGGACCTAATAGATACAGAACTTCCCACCCAAATGCAAAGAATTTTACCTTCTTATTTGTACATCATGGACCCTTCTCTAAAACTGATTATATATATGGTCAGAAATCAAATGTGAATAGTTTTAAAAGAATAGGAATAACCTCTTGTATCTTATCAAACCACCATAGCCTTAAGTTAGAGTTTATCAACAACACAAACTCATGGAAACATAACAATTAACAAATGAACCACCTCTGGGTCAATGAAGAAGTAAAGAAAAAAATTAAAAACTTTCAAGAATTCAGTGAAAATGAATCCACAACATAAGCTTATGGTATACAATGAAAGCAATGTGTAATATAAAGTTTCTGGCATGAACTTTACAGCCTGGTCCTGACATTCAGACCCATTCACAGCCCCACTGCTGCTACGCCACAAATAATTATTCAAAGGCTTATATTAATTTCATGCGGATCAAACTATGGCTGAGGCATATAACTTCCTAATTCTTAATTCTTAAACTAACTCATGATTCTTTTCTTGTATAGGCATTTGGCTTAATACCTTTTCTCAGAGTAGCACCCTGGTCTCCTTTCATCTGAGTCTGCTGATATCCCTGCTCTGGCTCTTCCTATTCCCAGAATTTTCTTAGCCTAGTAGCCCACCCACACTTCCTGAATGCCTTCTGGTCAATCAATATTTTTTTTTAAACCAGTAGGAGGGACCAATATTTACAATGTACCAGAACATAGTCCTACAGCAGCAGTGCTAAGAGGAAAGTTCATAGCACTAAGTGTAGACATAAAGAATTTGGAAAAATCTCACATAAGCCACTTAACATCACATCTGAAAGCTCTAGAACAAAAAGAAGTAAACTCATCCAGAAGGAGTAGAAGACAGGAAATAATCAAACTCAGAGCTGAAAATTATAAAATTGAAACAAAGGGAATGATACAAAGAATCAATGAAACAAAGAGTTGATTCTTTGAGAAAATCATAAAGATAAACACACCTTTATTAAACCAGACTGACAAAAGGCAAAAATATTCAAATTAGCAAAATCATAAATGAAAAAGGGAGACATAACAATAGACACAAAGAAAATCCAGAGAATCATTAGGTCATACTTCAAAATACACTCCACTAAATCAAAAATTCTAAAAGAAATGGAGAGTTTTCTGGATAGGTACCACTTATCAAAGATAAATCAAGACAAGATAAATGACTTCAACAGACATATCATCCACAAAGAGATAGAAGGCTGTTATTAAAAGTCTCATAACCAGAAAAAAAATGCCCAGCTTCCTGTATATTTTCTTTATTATGTTTAGGTACACTCACCCTGTATCTATTTATTATAGTACTCAAGATCTAGCAAGAGTAATAAAACAACAAAAAAAGATTTTGAAAAGATACAAATTGGAAAGGATGAAATCAAACATTCTATATTTGCAGATGCATATAAATGACCCCCCAAATTCTACCAAGGCACTCCTATGGCTTGAAAACAACATCAGAAATGTGTATGGATACACGATTAACTAAAAAAAAAATCAATATCCCTCCTATACACAATGACAAAAGAACTAAAAAATAATTCAGGAAAACATCACCCTTTACAATAGCTGCAAATAACATCAAATATGTTTGGGTAACCCTAACCAAAAAAGTGAAAGACCTGTATGAGAAGAACTTTAAGTCATTAAAAAAAGAAACTGAAGAA
The DNA here is from genome assembly GCA_033318265.1 of Phyllotis vaccarum. Classification (NCBI taxonomy): domain Eukaryota; kingdom Metazoa; phylum Chordata; class Mammalia; order Rodentia; family Cricetidae; genus Phyllotis; species Phyllotis vaccarum. The sequence continues at coordinate 14,476,896 of JARWLC010000011.1, read as the reverse complement.
GATATGAGAAAATTGAAAGGTCTCCCATGCTCTTGGACAGATAGTGTCAACATAGTAAAAATGGCAATCTTACCAAAAGCAATCTACAGATTCAATGCAATCCCCATCAAAATCCCAACACAATTTTTACAGAACTTCATAGAACAATATTCAACTTCATGTGTGAAAAAAAGACTACATGATTACCAGAATATTTAATGAAAGAACTCCTGAAATACCATCAGCCCTGACTATAAGACTACATTAATACAAATGTCTTGGTACTGGTATAAAAGCAGACACGTTGGTCAACAAAATCAAACTGAAGATCTTGACATTAATTTTAACACCTGAATTTTGAAAAAAAGTGAAAAATATACAATGGAAAAAAACAAAGTTATTCTTTGTCTGTATGTTAGTATAATGTACATTTTATACTTACTGATTTTTAAAATATTAACCTTGTCATTCAGATATAATGAGGCTGAAAAGCTAGGGTCTTTCTTCTCCTCTGTTATTAATATGTGGTAATATCTAGATTGAGTCACTTATATACTATTCAGCTTTAATATGTGGGCACAAAAATGACCAAGGAGTATATGCTCCATGATGTGTCACAACTCTAGCACAGCATTATCATAAACATCTGAGTGTAACATAACTCCATAAGATGAGAATATGGATTAGAACAAATTATAATGGTGGAGATTCATGGTAGTCAGAGAAAGACTAACCTGAAAAAATATAAGATGCTGATTCCTCTAGAGAATAATTTTAGTTCATGTTTGATTTTTATAAAATTAATATAGGTATTAAGTACAGTTCTTTATTTTTTTCTGAACTAACAACCTCTTTCTTTTTATTTTTTAAGTTCCCAATATCCATATTTTCAGTTAAAATTTTTTAAGCTGAAGAAATTGTGTAATACAACCAAACTTTAAGTTTTAAGAAATCAAACCCTTTACATTGATATAAAAAATATTTTTTATGTAATAGTAGAGCCTATAAGGAACAAATGAATTGATTATGCAGAGCCTGGAAAATGACAAACTAAACATTTTCTCTAAACAACCCTCCTACAGATTGTGGAGTGTCAAAAAATTAATGCAACAATAATGTGAGAAGAAACAAAAGAGAGAAAAGAAGCAAATCAATGTATCGATCTTAAAGTACAGTGAAAAAAAAAATTAAATAGAAGGACTCAATAGTCAGAGTAAATGAGCAAAATAGAATTAATAAGTTTGTAGATAATAAAGCTATGGACCCTGAAAAGAAATAATAATAATAATAATAATAATAATAATAATAATAATAATTAATAATAATAAAAAGAACAGCACTTAGGTGTTTTGAGCTATTACCAAGTCAACAGATACACATTGTAGCATTCAGAAAGAAAAATGTTGGAGACAAAATGAATATGAATTTGTGGTAGGAAAAGCCCTCCATGGAGAGAAAGATATGAATCTATATGCCTCTAAAACCTCACAAACAAGAAGTAATATAAATATCTGCATATTATATTCTACAAGTAAGACAGAATTTAATATACATAAAAAGGAAGTTTCAAACTTAAAAACATAAGAAAAGCAGATATTTGGTAAAAGTAACAGTGTAGGAAAATATAAGCAACTATTTTCTTTCTTATAATTTCACATTTTTTACTGTGTGATTTAGAAAGTGTGATTTAGGAACTATTCTTCTGTTTATATCTAACGTTATATAACATCTAATATAGAAGTTTCTTCTACTGAGAGAAGATTGAGACAAAGTTCATCATGAACCTAATTTTGTATTCTTTGTAAATTAACATTTTAAACTGTATTATTTAAAGTTAAGGATAATTTAATCTCATTAATAATCATAAAGAAAATATCTAAAGATTATATACAAAACAATGAAATTTAGTCACTTAAACAACTAGAAATGCACCAATGGGGACAAAATACCTAAAAGGTCTGAGATATGTAGAAATCACATACAAAATAGCATCCTTGAAACCACTCCAGCACTACATTAAACATAGGGGGGTTAAATGCCCAAATCTAAAAGCCTCTGTTGGTAGGAGGCATTTGTCTTCAAACAAGTTTTTTACAAACAGGTTGGGCCAATGCCTTTCTACTCAAATATGAAGGCCTTGTTTAGAACCTAGCACTGTGGAAAAAGAAACAGAGACATATATATTTGAAAAGCCTTCTGAACAGCCAGTCCAGGAAAAATGAGTTCTGAACTCAGCAAGGAAGATTGTCTCAAATAATAACAAAGAGGGTGATTAAGGAGGGAGGTCACCTTTGCCCTACAAAGTGCATATATGGGCCTATACACTGGCACACTCACATTCGCGCACACAAATAAACTACACACAAAGTATTAGAAAAATTAAAAAAAATCAGTAATCAGCTTCTACTAGCTCAAAGGTATAGAACAAATACATAATTGCTTAACATGTAAGGATATAAAATGATTCCATGCAAAAAATAACTACTCTGGAGTGGTAGTGACCATAGAGATAAAACTACATTAAATAAGTCTACTTTTAAAAATAACTTGAAAAACATAAAACACTGTTATTCTGATAAGAGAATCTATGCACTAAGAAGTTGAAATAATTTCAAAATTTATATCCACTGAACAACTTTTTGTGGGTATATGTTTCAAATTTAATAAGAACAGTCTGAGATATCAGAGGAATCTTCCCACAGTCAGTCTAGGAGGATCAGACAGTGGTAACTCACACCTTTAATCCCAGCACAGGGAAAATCCAGGAGTGGTGACCTATGCCCTTAATCCCATCAAATCTGAGTTTGAGGTTATTTTAGTTTACAGAAGGAGTTCTAAGCTCCCAGGACTAGAAATCATATCTTCTATATAACATACATTTGATCACATATGGGTCTGCCAGCTCCTTTAGCACAAGGTAATGATGAAATTGATAAATTATTAATAGGAAATATACTAGAAGCCTCAGAATTTCATAAAAAGCATCATGCCAACATCAAAGGATTAAAAAAGATTTCTCTATCACTTGCAACAAACCAAAGACATTGTAAAAAGGTGTCCCACCTGTTTTTTCTATAACCAAGATACATTGCCAGCAGGAAGTAATCCTAAAGGTATCTATGTAAATGAAATCTGGAAGATATATGTATTTCATTTTATAGAATTTGGAAAATTAAGATATATCCATTATACAATAGATATGCTATCAGGATTTCAATGGGTAACTGCTTTGAGTTCAGAAAAGACTAATTCTGTAATCACACATTTGCTAGAAGTTATGGCCATCATGGATGGGAGTACCTGTACAAATTAAGATTGACAATGCTCCGGCCTGTCTCTAGTAAAATGAAACAAATTTGCTTATTATAATATAAAGCATATTACAGGAATACCACACAATCCTACAGGGCAAGCAGTCATAGAGAGATAAAATCAAACTCTAAAGGATAAGCTAAATAAACAGAAAGAAATAACAAAGACCCCTAGAGATAGACTACATAATGCTTTATTAACTTTGAATTTTCTCAATACTAATGAGAAAGGAACAACAGCTGCTGAAAAGCATTGGACTATAGAAAAAACAGCTGAACTAAATCAGCCTGTTTACTTCAAAGATGTACTAATCTCTGAACAGAAGCCAGGATATGTGTTGTATTTGGGAAGAGGTTTTGCTTTTATTTCTACAGGTGAAGAGAAGTTATGGATACCATCAAAATTAATAAAGACTTGATTTGAACCAGAGAAAATTCATGAAAATAAGAATTGATAGCTCATCCACCATATTACAATTATTTAAGTTGTAAGAAACAAACAAAGGGTGGGAGCAGGTTTTTGTTTTTGTCTTTACAGAAAACTGGAAATACCCATCTTCAAGAAGTGGAAAGACCTTGGACATTTAGACATCTAAAGCAAAAGGGAGGCTATCCAGAAAAATTTACAAGCAAAAGAATATCATAACTATTGGTACCAGTATACTTCATAGGGTAAAATCTCATCGTTTAATCTCTACATATTTTTTTGGTAAATTGAAGTCCCAGTTTAATTATAATTTAAATCTGGATTTAGAGTTGGAGTATGACTCTCTCCTTCTCTAAACTCAGGCATACTTGTTAGTGGAAAATACAAAATCTTTGTATCATATCAGAAGAGTCACCTGATATGGGACAGAAGAATAACAAAAATAAGGGACTGTTATATTGTTACTAACCTTATGCTGAAAAATTACTTATATATTTAGCTTCCTGTACATTGTGTTGGGTTTTAGTCTCTTATCAATTTTCCACAGTGCTCCATGACAATGCCTATTTGCAAACTTGAAGTATCCAAAAGGAAGATGGGGCCCCATAACGTTGATTTCACATGGTCTCTGACAAAGCCATTAGGCTGATAGACACCAACCAAAGATCAGATTTGAACTACAAACTGCTCAGGACAATTTCGAGGCAGCTGGCCGAGATGAACCAGCTTCACAGACCACTATAGCCAGGACTTGAGATAAGCTGTGCACTTTCCTGTTATGCAGAGACTGAGCAACAAATGATGCAGCTACTTATTTCAGGACTTGAAAATAAATAAAACTTTTCTTTTCAGGATCTCCTAAAGATACCGTCACCCCCAGACAGCAGGAAGAAAATTTAAGAGCACAGTGCCCACATTCCCAAGAGGTGGGGTGGGTGGTTTTCGGTCATTCAATAGGATATGGATGATTGCCATTGTTTAGGTTAATTGGTTAAAAGTTATTAATGGTTAGTGTTAAAAAATTTAAACAAGAACGATTATATTAAAGATTTATATTAAAAAATAGAAAGAAAAAAGGGGATACAGATATATAGGATATAAGGAAAGATTATGGTATCTTCTTTTAAAAGGATTTACTAGCTTTAAATATGTTTTCAAGATCAAACAAATATATTTTAGATGAACAAATCCCTTAATCCTCAAAGACTTCAGAGATCCATAGAATATGGCATTTAAAATATCTTAAGAACTTAGACTTTCCTGGACAGTGAGACAGGTCTGCTCCTGTCAGCACCAATTTACTTCAAGAGATAAACAGGCATCAAAGAAACTTCACATGGAGTCTACTTTTTTTTTATGACAACAGTTAGCCACTGTCAAGAACCTGTTCTTGTACTGACTGCTTGACAGTATGCTGTTTAAACTGGACATTCAAGTTCCCTAGGAAAGTGACCTCTGAACTTTGACAGAACAAGCTGAGATGGTCCTTCAGGTTCCTGATTTTCAGAGAAAAGTTTCAGATATTCTTCAAGACACAAGGAGAAGTGACTGATGCACTATACCAGAATTGACAGAGCAGATTCCATGCTTCACTGAAATGAAAAGAGACTCTGGGCTTGTAGGCTGAAGATGGATGCCCCAAATTTATAAAGAACTTTGAGTGACTGTCCAGGCAGATAGGTGTCATCTCTGTCATTTCTAGATTTTGAAAGTTGCTTGCACTTCCTGTTTACTTGGGTAAATATTATTTCCTTCTTGGGTCTCTGAGGTAGTTGAAGATGAGATAGTTATAGTTAAGTTTTCTAGTGAAACTTTGAAATTAAAGTGCATAAGTTTAAAAGACATCAAAATAATAGTTTTTAGTTAGTAATACAAATTAGAAAGAAAGTGAATTAGGCATAATCCTTTGGACTCATCAAAATAGGATAATTAATGAAATATTTTTCCTGAATTGTCAATTGTTGATGGGCTGAACATTATTCATTTATTGTTTGTATATATTGTACATAATTATTGTATCTATTGTACATAGTTTTTCTTATGTTAGCTATAACCTTCTTTTTTATTTGACATTAAAGGAGATATGTTTCAAGCTTAATAAAAACAGTTGGAGATATCAGAAAGATCTACCCACAGTCACTCTAGGAGGATCACAGAGTGGTAACTAACAGGGAATATATGGGAGTGGTGACCTATGCCCTTAATCCCATCAAATCTGAGTTTGAGGTCATCTAAGTTTACAGACATAGTTCCATGTTCCCAGGCAGGCAGTGGTGGTGCCACTCCTTAACTGAATGAAGAAGGTATTTAATACAGGCAAAGAAAGACAGAGCAGGCCGAAAAAGCCAGGACCATGGAGGCTGAGGAATCTAGAAAACAACTGGGTGAGATCTGACTATGGTATTTACTCTCTGATATCTCAGCCCTTCCCAGAGATCTGGCTCTGAGTTTCCTTCATTCATGCTACACCTTTTCTCTAAGCATATGTAGATATAAGTAAATGTGGATATACTTGAAAAAAAAGAAATTTATAATGAGGCATATATACTGGAGAATTGAATGTCTCATGCTCAAAGATGGATGAAACAAAAAAAAATTAGCAGGGAATATAAAAACTTGTACACTCTGTATAGATTGACAGTATACACAATACATTGTACACCATAGTGAGGTAGGTGTAAAATTCACATAGAACATTCTTTGAGATAAACAATAGTTTATACAATAAAAAACTCTTGAAATTAAAAAATCAAATCACAGTTCTTTCCTGAGTACAATAGAGAAATTATAAATGGCAAGAAATGTGAAGTTCAAAAAAGTACAGACATTTTAAAGTTAAGCATGGGTGAAACTTCTTTATTTTAGATTTGAATATACAGTTTTTTAAAATTTTATTTTTAATTTTAAATTGCGTGTGTTCGCACACATATGAGCACACCTAAGTGTAAGTTTATGTAGATATCAGAGATTTTTGTCCTCACTTGGGACAACTTATATGTCATTGGGAATGAACCCAGGTCCTCAGTCAAAGCAGCATGCTGTCTTATCCCTCTAAGCCCTTATGGTCACTCATCTGGTATACCAGCCCAATTTAGTAAGTGCATAAAACTCTACCCTGCTATTCATTGTACTTCCAGCCTTGACCCTAGTCACAATTCTGTGCTCTAGTCCTATTGAGATAAAATCTTTTGTAATTTAATTAAGTAATAATTACAGTATACATGTTATATATTTTAGCCAATTATATATCCCAGTGGTAACCTGGTTGATTCACATCTTACTTTTGGAAATAGAAATTGTAGATTTAAACTGAGAGTAATAATAATTGATTTTTAATACAAATTTTAAAAACTGAACTTCAGACAATTGTGGTCTTAATGTTCATGAAAACAACAATATTAAAGAACATTTAAACATGTCACTATGAATGTTAACTTGAGTTATAGAATGATGTTTTATGTAGGTTATGTTCACATTGTGTTACTAGATTTGAAAGAGCAGATGAGATAATTCCCCAATGTCAAGTTGCTACATTATTGCATACCTGGTTGGCTGTGAGAATATGCTACCCAGGGGCCTTTTTCTATAAATAAGGCACTTGTTCTGCAGCTGGTGTGCTAGGATCCTGTGTTAGTTTCAGTCAAAGCTGACTAGCCTTTTTGACATTGTAGCACAATGTAGTCATATACAAAGTTCATACATGAGACCTATGAAATGAAGTTGCTGAAATAATTATTAAAAATATCTCATAATATTTTAGGAAAATTTATAGTTTTGTGTTGGTGCTATGATTCACATTATGAGTTACCCATTGTCCCTAAACAGCAGGTTAGACACACCAAACTACTTAAAATCTGTGGCCTTTATCCCCATATCTTTACCCTGTTTTAGAAGTCTCATGTATCTCTCTCCCACCTGACCTCAGTAACAGGAGGCACTTCTTGGCTTCCATCCATTCTTGACCTAAACTGTACCAGTAAAAGAAGAAGGATAGCCATTATATGAGGTTCTTCTAATATTAAGGATGAGTGTAGGCAGGAAGAGGTACCATCAATTTTAAGGGAATCTAGCAAATGACTTCTCATAACTGTCCCTCAGGTCCTCTGAAGCTTATAGAAAAATCTGATGTTGTTTCTTGACAGGAGAAGAATAAAACAGCCTGGCAGTCAATGCTGACTAAATAACTCACTCTATAGAACGAAGAACATTCAGTCTTGCCTGAAGGTATTTAGGGAGAAAAATGACAAAATTATTGAAATAAAAAATATGTACATGCCACAGTGTTGAAAATACACTAAGCAGACACAGTCACAGTGTTAGCTACACTAAACCATCACCAAACCTGCTCCTATTGTTTCTGCAAACGAAAATCAAGGCCTGATTCCATCATGAGGCTTTCAGTTTACTACACTTTCTTATAATATAAAACTATACCTATAAAATGGAATTTTATTTTAGTCTCCACAGATAATGTTTAATAATAATGAAGTCAAACATGGCATATTCAATATTATTCTAGTTATAATGATTTACAGAAGTCATTATTTTGGGCAAAACTGCTTATTAAGTGGTACATTTTTTATATCCAAACAGACTGGCTCATATCTATATGTTTAACTAGCTTCGTGGCCCCGTAGCTGCTGTGTCGGGGTTTCTGTGTAAAACATTTTGTCTAATTAAAATGTGCTTTCAAAGCCTATTTGTTATTACTTCTATTATCTTCCTGTAGGACTCTGGAATAACATGTTTATGGCTCCTGCAAACTCATCTAATTTAATCTTTGCTTAGTAACCCAAATGTCCTCGTTTAACAGCAGCTGCCCTTGGAATAAAGATTTTTTTTTTTTATTTTTAATCACGAGGCCAGCTAAATTTTAACTAATTGACACCTCAATATTCTATTCTGTCTGTGTACACGAGCCATTCCAATGACAAAATTGGAATTGCTAAATGCAAGTAGTTATTAATTTGTTCTCAGTACAAAGGATGCAATTATTCATCTAAAAATAAAGCTCTTGGAGTTGGGAGGAAAAGGCAATGAATGGAATGAGTCTTCATAATTTGATATCCTTCATTTTGATTTCTGAGCACATTTCCTGAATGACACTTAGAGGCCAGGACTGAGAGTCTTAGCCAGCTTGACCAAGTCACTCAAACAGTCTTAATGACTTGTGAAAAAGATGTGAGATGAAACAGAATGACCACAGTGTCTTCCTATTTCTCCATCTATCTGTGGGATCATGAGTCAGTGCTAGATCCTCAGGATTGAGTGCATACACTTCATCTGTGACAGGATAGACCCTGACTCAAGAGATCAACCAAAAGGCCTGAGGTTTTTTTCTTTCTATAAAGTTGACAAGATGCTTTTGTTTCAAGCTGTACACTGAGTAACATAATTGCAAATTATAGTCAAGTTTTATCACAGGATATCGTTATATCTGAAGAACCTAATGTAAACCATATTATTACTTTAAGTAGTAGGCTATTGGATTATTCACTAGATAAACAGAGAAAAGGAGCCAACAATATTTCTCAGGGACAAAATTTCTGCATCCAAGCCTGATATCCTAAGTATGATCTCCAGGAGTTATGAGGTAGAAGAGAGACACCCTTTGAAAGTTCTATCATCTTCTCACAAGTACTAGAGCATGTATGTAGACATGTACGCAGACACACTATGATAATACAAGGTAATAAAAAAATCAGGAATACTAATAAACCTCAAAATACTCCAAATTAAAACTATGTATTTTTCAAATCATTGAATATGCCCATGAAAAGTTAGTCAACATTCACTTTTTAAGAGCTATATAGGTAAATATAAATAATAGAGAATGAAGCTATTTTGATCTTGTTTTTCAATAAGTGTTTTCAAGTGCTGATTCAATGGATTTTTCCATGTCTTCCATTTAATAGAAAAAGTCATTTTTATCAACTCACTCTGAACTGGTAGATTCCTTTACCATTTCTATAAATAGGGCAATTAAAGAGAACCAGCTGCTCTCAGAGATCCTTTTCTATAGTGCCATCAATATATTTATCTTTGATGTTAAATAAGCATGATACTTCTCTAAGTGCAGTCTCTTATGCTCTAACTTTTCCCTGTTGCCTGTTCTGAGGCCACTTCCACAGCGATTTACCTTCTACTCGATGTGGAACCGAAGCAAAGTCTTAGTCAACTTCTACAACATTTTCCTCTTTGTCATTTCACATTCCTTCTCTTACACAATTTAAGAAATTGAGGTGAAGGATATGTGGCTTATGCACACAGAGCCCCATGCTTGATGTCCAAACTTCATCCAGAGGATGTGCTCAAACATGAAACATGGGGATGCAGAGGCAAGGGAATCAGAAGTTCAAAGCCATACTCATCGATATAATATGATCAAGTTCACCCTGTACTTTGTTTATAACAAAGCAAAAATGCCACATAATTAAAGTGGCACTTACACAAATCATGAAAAAGAAATAATCTAAAACTATCACTATCTAAGACTGTCATATCTTCATCTTTACTCACAGCATATCGCTGTCTTCTGAGCCTCAGACTCAGCACCACAGTACAACATGGGGCATAATTTTCATACTCTTACAGCTTCTGCATCAATGGGTGTGCAAGCTGATATACTGATATACTGATACTTTTGAATCTTGTACTTCTCTATAACTAATTCCCATTTTTCTATGTATCCAGCAGTTATTCACCTCATACCTATCTAGACATTGCAATTGTCACAATATATATATAATAGTAAGCAAAATGCAAAGTGTCTGACTTGTTTGCAGAGATCCATGTTGTGCAGAAAGTAGGGCTTGAAGAAAACTTGCAGAAATCTACAAACTGTCCTAAATATAATGAACTCAAGTCACAGAATGAAGCCGCATGTTTATTAAGTAGCCTAATATGGCTTAAAGTGTCAGAAAAGACACCCATGAAAGTGCTATAATGTATCCTATGTAAAAATATTTACAATGCTAATAGAAATGTTAAAATAAGAAAGATAAAAATGATCAAAGTAAGGAACTATGACTCCTGAAAACAAAAACCTGAAACATGGTGACAGTGGTCTAGAAGTACAGTAGACAAGGATGAGAACATATTCAAAAATTATGCTGTTGTCGGAGCCATGAAAAACAATACTCACAAGGAAATTGCACTCAGGATTTCAAGAGTCACTATGCATTGTAAGCCATGGAACTGTCAGGCACGACTTGCATTGTTTTCTGCTGAATAGCATACCTACATTTATACTTATTTATTGTCTTCACAAGTTCACATTAACAGGTGTATGTATCATTTAGTTAAATAGTATAGCTAAGGGAGTTATATCTTCCCACAGTAATGTGAAATTTTCTTTTAGGGAAACTGTAGGGGAATTATGTTGTTCCATTGTAAATAATTATCCTACCCACTGGTTTATTGTAAAGCACTGACTGGCCAAAGGCAGACAGGAAGTGTGGGTGGGGCTACCTGACTAAGAAAACTCTGGGAACAGGCAGAACAGAGCAGAAGGCCAGAGAGAAGCCATAAGACACAGAGGACAACTATGCTGCTCTGAAAAAAGGTGCGGAACCACATAGCTAAACAGGAAAAGAGTCATGGGTTAGATTAAGGGTAAAGAGTTAGCAAGTTATATGCCTGGGCCTTAGGCCAATCAGCCTAAAACTATTGTGAGCATCTGTGTGTCTCTGCTGGTCTGTGGGTCTGCTGGTCTAAACCTTGAGGCTAGGCCTAAAAGTCTGGGCCATAAACCTCGTACTACAGGGAACTAAACGTTCACTCAAGAAACAGAGCCTAGACCTTAGAACACAAGGGGACATATTTGGTACAGATAAGACTTTGGGTTTGAAAGAGGCCATCATGAGAGAGAGAAGCTTCAAAAAAAAAAAAAAAGAGAATGGGTAAGGTGATGTAGAGCCAAATTTTGAGAATTGAAGTCACTTTTATAAAGTAATTTTACAAAATATTCATGTAAAGGACATGTAAGAGATTATGATTTCTTTTTCTTGCACTCTCCACAGCATGATTTTACATTTTACATTTATTTATTATATATGATTACCTGACAAACTATGTATGAGAATTAACCTTAGAGATTTTATGTATGTTTGTTTGTTTTTCAAGTAGAAAGTCTCAAGTGGGGTTGACGGGATAAATTTTTGAATTACCATGAGGACCTGAATTTGGATTCCTAACATTCAAATTAAAATGCTGAGTCCAGCAATGCACAACTATAAGCCCAGTGCTGTAGGAAATGGAAAAAGAAGCATGTGGATCTCTGGGGCTCACCAGCCAGCCTAGACAAAACACATGATGGAGAGTGACAGAAGATATATAGATATGAAACATAGACCTCTGGCTTACACACACACACACACACAACACAACACAACACAACACATACACACCACATACACCTCACTGACTAGAAAGTTAAGTATAAGCTTCTGTCCTCAACTTTTCTTGCCAGTCAATGTGAGTGATCTTTTTCTTTTTTTTTTGTTTTGATTATAGATTTTCTTTTTTAAACATTTTTTATTTAAAAATTTTGTTTACAACAACAGCTCCTCTTCCCTCCCTTCATCTCACTCACTCCCCATCTTCTTTATATTCACCTCTCATCTACTTCTTGAAGAAGCTAAGACCTCTCATGGGCTTCAACTAAATCTGAGATATAAACTTGAGGCAGGACCAAACCCTTTCCCCCTGTATCAAGACTGAGCAAGGTATCCCTCTATAGGGAATAGATTCGAAAAGCTGGTTCATGCACTAAAGATAAATTCTGGTCTCACTGCCAAAGAACCCACCAATTGCTCAAGCTACACAGCTGTCATCCAGTGCTTTATGATATAATAGGTTAGGAAAGTTATGAACTAGGATACGTTTCATGATGCTTACACAGAATGATTTTCTGTTTTTTGAACAATCAAAAACTTTAAGTTAAACATTAATGATTTTTCTGGTTTTGGTTTTTTATATTTGATTTTTTTGAGACAGAGTTTTCTGTTTAAGAGTCAGAACAAGCTGACCTTGAACTCATAGAGATCAGTATGCCTCTGCCTTGTGAATGCTGGAAGTAAAGGCACACCACCCAACTCACCATCTTTAGGAAGAAATTCATTATTTCAATGGATAATTTTTATTTGAGGAGTAGACTATCTTTGAACTGGAGGTAGAGTTGAGTGTTAGTACTTACTGTCTAGAATGTGGATTCAATCCACAAAATTATGTAGCAAAGAAATTAGCAGCAAGACTAGTTTAATGTATGTTAAAGGTGTAGGTGAACAATGTAAATATGATATAGTACATTTCCTCACATGATAAAATAGGATAAGGCAGCAAGAAAGCATGTAGTGAGAAAACATTGGTAGATACAGGATCATACCTTTATTGGGGAATGTGGAAGAAAACCAAAGCAAAATTAACTTTGCAGCTTAAACTTGATTCCTAGGAATGTGATGAAATATTTAGAAGAGTTTGGTGAGATTTCTGGCTTGGAGATAGAAAGAGAAGATCATTCTTTGTTATGAGTGCTTTACTATTATTCAGGGAAAAATATTTATCAATACCTAAACGTTATTAATTATAATATAAGAACTGAAAACAATACCTTCCTCTTTTGGACTACTTTATTCAGCTTTGTCTTGCTATCATTCATTCACCCTCATCTTTCTGTAAAATAGTGAAAGTGCTAGGAGGGTCCATGGTAAATAAGTTGTCATTTGGGTGTTGAAAGTCACTGTGAAACATATGTGAGATACACTGTGAAACATGTGATCTGGCCTGATTTCAGAGAGATCTAAAGTGTCCCTCTCCCTTCTTGTTATTTCTGATACAGTGTGAGTTTTCTGTATTACTGCATGTGGTATCTCTCATTTGGAGGGAGGAACACCTAGATAAATGGCTGAACTTGTTGTCCTGGGAAGGAAGTTAGCAACTTCACTGTAAAACATCTTCGAGAAAAAAATATGCTGTGTGTGGAATTACCAATTAACCCACAATCTACAATTAATGGGACACGACATCCTCATTGTAATTACAAGCTCAGCTTAAGAGTCCATCATCACAGGGAGTGAAATCTACTAATTAGCTGGAATTAAAAGTGCACACAGAAAATTAAAATGTACCAGGGTAGACAGAAAAGTCTGTCTTAACTTAAGATTTTACCATGCAGAATACTAGTCTGAAGTCACTTAATCATGTCTTCAGGCTATAATGTATGATTTCATGTGGTGTGGAAATGCAGGCAAGAATCAAGCCATCTAGAAGGAACCTTATGAATGAGTAAGTTTTCTGGAAACATGTCAGAGCACCTGACTGTTTGTTATACATTATGCAAATTGGATACTCTAAAGAATCATATGCCATATTGTTTCATACTTCTGTGTCATTCCAGGTGGCAATGTTTTGTGGATCATGATACATAATCTTCAGAAATTTTATGTTATTGAAATATTATGCAATTTAATAAAGCTGATCTTAAGCAATCTCCAAATTCTGAAAGGATAAAAGTCTCATCCTACTTAATGTTACCACATATGAGAAAGATTTATTTTAAACCTATAAATATTATGACTGAAGTCATTATTATGTAATGTTATCAAGTAAGTAATTAAATACAGATGTTTCTGTTTATTATAGCTTTTCTAGATTGTAGAAATTAGTCAGTTCAAATCAGAACACAGAATTTGGATGGCAACTTGTTCTTCTTTGAATCATAGCCAAACATAATATACTTTCCCTGAAAATAAAATGTAAAATCAAGAGATGCATGAAAGCAGCATGAAAGCTTCCAAAAGAGGGAAGCAACCAAGAGTCCTAACCAATTATAACACATACAAACTGTAACAATTACCAGCATGGCACAATCATTTTAAGGGTACAGTATTGGCATACATCCTTTGACAGCAAAAAGCAGCTCTCTCACTCCACAAGTGGAAAGTCATGCTTAATACTAGAAACCTAGACAACAACATAGAGTTAATGAAGTCATGCATCTTGAAGGAAAAACAACAAGCATCATTTTACTAAACAAAGGTAACCCCAATTCCATTCTAAATATTTGTCTTTAAACCAATAGATAAGTGAGGACCTCATCACTCACTAAGAAAACGTCTGTTTACAACAGACAGAAGAGCTCATTAAATAGATCTAAAGTGGCTCTTGGGAATCTATTTCTCATACTGGATTACATTGTCCAGTCTTAATACATGGAGAATTGCTTAGTCTTACCACACTTGATATGCCATGCTTTCCTGATACCCATGGGAGGCTTGCCCCTTCCTGAAGAGAAACAGAAGGAGTGGGTTGGTGGTGAGAGGAGATAGGAAATAGGAAGAGAGGATGGAGAAGAAACAGGTTAGGATATAAAATCAGTAAATAAATCTAATTTTTAAAAATATGCTGATTTGTGAGCCTGATGGTACTGGCACATGCCTTTAATCCAAGTACTACTTGAGGCAGAGGCAGGCAAATCTCTGTGAGTTCAAGGCCAGCTTCATCTATAGCGCAAATTCCAGAACATCCAGGACTGTTATATAGAGAAACCTTGTCCAAAAATATTTCAGAGTTAGAATGGATACATCCACAAAACGGTTCCCATGCTCAAGGTTCATGTTACATCTTGGATGAGGGGATGAAAGGGCCGAGAAAGCCAGAAGATCAGAAATCTCATTCTTGGATTGTGTTTTCTAGTACTGTCTGAAACTACACCAGTATGATTACCTAAACGTGTGATAAACACAGACAACAGAGACACTAGAGTGGACATGGAGAAAGACCACAAGGCCTCAGCCCTCTACAAAGAATTCCTAGCAACTAAGTTGTGCTGGAAAAGGGAGAAACCATCTTTCCCAGTGGAGGTTACAACAATTGGTTACCCAATACGAATAGTCAGTCCTGAAAACAAACATTCAAGTAGCATTATACTGACCGAGCTGTTTGTGTTTATCTATATTTTAGGAGTATATGGAATGGACTAGAAAAGAGGAAAGTGTTAAAATTACATTAAAATCTCAAAATGTAAAATTACAAAGAGGTACCAGTCTGCAATGAAGGTTGCAGAGTGGAGGGTGGTTAGCAGTGCCTCTGTCCTTCATAAATAGGGCTGATGAATATCTTGCAGCTTGATTCAAGGTTCAGCAACATCCATTGCCAGGGCCTAAAATTGGTGTCTTGAGTTGAACATGAGATGTTTTCACAGAGAATAGTGGAGCATGGAACAGGGGTAAGTTCCTCTGACAACTTGAAGTTTCATAAATTTACTGATACATGATCTGAATGAAATCTAGGATTTTAAGATTACACAGCTGTTGGGAATCTATAATAATAAGTGAAATTCAATCTCACCTAAATTAAAGGATCTCTCATGAATTTAGATCACATAGTTTATAGTGAAATGTTATCATCTAAAGTATTTTTAATTCTAACATGTTCTAAAATATGTATCTGTATTTTAAATATTTTATGTGGGTAAATTATTTGTATAAGCACAAACTTAAGCTTAATATAAGATGGAATCCTTCTTGGGATGAATTATATCATAGTGTTCAAACTAAATTTCTCTCATGGTTTTTCATTTAATGCATTTTAAGTATTTATAGGATTCACTGAGCATAAAAGTTGCAACTGAGCTGAAGACATGACTTTGAATAAAGTGCTTACTGTATAAGCATGAGGACCTGAGTTCAAGTTCAGATATTCCACATAAAACAGCATGCAGTTAAACACATCAGTAATACCAAGACAACAACAAATAACACTTAGAATTAAGGAGAAATGAAAGGCAGAGACAGAAAAATCCCTGGATAATTGCCAGTCAACAACCCTGCATCAGGCAGTGATCAGTTCAGAGAAAGAGCCCTCATATCAAAGGTTGAAGATAAAAAGTAGAGCCCGGGGCTGTCTTCTGACCCTTATATGTTCCTATATTCATATACACAAATTCATACCTGTGTGCATACACAGAACATGCACAATTTTTAAACTATTGAAGGATCTATTGGTTGCTTCCAGTTTGAAGTATCTATGAATGAAGTTTATAAAATCTTTTATATGCATTTTATGTAAATATGAGTTTTAAAACAAACTGGGTAAGTAACAAGCAAGAAGTACAAGTTTGGGAATAGTGGTTAAAATATGTTTACCTCTGTAGGTAATGGTCACACCAACTCTGTTCTCTAACACTTTGGATTGTTACAGTGATTCCCATTGCTCCATTTCCTAGCCAACACTCTCTCTCTCTCTCTCTCTCTCTCTCTCTCTCTCTCTCTCTCTCTCTCTCTCTCTCTCTCTCTCTCTGTGTGTGTGTGTGTGTGTGTGTGTGTGTTTTATGTCAAGATAAATCATTGTTTAAATGTTTAAATTTAATGGCAATTAATGTTGGACATTTATCCTTTGGCATTTGTATATTATTTGGTTTAGAACATATTAGAACGTAAAATCTAAGAAATCTATTTTATAATTAATTTCTTTTCATTCTGTTGTTTTAAGGGCTCCTTATATGTTTTGTATACATACTCTTTATCACACCTGCATTTCTTAAAATTTTTTATTCAGGGCCTTTACCCTATAATAAAATGAATAACCACTCTAAGTATCATCACAGAACCTACATCCAACAATGAATAGAGGTGGAGGTTGAGCACAGTGCTGAGCTCCTGGTCCAGCTGAGAGCAGGGCAAGAGAGTCTGTATGAGCAAGGGGACAGAGATTATGAGGAAGATCCCCATGGTGATGGCTGGAGCACTGGGGAGTTCACTGAATCAAGAACAGACACTGGGGAACCATCAGGAAAAGGAGATAAGCCCTCCAAGGGTAGGGAACTGTCAGTTTTGGGATCAGTCTCTGTTCCTGTATGTGAGCTGGCAACTTGGAGCCCATTTCCAGCAAAGGAACACCTAACTCCGTCTTGACTTTGGGATGAGGAAATTGGACTTCCTGGAGTGGATGTGCCAGCCCAAGCTGACCCACCTTAGGACTTCTTGTCCTTTTGGGGGAGGCGATTGGGGATGGGGAGAAGGGAGTCTGAAGGCTGACTGAGAGAGACTGGGAGGAGGGAGGGGGGAGAAGGGGAATACATGGATAAAAGACATGTTTTTATTTTAAAAATGAAAAAAAATCATTCATTCTGTGTCTTGATGTTTTTATCATGCCCTTTAAAAAAGCTTTGGTTTTATGAAAAGCAAAGCATCAGTATTTATTTCAAGAGTTGAACGTCAGAGGAGTAATGAAGCCTTATGAATCTCTCACTTCTTGTCTTCTGTTTTGATCTTAGAAGTCTGTGTCCACGTCTCTTCATGTAATATTTAGAAATCATTTGTGTTTACATATAAAACATCATGCCAAAACTTGAATTCATTTTTCAAATTCAGAAGCCGTGCCACAAGCTTTGTGTTCACATCTGATGACATTTTCACTTACTGAATCACAGTCTAGCTGAAGTCCCAAGTCCTGACTTTCAAATGAAGCTACATCCTTCTGGTGGTACCTTACTCTTTTAAAACTCTAACACCCGCATATTACAAAATAGACAGGAAGACTTCAAGATCTTCCTAGAACATTTGGAAGTGACTTAGCTCAGGAATCCTCAGAACCTCAAGCTTAATATAAGTACTCTTTTTTCTAGAAGTTGTCCACTGGGCAGCTTAACCTTAGTATCTTACCTTTTGTTTTCACTTATGCTCTGATGGAAGTTGAGTATAGGAGACTGGTGGGCTGAAAGTAGAGTTTTGATACTAACTAATGACAGACATTGTGGAGCACTTCCAGAGAAAATAACAACCTGAAATCTGGGAGTCATTCATGATCATATCTGGTGCTCCATAGAGGATCAAAGTTGTCTCCCAAACAGGCTAACCCTAGAAGAGGCAAATAAATAAAATCCAATTATTGTGAACCAATAGTGACTGGGAAGCTTCAAAATTACCATTCAAATTTTTTAAAAAATTGATATTTTTATTAAAAATAGCAATATAATAATTTTATGTGTGTGTTTAGATATGCATGTCTAAGCATCCACATGTTTGTGAATATTCATAGGGGCCATAGATCATCTAATGTCTTTATCATTCATTCTCCAGCATATTTTTGGGGCCATACTGGAGCTTACTTATTTGACAATTTATCTAGAATGTCTGACAAGAAAGCACTTGGAACCTCCTTCCATTTCCAGGACTGCAGGTATGCATGTAATGCCGTGTCCAACTTTTCTAAGTGGCTCCTAGGAGATAAAACTCAGGTGGCCATGATTGCACAGTGAGCTTTTCACTGCCAGAGCTGCCTACTCAGACTGTTAGTGTTTTCCTTGCAGGACTTATGGGTTGTTCGACATTTTATAAAACTGGACTTTGATGTTGTACAAAGTACAACACATGCTACCACAATACTGTGGTTCAGTTTCTGTCGTCTTAACAGTTGTTTACACAGGTTACTTAATTTTGTGTTAGCAAATACCGTTGGATGAAACAGCACCTTTACTATTCTCATTTCATAGGAACACACTGGGTTTTAAAGGCTCTAAGGAACATTTTCAAATCAAGATACCTATACTCTAAATCTGTGTGGGAGGGTTTTATCTTTATTTGTTGAACAGATATTCACTTTGTAAAGAAAGCAAAAGGCTTTGTTATATTTTCTAATTTTATATATTAAAAGCTTATATTTTTCACAAAACAATTTTAAATTCCTATAATAGTAAACACTGATTTGTTCTTCACACTTCCAGCTCCTCATTGCCACTCTTCTATTTTCACTCCTTTAGAATCACCACCAAAGGAGCTCTTCAATTAAAGTGTATTTAGTATCCATTGCTAGCGCAATTAAATTAAATTAAAAATAAAATCAGAGATGAAACATATGTGATACTCTCATCATGAATTTCAATGTCTCACTACTCACCAAGCCTAATGTTTCTAAATATTGAAAGCATAAAATGGCAAATGCAATTTCATTGCTTAATAGAATATTTTTATTAATTATTTGAAAATTCCATACAATCAATTTGGGTCATATTCTCTCACCTAGTTCTCTCAGATTTACCCATTGTTACTCCATCCCTCTATTATTTTAATAATCCACCAATTCCAACTTGTGCTGCCTACGTTCTCTGGGCTCTAGGCTGTCACTAGAGGATGGTCAATTCTAACTATGCTGGAAGCCATTAGCTACCAATAATCCTCATCTGTATGTAACAGGGAGATTGGGATCCATTCACCCCTCATGGTGCAATGTGGACTCATGTGGTCTTCTGCAGATAATGACAGACACTGGGTGCTGTCATGTATATAAAATGCATTTTTGATTCAGTCCTTCTCACCTCTGGCTCCTACATTTTTTATACCCCTCTTTTGAAGGTCCCTGAACTTTGGTGTGAGGGGTTTTTTGAGGCATATATAGATTTTATATGTATCGATGAGCACACCACTGATTCTTACTACAGTGAGTTTTTCTTGTCAGAATTTCTTTGGACTGGAGAATTATTATTAATTATTAAACTTTGGCTATTAGTTTAGGCTTGTCCCAACTAGTTCTCATAACTTTAATTAACTTGATTATACTAACCTGTGTTTTGCTAAGTGGCTCATTTTCTTTCCTCCATAATGTATGTCTGCTTTGCTCTTCATCTCTCTGTCTTCTTCTATGTGCCTATATTCATCCCTCTGAGTTTCTCTCTCTGCCCAGAAGACCCATCTAACCTCTCCTATTGGCTTTTTAGCTTTTTATAAAACCAATCACAATGACACATCTTAATACACTGTACAAATATCCAGTAATATTTCTCTCTTCGACTAAATAAAAAGAGTTTTAACTCTCACACAGCAAAACTATACACACAAAGAATAATTATCAGGTAAAAATTATATTCAGAATATCCAGTCTATTAGTATTTGGAAAGTTTGAAAAAAGTACTCTATTATCTATTCTATCTTGGTGAGTAAACAAAATTATACTTAAACCACTTTCTATCATAACTTGTACTACCGTTCTAAAAATATCCTTTTATATCTTAAAATATCTTTTAAGATAAACAAGTTAAGCTTTTATGACTCTCAACCTTATAAGATTCGCATCTCTTTTGTAAGTTTTTCAAATTTGGTAACAAAGAAAATTATTTAACTATCTATTCTTCAACCCCTTTAGAGACCTGCGAGGGATAAAATATTACCTGGTTATACAGAAAGCACAGAGCAAAAAACTTTCATAACTCTAGAGATGACAGGAACATCTAGCAGCCTGGACAGTCACACAAGTTTCCACTGCAATTTTGGGTCATCTATCAGCCTGCAGGTCTAGAATATCTGTCAGATTTTTCTGTGTAGCTGGAATTTTTGAAGGACTATCCTACTTTTTCTTAGTAAAGTTCAGCAATTGCCTTATTTTGTGTCCTACCTGTCCAGTTTATTTGACAACCTATTTTCAGTGGTCATGACAAAAGCAGTTTTTGCCCAGTGGTTAATTTTTCACAATGAAAGAAAATTCTATATGCAGGTTCTTCAATGGCTATCCATTGAAGCCATTATCCATTTTGAAGTAGATTGCTCCTGCCAGGGGCAGACATATAGCACCATCATGAGGTGCCTTATGTAATTAAAATATCTTAATTATCATATTATGTAGGTCTCTGAAGTGTTTGAATACAATCTATATATCAAAAATATATATTTGACCTTGAAAACATAACAAACATGACTGCAAGTTTAATTGTTATAAAAGACTAATTGTTATCTTGTACTTATTAATAATACTAAATACTTTATAATAATAGCTTTCATGGACTAAAATTTTACATTACATTTTTAAATGAGCTGCATTGATATAATACTTTATAATATGTTGTAATAAAAATAATCTTAAATTTTTATCAATATACAAAAATACCTTAAAGAAGAGTAGAAACATATATAGATTAGGTTATAACAAAATAACCTTAAGTTTGCATTAATATACAAAAATCCACACCAATTAAAAATATTTGAAATTAATAGTTGCCTTTTATTTTAAAAGTAGATTCAATAATTTATCCTTATATCTCATCACTCCTACATCCTCCCAATTTTATTTTCAGAAAGATATCATTGACTCTAAGCTCTTTTTCTTAGTTTTCTTTCTAACCATGACCAAGAACAACTTACAACCTACCCACCTAAAAGGTAATTAACACCAACAATCCCCTGACTGGCCAAAAACCACCCACCCACTTTTTGAAAAGGTGGACATTGTGTTCTTAAAATTAGTTCTTGCTGTCTGGGAGCAATGACACCTTTAGAAAGCCCTGAGAAAATTGAGATAACAGTCGATTTCTAAGATAGCTAGCTGTACCATTTGTTGTTTAGTCTCTGTGTAACAGGAAAGTGCAGGGCTTATTTGAAATCACAGCTAGAATAGTCTCTATGGCTAGACACTCTCAGCTATAAGATTTGAAGTTGTTGTAGATGCAGATTTTTAAAGAAACTACAACAGAGGCATTCTGAGAGGCTGGACCACCTGGGCTCCTTGTCTTTGATGTTTGGTCCTTTTGTGTGTAAAACATATAAACTTTTAAAGGTAACATACACATTTGCATTAACATTACTATGCGATGTGTGGTGTGCACAAATCAGTTAAAGATGATTCTCTGTTCTATGTTTGAGCAGGCACATCTGTCAGCTTTATAAATACAATTGGACTGTAAAACCAAAAGTTAATATAAATCTTTATCTATGCCATATGAAAGGATGTCATGTAATAATAATTCAAGAGAACTCTGCAATTACCAAGATTTATCATATTTCATCCAACTCAGAGCTATTCACATGTCAAAGGATCAGCATATATATCACATATCTTGTTATTTTTTATGATTTCTTCCTTTATGTATACAGCCAAGATATTCACGAATTTTACCCCAGTCAAATTTATTAATTTTGAAGAAATCTATAGCATTTTCCCCACATAAACAAAAGCATAACCTCTACCTAGTGCAACATATTTCCTGACTACCACTCTGAAGTTAAGATATCCTTAAAATATATTGGCCACTTTAACTTAGCAGTTTGTCTACAATCCAGTGTCTCTCACCAGCTGCCATTTTTTGTTCATTATCATTTTTAAAAAATCAATATCAACAAAACACCATAGAGGATCCAGATGCCCTGTAGTCTTCCTATTCTTGTTTGACTTATTCTTTTTATATCACTCTTTCAATAAAGACTTTATATTTTTAAGATATTCTTTATGTGATTGTCTATGTCCATTTTATTTATTTTCTTTGGCACCTAAGCACATATTTTAAGCATACTGTACCTGTTTAGAAAAACTTAAATGGCTCTACTTAGCACATGATGCCTGTGGTTGTCCCCACTCCCTTAAAGTAGGTGAGAGCTGATCCATCTTGTACCTGCATGCCCCATCTTTGTGAAGTTTCTGAGCCCATATTGTGTCAGGTTTATAACTAGTCTCTCGCTGGTAGCATTCCATTCAAGTTCTATCCTGCATAGTAGGGCCTCTTAAAAGAGCCACACATTTGTATAGCATGAACAGGCTTCAGATCTGAGGTTTTCACAGTTATCCTGGGCCCTATGTGAATTTATGTGCCATACATTAGGAACCAAATATAGTGAGTCTTCCTTGGCAGGCTGTTTTTGGACCACTCTTAACCAGAATTGCAGTACCATATCTGATTTTTCTAGGGGAATAGATCTTAAATTAGATTGTAAAGCAGTTGATAAATCTATCACAACAACTCTACTATTGTATCCACAGATATATCATGCACCATAGGTAATTATTGCAGTTCAGAGTGCTCAGTTGGATAAGACTGTTGATAAATTTTCTCCCCAAGTAGTCTATAGAATATTTTCAGATACTATGAAAACAATCTAGGAAGAGGGAGATTCCTTATCAATACAAACTTGGTTTCTCCATGTGACCAACACTTGTGGTATTGAGCAATAGAATATTACCACCATGTTCTGTTGGGCAACTAAGAGCAATGAAATGGACTGAATTGTTTTGAGGGTCTCCAGAGTAACTATTGCCAACAACTTGAGGAGAGGTATACTACAAGTGGCAGTGTGCATTTGTTTGACATCTGTGGCTTCTATGAGGAACATTACACCCTGTTTAAGAGTAACTCCATTAAAACTTGTGTGTGTGTATGTATGTGTGTGTGTGTGTGTGTGTGTGTGTGTGTGTGTGTGTGTGTAAATTATATAAAGGTAGATCATGAAGTAAAAATATTAATAAGGATCAAGGGTTAAATAAGAAGTTTGGGAGGATAGAACAGAGAAAGGTAGAGTAATTAATAGTGAGAATGTTTTCAAAAGGCAAAAGTATATTTGATATATTTTAGGAGCACAGACTAATTAAATAGAGCTTAATATTCTGACTACTTGGAATCTCAATTCATATAAAGTTAATTTAAAATAAACATAAATGAAAAAATTGAAGCTTGACAGATTATTAAATGAACTTAAAGATTATTTGCTAGATATGACAATGATCTTGTTATAATAATCACAATATATAAATTACACAATAACCTTGTTATAATTATGATACAAATACAAATTATATACACACAGAGAGAAAAATGTTAAATAGCACATATATGATATATATTAGTAGGTTTATTCCTGGGGCCTGTGAACTCTCAAACCATGTGTTTTTAGTCAGATCTACAGTAAGAGACATATATTTCCCTAAGTGGAATAAATCTAATCAATATACCAGAACGCAACTAATCATTCAATTAGTGTCATGATTGTACCCATATGTGGGAGGTTGTGTTGTTTCATTTTAAATAATTGTCCCACCCACTGGTTTAATAAAAAGAGCTGATTGGCCAAAGGCAGGCAGAAAGTGTAGGTGGGGCTACCAGACTAAAAACTCTGAGAACAGAATGCCAGATCAGAACACCAGAGGGAATTCAGAGAGAGGCCCGGAAGAAGCCAAGGACAACTATGATGCCTTAAGAAAAGGTACCGAGCCCCATGGCTGAACAAGAGACATGGGTTAGAATAAGGGTAGAGAGCTAGCATGTGATATGCCTGGGCCTGAGGCTGATCAGCCAAAAACTATTGGAAGCTTCTGTGTGTCTCTGTGGGACTGTGGGACTGCGGGTCTGTGGGTCTAGACCTTGAGGTTAGGCCCTTAAGTCTGGGCCAGAAACCTTGTACTACACCCATAGGCCTATCTTGCTACATGGGTCATTTAAGGTACTTCACAGGTTCGGGATGTGTGTGTGTGTGTGTGTGTGTGTGTGTGTGTGTGTGTGTGTGTGTGTGTGTGTGTTTGTGTGTGTGTATACATATATGTAAATATATTTTGGAGAAGCCTAATAAAATGTTAATAAATTTAATGTCTGCAAAGGCTTGTGTGAAATATTCTAACATTAAAAGACAGTTGAAAATAAGAAAATACTAAAAAATAAATAAAGAGCAAAGAAGAAACAAGGAATAGAGGAGAACAAAGCTGATGAGAAATAAAGTAGCAAACAAACCTGGAAGACTTACATAGAGGTAGGGCTGAGTGATGTCTCCTATACATGTATGCTCATTAAAATCACAAAGTACTTATATATATTCATTGTTACTTTATTTTATGCACATAAACATTTTCCTGTATGTAAGTTTTTGTGGAGGTTAGAAGACAGCACAAGAACCCCTGAAACTTGAGTCACAGGTGGTTGTGAACCACCATGTGAGTGCTTGGAATCAAACCTGGGTTCTATGTAGGAGCAACATGAACTTTTAATCACCAGGCATCTCTGAATAAACACTTTTTATTATACATATGTATATATATGTATATAATTTTTATACATATATATGTATATAATTTTTATGTTTTTCAGTTTAGTGATTATGTTCTATTACATTATAAATAATTGTCCTGCCTACTGACTGGCCAAAGGCAGACAGGAAGTGTGGGTGGGCTACTAGATTGAGAAAACTCTGGGAATAGGAAAAGCAGAGAAAGAGACACCAGTGAAACCAGTAAAAAGGCCAGCATATGCAAAGGACAACTATGCTGCTTTGATAAAAGGTTCCAAACTGCATGGAAAAATAAGATAAGAATCATGGGTTATTTTAAGAATAAAGAGTTAGCCTTAAGATGATCAGCATAAAATTAATGTGTCTGTGTGTTTCTATGGGATTGTGGGTCTTCTGGTCTGGACCACAAGTCAGACAGGCCAGAAACTTCATACTTCATTTAGTGTTATGAATTAAACACAGGACTTTACAGATACTAAGAATGCATTCTATTACTAGTCTATTACGTTAACTTTTTTTTAGTATTTTTGTTATTGAAACTAGATTCTTCTCTCATAGAATACATCTCAATCACAATTTCTTCTTCCTCCACCCCTAAAACTTCCCCTTACCTCTTCTCTCCCCTGAATTCACTCTTCTTCTTTTCCTCTTCAGAGAGAACCAGGCTTCCAAGAGATGAGTCAAACAGGATAAAAACAAAGTACAATAGGACACGGGAAATGCCCTTATTTTGAAGTTGGAAAAAGTAACCCAATACAAATAAAAGAGTTGCAAGAGTAGGCAAAAGAGTCAGAGAAATATCCCTTATTGTTAGGAGTTTCATCTCTACAGTTTAAGAAGATATTCTGCAATCTATAAAAAGGGAAACCCAGACCTCAAACTAGCTGCAAAGCCCTTGACCTACAATCTGTCCCTACCTACACAATGTGCTGGGGCAATGGAGGAGCAGAACTTGTGGGAATGGTCAACCAATGTCTGGTTTAACACGATGTCATGAGAGGGAAGCCATGCCCTACACTGCCTGGAGGACCAGAAAAAGAAATATGCTTTTGAAGTGATACAAAGTTAAGAATCATCTTAAATAAAATAAGATACTTTAAAATGTTCCAAGTCATTTTGAGGAAATTCAACTGATTCCTTGGGGTACTCGCTCTCATTGCTGTGTCCTTTGCTGAACGAGGACAGTACTGTATGAGACAGTATAGACAGGTACTAACAAGTAGTAAATATCCCAGTGAACAGAGAAGTTAACACCAATGACAGCTCAGTTTCACTTTCTGGCAAGGCTAATTGTGGCTTAAAAGTGATAATGGGAAGTGAGAAGTCAATTTCATGATACAAAACGCTGACCACAGACATTGCAACTTTTATTACCGATTAAGAGTTTCTTTGTGAGAGAAAAAAGCCAGAGAAGCAGTGTCCATAGGGCTTATCAGGCTGTCTATGGAGGAAAAGGAAATACATGGATGACAGCAGGGCTGGGCATCATGTGGGCATGCCCCTACAATCAGGAAAAGAGTAAGTACTGAGCAGAAAGATAATAGTGGAGAAAAGAAGGAAGAGAAAGGACACACACACACACACACACACACACACACACACACACACACAAAAAGAAATAGAGATACAGGTGTGTGGTAGGGGACTTGGTGTCTTCTTTCTCCATGGGCTCTCTGTTCTAAGAAAATTGGAAGAGGCTATTCTACCACCAATTAATAACAATGCAAAGTGACTCAACTCTGCAAGTTCCCTAAGACAAAACTAATTAATACAAAAGAGAATTCAGATGTCTGAGTTCTGTGAAAAACTGACATTGAAATGACAGAAATTTTTAAACAGCATTGGATATTTCATAAATTATTGTTAAAACTGTCCAAGAACAAAATGATGATGGCTTGAATATAAGCTATTCTTTTCAAGCCTGTGAAGCTGCTTAATTTGCCTGTACCCTTTGGTAAGACATGAATCTGCAAAGAAGGATAGAATTCAACAGGTCCTCTCATAATTTTCATTAAGTAGGTTCTTTGTTTATTTTTTCCTGAATCTTATTCTTTCCTTAACAATATAATCGAGTGTCACTTTATACCTGTTCTATCCCATAATAGTAGTTGTCTGTGAAAGAAGACTGAACATACCTTAGGATACAACAAATGTAATTTCTTTTCTCTAAATATGTCTATGTTCTTTTTCTTAGAATTTAAAGGGCACATGATACAAAGCCATTTATTTCCATGTTCTTTGTACATTGGAAATTTATGTGCAATGGTGCCTAGAGGCTCTGCTTCTACTTAGGGGTAATAAAAATGTGGTAAGAGATGATGAGTTGAAGGATACATAACCACTTGCCTCCTTGTTCTATTCTGAAACATCACAGGTATGGTGTTAATGGGTGACAGTGGTGTGAGTAATTTTAAGAATAGAGAAACCAACAGCAGAATATCAAGTTTCTGAGAATGGGTCAGATGCCATAGGGAGGCAGACAGTATGTGAGAGTTCATCAAGAGGCAGAACGTTTCTTCTTCGAGGATTCAGACAAGGGTATAGCACAAATACTATCTGGTATATAATAAAGACTCTGAGCCAGATATTGTGGAAAAGCTGAAATATCAGAGATATAGAGAAACAAAGCACATCCGCATCTCACCTTTCAAGTCTTCAGCTCTTCAGATCTGTCTCCGCAAACGCTTCCCATTCCTAACCTCTTTTCCTTACTCCACCAAGGAAGTATCCGGGAAAGCTGAAAGTCTCCCTTCTCCCCCTCTGCCCAGCTATCTTAACTTTTTATTTCAAAACATCTAAAACTATGATTAAATGTATGGGTGATTCTTTGACCTTCAAGGCTTGGCTCTGTGGTTGATTCTCCTCTGATACTCCATACTAAGTTTATTAAATATATATTACTACACATGGGGAGGAAGGCTTCATAGCAAGAGTCTTTGATTTCTGGTCAGTAAAACAATGCTAGAGAATTCCAGGTAAAGAATGTTCCACTGGGGACATAAAAAAGAATGGAGGAATGCCACAGGTAGTCGAGATGTACTCATTAGTTGAATGTAGGCATGAGTCACTACCAGTATCCTTTTGGTGCCCAGAAACATCTGTTTATAGACTCAGAAATCCCCAAAATAGCCATGACAATGAAGTTAGAAAGGTTCATGAGCAGAGTTAGTGGGAACACACGATCGTTAGACTGACAGTGTGGAGCCTACATAGGACTATACTAGGCCCTCTGCATATGGGAGACAGTTGGGTAGTTTGGTCTGTTTAAGGGACCACTGGGATCTATTGATGGGAAAATGGAGGAGGACTTGATCCTGCCTTAACTGAATGTACTAGGCTTGGCTGACTCCCCATGAGATGCCTCACCTTTTTGGAAGAGGGGAAGGTTACTGTATGTGTGGGTGGGTGTGGGAGACTTGGAAGCATGAGAAGGGGATCTGTGGTTGGTATGTAAAGTGAATTAAAATTTTTCTTAAAAAATACAAATGTATGTAACTTGAACATTACCTCTGGAATGGTAATGGAATAGATACATGCTCATATGAGGCAACACTGTCATGTGACTAATAATTAATATTAATATTAAGGCCCAACTATGTATTTTGCAGTTTCTCCACTGTTACGTTGGTAACTTTTCATGCTATTTTCTTCAGTGAACACTCATATCCACAGCTGTTATTTCTACGGTAGGACATTTTTTTCACTTTCATAAAGTTGATGTGCTAACATAAATTATTTTAATTACTTTGAATATGATATTTGGGTATGTCCCATTCTGATTTTTATGCAATTCTGTATACAACTATTATGTGCTTTAGCATATTTCAGGGACGTATTAGTATATTTAAAGATAATTATATTTTTTATTTTTGAATAAAAATTTTACAACTTTGTTATAATGACTTCTTCGAGTTGACTCTTCATTTTATTTATCATCTTCCCAAATGCTGTGTTTGCTCTCATTTAAGAACATCATTACTGTGTTGCTAGTTGCTCCAAGTTCATCTTGAATTCCCCCTCGGTCTTAGAATCACTTTTACCCATTGATTTCTTTTCTGGAACATGATTAATAATCATGATCTAAATTCAGCTGTGGTGTAACACTCTCCTAGCATTCATCAACATCTAGGCTGATTCATTCCTATCATCAAACAAAACAAGACAAATTCTATACTGGGAACTATATGGCAATATTGAGATTCTTTTTCCTAAGACTTTTCCTAAACAGTGTCTTGTAGTAGTGAGGTTCTCGGCCCTGGGCAGCCAGAGGTCCGGAGACCCACAGACCTGTCGCCTGGGACCGCTTAGCCGCCCAGCCACCCAGCTTCCCAGAAACGACTCAGACGCTTCTATTAACTTCATGCTGTTTGGCCTATGGCTCGGGCACATTGCTAGCTAGCTCTTACATCTTAAATCAACCTATTTCTATTAATCTGTTGGCCACGTGGCCCCGGCCCGTGGCTTACCTGTGTTCCTTACATGTTGCTCCTTGGGCGGCTGGCTCGGTCTGCCTAACTCCGCCCTGCTTCTCCTACCTAAACTGATTTCTCCTCCCACTTCTTCTATGGTGCCCGCCATGACCCAATACAGCTCCTTTATTTAAAGATTGAGATTCACAGCATAAAGAAGGGCATTCCCACATCAGTGTCTCATAATGATTTTGTCATCTGTGAACTTTTTCTTTTTAAATGAGTGTTATATTAAACTATTTATATTCTAAACCTTAAAATGCCTTCTTAGGAAAAGATAATTTATTTCATCAGCAAAAGGTATTTTAATAATAAAAGTATATGTAATCATCTGTGAGTGATATGACCCCAGCTGGAAATGAGGAAAATTTATTACAAAATGGTCTTTTATTGTCTTTCTAGTTTAAAGTCTTAAGTGTCTTTCTCTATAAATGTTTATTTGTGATGCTCTTGGTTCAAATGAAATAATTTGTTTTTTGACACATTTTAACATGTTATTTACTAACATTTTTTCCTTACATGAAATTTGTTCAATATAGAAATTAACTCTTTTATGCTCGGTTTTAGTTGTATTAATTTATGACTGAAAAAATATCCAGTGATTGATTATACCTTACCTAATGGTTTATTATTGTGTACAATCTTTTTGATAAAGCATTCAAGTATGCTCCTGTGCCAAGTTACTCAGAAAAATGGGGAAAAGTACCACTGAAAGTCCAGGAGTTCAAAGACAACCTTACAAAATAATAAGAATATCTTTTTTAAAATATCCTAAGACAAATGCAAGCAATAACATTTTTTAAAATCTCACAAAATAGAACAATGTCAACAACAAAAAAAAACAAAATAAAAAATTAACTAAATATAACTAGCAACGGATTTCTTCCTTATCCTTTCATTTCCAAACACTATTAGTCGTTATATTTGAAGAAGGAAATTGAGATTAAGAATTAAAGTAAAACAGAGTTAAATCATTTGAAATAAAACAACCAGAATTATATAAAATATTTCTATTTCTTTAATAATCTGTCCTATGACCTATGATAAATTTACAAATTAAATATAACTTAGTGTTCAAGCATGACTTAATGTTGATATCATTAGTATAAAATATACATGTGTTTGTAGCCACAAATCCAATATGAATAATGAAGAAAAATTGATATATTTAGGTTAACGATTTCAAGGTAAGCCAAGAAAGGAAATGTCTGACCAATCTCAGAAAATGAGTATTGTTTAAAGGTTAAAGGATTTATAATTTCTCTTCCCCTCTTCCTATGTTTCATTTTATCTGTATTTCATGAAACCAGGTGCAGAAACTATAGCAATTAATATCAACCTGAATTTGATATTTTATTCTTCAGCATTTCATAGAATTATGTTGACTTGGTAATTTGATTGCTATGCAGATATGAACGGTACTGATTACATTAAAATATGTAAAGGAAATGAGGAAATATTATCAGACAACATGCAAAATGGTACTTCTTTCCTGTTTAGCACATCCTCCGTGAGAGGGAGACTGAGTGGTAAGCATCACGAAAGCTCTTTAAAGTGTTTTCTGTGGGCGCATGTTTCCTGAATTAAGAATGCAAGCTTAATACTTTCAACAGGTTTTCACTGCTATTAAAACTGAAAGCATCTGATGTCTTACTTTAAAAGTAGTTTTGAATGTTTGTGTAAATTTATAACTTCACTTGCTACTGGGATAGAGAACATATTAGGAAATAATAACACAGGGCTCGAGATGGCTCACTGAGGAAAGTCAGGGAAGAAAGGGCAGGAATATGTGTTATGGGATATTTGATCAAACTGTGTGAAAGTTGTGTGTGACTTTTTTTTTTTTTTACCTTGCCTGCCAAGGCACCTCCTGATTGATTTAATAAAGAGATGAATGGTCAGTAGCTGGGCAGGAGAGGATAGGCAGGACCAGTGAGCAGAAACAGGAACTCTGGAAATAATCTGAGGCTCATGGAATTAGCCAGAAAGACAGAAAAGTATGGAGGAGAGGTAATGAACCACGTGGCAGAACACTGATTAATATAAAAAAGTTAATTTAAGTTATAAGCAGTAGCTGAAAACAAGCCTAAGATAAGACAAAGCTTTCATATTTAGTAAGAAGTCTCTATACCATTATTTGTAGGTGGCAGTCCTAAAAGATTCTGGCTACAAATCTAGAAGCAGGCAATGTTACAGAAGCCATGATGGAATGCTGTTTACTAGCTTGCTTTTCAAAGCTTGCTCAGTCTACTTTCTGATAGTAACTAGAACCAGGAGCCCAGGATGGCACTGCCCACAGTAAGGTAGAACTAACCAAATCAATCATCAGTGCTTGTCCATGGGCCAAGTGAGGTTTCCTCTTTGCGAATGACTTTAGCTTATATCAAGTTGACATAAAACTATTCAGGATGTTATTCAAATCTTTATCTGATGACTCAGAATGAGACCAGGACAAAAGGAGAAGTAACCATATTTAATTTTTAATAGACTTTCATATACATTGTACATTGCTATTCCTCACTCCCAAATTTTCTTGACCATTCTTCATTCCTGTATCTTGCTGTATCTTCCAACATTTCTAGAAAACAATTGCTCTTCTAACTTCTTGTAGTCTACAAAACAGATAATGATATTTTTGTATTTATTTCTGCCATCACTCTTTTTTGTTTCTCCTTCAAGATTTCCTTACTTTTTCCTCCATATTTCTAAATCACTTGTTTTTTGAATTCTTCTGTATGCATGTGTTTCTGTTTGTGTTTACACATAAGTTTCATGTATGAAATAAACATGTCAAATTTGGCTTTATGAGTCTAGCATATTTTACTTAACATAATAACCTCTGGTTAAATCCATTTTTCTTAAAATGACATTATTTCATTTTTCAAGGCCAAACAATATCAAATTTTCTTCATTCATTTGCAGATGGACATCTAGAGTGACTCTATATCATGAGTATTTTGAATAATGAAAAAACACAGATGAGCAAGTATCTCTGTGGTAGGGTCCTTTGTCTGTATACCCAGAAGTAGTCTGTGTTCTAGCTAATAATATGATAGTTCTTTTGCTCCATGTCCATGGGTCTCTCTCTCTCTCTCTCTCTCTCTCTCTCTCTCTCTCTCTCTCTCTCTCTCTCTCTCTCTCTCTCTCTCTCTCTCTCCCTTTCTCTGTTGCATGAATAAAGGAAACTCAGGGCAAGATCTCTGGGACAGGCAGAGATATTAGAGAAGAAACTCCACAGTCAGATCTCACCAAGCTGTCTTCCAGCTTCCTAGGCCTCGCTCCTCCTGGTTCTTCTGCCTGCTCTTGTCTTTCTATGCCTGCCTTAAATACTTTCTTTGCTCATTCAAGGCGTGGCCCCCACTGTCTACATGGGAGCCTGGAATTCCTTCTGTAAACTAAGATGACCTGGAACTCAGATTGGATTAAGGGTGTAGGTGACCACTCCCTGGATATTGGCTGTGCTGGGATTAAAGGTGTGAGTTACCACTGTCTGATTCTTTTAGAGTGACTGACTGACTGACTGACTGACTGACTGACTGACTGACTGTCTGAC
The DNA here is from genome assembly GCA_033318265.1 of Phyllotis vaccarum. Lineage (NCBI taxonomy): Eukaryota > Metazoa > Chordata > Mammalia > Rodentia > Cricetidae > Phyllotis > Phyllotis vaccarum. The sequence continues at coordinate 14,443,405 of JARWLC010000011.1, read as the reverse complement.
TGACTGACTGTGGGTAGATCCCTCTGATATCTCAGACTGTTTTGTATCATATTTGAAACATATCCCCACATTTATCTCCTCTCCCTCTCTCTTCTCTTCTGTTATCCTTTCTTCTGTTCTCTCCTCTTCTCTCTCTCTCTCTCTGTTTTGAAATAACCACTAACTGGTTCCCATAGCACCTAAACGACTTTGCATTCTCACCATCAATACATTGTTCTCTTCCCTCACATCTCTACTAGCATGTGTAACTAAGTACATAGATCACAAATAACTGCACCACCTCCACTCCAGTCATCATAACTTAGAAAATAGATAATACGCAGCAGTTTTGAAATTTACAGTAAGGTTTCTAAATATCAAAGGTAGTGTTGATGTTATTTTCAGGGGCAGGTAGAAGGAAGGCACAGTGATTAACATGGTCTTTATCAATGATTCAACAGCTGGGAAGCACATGGAGTTACTAGGTTTTTTGACCCAGTAGTTTCGGGGGGTTTTGTTGTCTCCATCTCCCATCTTGCTGTAGGCATGTTAAGCATAAAAATGGATATTACTTAACACAACCTACACAGGTTCTGGGGATTTGAATTACAGTCAAGCACTTTACCCACTGAATGATTTCCTTAGGCATATAGCTATATTTTATTTAATTAGTTTTACCTCATAATCTCTGTAGTTGATGAAAAGTCCCTTTCATTCTCTCCTAATCAGGGAATAGTCATGTGACAACCATTTCCAAACTGGGAAAACATGGTGTTCAGGTCACTCCTGGGGAATTTCAGTCTTTAGAAAGGATAGTTTTCAGTCTGTTCTGCAATGAAGCTCATCACCTGTCATCTGACAGTACTTTTTCTTGAATAATTCACACATCCATCTTGCTGGGATCATAAATTACAATCTCCTTTCTTCTGAAACATGACAGGCAATTAGATATCATCTAACATCCGAGCAGTTAACTTACTCCCCAGAGATTTTTCTGGACTACTCTCAATTATCTCATAAGGAAATTGATAAAGATTTTTTTCTTTCTGTAACAGAATTCACAAAAGTCAGGCTTGTTTATCACTGAGTACCCATTCACTTGCTTTTACAACCTATTATATTTTTTGGCCATATAGAGAGTCCATTGGCCAAACATGGCTATAGACTACATTAACCATTGCTATTATGAATCAGAATATATTTATGTATGTATTATATATTTATAATATATATAATTTATGATTTGTGTTGAAGACCTATGTTAAAAGACTTTATACTGATTATTGAGACAACACTTTATGCCTCAAATAAAACAATGAAAGTTTACTATTCTATTTTTTATTGGGCTGAGAATTTCATTTCATCAGTGCTGCTCATGTCACATGTTTATTAATGAGTGTTGCACTATAAAATCAGTTACATTGGAGGAGTAAGGATGTGCTGCTCTCTCATAAGGTCTCCGTTCTCTGAGGTTACCTTTAAATAGGAGGCTACTATCACTGCCTCCACCTGCTTGACACCAAATGAAACTCACTGAAAGAAACTTTCCTTTTTCCCTAGTTTTGATACGTTTTTCAGCTGATATCCAATTTGTTTCTAACTTTCTATTGGTATCTAAAAGCTCTCATACGTTGCTGTCATAACCCTTTGACCTTATCTGTTTCTCCAAGGACTGTGCTGACGATCTATTTTGTAGGGATTTAATAAAGTTTCAGATGTTTCGAAGATATCAGAGGGAATCTACCCACAGTCTATGTGGGGGGTTAGTAAAAGCTCCAGAAGTTCCAGAGCTCTAACCACAGTCAGTCTAGGAAAATCAGAGTGGTGATTCAAACCTTTAATCCCAGCACAGGGAGTATCCTGGGAGTGGTGACCTACACCCTTAATCCTAACTGAGTCAAGGTCACTTCAGATTACAGAAGGAATTCCAAGATCCCAAGCAGGTGTGGTGGGGCCACACCTTAATTACTGAAAAAATACTTAAGATGGGATTCAAACACAGAGAAAGCTATTCCAAGGGAATTTAGGCTGAGGAAGCTATAAGACAGCTGGGTAAGATTTGAATGTGGTGTTTATTCCATCTAGTATCTCCAACTTCTTCAGAGATCTATCCCTGAGTCTCATTCATTTGTAGGACAATTGGCATCCAACTTTAGGGCATGAATTTCTCTCCTCCCCTACCAAAAAAACCACACTTGCCAGCCAGAACAACACTTGGCCGGAGCAGTAATTACTATCGGCTAGGCTTTGCATTCAGGGTCAGCCTCCAGTCTTAGGCAGACCGGCCACACGTGTTTCTGTTTTACCCTCATCTGGGTAAGTCTTTCTCCTGGTGAGTTGTTTCTTTTTCCTTTTTGGACCTCTCCTTGGGTTGCTATCACACTAGGTAGCTGCCCCACTTCACAATCATCAACGGACAATAACAGTAAGTAACTCATTTTTTTTTTTTAAAAAAAAAAAGAGGGAATTTGTTTAAAGCAATGGAGGGTGATTGGTCTTACTGTAACCTCCCATTAGATGATTTGATATTAAAACCAGTAAAGAAAAACATAGATAAGATAGATGGAAATATAATGTTTATTATACTATTCACTATGAATATTTATTGTTTGATATCACAGAAAAAGTTGACTAATGTAAATCCAAAGAAAAAGGTCTTTAAAAAGCCTGTTGAGAGAGAACACAAAGATGCTCAAATTCAAACAGGAATATGAAGAACCAAATTCAGCAAGGTCATCTAAAATTAGACAAAAACAGGCAACATTATTATGTCCAGTAACCTTTAAAAAAATGAAGGATGAAAAAGATGAAAGAGAAGCTAGCTGGGCTCCAGTAAAAATATTAGAATTATGGAGAGTAAAGGAAGCAATTGTATCATATTGGATGCATTCACCATTTGTAAAGCAAATGCTGAACTCCTGGTCATGCTATAACCGGGTCACCCCTAAAGATTGATTGGATATGGTTACAACTGTTCTTGAGGCAGGGACATTTATGCAATTCAAGTCATGGTGGAGAGAGGAGGCTAAAACAATAGAACAAAGAAACAGGGCCAGAGGCATAGAAGTCTCTCAAGACCAACTCCTTGAGGAAGGAGATTATGCCAATGTTGAAAGGCAGTCATTATACAGTGACCATCTTCTGGATTTATGTTGCATGGCAGCTTTAAATGCTTGGGACCGTATTGAAGAAATAGGAAAAAAAAGTGAAACATTTACAAAAGTAATTCAAAGTCCCAAAGAAACTTTTACAGATTTTTTTGCACAGATGAACCACAGCAGTAAACAGAATGGTAAAGGACTCAGAAGCCAGACGAATAATCATTGAATCACTGGCTTTTGAGAATGCCAATGCACAATGTAAAAAAAAAAAAAAACTTAGACCTTTAAAAGCAAGGTCAGCACCTTTGGAGGATTGGATTCGTGAGACAATTAATATGGAGTCTTATGACAGTGATGATAACTGGGTAGGAGAGCTTATTTCAAGAGGTATGAGAAAAAAATCAAAATGTCAAATGTTATAATTGTGGAAGGGAAGGTCACATTAAAAGAGATTGTAAACAAGGCATTCCCAAGAACAATGCTTTTGGTATGAATAATCCCAAGAGAATACCCCTCCCTTCTGGAATATGCAGAAGGTGTGGAAAAGGAAGACATTGGACTAATGAATGCAGGTCAACAAGAGACAGACAAGGGAACTTTCTGCCCTTGAGAAATGCTCAAAAACCCCTAGGTCAGGTAAATTTCTGCTCTAGGGAAACGCCCCAAGGGGGCTTTCAAAAGCCCCCATATCAAGTCCAATCTAGTCTTACCCTGCCATTGTGGAGGAAACACCTTCCCAGAACAATTAAAAAGGTTAAAACCCATTTTAAAAAGACACACTAACTGGAATAATAGAAAATTTACAGAAAAAGAAAAAAAATTAGGAAAAAATATAAAGCAAATATTTTGGCAAACTTCTATCAATGAGCAAAGGCCAAAATTAAAAGTACAGATAAATGATGTTATTATTGAAGACTTATTGGACATGGGTGTGGATGTATCCATAATTTCACCTGAGTCATGGCATCCAAGTTGGCCCCTACAGGAGTTAATGTTTAGTTTGGGGGTATTAGGTCAATATTCCAGGTAAAACAGAGTGCAAGATGGCTTGAATGTATAGGACCAGAAGGAAAGAGAGGAATAATAAAGCCATATGTGGCTGATATTGCTATAAATTTATGGGGAAGAGATTTACTGCAACAGTGGAACCCGCAGATTAATATTCCTCCAAATACAGAAATAAGCCATGATCTAATACATGGTTCCAGAAGAAATATCAGAAGATATTATGAGAAACAGTCACAGACCATTCAGGTTATAGAGAAACATGGCAAAACAGCTGCTGATTTTTCAAAACACCCACAGCACTACCTCTAAAATGGCTAACAGAGAAGCCTATATGGGTTTATCAATGGCCTCTAACAAAAGAGAAATTGCAGGCCTTAGAGCAGCTGGTACAGGAACATTTAGGTGCTCAGCATATAGAAGAATCAACCAGCCCTTGGAATTCTCCTGTATTTGTTATTAAAAAGAAATCTTGAAAGTGGAGAATGGTAACAGACCTAAGGGCAATAAACAAGGTGATCCAGCCAATGGGCTCTCTACAATCTGGGATTCCTTTGCCTTCTCTATTACCTAAAGAATGGCCTGCTATAGTTATTGATTTAAAAGACTGTTTTTTTTTTTAACAATAACTTTACAAGAACAAGACAAAGAAAAATTTGCCTTTACAGTGCCCACTTATAATAATTCTCAACCTGTAAAGAGATTCCAGTGGAGGGTCCTCCCTCAAAGAATGCTGAGTAGTCCTACTATGTGCCAGTATTTTGTTCAAAAGCCAATAGAACAAATATGCAAGAAATTCCCACAATCTATAATTTATCATTACATGGATGATATCTTGTTGGCCGATTCAAATATTGATACATTGGAAAAACTTTTTGAAGAAGTGAAAAGAATTTTGCCTGCTTGCCCCCCAAAAATACAAAGAGGGGATTCCATTAATTATTTAGGCTATAAAATAGGTCAACAAAAAATTAGACCCCAAAAGGTACAGATCAGGAAAGATAGATTAAAGACACTTAATGATTTCCAAAGACTACTAGGACACATCGCCAACTTACGACCAACTATTGGACTTAATAATGATGAACTAGATAATCTGTTAAAAACATTGAATGGTGACAAGGACTTAAATAGTCCAAGAGAGTTGTCACCTGAAGCTGAGAAAGAACTGGCTTTGGTGGAAAAAAAAATTACAAGAGGCACATGTGGATCGTGTGGATCCAGACCTTAATTGTATTCTAGTTATCTTGCCCTCTAAGCATTCTCCTACAGGAATTTTAATGCAAAGGGAAAATGTTATATTGGAATGGATATTTCTTCCACATAAACCGAGTAAGAAGTTAAAGACATATGTGGAAAAAATTTATGAACTTATTTTTAAAGGAAAATTAAGACTTCGTCAATTGACAGGAATAGACCCAGCAGAAATTGTGGTACCTTTAACTAATGAAGAAATTGACCAATTATGGGTAGAAAGTGAACCTTGGCAAAGAGCCTGCAGTAATTTTTTGGGAGATATTAACAAAAAATATCCTAAAAGCAAAAGAATTAAATTTATAAAGAAAACTGATTGGATTCTCCCTCGTATTGTACGAGATAAACAAATTTCTGGAGCTCCTACATTTTATACCGATGCAAACAAATCAGGAAAGGTTGGTTACCAATCAGAACATCTAAGTAAAGTGATTCAAAGCCCTTATATTTCTGTTTAAAAGTCAGAATTATATGCCATCGTGATGGTGTTAATGGACTTTACAGAACCACTTAACATAGTCACTGACTCTCAGTATGCAGAAAGAGTTGTTCTACATATTGAAACAGCTGATTTTATTACTCATGAATCAGAATTAACTTCATTATTTATTCAGTAACAAGGAATAATCAGGACTAGAAATCATACCTTCCATATAACACATATTCGATCCCATACAGGTCTGCCAGGTCCTTTGGCACAAGGTAATGATGAAATTGATAAATTATTAATAGGAAATGTACTAGAGGCCTCAGAATTTCATAAAAACATCATGTTAATTGCAAAGGATTAAAAAAAAAGACTTCTCTATCACTTGGGAACAAGCTAAAGAAATTGTAAAAAGGTGTCCCACCTCTTTCTATAACCAAACTCCATTGCCAGCAGGAACTAATCCTAAAGGTATACATAGAAATGAAATCTGGAAGATGGATGTATTTCATTGTACAGAATTTGGGAAATTAAGATATGTCTATCATACAATAGATACATTCTCAGGATTTCAATGGGCAACTGCTTTGAGTTCAGAAAAGGCTGATTCTGTAATCACACATTTGCTAGAAGCTATGTCCATCATGGGAATACTTGCACAAATAAAGACTGACAATGCTCCAGCATATGTCTCTACTAAAATGAAATGATTTTTTGCTTATTATAATATAAAGCATATTACAGGAATACCATATAATCCTACAGGGCAAGCAGTCATAAAGAAATCAAATCGAACTCTAAAGGATATGTTAAATAAACAGAAAGGAATAACAAAGACCCCTAGAGATAGACTACATAGTGCTTTGTTAACTTTGAATTTTCTCAATGCTAATGACAAAGGAACAACAGCTGCTGAAAGGCATTGGACCATAGAAAAAACAGCTGAACTAAATCAGCCTATTTACTTCAAAGATGTACTAACCTCTGAAGGGAAGCCAGGCTATGTGCTCTGTTGGGGAAGGGGTTTTGCATTTATTTCCACAGGTGAGGAAAAGATATGGATACCATCAAAATTAATAAAGACTCGAATGGAACCAGAGACAGTTCATGAAACTAAGAATTGATAGCTCATCAACCTATATTACAATTCTTTCAGTAGTAAATAAAAACAAAGGGTTGGGGCAGGTTTCTGTTTTTGTCTTTACAGGAAACTGGAAAAACCCATCTTCAAGAAGTCAAAAGGCCTTGGACATCCAGACATCTAAAGCAAAAAGAGGCTATCCAGGAAAATATGCAAACAAAAGAATATGGTAACTATTGGTACCAGTATACTTGATAGGGGAAAATCTCATTACTTAACCTTTACAAAATGTTTTATTGTTATATGTTTAGTTTCCTGTACATTGTGTTCGTTTTTTAGTCTCTTATCAGTTTTCTGCAGTGATCCAGGACAAGGCCTAATTGCTAACTTGAAATATCCAAAAGAAAGATGGGGCCCCACAACGATGGTTTCACATGAACTCTGACAAAGCCACTAGGCTGACAAACACCAATCAAAGATCAGATTTGGACTACAAACTGCTCAGAAAAATTTTGTAGCAGCTCGATGAGATGAACCATCTTCACAGACCACTATGGCCAGGACTTGAGACAAGCTGTGTGCTTTCCAGTTGTGCAGAAACTAGACAACAAATGACACAGCTAATTATTTCAGGACTTGACATTTAACAAAACTTTTCTTTTCAGGATCCCCAAAAGATGCCATCACTCCCAGTCAGCAGGAAGTAAACTTAAGAACACAGTGCCCACACTCCCAAGTGGTGGTGGTGGGGGGTTGGTTTTGGTTCCCAAGTGGTAGGGTGGCTTAGTGTTGGTTGTCCAATGGGTTATGGATGATTGTCATTGTTTAGGTTAATTGGTTAAAAATTGTTCATGGTTATGGTTAGAAAAAAGTTAAACACGAATGATTAGATTCACAATTTGTGTTTACAAAAAATATAAGGAAAAAGGGGATACAGATATATAGGATATAAGGATAGATTATGGAATCTTCTTTTAAAAGGATTTGCTAGCTTTAAATATTTTGCATTGCATTGGTTTTCTGTATACAAATTGTGTATCTTGAGGTTAATTGTTTCATTGTACAAAAATTTCTATGCTTGTTTCAGGTAGTATACTTAATCAGTTCATCTAACATTGTAATCCAAATTGCTAGTCCATGAAAGTTTTTATTTCCAATTAATTAGAATATAAAGCAATGCAAGTCAGTAGTTAGACATTACATTCAGACATAGTCATGTTAGATATGTTTTCAAGGTGAAACAAATATATTTTAGATAAACAGGTCTTCTTCAAAAATTTCAGAGATCCATAGAATATGGCATTTAAAATATTTTTAGAACTTAAAGACTTTTCTGGACAGTGAGACAGGTATGCTCCTGGCAGCCCCAATATACTTCAAGATAAAAAAGGCCTTGAAGAAACTCCATATGAATTCTACTTTCCTTGTGGCAATGGTTAGTCATTGGACAAGAACCTGTCCCTGTATTGACTGCTTGACCGTGTGCTATTTGAACTGGAAATGCAGGTTCCCTCAGAAAGTGACCTTTGAACTTTGACAGAACAAGCTGAGATGGTCCTTCAGGTTCCCGTTTTTTCAGAGAAAACTGACAGAGATGGCCCGTGGATGGTGTGAGTCCAGTAGAGGCCCCTAGCACTGGGCCTGGATTTTCCCGGAGTCAAGGTGCTTGGGAATGCAGTCCAAAGTGGTGGTAAACTCCATCTAAAGCTAAATACCGGCATGAGACCAATAACCAACAAGTATCGCAAGGGAAAGTTGAAAAGAACTTTGAAGAGAGTCTTCAATCTTCAGGACACAAGGAGAAATGACTGAACTACCCCAAAATGGACAGAGCAGATTTTCTGCTTCATTGAGATGAAAAGAGACTCTGGGCCTGTAAGCTGAAGATGGATGCCCCAACTTTATAAAGGAACTTTGGGTGACTGTCCAGGCAGATAGGTGTCATCTCTGTCATTTGTAGTTTTTGGAAGTTGCTTGTACTTCCTAGGTATTTGGGTAAATATTATTTCCTTCTTGGGTCTCTGAGGTAGTTGAAGATGAGATAGTTATAGTTACAGTTTTCTAATAACAGTTTTAGAAAAGGAACTTTGAAGTTTAAGTTTATAAGTTTAAGAGACATCAAAATAATAGGATAATTAATGAAATATTTTCTTAGAATTGTCCATTGTTAATGGACTGGACATTACTCATTTATTGTTTGTATATATTGTATATAATTATTGTACCTATTGTATATTGTTTTTCTTATGTTAGCTATCACCTTCTTTTTTTTTAATTTGACACAAAAGGGGATATGTGGGGATTTAATAAAGTTTCAGAAGTTTTGAAGATATCAGAGGAAATCTACCCACAGTCTATGTGGGGGGTTAGTAAAAGCTCCAGAAGTCCCAGAGCTCTAACCACAGTCAGTCTAGGAAAATCAGAGTGGTTATTCAAACCTTTAATCCCAGCACAGGGAGTATCCTGGGAGTGGTGACCTACACCCTTAATTCTAACTGAGTCAAGGTCACTTCAGATTATAGAAGGAATTCCAGGCTCCCAAGCAGGTGTGGTGGGGCCACGCCTTAATTACCTAAAAAATACTTAAGATGGGATTCAAACACAAAGAAAGCCATTCCAATGGAATCTAGGCTGAAGAAGCCATAAGACAGCTGGGTAAGATTTGACTGTGGTGTTTATTCCTTCTAGTATCTACAACTTCTTCAGAGATCTGTCCCTGAGTCTCATTCATTTGTGCGACAATTCTATTTAGACTAGTTATTTCTCTTTCTGTGGTCTTCATCACCATTGCCCTAAAGAATTAATTGCCAGAGCCATCCAGCATCATGAGGCCCAGGTGCCAGGAGGGCAGCTACAGTTCTGCTCCAGGACACTTGTTCCAGGCAGGCAGTGGTCAACCACTAGCAAATCCTTCCCCTCACTATCACTTGAGAGAGAGGACTTAGCACCCTGCATGGGCAGTACAAAAAAGCTGACCTGTTGATGGATGAGGGGAGCAGGTGATCTGGCCCTGCAAATAGGTATTGTCACACTCTTCATCTGTCATATGGTGGAATGGGTGAGGGAGAGAAGCCTTCCCCCGTCTTCTTCCCATCACTGGTAGGAGAACTGCTTCTGAGCCTATGAGAATGGGAAAGCTGGCCATATCCCTCACTAACTGCTGCACTAAGGAAGGTGTGCCCTGCACCTCATCTTGGCAGCACACTAGAGATGGCCTTATTGGCAAAGGAGCAGGTGAGCCAGGCCTGATAACATGAGAGCAGAAGAACTAACTTCACCCCTCCTCATCTGCCATGTAGTGGCACAGGGAAGAAAAATATGCCCCCTTTGCCTCTTGCTACTTTTGGCATGTGGGAGAGCTGGCCTTGGTGAGTTGGGAGGTGGCACTTGAGAGAGCAGGCCTAGCACCTAGCCTAAGAAAAATAGTAGAGCTGTCCCAGTTATTGAGCCTGTGGATGAACCTGTACTGAGGGAATGAGAACAGCAGAGTTGACCCTGATGCTTGCTGCCTGCTGCAGTGGATGAGATAGCAAGGGCAGTGCTGGAGAGCTCATCCTGGAGGTGGTGGTGGTGATGATGATGATGATGATGATGATGATGATGATGATGATGGAAAGCTGGCAGGCTGACCAACCCAGTTACTCCCAAGCATAGAACTAGGGCTATGAGTTGGTCCACCCAATATGCACCTCATCTATGATCTGCTGGAGCACAAAAAGAGGCCAATATGCAGATCCAAAGCTGCAGGATCTCCATAATACAAGGAAACAATAGGATATCCAGGAGGAGTGCCAGTGAGGGCCCAGCATTGAGTGTATAGCAGAAGCCAGAGGCCTCAAACCAGATGATTCACTGCAGTGAAAACTTACAAGTAAGAACAAACAATCGTACAAAGAAAAAGTCTCAGTGTGGAAGCTGTAATGAGACAAAGTGAGTCTCACAATGTACCCTTTAGTTCATATATCTTTACTTGTAAGTTATCTGAAAAGGAGGGATGGTAGAGAGGAACTGAAAAAGATAGAGGAAGGGAGAGTATGATCAATATATATTATGTAAGAAAAAATACCTATTTTTAATAAAAGGGAAATATTGAAACCTAGCACAGAGACAACTTCAAACCCATTTGGAATAAGCTCATATGAGATATTTACTGCACAAAGAGCAATTGCATTTGGAAAAGGAAAATAAATTCACCTTCAGTGAGATAAAACAAGATCATCCACCACTTCATAGCACTTTTGCTATATTAATAGATGACAACACATGTGAAGACATAGAAAATCTGGTATGTAACAGAACAGTGGACAAAGAGAGGATACAATATTGATAAAAATCTTGGGACCAGGTTAGAGTGCCCTAAAGTAATGCCACACACTTACACACTTACTGGTTTTAAAAGGAAAACAATGTTTATTCATATCTCTAGATTCCAGAAGTCCAAGTTCAAAATTCCAGTCTGTCTGTTCCTTTGGAGGCCTTCCTCTTATATGTCACAAGGCCGCCATCTTTCATAAACACATGATAATGTGGCAAATCTGAGTGCTTCCTTAAAGGGATCCATTTCTACTGGATCAAAATCCCACTCTTAGGACTTCACTTATCATTAATTACTTTCATACAGTTTCTCTATCCAAATATTGGCAGATTGGTGTTTTGGAGTTTTAACATAATTTGAGTGGGGGGACCCAAGCATTCAGTCTACAATGAACAGAGTAAGGCTGATAGAAGATCACAAAATGGTAGAGGTTGACATGCTTTGTAGTATTGATTATGACTATGATGAAATTCAACAGAAACTAAAATAAATTAAAATGTGCAAAACCTTGAATAGGTGTGTTTCCAAAGATGATGTGCAAATAGTCAAAAGCATATGAAATGGTTTCCACATCCTGATGCACTAGGGACAGACATAACAGAGCCACCATGAGGTACCTCCTATGTATATTAACAGGGAAGGGCAGAAGTAAGGAGAAATCACTGGAAAGCATGTGGGTAAACTGGAAATATTCTGCCATACTCAGGGGAAATTGTTACTACAACTGTAGAAAATAGAATAGTTATTGAAATATAATTGTCATATTCTATAGATTATATAGTAATTCTACTTGCCACAATACCACAAAAAATAAAATCAAAGTCATTAGGTGATATTTGCCTACTTGTGTCCTATGCAGCATTAGTCACAAAAGCCAATAGGTAGAGGCAATGTTGATATCCATAAATAGAGACATAGGATAAACAAAGAATGGTATGCACTTATGATGGGATATTGTTTATCCCTAAGGTGCAGGAGACTTTGACACCTGCTTCAGTGAGAAACAATCTTAAAGACATTATACTAAATGGAATGAAACAGTTAAAAAGAGCACAGCCAGAGGTACACTCATATGGTCCTCAGAGCATTCAGATTCATACACATGGAGGAGAACTGTGATGACTAGGTGTGGAGGGAGCTATAAAACTAGGCACTCACATCTAAACAGGAAATAGTGTTTCAGCACAGAGAGATAACACATTTTGGAGATTATGACTGGCGATGGCTGCACAACCATGGGGATGTGGCTAAATGTCACTGAAATATAATCATAAAATAATTAAAATAGTAATTTGTATGTTTTTCTAGTTTAATATAGTTAAAATTTAAATTATTAGCATCATATGTTATTTATGAGAAGAATTCATCACAAAGAAAAATGTATGTAGTTTTTAAAAATACAACATGCATTCAATGAGTGGTGTTTTTAACAGTAGTTTTAAAACACCTTAGAGTTGTGATGGGCATTTCAAGCCTGAGAAACGTAATGTGAAGGAGGTATAACACTCTAAAGCTGAATTGGAAACGTTTTCAGCTTGTCTGCAAATACTAAACACATTATAAAGATGATTAGTAGCCGCTTTTAGAGAATTATTGTTATTTTATCCTATGTTTGCCTGCAAACTTTTCTGTGTACCATATGCTTGGCCAGTGCTTTGGAGTCCAGAAGAGGTTGTCTGGATCTTAGAATTAAAATGACAGAGTTGTGTTAAGATTCAAATTCAGGTTCTCTGGAAAAACAGCTAGTGATCTCAACTCTGACCTATTTCTCCAGACCCTGATTAAACAACTCTATAAACAGATTGAAAACCTCCAGAAACTACTTAGGCTTACCTCAGTAACACCACTATCAAGTTATGTTAGCAAAGCACAGGAAACATCTCTCCAACATCAAGAGAAATAATTAAACAGCTGCCACAATATCCCAACTGCAGCTGCAGGAACCAGCAAGAAACAGTATGATGCCAAGTGTCTTGGTGAAAGTGTGCCAGCAAAGAATGATGTGTCCAGAAAGGTGAGAGAAATATAAAGAAATTGATCAGAAAAATTGAAGTTAAGGTAGCTTTTAATTGAAGACACACTTATTAGGAGACATAGATGTTTTTTTATGTCAGGAGGAAGTGACTCATGGTAGGAGTCAAATAACCATGAATTAAAACAGTAAATATGTAGGAAAAAATGTACATAGAGAATAGATAAAGGAAAACAATTTTGATGGGTTTAAAGGTATTCCAATTTGTATAAAAATTGGAAGCAAATAATGATACAAAGGCTTTCAGATTTAGAATTATTTAAAAGAAGTGAAGACAAACATTTTTAGTTGACCTTTGCACTAACCTTTGCTTATTCAATTTCATAAAAAGGAGATAATCAATTAGAAAATGAACACACACACACACACACACACACACACAAATTTAACATTTCAGATAATCAAATCAATTGAACAAAGAAATGTTAAATCAAATGTGAAATATTGTCAAAATTAAGCCAAAGACTGAAAGATTGTACATAGAACAGTTTGTATGAGACATAGCTTGATGAAAGGCAACAGGAAGTTAAAGAGGATGGGAAAGTTTGTGCAGTCACCACTCATAAAATAAAATATCAAATGGCTTCAGTAATGTCAAACAAAGGCATCATTAAGAGAGAAAATAAACATAAGGCAAAAGAACGAGCCTTTACTACAGATAAAAGTTTTAGTTTCCTTGGCAAATATTTAATTTCTCTTTTTAGGCAGCTGCTGGGATGAGAGAAAGTAGTTTATCATTGGCTTTGACAGATCTACCCAATCTACCACCATTTCATGCTGATCCTCAAAAGAAATGTTTTACTTACATGTATACTAATATAAATGTATATATATTAAATCAGAGATACATTATTTTTACATTCTTTTCCTATACAAATCATGAAGCATAATGTAATAATATGTGAAATAGAAGCAAATACATACCTGCTCCCTGATTATGTGGAAAAAAATACCTAAATATACCTATATATCTAAAAGAGAGTATAAGAAACAAAAATCTGAGTACCACACCTAGTATCAGTGATGAAGTGAGCTTAGTTCTTAGTACAATCTGCAGAGTATGAAGTAAGTTGGAGACAAAAGTTGAGAAATAAATGATACACAATTTATTATACTTATTGTATATACTACTCAGTGTTTTCATTTCAAAACTGTCTAGCTGTATGTTTTTATTTATGTACTTTCCTGTATTTATGCTACAGGGCTGCCATTAGTCACTATTTGTTGCTGCAATAAAGCACCATGAACAAATAAAACATATGGAAGAAAACAATTTTTGACTTGTTTCAAAGGTGGAGTCCATAAAAGTGGGGATGACATGACATCAGGCAGCCAGAGCACAAAGCACAGAATTCATGTCTTCAATCTTAAGCACAAGCAAACTGAGAGATGTGGGAGGTAGCCAGTCTATGATCTCTCCAAGGCTGCCTTTCATTGTTGTACTTCCTCCTTCAAAGCTGTAGCACCTCCCCAAACAGCGGCACCAACTGGGGAAATGTGTGCAAATGATAGAGCTTTGAAAGCACTCTTCATTCCAATCACAAAAATGTCATCTTGTGATATTTTATCAGTACTCAATATCCTTAGTCATCAGGGATAAGTAAATCAAAATGACTCTGGGATGCTATCTTACACCTATCAGAATGGGTAAGATCAAAAACAATGATAACAGCTTATGCTGAACAGGATGTGGAGAAAGGACAACATACCTCCACTGCTGGTGGGAACGCAATCTGGTACAGCCACAGCAACTATGGAAATTAGTATGGTCCTTTTTTAGAAAATTGGGAATCAATAAACCTTGAGACCCAATGATACCATTATTGGGCATATGCCCAAGAGATGCTCAATCATACTATAATGGACACTTGCACAAGTGTGTTCAGAGCAGCATTAATCATAATAGCCAGAACCTGGAAACAACCTAGATGACCCTCAACCAAAGAATGAATAAAGAAAATGTGGCTCATTTACACAATGGAGTATTACTCAGCATGATAATTTGCAGGCAAACAGAACTGGAAAATATCCTGAATGAGGTAGCCCAGATCCAAAAAGGCAAATGTGGTACGTACTCACTCATAAGTGGATACTAGATGTAAATCAAAGGACAACCAGATCACAACCACAACTCCAGAGAACTTAAATAACAAAGAGGACCATAAGAGGGATACATGAATTGCTCTGGGAGGGGGAAATAGAAGAGATCTCTGGAGTAAATTGGAGTTAAGGGGGCAATAGAAGGGAGGGGTTGGGAAGAGAACATGAGAAAACAGGTGGTTTAACTGGGGGAAGAATATAGAGGGAGAACAATGAAAGAGTTATATTGATAAAGGGAGACATTACAGGGTTCAGGAAAAACCTAGTGCTAGGAAAATGCCAGGAATCCACAGAGATGAGCCCAGCTTCTACCACTAGCAATAGTGGAGAGGGTGTCTGAGCTGGCCTATCCCAGTAACCAGATTGGTAAACACCCTAACTGTCATCATTAAGCCTTCTTCAAGTAACTGATGGAAGCAGATGCAAAGACCCACGGTTAAGTATCAGGCAAGCTCCAGAAGTCTAGTCAATGAGAGGGAAGAGGAATTATTTGAACAAGGGGAGTCAAGATCATGATAGAGAAATGCACAGAGACAACTTAATCAAGCTCATGGGAACTCATGCATTTTAGTCTTACAGCTGTGGAGCTAGTGTGGGACCAAACTAGGTCCTCTGCATAATGGATACTTAAATATAAAATAAACATATCGCCCTAGGAGACAGTTGTGTAGTTTGGTCTGTTTGAGAGGATCCAGACTGTGGGATAAAGATTTATCCCAGATATATGAGTTAGTATTTTTGGAGCCCATTACCTATGGTGGAACAACTTGAACTGCTTTGAGGCTGTGAGGTGGGGCTTGGACCTGCCTCAACTGAACGTACCAGGCCTGGTTGACTTCCAATGGGAGATCTTACTCTTTTGGAGGAAGTGATGGGGGTGGGGAATGGGGAGAATGCTTGGGGATGGTGAGAAAGATAAGAGGGAGAAGCATGGTGTTGCATAGAATAAATAAAAATTTATTTAAAAATTACAAAAAAGAAAGAGAAAAATGTGTTACTTTTAAAACATTAATCAGAGATAAGAAAATCAGTACTTCTGTGCCCAAAACTGTATATTTCATTACTGACTGGCATTGCTTCTGAACACAGAGTTTCTGAGATCAAATACCAACTCTATGATTTAAGATGGTCATTAATATTTTCACCTTTCCATTTCCTTGTCTGTAAAATGGAAATACAGAAGATCACAATTTCTAGACCATTGTTAGACATACTGAGTCCGGGTTATAAAGGACATATGCCAAAGTCATAAAGAAAAAAGCCAGTTACTTGGTCAACACTACAATATGGTAAAATATATTTCACTTTGAGATTCAATAGTTAGGCATATTTTACTCTCATGAGATTTTTTAGTCTTGATATATTCTCATGACCTTTTCATTGTAGTGAATTTACCTAGTAGTCATTATGCAAATTTACTAATTATTATATCTTTAAAAATATAATTGATGCCAGCTTGCTATTTTTTTTATTTGTGACAGTTATAAAGTTTATTTGAATAAATAATCATGTTTTAAAGTTCAATTTATGGTTCAGAAATTCTTCACACATAATTGAAACTCAAAATAAAGGATGCCAATTTACTTTTAGTTCACTACTATTGGAGTATATGGGTTTTACTTAGTGAAAAACCTGAAGGAAGCCTGTTGGTGATTGTTCATAGTCTGGCAGGTAAGATTGCTTACCTTGAGGTTAATGACATGACTGAATGGATAAGAGCATTTGATACTCTTCTGAAGGACCCATGTTTGGATTCTAGCATGACAAGGAAGGGGTTATTCTGAGAAGAGGACTTGCAGGGTGGTATAGAAGAGGTGGGGAAGAGGGATGAACGGGGTCAAACGAAATGATAGGGTTAAGTGAAACTTTCATTATGAGACTAACTTTCTACATACATTAATATCTATCAATAAAATAACATGAAAACTGATACTGCCTTTTTCTACTAATGAGAATATAATGAAAACTTAACTATGTTAGTGAACTAACTTCACTAGCAGTAAAATAATTAGGGCAATGGAGCAGGAAACCAACCCTTTGGGATCCTAGGTCCTATGCTGCTGATGTTATCTGAACTGACCATTTAACTACTAAATGTGGTATATTCTTTCAGGAGAATTCCATCAACCTATAAGAGAAGAAAACAGTGGGAAAATACCTGTGAGCAGAGAGAAAATAAACCCATGTACTGGAAGTAAAGAAAAATCAGAAGTGGTGTAAAAAATGTGAATAGAGTATTGGCTAGATCAGTGACACTTTAGCCAAGACTCATATCAGTAACAAGGCCACTGAGCTGGCAAACCAGGGACTGAGGCATAAGAACACTAAACAAAAATTTAGTCTGATTCAGCGTTTTACTAGGGATCAGAAATGGGTTTGTGTTCAAGGCTTTTTGGAAAGATACAAAGTATTAAAATTACCAATTATAAACACACTTTAAACCATTTCATAAGGCCTTCATGATTACACAAAGTTCAGACAAACTTTCTAATTGCTGATATGGGATCCTGTGGTGTTTAATATTATATTAAACCATGGTACTAGCACTTTAGTTACTTATACAAAAATCACATCTGCAATTGATAGAAATATTTATCAGTGTGTTCACTAAAATGAAAATGCACCGAAGCGAGTAATAACATTTAAAACAAATAGGAAAGCCCAAATGGAAATGAAGCATTTGAATAATTTCACAGTGTGTAGCCTGGAATAAATGATATCAAAACCCACTTCTGTTTCAAATCAATAACACTGAAATGTGACAGAATCTTGATGATACTCTATAGAAAAAAATTAATCCATAAAAATATACTTGTAAAACATTTCCAGGCAATAGGATATTTACCCTTCTTATTCTATATAAGTTGATTGGCTCCTGGAAATGATTAATGTATTTCTTTCATGGTTATATCAAATATTCATTTATTCTAGACTAAAAACCTACTGATTCGCATTTTCTTTAAGAATGTAGGAAGTTATTTTTAATTCATATCATTTTGGGATTCCTGTTAAAAGTGATACCTGAGATTCAAGAAGTCAGACATATGCATGGATGTCCTGCAAGTTTATCTGGTTTGGTAGCTTTAAAGTGTTCACTCATGAAACATTTTGTCTCTGCTGTACCTGCTAAAAAGTTTTTTTTAACAACTTCAGATCCATAATTTCTCATGTGCTGATGAATTTAGTGTCTGCTGTCACTAAATCCATACCCACTCACCCAAGAAGTCTTGGGAAGCTTCCTGTTTCATTTCAAACAAGATTTTTAAAGAATCGTGGGTAACAGAAAGAGAAGAGATATGGGTTTTACCCTTATAGCAAACAAAAATTCCACTTCGTCTATGCAATTTATGTGACAGTATATCAGTTTTAAGGAAGTCACTTAAAATCATTTTTACATTCACTTCACTAATTTTGTACATATGAGAAAGCAAGAGAGAACATGCATGATGTTATGAATCATGATGCACACGTGGAGATTAAAGGAAACTTTCTGGAGTCTATTCTCTCCTACCACTTATATCCAATTGAGTTAACTTAGGTCATTTGGCTTGGCTACAAGAGCTTTCTTGCTGGCCAAAGTCTTCAGTATTTTTGTTTTGTTTTGTTTTTCCTCATATCCAGTAACATGATTTCAAATTCTCTTAATCTAGCAAGGAAACAATTGCACTGCAATCTGACATTAAGTTTAATCCTTGAGCCAGCATGGTCTACTTGGCCCTCTGAAACTCCATTTCCAGAAGGCAGTTCTGCACATATTTGGCAACTCCTAAGAGCAGTAGCTGACTGGTGGAATTAGCCAGCAGAAGTCAGGCCAAGGTGAGTAGACAGAGAGATTTTTCTTGGACCTAAGGAGACATGGGTATTTTGTAGTCTATTTCAGGACCATGAGTCTTGTCACTATACAGTTTTTGTTATTTCCCAGTTACAGTAGCCTTCCGGTCACAACATTACTTGTCCATGGTGACAAGGACTCATAAATACCCACCATTTGGTATTTGTGTAGACATGCTCTTGCTTTTGTCAGCTGAAACCCTTGAGACATGCTGACATGTACTTTCCTTTCCATGAGAAATAGCAGTATTCTAGTGGCTATGATTACAAGGTCTGAATTTTCTGGAAAGAATCCCATGTTTTGAGGATGCAAAACAAAAACAAGAGCTTAGACAACCTAGTGGTGTGGTCAAAGATCAGGACTACGTTTGCAATCCCTTAGGATTTCAGCTTAGCAAACATTATTAGTTAGATGCTCCACACATGAAGTTGTTAGGTTGGTCTGGGAACGATGAATTATAGGATGATGTGCTTTGATTGATATGCTTCCTTATGGAGGCTGAAGGGACAACATTTCCCATGCCTTTCTTCTAACTGCTGTCAATTTATTCCTAATCTTGAATGCTACTTTATAAGAAGAAATAGTACAACAAGAACTCATCTTTATGAGAATTTTTTCTCTTTTCTCCTTTGCTTTGGTATACATTTTTTCCCTCTGTATTACATTTCTATGAACCTTTGGAATCAAAATACTTCAAAAGGCTTTCTTTTTAAAAAGTTACATCCTGAGGTTCTGATTATTAGCCTTCAAACATACCTCTAATTATGGGCACATTTCTACCTATCAAACTGTTTTTATTTTCTCAGTTGGAGACCATGACACTCTTGAGTTCAGTATGTAGTTCAAGTTGTCCTAATTATAGTGAGAAGAAATTGTATAGTTCAAGTTATCCTAACTATGGTGAGAAAATACTGTACTTTCTGTACAGTACTTTCTGTACAGAATAGTTTAGGAATTAAATAGACCAGGGGTATCCTTATGTTCACAGAGGTGCTAAATAAGCAGAGTGAAATCTCACATGTAATTTAGTCATTAAATCCTCATGTCTATGCCAAGTCTACCTCTGTGACTCTGCCCTTCCCCTTCATAGCTTACTTAGTGATTTTATCCAGTTCGATGTCACCTCCAGCTTCTAGTACTTAAAACATGGTACTTTCCAGAAAGTAAAGCTTCATCTGGCAGAACAGTTAATTTGCCTGCAATGAGACACCACCTACTTTCCTTCCTTTCATAGTGAGAAGAAGAGAAACCCCAAGGAACATGCTTTCTATCCAAGAAAGGACTTAAGAAATATGTATAAACTTAAAATATTTCAATTCAGTAATTATTTTAAATGGGCCAAAGTGACTCAGAGTCTGGGAATACCACATGACTCTCTGGAAATTCTCTAAAATGATTACTCAGTTACTGGTATCTGGTGATACTCTATTAAACTAGCACATAGGTAATGTTAGGGCTGAACCACGGTCCTTCAATATTTGTATTGTAAAGAATTTAGCACCAGTGCCTTAGAATGTGACGGTACTTGGACATTCAGTTTGATAGTTAGAATCAAGATTAAAAAAATCATGGCATTGTGATGAGTACCAATCCAATATGACAGGTATTAATTCAAGAACAAGGAGACTTGGAGGAAAATATTCCAAGAGATGATTACAGGAAGACATGACTGAGGGCAGAAGTCATCTCAAGGTAAGGAAGTAGACATTGATTGACTCAGTCTCACAAATACCTTGCTGTTGGATTCGTGGCCTCCGTAAGAGTGTGCCATGTGTTTATATTGTTTAACTCTCCGGTCTGTTACTCTTTATTTTCTTTTCATAAGTGAAGCAGTCCAGTCACAGAGTCTAGTAATCCACCTGTATTTGGTGCATAAATCACTCAACTTTCTTCAAAACTTTATTGAAGTCCTATGCTGAAGAAGAAAGGAAAGAAAATCTTATTAACCAAAGTTAGACTGTGAACATCATAATCAGTTTTGTTATTGTTATTATTGTTTGAAGTGCATTACATTTTACTTATGATTTAAACCTGTCTGAGCCTCAGTTTCTCTGTATATACAATGAAACCAAAAACAAACAATGTTCCCTTTGCTTCAGTTGCTATTACTGTTTAAATTGCATCAATATTTACTCATTGTTTAGCTTTATCTGAGACTCAAGTCTCTCTGACTGTATAATGAAGCCTGTAATAGATTTCTTGTCATGCTCTTTGTGTATGACACTGAACTAGAGCCATGTCATGGGCAGTTCAAAACAATATAAAACTGTGTCATATCAAACCATTCATTACATACCATGGTAGGCAGTTTTAATTTTTTATTCAATAATGGAGAACTATGTTCCCTGTTTTAGACTTGGAATATTTCTCAGGAGCCCATGTACTAAAAACTCTTCCCAACTTAACACTATGAGAGGTTACGGGGCCTATGATATCCTGAACTCACTAGAGGCTTGCTTCTAAAGGGACAGAGTAGATGAGCTTTTCCTCTTTCTGCCTTTTAATTTCTGGCAAGAAATGAATTAGTGTGACTCTAACATACATTCCAATTTTCATGCTCTCTGCAGTTCTAAGTCTACAGCCCCACTAAACTATTATGATACAGCAGGATACTGCAGCTCTAAGTAAGGAGGATATAGAAAGCCACTATTGTGTGCATGGATAAAGTAGCCATAAAATCATCAGGGCCAACCTAATCACCATTATGTACATGAATGACACAGCCTTAAAATCAATCAATCAAGCATGGATGCGAACTTCTGTAAATTATCCCCACTATTTATTTATTTGTTTATTTACTACTGTGTGTATGAGTGTTGTAAGTATGTGTGTAGTAGGTAACAGCTCATTCATGTGCATGGATAATAGAGAAGGGTATCAAATGGTGTGATTCAAAATTCTGCACCCTAATTCCTATGCAAGTTTCTTTCTGAACTTAGGCTGATAGACAGCAAGCCCAAGCTATAGATCCTCGTAACATAGATGTTAGAGATTTTGAACCTCATGTTCTAATACTTTAACAATAAGTACTCTTCCTAAGCCTATTCCCCAGTGACCATAGCTCTTTTTGATAGCACCAGAAAGCACATATCAGATAAAAAAGACACAAATTTCATCTCAAGAAATCTGGAAACAGAAAGTAAAAAATTCCTCTACTAATTATGATGTTCTATTAAAAAAATTGAGTAGAGCATATACTAAAACAAGACTCTTTCAGACACAAAAAATAAAAGATAATTAAAAATATGTCTGTCATATATCAGATTTAGACTGATAAAGAAAGATCAATATAATTTAATATAAGCAGACAGAACCCCTTTTCTAAGGGGATGCAGAAAAAAAGCTTAACTCAACTTAAGAGATTTATAGTTTTCTGCAAGAAGTAAGACATGAAATGGATTTTGAAGCATCTGCCAACAATTACATAGAAAGCAAGACAGTTACAATTAACACAAGTATCCAGAGCATTGTTTAAAAAATAAGATGTTTATAATAAAATATGAATCTTGGGAAAAAATGAAAAGTAGTTGGGCAGAAGTGATTTGAAATATATTTCTTAAATTTGTGTTATGTAAAAATGATATTGGTATTTATGTTTGTATGTTATGAATGGTACAAACAGTATCAAATATTATTTAGGATGTTTGTGAATTCTCAATGTTGTAGCATCTTCAAAGAAAAACCTAAGGTTAGAAACTACAAACAGAAGCCATGTACATCAGAGAGATCTGAGTAAATATAGGATGCACGTAAGCCTTGGCTGCATAGATGCAAAGATGGCTTTAGTTTGTGATGTCGGCAAATAATGCATCTAAAATGAACTGGAGCACTTAGAACAGAATAAAATCAAATTGTGTTCTTTTAAAAAAATGTTGAGTACAGGGTCTTAAAAAAACTACACGACTATATGTAGAGGTTGCAGATAAGAACCTACATGTCTACACCATGTTTACAATAGTGCCTAGAACAATTTCACATGTTAGGAAGAAATAAACATAATTTTTAGTTATGGTGGAAATAGGTGAGATTCACTGTTAGCAACATCTAATGGCATAAAAATGACACAACAGTAACCATGAAAAGGTTCGGAAGCATTCACACTTGAGATAAAACTCATTGTTCACTAGTTTTAGGAATGTATTGGTGTTCAGTACAAGTTCACAAAGTAGAAACCACCTAGTGTGTCAGCATGATTTCATTTCCATGTCTTCATAATGAGACACCCTAGTGTCTAGTTTTCTAAAACTTATTCTAGTTTTTCCTAGTGCTATATGTATTGATCAAAATCCATGACAGAATTTTATTTATTTATTTATTTATTTATTTATTTATTTATTTATTTATTTATTTATTTAATAAAAAAAATCTGTACAGTGTTTTGAATAAGTAAAAATATACAGAACCCACACCTGAGATTTTGTGCAACTTACACTTTATACAGAAATGACAGACAAAATAATATGATTTTCAAGATCCAAGACTAAACAGCAATTAATATCAAACTGTCATTAAATTTTAAGATATGTTAGGGCAAATCGGTGTTAGTGGTTAGAGATACAGATATTAGAAAAAATGCTACAGAAGTAAATTTTTTACCTCTTCTTCAAATAATGAGTAGGGCCGAAATAGCATAGGGGATCTTTCCATGTAGTTTCATTTTAGTAGTTCTTGGTTTTCTTGGGATTGATCTACTCTGGCCTTAGACAGAAGATAGAATATTACTCAATTCCAATAAATTTCAATTATGGACTCATTAGTTAAGAGCTCATACTTCTCTTTCAGAGGACGACGTGTGTGTGAATAAATATATACATATATGTTTATATATACATGCTTGTATTTGTATGAACTTTCAGGACTGCCCTATTAGTATTGGATGATGACATCTAACTACACTTCTAGTAGGTCTATCTTAGAATTACTAATGGCATCACAACTTGAGAATCATATACTAACAAACATTCACTTTACCATTAAGTGCACTGTTTACATAGTTGGTTTTATGAAGGTCATCCAAGTTTATCTCATCTCCTTTGAGCACTGATGATAATGAGAGAATCTTCCAAACAATCACATCCCATCCAGTATCTCCCACAACTATCATGCTCATTATTCTCAGAGTTTTGGAGTTATTTAGCCAATGAGGCTTTTTTTTTCCCACTTTGTCTCAGTTCTGTAGTCACATAATCTTGGAGTGGTTTATGGTATCATTTAATCCTTTAATTAGTGTACTGTGTTAAAATATTCTAAAAATCATCATCGTAATATCTTCCTCCTCTTCCTCCTCATCAGGTATTGCAGTGTTCCTCAGAGTTATGAGAGTCTCCCTTACCTTTGAATGGTTCAAACTCAGTCTTACTTTCCCCATTGTAGCCATAGCTTCAGACTTCAGAGTCTAAAGTGCAAACACAAAACTGTGGGAAGACGACTCATCATGCTTTTCTCATTTGCAGTAATGCATTGTGAAGGGCATTGACTCTGTATGCCCTTTTGAAGCTTCAGGACACGATTGCAAATGACATGTGTGACATCCAGCAGTTTCCTCCCCCATTTCGATTCGACATGTTAGCGGATTATACTGGGAAGTGGGAACATGGAGGCAAATGGCAGCTCCTGTCATCTAATGAGACGTTTATTAAGAAACTAGGAGTGATTATAAGTTGCAAATTAGCCATAATGTAAGTAATCAGCTGAGATGTCACATTGGTAGAGGAAAAATGATAAACAGCCAAGTGCTCATCCCTGTGCTCATCAAAAAGAACCTGCAGGTTCATTACAGACTTTAATTTGCTGGAATTCATAGATGTAGGTGGAGGAAGGAAGTGCTTTTTCTAAAGCGCATTCATCAATGCCTTTCTATGTTATTTCTATGCAGACTTCATATATCACTTAATCACCCTTATGAGGTTTAAAATTTTTACCTATAATGTTCTGATTTATAAGGTAGCAGCAGACACTATGGGGAAAATGAAAACAACAGTATAGAACAGAATGCACTGTTGTGAAAACATGAGGGCATTCCCAGTGACCTCAGCAGCACATTGAACATGAAGTCACTCATCACTACTTGTAAGAGATTATGTTGTTCCATTATAAATAATTGTCCCACCCACTACTTTAATAAAAATGCTGATTGGCCAAAGGCAGGCAGGAAGTGTGGTCAGGACTACCAGAGTAAGAAAACTCTGAGAACAGGAAGCACAGAGCAGAATGCCAGAGAGAAGCCGGAAGAAGCAGAGGACAACTATGCTGCTCTGAAAAAAGGTACGAAGCCACATGGCTGAACAAGATAAGAGACGGGTTCGTTTAAGGGTAAACAGTTATCAAGTTATATGCCTGGGCCTTAGACTGATCAGCCTAAAACTATTGAAAGCATCTGTGTGTCTCTGTGGGTCTGTGGTCTGTGAGTCTGAGGGTCTTCAGGTCTACAGGTCAGTGGGTCTAACCCTTGAGGTTAGGCCCAAAAGTCTGGGCCAGAAACCTCCTACTACAACTACTGTAATAAATTTCTAGATGGTGAAGATGCCTCCAAATAAAACTTTTACATGGAAAAGATGTTATGTATTGGGTGGATAAAAATCCTTACTTAGCATATAAAAATTCATTAAGACCCATGACCAATTAAAATATCCTAAAAATATCTCTGAGGACATTTTCAAAAGTCATTGTTAGTTGTGATCCATAAGTTTTCAAAGTATTTTGAAATATAAGTCTAATGAAAATAAATAACTCAAGAATACCCAAATTTAAGCCCTTCTTACAAATCAGATATGCACAAATAAATTAATAAGTATATTGACCTTCACTGACTTGGCCTAATATACATGTATACATATATTACTTAATATGTAATATGATTTAGTATAGATTAATATATTAAATACTCATTCATCTTTGTTTTAAATAAATGAAGCAATATTTTTTCTACAAAGGTATTTTCTTTAAAATTGGACATTTCACACATTTTTCAACCAAGAAAAAAATTTAAAAACCCCAATATAATGAAAGTAAGCAAGTACAAACATATACAATGTGGAAAATTAAAACCACAAAATATAGTTTTAGAAAAATTATATTATTTCAAATATTGGAATATAAATACCTTTAATTGTGATATATTTACTTATTTACATATTGTATAAATATATAAATATGTTATATATTTTCTTATTTTACAAGCCTCTGCTGCAAGTAATTATTGAATTTTCAAGCAGTATATAATCTTAAAACAAATTTTGAAAGGGTTATTTAAATTTGTTATATAAAATCTGATCACCTTTTAGAATGGACACACTCTCTGAATTCAGGGCATTTGTGAAAATGAACACATATCTTTGAGGGGAAAAGATGCTGGCAGGGATAGAAATGAAATTAGAATACAAAGAATGAGAGTTTTAGTTGGTCAAAGGACATCATATAAATTATGAACTTCTGAAACAATAAAAATATATTAAAAGTAGCTAGAGATCCAAGATTATCCTGAAGTTTCTTTTACTGTGATTAAAGACCATGACCAAAAGCCATTAGTGGAGTAAAGGAATTATTTCATTTCATAGGACCACATCACATCATTGAATGAAGCCAACAGGTACTCAAGACAGGAATCTGAAAGCAGGAACTGATGCAGACACTACATAGGAATGTTGTTTACTGCCTTATACTGAGGGCTGCTCTGTTTGCTTTTCTCTTTGTTTTCCTATACAACTCAAGACCACTTGCCCAAGGGTGGCACCAGAGCTAATCTTGTAGAGGCATTTTGTCAATTGCACTTCCTTCTATCTTAGATAAATCTAACTTGTGTTAAGTAGACAAAACACACACAGACATACACATACAGAGAACAGAAATTTAACAAGAAATACATATAAAAAATGTGGAGAAACTTACATTATTTAAGAAATACAAATTGGACCATCACCTTTTCAAATGGCAAGAAGCCAAATCACTAACAGCATTGTGGTACCAACCTGAATGATCACTCTTAGTGGATAATAAAACTCATCAATTGCATTTGGTGATGTAAAATTAGAACAGCCACATATAAAACCTCTCAGTATTTATTCATATAACTAAGTAAAGTTTAGGAATCTTAATTCTTATTGCTCAAAATGATTAAAATCCTGCTAATATAAACATGCAATGACTGGTTATAGTAGTTTTATGATAAACTAATTCTGGAGTCAACAGAGAAGTCCTTTTAGTCACTAAAAGAGGAAGTGCAGCCTATGACAATGGAAGAGTTACCACCACATCCTGAAACTTTGGAGTAGAGGGCTTAAATGAAGGCACCACAAGACAGATACAATCAAAACTATGTTGTGAATAAGCACAGCTTCTTTGATTGGCTGGGAAAAGATTCCAGTTGCCTATTAGAGCCCTTGATAACAGCAAATGATCTTGGAAATTCTTACTCTTTTAAAAAATTATACTGATTACCTTTGAATTTGGTAACATTAAACTTACTTATAAAGTAGTACTCTACAGTGTTTGACATCCTCTGATCTTCTTTATTTGCTAACAGTTATCTTCTATTTCTTTTTGTTTTAATCATTGATTTTATTTAATTCAATATATCAAAATAACTGTTGAGATGTCATCAGTTAAATACTAAGTTCTTTAGCATGCTTGCCTTGTATTATCAGTCATCACAATCCAATGTATGTTTTTATAGAAGAGGGAGATTCTATTCAAATGAAACACTATTGTTTAGCTTATAGAGTATTTGAGCTCAGACCCTGGGGTCCAAGTTCCCTATTGTCCTCTTTTGTTCCCTCCCCTCCCACTAAGCCTCCTTTCTGCTTTCTACTTCTCTCTCTCTCTCTCTCACTCGCACGCTCTTGCTCTTGCTCTGTGTGTGAGAGAGAGAGAAGGAGAGAGAGAGAGAGAGAGAGAGAGAGAGAGAGAGAGAGAGAGAGAGAGAGAGAGAGAGAGAGAGAGAGAGAGAGAACATGCTTAAAATCAGTTTTCTTTATGAGCATTGGCAGACTTATTTACTTGAGCCAGGACAATGACTTAGTAACTAAATCTTTGTGTTCTTAGCTTTTGAATCAGCAAAATCATCAATTTCAATTGGCTTCATTTTTAAAATACGTTAGTCCTAACAGAAAAGCCATTGTTTTCTTCTCACTTATATAATACACAATGGAATCCATTTCTAGAATTCCTTCCCTGGGGGAGAGGTAAGCAAGATCTACTTCTTTTCCTAAGATCTTGATAACAAACTGATACAAAATTCTTTCTAAATTCATTCTGGGGAATTTGTAAGTTTCTTATGCTTCCTTAGAGTGCTTAAATGAGGAGTTACTTACATGGGCTTGAGTGTTCCTCTCCCAGCAGGCCACATCTGAAAAGCTGTTAACCAGGAAGGATGAGGGATTTCTTGTAGCCACAGAAATTGAGCATTCTTCTCCTCTTCCCAGGTCTATATACTTAACCCTTTCCTTTAAGTTACACCCAATTAAGGCAGAAATGGTAGGAAGAAGTTGGATATGCAGATGTGGGCCCTGTGACCCTCCCCACAATTGGTTCTCAATTTGTGAGTCTTGACCTTTGAGAGTGTCTAATGACTCTTTCATGGGGTCACCTAAGACCATCTGAAAACACAGATATTTACATTATGATTCATAACAGTACCAAAATTACATTTATAAAACAGCAATGAAAATAATTTCAGTGGTCACCATAACAGGAGGTACTGTATCCAAGGTAGTGATCCACTGCTCCATAACATTCCAAGAGGGAATGTAAACTATCAACAAACCCAGCTGGAATGCTTTTTTGCACATTTGAATACTCAAAGATGACAGTTGCCTGGCTTGGAGGACAGTTAACTCATAACAGCATCCTTTACTTCTGAATAAAAACTGAGTACAGCTTTGATGTATTTAACAGGCACCCCAATCAGTCATAATGCCTCAGGTTTCTTCAGGACCTAACGACTTTGGCATTAATATTCTTTTGTTGTTGAGTTTTGTTTTCTTCCTTGAATGCTCAGATTTCCAAATTTCTGTGACTTCTGATTATGTCTTTATTTGACCCAAACATTTCTAAATCCCTGTCGGATAGATTCTATCACCCCCTCCCTGCACAGAGTAATTTGTCTAGGACAGTAAGAACACATAATTAAAAGACATATTTTACAGGATTGTTAGAATTCAAAAGAGAAAGCAATTCTCTGTGTTAGTTGCAAATGAAAAAAAAAAAATCACCATTGTAGCCAATGACCCAAAATGTTTGTTTATGTAAGATGCGTTTGAGCTTTGTGAGGATACAACCAACTGCATGAGGTAATCCAAGCTGAAAATGCATGGTTTGCTGACTCTGTAAATTACCTGGCACCCTGTGTTCCTGTTCTCAGCTTTTATACACACAAGAAGAAAACAGATCTTTAGAAAAGCAATATGGGTATTATGTTAATTTCAAAATACAATATAGCCACTGCTTTGTAAAGCAGATGAATACTCCAGGTAATATTGCTATGTGGGCAAACCACAGAACTTTCAGTGACACAGTGAAATTGTAAAGGCATTCCTGATATTTAAAGCGTGTACACCATACCTGAGTGAAGCTGATATCCATCAATATCACTAAGTTCTGTAATGTTTGTTTATATCTGTCATTTAGAGTGTTCTGATTATCAGACAGCAAATATGTATTTTCCATAGTAAACATGCATTTAATGTTTAAATTTATTGAGAGTATTACAGTGAAAATGTATCTTAGAAAGAAATATAGAAGGCATATTAAGCCTAAAGTATAGTAATCTAAAGGATAGTTACTTGAATCTTTGCTTTGCCCCTTACTGGTTGTTTGTTTTCTTTTGTATACATCATCAAAACTTTAAATCTCTATTTGAATGTATAAGAGGTAAATTTTTATATTTTAAAAAGTAAGATGAATATATTTCATAAATTAGATTCAGTAGCTAAGAATTAATGAATATAAAACAACCAAAAGAAGTACTGATTCTCAAGGTCCATGGTTTTTCATATCTTTCAAATAACCTTAAGTGAAAATTTCAAAAGAAATATCTCAATGTAGAAAAATCATAAGGATTTTTATGTATTTGTTGGGGGTGCAAAGACTCTTGATATCAGAGCTAATTAGCTGAGAGAAACTTCAGCAACTTTAACTCTTAAAATAGGAAGTTTTCAACTTAACCTCACACTCGGCAAAAGCTTCATCTATGTCAACAGACAAGGGTTTGGGGATAGTTACAGGAGACTGACATAAAGCCACTGAAAGAAAGACAATGTTCCAGCTGCAGAGACTACCTATAAATGAATCAGAAACAAAAAATTCCTCCTTTTTCTTGGTTGTAGCGAATAGATTATCTGTTAGATAATCATCTCCATTCTTAAATGTCATCTTTTTATTCTCTAAAAAATGATTTATGAGCCATGACATGGCAGCACGTCTATAGTCCCAGCACTCAGGAGGCAGAAGCAGGTGAATTTCTGAGTTCAAAACCAACCTGAACTACACAGTGAGATCCAGGAGTGCTTCAACAGGGTAACCCTGTCTAATAAAACAATAAAAACAAAATTATTTATGTAATAATTTTAACAGGTTATAATGCTGTAATCCAGGGATTGTGTAGAGCTCTAACCTAGTGAATACATCTAGAACATAAGTCTTGGACCTAAGCCCAAAGAACATTGTAGAAGAGGGTGAGAAAAGAGTGTAAAGCCTAAGGAACAGAAAGTCTGCAATGAGGTTGTGTCCTATGTATCCTAAAAAACAACAGGAAAGCTTCATACATGATGCTGCAACAATATGGCTGCCTAAACCAAAGATCTAAACAATGACCAGGCCAATAGAAAATCAAGGGAGAACTTTCATTGTGTCCAACCCTTAGATAAAGAACTACAGTTAACTAAAGACACCTCAGAGAGAGGGATAGAGAAAAAGAAAGAGGGGGGAGAAGATAGATAGAGAAAATCTTTCCTAGGAATGAGCTCTCTTACTAGATATTCAATGTCAAGAGAACAATAAATAGTTAAGAAAGAAGCCACGAATCTGATAGGGAGTACAAATACATTGGAGAAGATGGAGGAAAGACAGGGGTAGGGGAAAGTGATCAAACTTTATGTTCATTAAATTTTTTTAAAGCATAAACTAAAAATAGCTGTTTCTATTTTTTAAGTATTTTTTCTTCTTCTTCTGTATTTTAAGCATAGTTATGTGAGTAAAATATTTGCTGGAACACATTTTAAACTGTAGTAAATTTTGGCTCAGGGGTTAAAGTACCTGCTTTACAAGACTGTTGCTTCTATTCTGAATACTCAGACTCCACTTAACAGCCTGAAGTGGTGGCCTGTGTCTGTAATCCTGCGACCCAGCATTCTTACAGTGAAATAGGTGACAGAGAGGAGAGAAGCTTTCAAAAGTGGTGGAACTAGCCTGTAAGACTCAGCACAACAAGAGAATCTCTGCTTCAAACACAAGGTCAAAGGTGAGGACCTGTGCAATTCCTGGTTGAGTCTTTTTTTGAGATCCAGTTTCTCTCTCACAGATTCAGTGAATCTCAGCTGAGACAGCTGTGTCCTCTGATTAGAAAGATTATGGGATAGTGAATGTGTTTAATCTAAGCCATCATATCTGTGATTGATGAGTTTTACCACACAAACATTAATACAATATTCTGAGCATCACCAGAGTGACCAATAACATTCTCCATCTCCGTCCTATTCCACTCGACACACATTTCAAAGCCAAGCCCAAAGAAGCATTAAGTGACACTACTTTCTTTCTTCCATGCTTTCTATACATGTGATAAAGAAAGTGGCTCTGATTATTGCCTATGAGTTTGTGTTTAGCACAAAGGATCTTGAGGAAGGCATTGTAGTTTTCAGCACATGCAAAGCGGTGACAAAACCCACCTAGATTAACGGCTCATCTCCTCCATGGAGAGTATCAGAGAAAACAGCTGTAAACATGGCAGAAACTCGATTCAAGTTAAGCACAGCAATCTCATTCAGGATATCGATCTTGTCCCTAATAAATTAGTGGGTGAATGCCTGGCTGGGAAGGAAAAAAAAATGGTTACTAAAAATTCCTTACCTGTAAATACTCTTGAATGGGTTTCAACCAGATTTTGTCCCTAAGTTTTAAAATACCACACAACAAATAATCCCTGGTTATCTAGATTTTAATTAAGAGAACAAATTATTAATAAAATTATAACAATGATATCTTACTGACTCCATATGATGCAAGGATTAAGGCAGAGTTGAGATTAAATGAAAGGAATAAGTAACACTTTGAGAAATGAAAATGTGAAGTTCATTTAAAAAAATGTTTTGAAGTGGGAATAGTCTTTAAAAATTAAATGTTGCTGGTTAATATATTATAAAAATAAACTGGCAAACTATTGCTGGTGAAGTGATCTGGTAAGTCAGAAAAAATAATATAAACACCTTCTCTTATACAGCAGATTCTGCCAAAAAAAAATGGCCAAATGTTGCTGTAAATAAAAGAACAATATATAAAGTTAGATGTACAACAGTACTTATTCTCGAAATGTGGCCTTCAGCAATTTATTGACTACTGAAAAAAACATATGACAGCATGAAGCCAGCAAACAGCTGATAATAGACTATCTGGGAAGAGGATCCTTTTATTCTCCACACAGCGGTGGGTGATAAATGGCTCTAATGCCCTAACTTACTATTTTCTTCTCTCTTTTTCCCTATGGCATATCTCAGATCAGAGACTAATAGCCCCCCAGGAGAAAGTATCTCCTAACAACCCCTTCCATCTGGATGGCTACAGTTATCAAACATCTGTCTGTAACTTGAAACAGGGACAGGTTGATAGCTTGTCATTTATCTACCAAAACACTCAGTATCTTCAGCCATAAAACAGGAGAAAGTAGCATAATGTAATTTATTTGTGTAAATCAAGAGGTTTTATGATCCAAGAGCCTCAGCTTAGCCAGAGGCCTTCACAGTATTAACCATTTCCCTTAATACAAACCCAAACAATAATGGTTTTCTCAAAGCTCTCCCACAGTGAACAGAAACTCCTTCCCAAATTATCTAATAGAAAGGTTCATTTTAATATCGTGTCTTAGAACAAAGTAAAAAGAAATGAGAAGCCATCACTTCACTGTGATAACGTTTTCTCACGGGACTTGCAATGTTTTCAAGATATATATCAGCATCAACACAAGTTTTGGTTCCTGTGACATTGAGGCTGTTATCTAAGACTTTCCATCGTTTCACACAAAGCTTCCTCCATTCACTTTTTTTTTTTTTTTTTTTTTTTTGGCAAGGCACAAACTAAATAATATACATTCGTTTAGTTATAAGCCACTTACATTTGTGTAGTGGTGTTTAAGAGGAGTTCCAGCTCTTAAAATGTAGTGATAAAAGCAAGAATAGACCTATAAGAAGTGCTGAGCAGTTAAAGGAAGACCTGCAAGGCCATTCTGAGGAAGGGATTTAATGAAGACAAAACAATTAAAGACTCTTGAATCATTCTGTAACAAGAAGGGATCAGGGAAGCTGGGAGGGGATACTGGCAGGTCATTAGAGGCCTAACCATGTTCTGTCAAGGATATGGGAAGCACTGTCTAGATCCCTTCCAGGAAGGATAGATCTTCATCACAGTGGCTTCTGGGAAGAGTGCCAGCGACAGCCATCTACTTTCTGCCCCTTTGAAGAGTCCTGTAAGGAGTAAGTCAGTTTCTTTGGGATGGGATGCTGAACTCTTCTCCATAGTGTGTCCTTACTGATTCAGGCAGAGGGTGAGATGGCCTGCCTCCTCTTCCTCCTTGTGTTGGGGAAGGAACAAGACATCTCTTCCAAAGTCCTGCTTCTGTTTATAGAAGATTCTACTTATTCTTCATTCTGGAAACTATACAGTGCAGGTGATGCATGCCATAGCTAACCTTACCAGGTACAGTCAGAAAAGTATAGCTCCCAGAGGATACTAAAGGGTCTTGGCACTTCCTTGTGTGTGTGTGTGTGTGTGTGTGTGTGTGTGTGTGTGTGTGTGTGTGTGTGTGTGTGTGTGTGATATTTGTGTGTGTGTGATATTTGTGTGTGTGTGTGATATTTGTGTGTGTGTGATATTTGTGTGGTGTGTGTGTGTGTGTGTGTGTGTGTGTGTGTGTGTGTGTGTGTGTGTGTGGTGTACATACCCCATATAGAAGTCTAACACTGGAGCAATATCCCTCAAAAGAAGTTCCTGAGTTCTCATACAAGCATGAAAAGAGTGATACCATAAATTTATCACAGTAGGACTGATGAGTTGTTTAAGCAGGTAAAGGCCAGGAACCTGGCTTCAATCTCTAGATATCGTGTGATGTAAAGGGAGGAATAAATTCTTCAGGAAGCTGCCTTCTGACTTCTACAAAGACATTCATACATGCACACAGGTATACAAAATATAAAAGTCATAAAGTGTAGCATCTATTTCTTTAAAAAAAAATCAATCCATAAACTGATAACATGACTGCTTCATGGTATGGTTAAAAGAAAGATTTTTGTTGCAGATATGAGAGAGAGAACAGGCAGAGGGATCTGGAAGAGTCTAGAGCAGAAAGAGAATGCAGTGACTGAACATGACCAACAAATTAGACCTGCAAGAACAGAGCAGAGAGAAAAAGACATATATAGAGAGACTATCAGAGAACAGAGATATGTGAAAGGAGAGGGGGGGGAGAAGGGAGAGAGGGAGGAGGGAGGGAGACAGTAAGGGAGACAAAAGAGAGCAGAGGACACATAGTTGATATAGCAGAAAAAGCAGTATTATACGTTATTATAGCTGGGGGAAAGAAGCCCATGAGCTGGAGAAGTTTGGGGTGGGGAAGGTGGTGAGAAGAACTGGGATGTTAATTTGGACTCTGAAATGTGTAATAGGTGCTTATCATGTAGCCATCACAAATAATCATCTGCTAGTGATAAGATGAATGGCTCCTTTTCCAGAACTGGTTTAACAAGTTTCTGTGGATTGCTGGATTTTGTCTAACCACTAGTATTTGGGGAAATGGAGTTTCCTTTAGACCAGATACCCACTAAAGAATAAATGCCTTAAATATCATATTAAGTATTGAAGGCTTATAAAGCAGTTCCTTAAATGGCACTGCTTGAGCAAATCGCCCATGTAGGTCATCTTTTTCACTAGACAAAATAGCTAGTTAGCATTCACATAGAGGACAAAGACTTGTTTGGGCTCAGAGTTTCAGAGGACCTCTCTGTGCTCCATTGGCTCCATAACCCTGAGAACTGTGACATGTTAAATATCCCTAAGAAAGATCACAGCTGAAGGTAGCTTCTTAAGGCAGTGGGCAACAAGAGATTAACAGAATGTAATACTGCTTTATAAATAATTTTCCTTCCTCTATGTAAGTTCTGACTGGGTTCCAGTCTTTTCGGTGTCATCACCCAAAACCATGGTGAACTTCTTCCCATGATCATTCTTCCATGGTCAAGTATATCCAAAAATATTCTCAAGAACATGAGATGGATGCTCTACTTATCTCCCAGGTGTACTTGATATTGAACAATTACCATTAACCACAACACTAGCTAAAGCCAGAAAGCACTCAGGACAGCTCATAGATAATGAACAACACTAACAACAAACCAATGAATGGGCTGACAATGAATGGCCTTAACAATCCTAAGAAATCTGTGATATTTTTCTTCTGTGGTACAGAAATTGGAGAAAGACAAGCAGACTCTCTCTCCAAAAGGAAATAACAGAAACCGAGTTATAACACTTATCTGTCACAAGTCAAAAGGTATAAATTACCATGAAGAGAATGGATACCAGTTGATCCATCTCTGTCTGCCTATTTACTTTGGAGCTTGGGATAGAATAATAGAATAATATTTAATTTTTCAGAAGAAAGAATAAATTAACCCTCCCCAGATAGTTTCTCAGTCTCACATGCTGCAATTAATGCCTTGTCTTGAATTTTCTTTACTCATTGTTTATTCGTGTACCCACATGATATCTTCTATGTATGTATGTACAATTTTGTATGACTATATCATAATGCAGACAGAACATGACATCCCATTCCTAAAATTAATATTTCCAAAAATGATAAGTATCTCTTAGATCTTGAACTTTCAAAATTGAACTATCTGATCTTCTCAGATGACTATGTTCAGGACAAGTATGCTGAGCTATAATGAGCCAAATCTCCAGTCAGACAGAAAAAACTGTTAAATGACTAATGGTCAATAGGGTGTTGTGTTTCCAGCATTGACAAAATATACTCACTACCAATTACAAAACAGGTTGTGTATTTAATGATTTTACTAGCCTATTAGTTAAGGTTTCTCTGTACCTGTGGAAGATGAGGCCAAAAGATAACATTAAGTATGTTTGGTACATGGTATATATTTAATTTGCAGTATTTTAAATTAAGGATGGGTTTTGGGCTTACAATCCACATTGTAA
Source organism: Phyllotis vaccarum (assembly GCA_033318265.1). Taxonomy (NCBI): domain Eukaryota; kingdom Metazoa; phylum Chordata; class Mammalia; order Rodentia; family Cricetidae; genus Phyllotis; species Phyllotis vaccarum. Next base: position 14,406,861 of record JARWLC010000011.1, on the reverse strand, counting down.
GTAGAGTACCACCTTTATACATATGTTTTTACCTTCTTATTCTGACAACCTTTATGTCCTTCAATATTACTAATGTAAATTATTTTTGGTAAACAGATAAAGTCTTAGCTAATCATAACATAATAATATAGATGTAGTACAATTTATTCTGTCTCCCTGAAAAAATTAGTATCTTTATTTTTTCTGTTTTTTATACATAAACAAGTGGCTATTTTGATATAGTTTTATTATATCGAGACAAAAGTACTGCCTCACACCCAGAATTTTTTAGAAACCTACAGTTATATTTTCTATACCATTCCAATTTGATTGCTCTTTCCATGTATACTTTCTTAACACTGTCAAATATTCTTTACTGCAAATCTAATTAATAAGAAGTGGTATTTCAATGTTTTTTTAATTTCATTTCTTTGATTGCCATGGTGGCTTAATTCCCAATAACTTCCACACTCCCAGGGATGGCCAGGCAATAAAGACTTGTTGAACTTTTACTTTTAATATTAAAATATAATAAAGCTGGCTACTGTAACACAAAATTGTATTGATTTTATGTACTGTTGATACTCTATGGTTACTGCTTATAATATAGATTTTGAGTCTGCTGTTGTATTTCTGATTTGCTTTTCCTTTACTTTGCTAATAGTTTTTGTTCTTTTATCTTGATTCTCTTCAGTAATTACCTAGATACAGGTTAAATTATCCTCTATTTACATATGTCAGAAAGATGAAGGGCCTAGAGCATGCTCACAGCAACTTGATCAGTGTAGGATCACACACCCACACTGACATCTTTCCCTTCTTATGTTCTTGACATTTTTCTGACAATTTGCCTTTTACTTCTGTGTAAGTGGTAGAGGATGGACATACATTTGTGAATACTTGTTTGTGAAAACCAGGAAAGAGCCTCAGGTATCATCTTCATATGTTTCCTTCTTGATTTTTGAGACAGAGTCATCATTTCAGCTAGGCTGGTTGGGCAGCAAGCACCAGCAATCTTTTTTTGCTCTCTAAGACTGAGATTACAGACTTACACCATATGTTCAGTTATTTTATGTGGCTTCTGGGGATTGATCAAACTCAAGTTCTCATGCTTTCAAGGAAAGAATTTTATGAAAATGGCTATATTCCCAGTCTGCAGGGAACCATGGAGTTGGCCTGGCCCACCTTGCTTGAGAGGCATGCATCTTAGATTTTTCAGGTTAGAGTCCATGACTCCCATGACATAAGTTACCTTTCATTATCTGAGAGACTCATGCACTCTCTCAGAAGGAGAAGCATTCTGGCCTCTTGGTGTTTCTTTGTAGGTTCCCTTAGTAGTCAAGGGAACATGGAAGCTTGACAGAATAATTGGTTTTAGACATTAATCTTGTGTACACTGCCTGGCTTACAAACTCCATTGTGTCCTGGCAACTACAACTATATTGATTCTAGCAATTGCTATTATGTTCTGTTTTTGATAAAAGCATAAAAAATCTTATTTATTTCAATGAAATTGTCACAGCCTCAGTTTTCTTGTGGCTCCTAAAACCAGGCTGACTGAATTTCTTATGGCCATATCAGGTGGCCTTTGCCAGGTAAGTAAGCATGGGCACTTATACAGTCGATATTCTTTTATTTTTATTTTGAATTCATCCTTATTTCTTACATAGAATAAGAAAACACCATCTTAATCCAAATAATACTGTTCTTACAGTATCATTATGTTCTATGATGCTACTGTTTTTTCATCTGTGGGGCAGTGGCTACTTCCTGCCATTTAGCAGGTGGTTCTAATTAGTTTAGTTATTTGAGAAGTAGACGAAAGACAAAGCTACTTGAGACTTTTATTTCATGAACCATGATGCTACCTGCAAAGACTGCAGCAATGATGGTTTTGTATTTACAATATAGAAACATGGATAAGAGTGAAGCAAGTTCTTTCTTCTACTGTTTTCTTACATATTGTATCAGATCTAGCTATGCTCCCTAGAGGAGAGCAAGGTGTTTAAGAAATATAGAACACTGGACAAATGTTCAGCATCCCTTTCTTCATAAATATTTCAGTTGGATATACAATAAGTGCTGGGTATAATGGGCTTTTCATTCTGAATCCTAGAGCAAATGATTGACACTGATGGATTTAACAGCATGAACGGATCTTATTAAAGATGTCAGACTTTGCTCAAAAGCAAGATACATGTATTTAGAAAGGAAACAATATGGTTGGTAAATTAAAAAAAAAAATGGAACACAAGCTGTTTCACACAGACATCAGCCCCTTCCTTATGGTTACATTGTGTTAAACTAGAATTCTTTAGAATCTCTGTGATAGAACTTTCCCTTCTGTGTAAGTTGGGGAAATATTATTGACCTCATATCAGTGTTAATAAATGTATAAATGAGTACAAATTGAACAATTGTGTTTACATTTAGTATATGAAATATTTTGAGCGATGGAGTGATTATATATAGTTGTTGCATTAGTCAGCAATGAAACGTGAATGAACTCCTATTGGAGGCTTTGTTTTAATTCAACTAAGGCATCACAGTAGCATCTGGTTGATAGTGAAAGGCCACTTGCATATGTTTGAAAGTTGAATTAGTGATTAAGTCAGTGAAATATTGTTTCAGTAGAACCTTTCCCCATAGACTGTCTGCACAGGAGAAGTCTCTTGGTTTCTACTTCCTATCTTCTTGCATTGGAACCATATATGACCAATATATTTTCCAAAAAGATCACCTTTCTCTACTTTTATTATTTATGCATTCAGTGTGTGTGTGTGTGTGTGTGTTTGTGTGTGTGTGTGTGTGTGTGTGTGTGTGTGTGTGTGTGTGTGTGTGTGTGTGTGTGTGTGTGTAGGAGAGTGCATATGTGCCACAGTGCACATATGTAGGTCAGAGGACAATTTACAGGAGCCAATTCTCTCCTTCTATAGTGTGTTATGATATGTTCCTGAGGGGTTGAATTCAGGTCAATCAAGCTTAATGTCAAGTGTCTTTATATGCTTAGCCATCACACCCATCTTTCTTCTCTGATCTATCTTCTGTCTCATTCCAAACAGCTTTGTAGATGACTGTCTTCTGGGATTATTCTACCTGAATCCATGTGTATTTAACTACTTTCAAAGAGTTAGAAGTAATAGTTTTGTAATTATTTCAAAGACCTCTGGTAAGAGATCTTTGCTTTGACAATTTAGTAGAATAAGAGTGTTCACAAAAACATAAGTTTAGGAACTAAACAATTGGAAGGAAATAGAAATTCTAGTTTTATTGCCATCACAGGAATGATACTAGTCTATATTTCTTGTTTTCTAGCTTCACACTTGAAATAATAACCTAAAGCTTAAACTCTTGGCAGCACCCACAGACCACTACCTATCCAAACAGCATTACTGTGCAGCATCAAAACCATGACAGCTCTCACAATTCAAAATGCATCTGAACTACACTGACAGCCTAGAGCCCGAAACCAGCACAAGTCCAGACTCCAAACTCAGACTTAACAGTGATGAGCCCCAGGGCTCTCACCAGCTCTCTTCCTTTCTGTTACAATGCAAACAACAAATTAGTCAGGGGCTGAATCCTCTACCATCAAAGACAGATCACATGTGAAAGCTCTTGGATTTTTCTAGTTTAGTCACATCCTGTAAATTTTAAACAACTCACTAAAATTGTTTAATGTGAGTTTGCATACTGCCTAGAAAACTATGTATTGTAAGTATGATGCTAAGCTGATGTATGCTTGCTCAGGGAGGTTCTCTGAGAAATCCATTCTTCTTCCACATTCCCTCAGTTATTTTGATAGACATCATTACTATTTTGTGTTATTTTAATATCTGATGTGTCAAAGAAACATTTCTCCAAGAATTGTAGTGTAACTATTTATTTAGGTAGTAACTAGGAATTTTGTAGTGTGTAAAGCATTACCACCTGTGTGGAACATAAAGGAGATATTTGGAGTGTCATTAATTGTATTACATTTCAATTAGCAATGTTGTTATCGAGAAGAAGGAACAGTTGGTCAGTGTAACTGTGTTCACATGATCCAGATAAGTAAGTCCTACAGTTCCTTAACCAACTGAGCCCTCATTATACACAACATTAGGCTCAGTCATAAGAATATAGAGCCAAGATGGAGATAAAACTCAGTATGTATAGTCATTGACTACAAAGCAAGAAGTTCTGAGTTCCAAATGTAGCAAGACATACAAAAAGCATGGTGGTGCACACCTGTAATATCAGTGCTTTGGTAGTAGAAGCAAGAATTGTCAGAAGTTCAAAATCTTTCTTGACTATATAGTGAGTGGAAGGCTAGCCTGGGTTATATAAAGCTCTGTCTTAAAACTTGAAGTATCTGGAACATATTTTGTGACTTTTTTCAGGGTGACAAATACACAGACTTTCTAAGATGGGTAGAAATATCTCAACTCTCACAGTCATGCTGGGACTAATGTTTTTATTTTGGTTGATATAGGATGACATCAGCCAGAAGAAAGAAAAGACAAGTACTCTGCTTTATTTTCATTTCTCCAGCTAGGATAATGGCCACCCAAACCCATGCTTTGACTGTGAACAGAAAATTAACCCACATGATTTCTGATATGTGTTAAGTGATGCTTGCAAGTTAGTCAGTGCCTGTTTTGCATGCTATTAGTGTTGGACAAGTCAGCAGTGACCGACATTCAATTACAAAATTCTCATTTTCAGAGTTTTCAGGACTGGGAATAACTAATAGGCACTTGCCTTGATGGAAGATATCTCTTTCTTGAAATTGTGCCTTCTCACAATCAAGTGTCTATATAGTCAGCCCATGTCCTGTGGGGATTTAATAAAGTTTCAGAAGTTTTGAAGATATCAGAGGGAATCTACCCATATGTGGGGGGTTAGTAAAAGCTCCAGAAGTCCCAGAGCTCTAATCACAGTCAGTCTAGGAAAATCAGAGTGGTGATTCAAACCTTTAATCCCAGCCCAGGGAGTATCCTGGGAGTGGTGACCTACACCCTTAATCCCAACTGAGTCAAGGTCACTTTAGATTATAGGAAGAATTCCAGGCTCCCAAGCAGTTGTGGTGGGGCCAATCCTTAATTACTGAAAGAATACTTAAGCCAGGATTGAAACACAGAGGGAACCATTCCAAGAGAATCGAGGCTGAGGAAGCTATAAGACAGCTGGGTAAGATTTGACTGTGGTGTTTATTCCCTCTAGTATCTCCAATGTCTTCAGAGATCTATCCCCGAGTCTCATTCTTTCGTGCAACACATGCCCACTGTACTATGCTTACAGCAAATGAAATGACCTGTTCACCTTGTACACAATCAGGCCATAGGTCACAATTGCTCAGACAGCTAGGCAATTCATGATTTTGCATTCTACTTAGGAGGCTAATCACCTTGAAACGGTAGATAAAGTCTAAAAATTGTATGTGGGCCCTATTACAATTTGGGTGGGAAATATCCTGATGTGTTTGCACACTTGGTTGGTTCCCAGATAATGATACTATTTTGGGAGATTGCGGAAACATTAAAATGAAGAGTCTTTATGGAAAAGTGGTATAATCAGAAGTTTCTGTCCCACCAGAAACTCTCAAATACTCAGCATCAGCTTCCCAAATAATTGACTCAGAGGCTTAGTATTATAATAAATGCTGAGCCAGTAACTCAAGCATATTATTAACTAGCTCTTACACATAAATTGACCCATAATCCATATCTATGTTTAGCAGCGTGGCTTCATATTTTTTTCTCAGCCAATCATTCTCATCTTGCTTCCTCTGAGTCTGTCTGGTAACTGCATCTCTACCTTTCTTCTTTCCAGAATACTCCTAGGCTCATAGCCTTGCCGATACTTCCTGCCAGGATACTGTCCAATCAGCATTTTACTAAATACAAATGACATGTATTATATTTGTTAAAACATAAAGAACTCACCAGGTCAGGATTGAGCGGCTGTTCCTGCAACAGTGTCAATATTGTTATGATGAACTGTACCCCCTGAAATGATGAGCTGGAATAAGTCCTTGCTTCTTTAAGAGGCTTTATGTAAGGTGCTTAATCATAAGAATAGAAAATACAAGTCATACACACAGCAACCCTCCTGAAGGAAGCCACAGTACATCAAATGTTAAATCTTTTGCTGTAGACATTTCTTCATGTTAACTTTAACCAAGAATGTATCAAATACTGAAAGTTGTTTTGCTCTCTTTTTAAATATAAAGAAAAGAAAAAAGAAAGAAAATCAACATAGCTCCTTGAAAAATAACAGCTGTAAATGCAGTTCTTTATGGAAATAATCAAATATCTATGAGGTACTTTGTGGTTTAGTTTCCTTTTTTTTATGCCTACCAAAACCCTCTAGCATTTTTTTAAAAATTTTCCCACTATAGAGCCTCCTAATCTTTCTTCCTTCCTACATCTTCTATTCACTTTCTAACTTTTATAGCTCTGCATTTTCCAGCTAGTGTGAAATCTCCAATAGATTTTACTCAAAATTTTTAACTTAACTTTACCTTGGCCAGTATTGTTACCAATGTAAAAGTAGAAGGTCTAAGACTTATGTATAAAAAGACAGCTGATAAGATTTCTCAAAAGATAGTAATATTATCATTCAAACACAAACTTACATCAAGAAAATATGAAATCAATCTGTATAAATATTACTATTTATAATGTATGGGAAAAGAAACTAAAATATGTAAATATTTTATGACATCCACCCAAGTATAACATAATTGTAAGTGACTGATTCAGAATATTAAATCACAAATCCCATTTATAATATTTTATGATTATGGAAACTAGCCTACCATATTCATTTCTGTGTGGACTAAGTTCTTATATGTCACATGTAAGATAAACTGCCAAAATAAATGCTAATCATCCAATTAAAATGATGTTACTCATGGAGGTGCTATATTTCTGAACTTTTGGGCAATTACAATGTTTAGATTGAGTAAGATCTAGTTTAAACTTTAAAATGAGCACTTTATGAGCTTAGCAGATGGTGGAAAATATGTGATAGAAGAAATATTCTACATGAATCAAAACATGTTATATGTATTTTGATACTTGAAGTTCCTAGGATGAAAAAACAGTAATCTAATCTTCATTTTGTTCTTGGGTTTGTTTAATCACAAAATATTTTAAAACAAATGCTCAAATTTCCAGAATTTTATGCTTGTGGTAAAAATACAGACACAGACTAAAGTTCGCATATGTGGTATACTCTCACATCCCTCTATCCAAAGCACACTGCATTTGGCTACAACATAAGTAGAAAAGAGGCTGGGGAAACAGTTGAGTAGGTACAGTGTTGCTGTGCAAATATGAGGACCGGCATCACATTGTAAGTAGCCACATAAAAGGCAGCTATGATAGCATGAATACCTACAATCCCAGACTTAGAAACAGAAGGCTCTCTGGGACTGGTCAGCTATTCCAGCAAGTTTGGATTAATTAAAAGATAGTATAAATAAGTCTCAACTGAAGAAGATACTTTATTTGGTCCTATAGCCCTAAGTGTATACCTTCTCACACTTATTCTCATATAAATCTCTGGTTCACATGCAAATGGGCTCAACCACTCTTGTGCTGTGAGAACACATATATTCTCCATCCATGTGATGACATAATAAAAGATAGCCATCTATGAACAAGAGTGCATCTTCACTGAACCTGTTGATTTTCAAGCTTCCAATAATAAAAGTTTGATTTTTATAAATAGGAAACTATATTCATTGCATAGCAAAATATTTAAGCAAAGGAGCTATACCTTTAAGTCCTTTGATATTTTTATTTGATATATATCATTCACATATTTAATATACCCACATCAAAATCATTACTTTTCACCTCTTGAAATTTTATTTGGGTCATTATGTATCTTTCATTTATCGAATATTCAACATTTCATTATGTTAACCATAATAAAGTTAGTTTTAAAATATTTTAGTATCTTTATTTGTAGATTCTGTTATCAGTGTTGTTCCTGAGTTGGTGTTCAGTCACTGTTTATTTGTGTAATGTGGATTTTTGTTTTCTTGGTGTATTAGTATCTTCTGTACTGTTTGGCCTGGCAGAAATTTTATATTTTACTTTGTTGTTGTTAGATACTTTTGCATTTTGGCAAACACTGAAGATTTTTTCTGGTAGGTGGTTACATGATTTAGAAATTGTTTGCCCCCAACAACCTTCGCTCTTAAGCTTTGCTATATGGAGATAGCACAGTATTTATTCTAGGATTAATTTTCCTGTCTATTGAATCAAAACTCTCTTGAGTACTATACTCAATACTCCCTGAAATACAAAGTTTAACAATCATTCCAGTAGAAATCTGAGGCAGCTTGTATATGGTGTGATTTCTTGCTGTTACTGCTGTATGTTTTTCCAAACAGCTCTGTCTCTAGTGTGCTGACCCCTTTAAAGCTCCATTGAGTCTCTGTTCACTACTTTCTCTTCTTTCTTGTTTCCAGAAACTCTATTACATTGCTCCTATTGTGTCAAGTCTCCACTTTCCTCCATGCACGGAGGGTTGAGAAACTCTAAGCATCAAGTGTAGAAATCCAGCATTCTCACCTTATCATTTCCCATTGCTCGAGGTCTGCTGTACTTCAGTCCTTGAGGCTGACTAACTTGAATCCTATTGTTTTGCCTTTTTGTTTTATGTTATTATACAATATGGCATTATCTACCCAGTTACTACTATTCAGAAAAATCTATTAAGTTCAGAGCCTGCTGCCTCATGTTTACTAAAGTAGACTCCTACATATTCAAATTTTAAAAAGGAAAAAGGAATATCTAAAATTTTGTTATGTTTGAAGGTGATTGTAGTATATATAATAAATGTCACTAAATAAGACCTTGAGTAAAAAGTGCATTTCATGAAAAATGATGCAAGATATATGGATTCTATTCTGAATCAAAAGTTTAACAAAGGTATTTCCTTGTGACAAACATTTTAGCAAAAGAAAAAATCCATGGAGGATTAACATATTAAAATAATTATTTATGTCTATGTTATCATACATGAAAATATCAGTTTTGAGTACCTTCTATACATCCCACACAGTGTTGTGGTATGTTATTTAGTCCTTTTGTAAAATCTGAAAATTTTGTTGTTACTTCATGTAAAAACATAAGAATGTGTAACTTGGAGAAAAATCCATTTAAGTAGTGATTTGGTAAGCAAATTATTGAGAACAGAACTAGTCCACTTTCCTTTCATGGAAACAGTATACATCAACATGCAAATATTCTGCAGATTGGTTTTAGTATAAAAAGCCATCAGATAAAGAGTGCATTTCCTTTCCCACTGACATTTTCCACTTACACTTTATACATGAAGCTTGAACTGTTTTATTTTATTGTCATTCTCAAATAAACGCATTAACAATCTCATGCTATAATTACAAATCAGACCAATGAGGCCTCATTGGAAGATCCACAAAGGGAACATAGAAGTTAATAACCCATGGTTATAATAGGAAAGAGACATTATTTAATATTTGAGCTAGATGACATAGAAGAGCCATTTCCCTAAAACTTCCACTAGGAAGTTATGAGCTTAGACTATTGAAGGCAATTATGCTGCTGGAGACAAGAACACAAAATGCGAGAAAAGACAGACAATAAATATTTGTGAACTCTAAATGCAAGCAAGAAAATAAGGTCTAGATGAATTTTTGTAATATCCTGAGTTTACAGGACAGAAGATAGCACAAAATTAATATCCTTGAACTTTACTCGGTTATTATAATTTTTTGTTATAACCTAGTAATTAAATAATTATCTATGCTTTTGTTTCTAAACCATATGGAAACTTTTTCTAGAAAACCCATAGAGATGCTAAGCTGGATGAATAGTAACTGTTCACATCTTCTTTTACAGTACTTACTTAATTTATCCATTTGGAAAATTAATTAAGACTAAGATGAATATCAATTTGAAGACATTTGAGGGAATATAGTTCCTTATGCCATATGGATATAATTAATAATTTTAATGCATAATACCTAAACACTGTCTAATGAGCCTGGAAAAAACTACTGAACAAATATATTAATCTCCTAGTATGAACTCGAGTTGGTATTGTATAGAATAAAATGTTTCCCCATGACATATACAATATTAGTGTGATTTTGTGCCTTTTTCTATTTATATTTGGTTTTTATATTTTGTCTGTGAAATTAGCTTTTAATGACAGAGCCATTTCTCCAGCCCTATACCTAGTTTTTTAAAAGTTAACTTCAGGTTTGATACTCAAAATTTTTAATTTAATTATTACAATAATTGATATTGTAAGGGAATGAAAGCATTTTGTAGTGACAAATATAGTTTCCCAGAGCTTTCTTGACTGATAATCTGTGAAAATCTATGAATAGGACATACATACAAAATAACAATCTCTTTGAGCCCTTTAAGTAATGGCCAGGAATAACCTCTAGGTTTGCAGGCCTCATGTACAATCTTTTAAAAAACTTTCATTGAATGCTTATTTTTTGTTGCTCTGAATGAGTTTTCTTGATAATCCATTCTGTCTAAGATAGTAATCACTTTTAATTTCTGCACATCTATATGTGTAGGAATAAACCATCTGGAAAAAATCTGGAAGAAAGCCAGCCAAGTCTCCTCATATATTTAATTTAGTCAATTTTTGTATGATGTGAATCTTTACTAATTTTCATCTCTGATTTCAAGCTTTTTAGTATGGTGTAGTTGAATAACTATGGAAGATGAAAGGTTTGGGGAGTTTATGACTCAAATTTTTCAAACCATTCAATAGATATTAATACATTTATAGATGTGGTAGCTCACATCTTTAATCTTGGCTCTCAGGCAGCTGATACAGGAGACTTGGCATGAGTCTGAGGCTACCTTGAGATACATAGTCACTTCTAAGACAGCCTGGGCTGTACAGATTTTGTCCACATTCAATTAAAAAATAGACTTAAATTTATATCAGCTATATCCTAATTTCACAGTATACTGTCAAAAATAAAATAATATATTATTTTCTATCATGGGCCTCTTCTAGTGAACATAATAGATGCATCTACAATCAACAAAAAAAATGGTCAAATGATTATTTGGTTTATTAAATATACATTAATCCAAACGTAAAATGCTACTGCTTATGACTTATTGACCTTACTAGAGGAAGATATTGGTCTGTACTTGATGAAAATAATAATTTATATTTTGACATTCAATATTTTCTTGGCTAGTAGGTTCTGCTATTATTACCTGTTTTATAATACACTGCAGTAGCCATGAGCTGTAGGTCCTATTTGTTCATAAAATACAAGGTAGTAGTATCCTCTTGCCACAGATCTGGGTTGCTGAGCTAGTGGTATACTGAATACAATTTCAACCTAAGATGCTTTAAATTTTCCTAGATGAATTTATACATAAGCAAACTACAAACCCTGGATCACCTACTTATCTCTTTGTCATTACAATCATACTTAGTTTTCTCAGTATTTTTCATTAAATATATTTCAGTTATTTCTAAGTCCCTGTAACTACAGACCTTATCTCTTAGTGATATCTGCAGAAATGACCTTCTTAAATCCCAAATTACTTCTTTCAGAGTAATGTTTATTCTCTTTCACTTCAGAAAAAGGTAAGGGACATCAACTCACAACCTGTCCCTTAATATTAGAGCTTAATTGTATCCCTAGACAATATTCCAACAGACCTGATACCCTGTCATGGCAAATTCAGATCTTTACAGTAAGTCATAATTGACCTAAATATATAAAGATAGATAGAGATAGATGTAGGCAGAAGTGTTTGTCTTACTGAATTCCACAGCTATTCATTCCCAAATTAACACACAGAGACTTTAATTAATTATAAATGCTCAGCTGATAGCTCAGGCTTACTACTAATTATCTCTTACACTTAAATTAGTCAATAGTTCTAATCTAGGTTTAGCCATGTGGTTTGGTACTTTTTCTCAGTACGGCATTCTCATCATGCTTCCCCTATGTCTAGCTAGGAACTCCTGCCTACATCCTTCCTCTTCCCAGAATTCTCCTAGTCTGGTTTTATTAAACCAATTCAAGTAACAAATCTTACAGTGTACAAGAGTATTATCTCACAGCAGATAGAGATAGACAGAGAAAGGAGTAGAGAGAAAGCTATGTGCACATATTATGAATCAATGAGTTTCCAGAGTCTAAATAATTTATGTTTAAACATTTATCTTTTTTGAATGCCAAATGTACACAACACTGATGTTTAATTAATTATTTATTTTAAATCCTGACCATAGTTTATTCTCTCCTTTTATTCTCTACCCCCTCTGTCCTCTCCCCTTGAGACTTAATGTTGATCCATAATGCTCCATTATAAGAAGTGCTATCATCTCATTTATTATCATATTAAAGTTTATCTGACACAGAAGAGATTTATGTCTTCCTGAGCATATTCATAGGGTTGTACTCTGTGCTCTTTCTATTATACATGGTTGTAGGTGTGGTCATACTTGCATTAAGATTAACTTTGAGTAAGTATAGAAACTATTGTTTACTTGAATTTCTTGTCAATAGAGCTTAGTCATATCAAATATTATAAATAACAAACATCTTTTATGAAAATGAATAAGAGCTGAGTGACGACTTAATGGCTACAGATGCTTATTACCCAAGGCTGATGACCAAAACCTAGTTTGAAAAAAGCAAACAAGTTCGTGAAAGTTATCCTCTAACCTCTATACTTCAGCCTGAACTTACAGTCTCTCACACAAATAAGCACAAATGATAATAATAAAACTCAATACAAAAATTAAGAAAATCACTTAGTTAAACTTTATTTCTTAAATTTCCTTTATACTTTATGATTTAATATTTTCAGATGTTAATAGTGTTACAAAGAATTTGATTTTATGCAAATAAAATCCTGCTATTATCAATGGTTCCTCAGAGGAACTCCATAAAAATGGCTTTCTTATGTATATAAAGTAGGATCCTCATACTATACTTGAGCTTGATGGCTCAAGCTAGGCCATAATTCTGGCTAGGGACTGATAACTCTATGATTATTGTTGAGATCTGTGCCATGCTGTATTATTTGACTTTCAGACTGAATATTATCAAGGGATCAAACCTACAAAATGAAGCACCAGATGAAATTTCTCTGCATATTGTCACACACACGTACACCAAAGACTGGAAAGTTACCTGGTAGATTCTGAGGACAATGAAAGCTTCTTAGGACAATGGTGGATTAATATTCAAAGCCCTCCTGAACTTTACTCTACCTTAGGTTTCCTTTGGTTGGTTCAAATGTGTTCTGTGTAATGAATTATGAATTATTTTAACAGCTTCCAGTAAGTTCTGAAAGTCTTCCTAACAAATTGTTAACCTTGAGGGTGATCTGACCAAAATCAGAAATCATAATTGATGTCAGAACTTTAGAGACTCTTAAAAAATTCAAAACATTGAGCTTTCAACCTCTCAGTATATTGAATTCAGATAACAACATTGTTTAAAATAAAAACATTTCCTTCAACTTTTTATGCATAGATCTACCAGCCAAAGGATCAAAGTGTGAATATGTCTTTACTTGATAAGATAACTGAATTCAACTTTTCATATATATTCTTAAAGTTTATAAATTTTTACTCTAATAATCACAGTCTAGATTTGTCTCACAAGCTATTTTTTATTCAAATGTATTCTAGCTGGGAAGATGTTAACTCAGCAATGATCATACAGAAAATGCTGTCTCATTTGAAACTGAACTCTTTTTCCCATGGATAAAATCAAAATTATGGTAATAAAATACCTTGATTTTCATGGAAACTTTGTCTCTTAGATGCTAAATCTGCTGCATCTATTTCAGTGTTTTGTTGGTTTCCATGGTTATAAAAATAATGCATAAAATGGAAACTATTTAGTCTTTCCTCAGAAATGTCCCGGTTTTGTAGCATCAACAAAATTTAGAACAATTAAAATGAAATAAATGTCATAAACTTTCAGGTTCCCCAATGATGACAGCCTGAGTTAGAAATGGGTCAGGTAGAGGAGGAACACCATGGCAGCAATTCAAAGAATTGCTAGAGGCTTTTGTAGTAGGATTATGTTGTTACATTGTAAAAATTGTCCCACCTACTGGTTTAATAAAAATGCTGATTGGATTAAGGCAGACATGAAGTGTGAGCAGGGCTACCAGAATAATAATAATAAAAAAAAACCCTCTGGGAACAGGAAGAACAGAGCAGAGATACCATAGAGACTCCAGAGAAGCAGATGCAGAGTGAGAAAAGGTACAGAGCCACATGGGTGAACAGGACAAGAATCATGGGGTTAGTTTAAGAGCAAGAGGTAGCTAGCTAGCAATATGCCAGAGCCAAAGGCTGATTGGCATAAAATGGATATAAGTATCTGTGTTTTTGTGGGACAGCAGGTAAGAACCTCAGGGCTAGGCCAGAAAGGCCAGACCAGAAACCTAACACTACAGGCTTGCTTCTTAGTCTTGTTTCATACCCCTGTCTAGAAATTCCCATAAGGATATGACTAAAACTTAGAGAAAGTACCTATATCATTACGGTTAGGCCAACCAGACTGACTGCTGCATCCTCTTCCTATGCCCACTTCAGTTTCTCACATCTTAAAAAGAATTTGACTAGCCTTTAATTATCATTCCTGAGAACATAGTTTTCTCTTGTTCTCCTTCCCTGACTCTCCTCCTCCCGTTCTTCCCTCTCTTCCTTCCCCCATTTCCTCTAAGTCCAATTTATACAGATATAATAATTTCTCTATAAAACTGGCTCTCTGTGGTCTGTGAAATTCATTTGTTGAATTCTTGAAAAAAGAACTTAAAACCACTGACTCGGAATGGAATTGATGTCTATTGAATTTTATAAGACCATAGCCTCCAAACTAAATTTACCAAGATCTGAGAAAGGTTCTGTCAAACTCATAATCCTATAATTTCCTGTATCACCAAAACTAATCCAAGGCCTAGATTGGGGCAAGCAACAAATCCAGAATAATTTTATTTTACCATAGGGGAGGAAGTATAGTGTTACTTAATGTTTGAGTAGTCAAGTAATAGAATAACAGATAAAAATAGAGAAACCTTATGAAAAATATGAAAAATATAACAGAATATCTCCTGTAACAAACTCAGGCCGAACATGTTATTTTATATTTTCAACTCATGAGTGGACATACCACATTTCATTGCTAAAGACATTAATTCATTCACCCAATGTTTTTGCCATCTACACTTATGTAATCGTCTCCTTTTGGGGATGAAGGCATTTGGACTAGTGTTGAGTAAAGGGATACTCACTCACATCTATGCATGCAAATCTACCACTGAGCAACACCAAATACCTTTTATAATGTCATATTAAAATAATCTTTATCACCTTTTAAGAGCACTTATTAGGTATTGTTTATATTATTATCTTATTTATGTTGCTGATTTGAGAGTCTAAAGAATATGCATTATGCTGCTAAATACTAAATACTGGGATGAATCGTGTTCTTACTATTCCCAGGATATAGATAGGGCATCATTTATAACCTTAACTCAAGGAATATCAGCAACTGAGACTGTTACAAAGATATTTTAGAAACAAGTCTTTCCTAAGGACCCTAAAACCAAACATCACATTATAAGGCACTGTCCAGCCATCTGTGATAAGTACCCAGATGATCATCTCAGAGCATTCAGTGTGTTAAACACTATCTTCAGAATAACAGAGAGTGTAACCATCTGAACTAAAAGAAAATTAAATCAATAAGAATTTTACATGGGGATCAGGCAGTGCAGTGCTTAATTCAAATTGCTGAGGCTCTTCAAGGCAGAGGGGAAATGTTAAGTACATTTTTAAAGAAGCATCTCAGTGTCATCAGCAGAAGAGCAAGAAATTCCATGCATTTCAATCAAAACTCCGAACACAGATCGACTAAGTGCTGAACCTAAAACCAGTCTACTGTACCTCAGACACTCATCTTTTTAATGTCAAGTATATGTGCTAGCATCTGTCTCTTATTTTCTAGAATTTTTTTTCTAAAGGCTAAACTGTGTTTTCTTCATTTGCAGAATACTTTCTGCATATGGAAACAAGGTGTCTTCCTGCTTTAAGTGTAAGTAAATGGTTTTAACCTATTCTGCTCTTATAGCCTGCATAGAAGTTGGAAGATAGAAGAGAATCAGGAAGCTATGTTGCTGCTCTAGAAAACGCAGAGCAAACAACAAGATACAACAGGTATGAGGTAGTGGAGTAGGTTCAGGTTCTTGCTTGAGAGGAATATCTTCATTTTACTTACAAAATATGGAATTAGGGTCAGCTATCCTGTGGAGATGTCCTACCAGATTCAATTGTTTGCCTCTTAAACAGTGAGAATTAGGTTTTCCAAGAGTGGAAGGTCATTGTGGGAGTCTCTAGAAAGGTTGGTCAAACTTATACCTTCCCCTTTTATTACATAGAGCATGTCCATATACCTAACAACACACTCACAGCTTCTCCCCTTCAAGATAATTATGGCCATGCCCAACACTGAGAGAGCAGCCACACTATAGTTTTACATGTTGTAAAGTAACATCTCTGCTATTCAAAATGCTATGGTTTGTTTTCTCTCTTTCTCACTGACACATTCTTAAGTGATAGTTCTTGCATTCTCTTAAATACCAAAATGAACTACTATTGTTTCACTTACTTAGTGAAATTTCTTACTTTGAATTAAGTCTATGACATTGTTGCACAGAAATGTCATTTAAGGTACAGAAGAGGTGATACATACAGTTGCCTTCAATAAAATTTAGTATTATATCAAAGATAAATATGGCTGGGAGATGGATCAGTCAGTAAAGTGATTACTGTAGTTAGTTATTATGATTTTTGATCTTTTGGCTCTTTGCCTCTTTGTAAGTTTGCCACCCAGTTTCCAAATAAATTCACACAGAGAAGCTTATTATTACTTGTAAATGTCTGGCCTTAGCTTTGCTTATTTCTTGTCTATAGTAGGAGTTTCTGGCCTGACCAGTCCATGGTCAGACCCTCAAACAGGCAATCCCACAGAAGCACACAGAGGCTTATATTAATTTCATACTGTTTGGCCTATGACTCAGGCATATTTCTAGGTAGCTCCTTCATCTTAACTCAACCCATTTCCATTAATCTGTCCTGCCACATGGCTTGTGTCTTACTTATTATTTCTTTACATCTTGCTTCTTGGGCAGCAGGATCAGATCTCTCTCTGATTCTGTCCTCCTTCCCCTTTATATATGCTTGATTTTCCCACCTACTTCTAAGATGTCCTGCCATAGGCCCAAACAGTCCCTTTCTTAACAAATGATATTCACAGTATACAGAAAGACATCCCACATCACTTGCAAGCATTTTTTAACTTAAATTATTTTGTCTATGTTGTGCCTCTGGGCTTTTCTCTTTCTACATTCCTACATATCATTTTCACTTCTTTGGCTTGCTAGGGAGCTTGGTGGCTATGTGGCTATGTGGCTATGTGGCTATGTGGCTATGTGGCTATGTGGCTGGCCCCTGTAATCTTCTTCTCCTCATCTTTCTCCTACTCCTTGATCTCCTTTCTTCTGTTTATTCTTTCTGCCTGCCAGCCTTGCCTATGAATTCTTCTGCCTTGCTATTGGCTCGTTAGCTCCTTAGACCAATCAGATAGTTCAGACAGGAAGAGAGTAACACAGCTTCACAGAACTAAACAAATATAACATGGATGAATATAAAACATATTTGTATCATTAACAAATGTTTCACAATGTAAAACAAGTAACACATCTTAACATAATATTCTACACACTTATTTTTCAAATGTGAGCCCAGAACACAGGGGTGATGGGACATGCCTGTAACCCCAGGGCTAGGAAGGCAGAAAAAACCTCAGAGCTTGTTGGCCTATTAGCCTGGTGTACTTATTAATTTCCAGACCAGTGAGGGACACTATTTAAAAATAAATACCATAAGGAACTTAAAGATTGACACCCAATGTTATTGACTGTCTCCTGCACTCATGAATACAAACTTGAATATGCATGCAAACATGTGAGAGGCAACTAAGAGATACACAAATCTTAAATATATCCTTGTGATAATTTTGTGTAGTTAGTACACATAAGAAAATAATATTTTAAACTCTTATATGTCTTATACTTTTTAATGATATCATTGTTAAAATGCAAGAATCTAGAAGTTATGAGATAACATGAAAATGATATTATATATTTTATATTATAAATAACTGTTTAACCCTCCGTAGGTCCTTTGATTTTAGACCATTTCTATATATTTAGCCTCCTTAGTTTTATACTGTAAAACTTAGTACAGACTCCTAAGAAGCAGACTTGGAAAGAGAGACACTTGTATAAATGATATATGAAGTACAGAGCACATGCTCTCAGGAAAGTATATGAGAAACAGTAAAGAGAGATGCAAAATGGTATTTATAAAGTAGTTTACACTGCAATCTAGCTTCCATTTCATTCTTCAGGGAGGTTAAGTGTCCACTACATCATTAGGTTGTCATACTTTGAGACAAAAAGTTTTAACACAAGTTTTTCACTTAGTTATGGATTGAGAGATGAACCTAAGAAGAAATGTAAATAGACCTTTTGACATTAGTAGGGAGGAAGTTTCAGCTAGGGAAAAAGCAACATTCCTAAAAACTAAAAAATAGCTATGAGCAATTGGTACCAATACTCACAGCTAAAGACCAGAACAATTGACCTTGAGGGAAACCAGGCCATGTCATAAATGTCATGCTGATCAGAAAACTTATTTATGAAAAGATAATGTATGCTTAAAATGTGTAAATATTAAAAAGACAAAAGGGAGACACACTCATAGGTCTCATTTATTTCTCTTTTAATCTCCATATTATTTATTGTTTTAGTTTTATTATATTAAATTTATCAAATATTTCTTCAAACAGGTAAGCAAAGAATATACTAATGCCAATTCATTGTGTACTATAATTTCTGGTCCCATTCTGTGTGTGTGTGTGTGTGTGTGTGTGTGTGTGTGTGTGTGTGTGTGTGTAAATAATAAGATCATTGAGGCAAATTCTTACCCTGCAGGCCTTGGTGAGTGTGGAATTTACTATATATATCAGGCTGTCTTCAAACTCAAAGGCAATTTTCTTGTTTCTGTATTACAAGTACTGGGATTACAATCAAGTATAACCATACCAAACTCTCTGCTTTGCTAACTTTAACTAAATGCTGGGTTTTTATCTATAGTAACACAACAAAACTACCCTGATGTGGGAATGCCTTTCTATATGCTGTGAATCTCAATCTTTTAAATAAAGGAGCTGTTTTGGGCCATGACAGGCACCATAAAAGAAGTAGGAGGAGGAATCAGAATAGGTAGGAAAGGAAGGGCGGAGTCAGAGGCAGATCAAACAAGCTGCCCAAGGAGCAACATGTAAGGAGCACAGGTAAGCCATGGGCCACATGGCAGACAGATTAATAGAAATGGGTTGAGTTAAGATGTAAAAACTAGCAAGCAATGTGCCTGAGCCATAGGCCAAACAGAATAAAGTTAATATAAGCGTCTGAGTCATTTCTGGGGGTCTGAGCAGCAGCGGCGGTGGCTGGGAGGCTAAGAGGTCTCAGGCGGCAGGTCTCTGGGTCTGGATCTCTGGCTGCCCAGGACGAAGAAACCCCAGTGCTACACTACCCTAATTATTTTAACAGTACCTCAAGGGTTACAGCAGTTTTGTGCTATAGCATACTATAACAACTAATCCCAGTGGCTTCTTGTTGTGCAAGTGCACATCAAATCCTATTGGTGATAGAAACCAGCAGCATCCCAGTGGATCACTTTCCCCTGTGGATTCCATGGTGAAAAAGACACACAAGCTTTGACAAAGATAAATATGCTTACTTTGCATGTTTTCTTTTCAGCTATTCTCTACCACAAAAGCAGTAAAAGGAAGTCTTACTATGCATACTCAAGTTAGTATAAAATGTCTTACTAAAGATGGCTTACATTAAGGAATAGTCTAAATGATTATTTGCAGAGTATTGTGACGCCCAAAGAAATTATAACTGCATAAATGGATACTATCTATTCTCCTTTTTGACCTCAAACAAGGAAGTCTCCATACATGCTTGTTTCTTCCTACGGTAGATTAATGAATTCAGGATATAATAGGTCCCTGAAGTGATTTGCATGTATTGATTAAATGCCATGAGTGAGATGCTGTTGGTTAAATTGCTGGAGACACACAAAGGAGAAAGCAAAACTGAATGCATCATTTAAATAAATGGCCATGAAATTTGTCCTGACACATGATTATATCTTTTACATTTACCCGTGTTTACGTATGGGAAGGAAATATGGTATATAAGCAGTGCGGGAAGGATA
Source organism: Phyllotis vaccarum (assembly GCA_033318265.1). Classification (NCBI taxonomy): domain Eukaryota; kingdom Metazoa; phylum Chordata; class Mammalia; order Rodentia; family Cricetidae; genus Phyllotis; species Phyllotis vaccarum. The sequence goes on along the minus strand of JARWLC010000011.1, from coordinate 14,386,527 downwards.
CACACCGTGTGCTCCAACATGATGAAAAACATGCCTTTAAAAATACTTCATTATTGTAATTAAAAATTAGTGATTCTTTGATTTAATGATTAAAGAAAACCTCAAAAAATAGAGACCCGAACTTACATGTATGGACTAAATTGGAAAAATAGTTTAGAAGGTTTTGCTAGTGCCTATTGCAATTACTTGGGTGGGTGGAATATGGAGTAGGATTAGTTTAGTCAAATGACCACTCACTCAGAAGCCTTTGACCAAGTAAAACATGCCAACCCAATGTGCAGGAAGATGGTTCAAAAAACCACAGCATCTTCCTTCCTCAAATCTCTTCCCTGAATTCCGTAGTATGATTTGCTTATGTGATAGGGTTGTGGAGCATTTCAGAGGCCAGGTCTTACTGAGGAAACATATCTTTGTGGGAAGACTTTCCAATTTTCTGCTCCTGCTGCAATGTCTTCCCTACTTTAAGGGACTGAGGACTCAAACTGTCCATCTCAGCTACCGATGAAGGGAGCACCATTTCAGTTTAATATGAAACATGTCTGTCACATACATATTCTCATTTATTTGAACACTTTATTTCTGGCTTTTATAAAAGATTCTTGAACCTTTGCAAGTTGGAAATTTTCTGCCTGATATAGATTGCTGGGCCGAAGTTAGGTTTGTAGTTTCTGGCATATGCCACAACTCTTATTAACCAAAGGTGTAGTTCTCTTTTGCTCTGTCTTCTTCTCTGTCTCTCTCTGCCTTGTCTCTCTTTCCCTCCCTTCTTCTGCTGCTACTCTACTGAATACTCTCCCACAGCTTAGGAGCTGTCTGTCACCATGGTTTCTCCACCTTGAAGGATTGTACCCCAAACAGTGAGCTGAAATGAGCTCTTTCCATCTGACTGTTGGGTAGTGGTCACAGCAGAAAGATAATAATGTACAGAGAGACATCAGAGATAGGGGGAAAGTCAGGTCACTCCTTGTCACCTGGAAGGAGAAGTAGTCTCATTGATGTTTGTGTGGAGATGTGGGGGTGGAATGCAGTTTGGTGATTGTCCATTAGTCATGGGAAGATGTCGGGACATGTTCCCCTTTTTGTGCACAGACATCTTGCCTTGTACAGGGTGGTTAATGTTCCTTGACTCTGTGCATGAACTGCTGAGTTACAGCTGCCATGATTATCTTGCATAAATAAACAGGCTATATAATGAGTCTCAAGACTTTCATTTCTTTAGCTGCTGAGAAAGCACATTGGTTGGGGGGAAAACATGCTTGTTCAGTGGACAATGGCCAATTTAACCCCATATTTCACTGAAACATTTCTCAATTGGTTGACATGCCTACACAGAGAATTGACTTACCGGTTGAGACAGTGAGGGAAACAGAATATGAAGACAATTTATCTTTTTAGCTAGTTTAAGCCACTCAATCAGATATGCAATGTCTATTAAAGAATTAATGATTGTCACAAAAGCAGCAAAAGCATCCAGACTTCAAGTACGTAATAAATAGTTGAGGCAACTTTTATCATAACGTACATGTCAAATTTATTGTCAAAGAAAGTAGGAAGCTGGAAATAATATTGTAACATTCAAATTTATGGTTTTTAAAACTAACTGGAAGTAAACACTATTTGAGGGCTTTTAAACTATCTTTGGGAAACAAATCTCTCTCATATTCCTCATTTTTTTGGCCATCTTAAATCCCACTAATTTTAGCTTTGTTTAGATATAAGGGGCTACTGGCATATGACATTATTGTCCTGTGGTTTAATCTGGCAGTTATGACAATGCTGTTTGAGGACTACAAGGAGAGATGGAGAAGAAAATGCAGCATGGTTTTAGCCAGTAGAAAGTTAACGGCCCAGGGCTGACAGGGCCATTGCACCTTGTATTCTGCCTACAAGTTTTCAATAATAGTTAAGGGAACTTGTTATAAAGAGTTTAAAGTAGGTGGATTACCACAAATCTAGGCTAAAAGAAACATTCTTTCTGAAAGAGAGAGACGAGAGAGGGTGAGGAAAGAAGGAGACAGAGAACGGGCAAGGGAACATATCTGATCTCATCTCTTCAATTCCTTGTTAATAAGTATAAAATTCTGCTTTGTGATCTGAAATTCTGCCATCTCTGAGGCTACTCACCTCCACAGGTTCATTTTGACAGTGAGGCCAAGCATCTTCCACTGCTCTTCCATCTAGACTGAAGCTCTCAAGCAGACTGTAAGGAAAGAGGGAATGGATATGAAGGAGAGTGGCTGTGGGCAGTTTGGAAAACAACAAAACCAGAAAGAATTACCACAGTAGACTACCAGTAACAAGAGCATGTATCTTAAAAATCGACTGCCATGGGGCTGGAAAGAGAGTTCAGTGGTTAAGAGAACTTGCAGCTCTTGCATGAGATCAGGATTTGGCTCCCAGAAGTTACCTAACTACCGCTAACTCTGGCTCTAGGCTCTCCAAACTGTCTTTCTGATATCTGTGGGTATTGCAATGTGTAGTGCATGTTTATGTAGGTAAAACAACTGTATATAGAAAGTAAAAATTAGTCTTTTTCTAAAAAATGGCTGTGGTGATTGTTTTACACTGTAATGATATCAGAAAATATGTTTATTTCATCTCTTCTCTTCTTTGATCCAAGACTACTTCAAAAGAGAAAACAATCTTCATTTGATACTGTAATTATCTGAGCTTGCCCTAGGCAGTGCGGTTTCTATCTTGAACTTGAATATGCTTTTAAATTCATAGTACTGACTAAATGACACTGATAAGAGTTTACAAAGAAATATGAAAATAAGCCATATAGATTTGGACCACATTAATGAATTTCTTTATTAGATATAAATGTCAAGATCATCCACACAGACCCTTAGTAGTGAAATATCATCTATCACATGAAGAAAAAAAATGGCTACTGTTCCCTAAAAGGCATTGATAGTAATAATAATATTTTGTTGAGAGAGAGAGAGAAAACATACTTTTCATTTTGTTTTCGCTCTTATTTAAGCTTCTTCCTACTCTGCTTCTTTGCTTTTTATCTTTCCCAGGCTGATCTAAAGTTTGATGGTTGAATGAGCTCTCTAAGTGGCATTAAGCACTGCCCCTTCACACACATATACTCTTACTTTTTTTCTGAGACTGTCCATCAAATCCATTGTTACTGTGTGGGAGCTCTCTGGATAAATTCTTACTTGTAACTTGGTGAATGATTATTCTTTTCCACAGAAGTAATCAATAAAGGACATTCTCATTGCTCAAAGGAAAAGGAAAAAATTGCAAAGGAAGTTGTGCTAGGGTTAATATCTGGCTATTTGAAAAGCAGAATGAAAAGGAGATTCCCTGAGGGTCTGGGCTTTACCTCACTGTGTATTGAAATGTGAGCCACAACCAATGGTCTGGTTAATAACAATTCATGGATCTGTCAATCTTTTTGACCAATGTCATCAATATTTTACACTGCAAAATAACAACAATTAAGAATCAGGGCTGGGAGAGGCACTTCAGGCGAAAGTGTTTCTAACATGATAATGAAATCGACAATAGAGAGCCTGTATTTCCAATAGGTGTTTCGGAAAAGAGCTGAGTGTGATTTTCTTTTCTAAAGCATTTTTCATAACAAGTGAACACAAATGCACAAGACACACACTGAGATGTCTGTCAGACAAGAGTGATTCTAAAATGAGCAACAGCCTCACAGGCCATATTTACTCCTAACCTATCATGGTTCAGATAAAACTGGGAATATTAGATAAGCAAAAACATAAACACTAACCTGTATTAAATTTTGACAATATTGTACCTGATATGAAACATAGCTACAAAGCAAATAAAAAACATCCATTTCCCCAACTCAATTTTTACAAGCTTTAAGAAAAATAAAGTTGTCCTGAGTTTTATTTGTCACAGTTATTAATAAAAATGGAAATTAATAGGGCATTACATTTGAATTTTTATAGTATTTAGCATGCAAACTTGAGTTGAGTTTTTACTTATTTTCATGTTATTCATATGTTAATTATACTTTTTATTTTATACTTTTAAAATCTAAGATATCTCAAAACACTGGTAAATCAGTGGCTGATCCTGTTGCTTGCAAACACAGTATGAGAACAGATTTGGGTAATGGTTAGCAATTTCGCCAAATGAAGATAGTAGATGATAGAGTGAAACAACCTGAGGACTATGAGTCAAGGAGTCTTTGATGTCTGTATTACCCAAATTCTCAGGCAAATTCCACAATTTGGTTCAGGCCCCACACCTATGTGGGGCTTTGGTTGGAACCCACAGATAAAGTATGTGCTTCCTTTTGAAAACACTGTTGTCAGAAAACTTAGCCAACATCATGATTTCCAACCTTGGCAATAAGAGTATCTCTTACACTCTAAGAGACTAGAACTATGCTGGACTTCACAGCCAGAGAATGACACACCTGGAGGTCACTTCATACTTATGACTGTTATTACACTGCGTACATTTAGTCGGTTTAACCTGCCTTTAAGTGAACAATCAACCTTACTTGGCTTGAATTGCCCATGTAATCAACTGTTAGAATCTAAATTAATGCTTAGCTGTAATCTTAAATTATCTACTCTTCCACACCCCTGACACTTAGTTATCGTTTGTGTTCTGATCATCATTTTCTGAAAATAGCAAGTAGCCTAAAAACAGTCCTATAAAATGAACATACACCATGAGTCTTGAACACAGAAATCAGATATTGTTTGATAAACAGGGTTTATATTTGTAGTATCATTTGTTATCTGTATCATTTGAGGTTAGTTTGAGCCAGGAACATAATCCCTTGTCATACCCTGTTAAAGATTTCCTTGGGGGAGTTATTTGGCTTACACTTCCACAGAACATTTTCTCACTGAAGGAATTCAGCACGGAATAGCTGCTGCAGAGGCTGTGGAGGGGTGCTGTTCACTGACTTCCTTCCCCTGGCTTGCACAGACTACTTTCTTATAGAACCACAAGCCCAAGAATAGAATCCCCTACAATGGATTGGGCCTTTAATTATCAAGTATTAATTTTTAAAAATTAAAAAATTCAGACAGATCTTATGGAGGCGTTTTCTCAACTGAGATTTCCTCCTTTCTGATAACTAGTCTGTGGGTCAAGTGGACATAAGATTAGCCAGCACACATGCCTACTTTCAGATTACAATAACGTTAGTTATATTCAAGTTGTAAAACACGTCTTCAGTATTTCATGATGTAAAACTGAATTATGTACCCACTAAGGTTAGATGAATTTTAGTTTTGAGGACTGAACAAGAAATAATAAGGCTTAGAGAAAGGAATAACCATAGAAAATTGAAAATTGAAATTCAAACATTTCTATAAGCTATCTCTCATTTCTTTCCCACATGTGGTGCTTTGTGAGAGAAAAGCCCTTTGTTAGGGACATACTCAGACAGAATCAGGAACAGATTCACAAGACAGCCTTCAAGAAGGCACAGTTTCAGACTCATCAACAGGCAGACAAGATGGAAGAAAGATTAAGCAAGTGAGATAGAGGGTTTCAATCTGGAACAACTTTCTGACAAACAATACCAAGTGCAAAAGCTTTGACTACTTTCCTTAATGTGACACCAACACATTGGTGCTCACATAGCCAGGAATGTATTGTGAATGTCCTCTCGCTGACATAGCACACACTGAGCAGTAGTGTACAGCAAAGACTGTTATTTCACTATATAATCTACAGTGTTTATTTTGGCAAAATTGCTAACCACTACTCAGGTCTGCTTCCTCATATTGTGTTTGTAATCTACCAAAGTAAAAGATTTCCCAGATTTTGTTATTGGTAAGTGTAGTAGCTAAAAAATTAGGTTTTGACCAATACAATAGAGGGAAAATGCTTTCGAATTTGCTCAGAGACTAGTTTTCAAGCTAGTTAATTAGAAGCACACTTTTGTGCCCCTCTAACATCATGAAGTCTAAATGGTAACGTAACACAGGTGTAACTGGTGTGGAAAATAGCAGAAATAGTCCTCTTTAGACTATGGCCATATACTCCGAGTAGTGACAAAGTGTTGGAGGTGTCATGACATACCATTTACCTGTCATCACAGTCATGGCTGGAGCTCTCTTAGACTTCTTCTCTGAGAAACCCTAATACCTGGGGTTTTCTGTAACAGGCAACTGAATTTTGACGAATATTATGTGAAATTTCTCTTCAGCATTTTGTTCTCTGAACACACAATTTTGGGTCTATATATCTATTCTGGTTACTAGATGAAAATTCTTAGGCTGGAAACTTCTCATGTCCAAGTATGAAGGGTCCTCACTAGCCTAGGCCTTCCCTCTCCCATATCAGCATGGCAATTGGGAAATATCAAACATTGTAATTCTTCATTCTTTGCAAAGAATAAGTTCAGTGTGTATCTGATAACAGGTAGCTTTTGTATAAAAATTTAACATTGCAAAGTAACATAAAAGACTGAGTGATGTATTTTATTGCAGTTTCAAAGATATATAGTTTATCTATAGAAAACTAAAGTGACCAAAATTTCCCTGTACTGTAATCATTTAAGACTGATAATTTCCTTTATAAAACTACAGATAATTCCAAATGAGTCTAACAAATATTCTTCAAGGTTAAAACTATTATCTCCACTAAAAATAAACAATAGAAAACTGATCAAGGTGTAGAGAAAACGGGACTGTAGACTGCTGTTCATTAGATGAGATGTCTATATCATAACTTCTCCTTCAAAGATCCAAGAATTATTACAGGAGAGAAAACATAAAGACTGTAAGAGCCAGAGGTGACTAATGTCAACAATGAAACAATTATTTTCCAACACAGTGGGGCAGCTGCATGCATGAACTCAAAGTGACTGTGATTGCATACACAATACATGTTCTAGCCCAAGACAGACTAAATCTCATCATCAGGAGAGATGGTGAGCATGAAAACCCACCTCAGCCCATGGAGCTATTAACAATATATGGATACTGTGTGAGGCAATTTTGGTTTTGTTTTTTGGTTTTGGGTTTCTTTCTTTCTTTGTTTTTTAGATCTTTCTCCTTTTATTGAAAATAGGATTTTTCTCACATGAGATGTCCTGATTACAGTTTTCTCTCCTTCTGCACCATCCAGTTCCTTCCTTTTTTCCATTCTATCTGGATCTATTCCCTTTCTGTCTTTTATTAAATACAAATAGGCTTCTAAGGTATAATACTTGATGTGATATGATATGATATGATATAATGTTATGATAAACAAAAACTAACACATCAGTGTTAGACAAGACAAAAAAAAAAAAAAAAGAGCCCAAGAGAAGGCATGAGAGTCACAAACGCACTCATTTGCAGTCAGGAATGCTATAAAAAACATTATATTGAGACAATAATATATATGGAGGACCTGGTACATACAGGCTTAGGTGCTATGCATGCTACCTAAGTCTGTGAGTTTATATGAGCTTTGCGTAGGTTGGTTTAGAGAGCCTTGTCTCCTTGCTATGCCCTATCCTCCCTGGCTCTTAATGTTTTCTACTTTCTCTTCCATAGGTTTCCTTGAATCCTGACTGGTGAGATGTGATAGAAAAATCTGGTTTAGGGTTGACTGTTGCAAAGTGTCTCACTCTTTGCTTGTCTGGCTATGGATCTCTATATTTGTTCCACTCTGCTTTAGAAGGACGCTTCTCTGATGGTGGCTGAGCAATACTGATTATAGCAGAATGTCATTATAAGTCATTTTATTGCCACTGTTTTGTTTGATTTTTAAACCAGTATTGTTTAGTTCTACCTAAGGTCTTGGACTATTTAGTCTAAGCTTCTCGCTCACCCTAGCAGTGTGAAGTAAGAGTTCTGTCATATGGCATGGGCTTTAAGTCAATTCAGGTGTTGGTTGGTTACTTCCACAAGCTTTGAACCAACATAGCCCTAGTGTATCTTGCAAGCAGGACAACACCATAGATTAAGGGTTTGTGGCTGGGTTGGTGTTTAAATTTCTCCTTTGAAAGCATGTACATTTTCTTCTGTACAAAAGACTCTAGCGTGAAGGATTGAAGGCTCTATGTAGGCACCACCTCAACTTCTTTATGTAATGACTTATATAGCTCTTGTTTTCAGCAATGGTGCCCTGAAATCAGTTTGTGGAGAACAGCTGTATTCTTGGCAACAGTCAATTAGTCATATCTTATCATAAAATAAAGTTTCCAGCACTGGGACTAGGTTATATCAAATTGAGTTTTTGGCCAAAGGGATCTCATGAGATTCCCCAAAACACACAGGTCAGAGAATACGTTTTCTTTTAGAGAGTAGCTTATATTAAGTAGACCCTGATCCAAGGGAAGCTACAAACATAAGGCAAGTATACAGGCAGCACAAATTGGATTTGATAATGGGAAAAAAAGACACAAAGTTGTGTGGTTTCAGAAGAGGGAAGGGTATAGAAAAAGTTGAAGATAGAGAATGAATATGAACAAAATCCATTGTATAAAATTTTCAAAGAAACCATAATAGTTTTCTTGAAAATAAATATGAAAAAAAAATATGTCTCTGTTTTTTTGCCTTCTCTTGGGTTCTTTTCCTTCTGTTTGTGTTGTCCATTCCAAAATGTTAATTTTTGTTTTATTATACTTTATTATTTACAAACATAAAAACTAAAACTAAGTACATTTTATAACAGGGAAATTAAAGAAACAGAAAAGTTTGAACATACTTTGGCTGAGGACTCAAAAATAGGGTCTGACTCCAAAGTTTGTTAAATGTGAAATTCCTACAAAATTACACATATTAATGTTCGAATTCATGAAAAACTGTACCTAATATTATTTTTCATCATTTTAATTTTGGGTAACTTTTATCTATAATCAGTGTGGTCTCCAACTATTTTAAAGTCATTTCTAAGCATATAACATTAATATGAGACACAATTTCCTAAGCAATAGATCACCTATGCTTGTTGAAGGGTAGGGTTGACAACTACATAATAATGACATCCACTGGACTTCAGCACGTGGTTATACTTAAGCAAAGTGAGCAAAATCCAATTGCAACACTTTGTATTACTTATCCACTGCTCTGAATGCCCTGACTTATTGGATCCCAGAGGCAAAACCTACACTATCCTGCAAGAATGAGATATTTTCACCATAGTCAAGCTGAATAATGCTACTAGAAATGAAAATTGAATACATCAGAATTCCTATTTTTCATGATTGAGGCTAAGGAAAAGCGAAAGACCAAATCAATTCTTTGACCTGGTAAAATGGCCTCATATCATCCCAGAAATTGAAGGCATTATAAATGTAATATATTTTAAACTTTTTTATAGAGGCTATAAAGTCAGTGATATAATTCTTTCATTGGTTGCTCTTAAAAAAGAACCATGTTTTCACTTGTTAACAAAAATCATCCTACTTAAAGTGAAAACATTATTCTAAGTAGCTAAAGTCTATTGGTTATTAAAAAAAAATGTTCATGCCTAGACCTAAGACCAATTTTACTTTAACACTTACATTTATAATATTTTTCATAAAAATAATGATGGATTGTGGTTAGGAAAAAATAAAAACTTATATTTAGAATGAACAGAACTAAAAATTGTTGAGAAGTGTTCTCTAGTTTTTTAAACTTTTTAATTTTCAGAGAATTCAATATGTGTACACAGTTGGTTTGACATAATTTCAGATCCTTCTCTCTCCTATTTATAACCCTACACTATTTTAAACTCATAATCTCTTCATCTAAAACTACACACACAATCATGAGAGTGTGTATGAGAGAGAAATCATGATGCAGAGACTTATATCTAAGTCTTTGAACTAACTACATGAAACCTTTAGAAGTATTGTAATTAAGGATCTTATTTGATGGGAATTGATAGACAAATAAATAAATGGACAGATAGATTGTTGAATGAATTAATTTAATTCAACCAATGTCTTTTGGGGTATATGACCCGAAGAGTGCTGTCTTGGCTGTGTACACAACTGCTTATGAGGAGAGTGAGAGGGGGCATGCTCTTTTAAATAGTGAATACCAGATCAGGGTACAAAGAGCAGCTTGCAGTGGGTTCCAATCATCCTTGGTCAGAAAGGAGGACAGTCACAGCTGGATAAGTGGAGGCATTCATTTTGTTCTGTATCCATGAGTGTATTATCCCATTTTATATCTGAATATATTATTTAAATCCATTAACAGACTCTTCTAGGTTCACATAATAATAATTAGATAGATAGAAAGATAGATGTATAGATAGATATTTGTAGTATGTTTATAATTCTGCTACTCTTACTCTGGAGATGGAGAAGAGGAACCATAATCTCAGGATCATCTTTAGCTACATAGAGATGTTGCTACATAAAGGGCTGCTCATAAGATCTTCTTGAAATGGAAGCAAAACAAAATAATACATTTTCTAGAAACAGATAATTTTAAAAACTTTTAAACATAATGGTAAGACTATATTTTATTGAAATACTAGTTTTTATTCTAAACACTAAAATACTGTAACAGATAACCAAAGTCATTGATTTCTAGAAGATAGTTATGGTTAGAACATCATGGAAAGTCCTATTTGTGATAACATTTTTTGTCTTATTATCCATTATCACATACATTTGACATCTCTAGGTGAGTTTCATTTCATTATCTTCTGTCATGATTAAAGTATTAATTTTGATCCAATGTTCTCTCAATTTTAAAATTTGCTTCTCCTACAAAATATCTGATACAGAAATGTTCTCCCAGTCAATCAGCTTCACAACTAGAACAGTTGTTCTTGCATGAGGGCTTTCAGCTCTAAGTAAATAATAATTATAAATAAGAGCTCTGTGAAAAATTGACTGAACCAGGATAGCAAGAGCCATGGATTTCTAAGTACCCTGAGCCCCTGATGTTTCAGTCTGAAAGAGCTTTCAGATTTTGTGGCATTCAGATGAAAGGCTTCTTTGTGTCCAATGTGGATAAATTCTCACCATCCTTAATTGGTGTTAAGGAGAAGCATCCCTCCTTTGACTACTTACACATTTCACAAGTCCTATTTCGGTGTCATTAGCTTTGTTGTCTATACTTTCTGTAAGGCAGTAAGTCAGTATTATCAAAAGAATGAGTTAAAAGCATAAGAAACCTTGCCTCATGTTACATTGCGCATCTTTGCACAAGCTGACAATTTATTTCATCCCCATAACTCTAAGGGTCACAAATTTTGTGGCTACATTGGCAATTTTACTTAAAGCCATTATTGCCTGTATTCTTACTTCACTCCATGCTAGTCTGGTAAATGGCAATTTTTCATATTAGAATTTCAGTCTATGTAGGGATTGGTGGGCTAATAGCATAAGAAGTACACCCTTGAGGGCTATAAAGAGATGGTTGGATGCTCAGACCTAATAAAAATTGGTCTTTACTCCAAAATAGGTGTCTTTTGATCAACAACAAGATTTCACCTAAACATGCCTCCTTCCCACTGGAACAGTGAGATTGAGTGAAAATTCATCATTTATAAACTTTTTTTTCATATTGATTTTAATTGTTATACCATGTTTACAGTCCTGTTATATCTCCTATAAGACTTTTTCATAGTCTAAGAAAGACAATTTCTCTTAGAGACTTCCATTTTAGTATATCTTTATAAAATACCTTGTGGTATCTTACCTATATCTTATTCTTGAGTAAGGACCACCCAAAAATGAATGAGCTTTTGCGATCATTAAAATGTGTTTATGTTTTTGTCAGCTATTGGCAAGATGTTCAAACACATACATACAGAGAGAGGGAGGGGGACATATCATCCTCCAATGTACAGTTATTTGTAATCCATATTCCCCAAAAGTTACTATTCATATTTTGCAATATCTTTTAGTAGAGTTCTCTGACAAAAAAGGCATTGCTCACACCTAGCTCTCAGTTTTTCATCTCTGTTTCTTTTTTACATTTTCCATTTACTCTCCTCCCACAATAGTATGGCTTTCCTTATCAAAATAGTTAATACTCTGTTAAATACAAAAATGTATGATATTCAAACATTTGTAAATGTCTGATACCTTGAAAATCTAAAAATATGTACATATTTTATATTACAATTAATAAATAATAAATACATAAGGTAATTCAAAATAAAAATAATTATCACATAATCTTTGTCCCAGTATGGGACAAAGAGATGAAGCAACTCTTCAATTCATGCAGCTTACCCATTTCAAAGACAAGAGTTAAATAATCCTAGCCACACAACCCCAAAAAGAAATGGAAGTACCAAGCCAGTCATAAACCCTTTGATCTACAATGTTGTATTGCCTGCAAGATACAGGCAACAATGACACTTTTTTGTGGGAGAAAACAGCTAATATCTGGTTTAACTTAAGGCTCACTCCATATAATAGAACCTGTGCCAGTGACTGCTTGGGTGACAAAGAAGCTGAAACTAGATAGCCCATGAACTTATGTGAAACCAAATAATACTGTCTAAAAAGAAGTAGCAATAAAATGACTTCTAGTGATATATTCTGCTATACTCAAAGAACAGTGCTCATAACACAATCAGGGTAGTTTCCTCCTGCAGCACATGGGAAGAAATACAGAAATACACAGCCAAACATAATGACGAGAGTGAGAAAACTGGAAGACTCACAACAGAATGGGATGTTTTGTTAGATCCCTCCCTTTGAGACTCAGGGAACCTCAGAGATGAGAAGGCAGGAAAAGCTATGACTCAGAGAAGACAGGACATCATGAAAACAAGGCTCTCTGGATCAACATTAACAAAGCTCATTTGAACTCCAAGACTGAGGCAGCATGCACAGTGCCTGCATAGGTCTGCGTCGGGTCCTCTGCATATATGTGATGGCTTTCAGCTTAGTGTTGTTGTTGGACTCCTGAATGTGCAAATAAGTGTACATCTGTTTCTTGTGCCTTCTCTTAGGCTCTTTTCCTTCTGTTTGTTTTGTCCAATTCTGATGTATTAATTTTTGTTTTATCTTACTATATTTTATTATCCTTTAGAAACCTGTTTGTTTTCTAATGAAAGACAGAAAGGGTGTGAATCTAAAGTAAAACATGCTAGAAGGTAACTGTAGGAGGTAGATGGAGTTGAAACTGTAATCAGGATGTATTATGTGGTAAGAAATATTAATAAAATAAAAAAGAAGAGGAGAAGAAAAAGGAAGAAGACTTGGCATTTAGCAGAGTCTAGTCTAGCTTGGATGTCTCATTCTATGTAAAGTCCAAATCATTTGTTAGTCTTATGGCTAAAAATCAGGTGTGTCATATCCGACATAACTCTTACAGGTGTATTATGAGAATGCAAAAAAAATGAATGAGCTTTTAGATTTTTATGAATTATGCATTAATTAAAATACAGTCTTACAGAAGGCTTTCAATGGTGTTTTAAGATAACCTTCCCACAATACAAGCAAAATATTACTCTAGACCACAAGATAAGAATTTTTAGATTCTTACAGGACAAAAATTCTATAATATTTTTGTCAAAAATGTATTTGAAAAATTATTCCCACAAATATGTGAACTTTCATTAATCTAGGGTGTACAGTGACCCTCCACAAAATAAGTTTGCTTAAAAAAGACTATTATGTGTCACCACAGTGAATTATATGATTCCACTATAAATATCTCTGAATGATTCTGTGGGAATTATATGTTCTGGGTAAACTGGTTTAAACCAGGAAGAATACTGTGCTGATTTGCCTGAAGCTCTTCAAAGAAAATGTTCCCCATTGGAACAGATCAAATGTTAAATGTGTGCATTGGAAAGCATTGGAATCTTCCTGATTATTTCAGTATTATGATGTTAGAGATACACACACACATTTCTGATTACCTATTTGAGCCTCTCTCACATAAGAGATGAGATAAAAAGAATGAACATCTACAGTGTGTTCTAGCCAGACATACTTTCTCAGAAAAAAGTTATTTTTCTTCATATATTGTTGTCTCAAGTACACCAATTGGGCTAAGTGGTTGATGAGCAGTTTGGAATCCCCTCATCCTCATCAGAAGACCTTTCTTTGCTAGTTCCCACTCTCTCGTCATGCTACAAAGTTGACTTCTTCTTTATTATGTGAGCTGTACCTGACTTGAATATTTGGAATTTACACTCATTTAAAACTAAAATTAGCTTTGGGGAAATTTTGCTTTTGCAATAATATAATGGGCAATATAGTAGAAAGCATGTCCTTCTTTGCCAAATTAAATGTCTGTCTGAGATATAGGGACAAACAGTATTTTGTCATGTTACATTTTAAATTCAAGAGAAAATTGGGAAAAGATAAAGTTTATGTTGGAAATTCATTGGCCGCCATCAGTTCCTATAAAAACAGAAGGAGGCACCACTAGCCCAATGGCCTTTTCATGATTATCTGTTATTGCCGCTTGTCCTGCCTCATATCCCACTCTTCTTGTCTCTCTGCTGTAGGGGGATTATGTTGTTCCATTGTAAATAATTGTCCCACCCACTGGTTTAATAAAAAGTGCCGATTGGCCAAAGGCAGACAGGAAGTGTGGGTGGGCTACCGAACTAAGAAAACTCTGAGAACCAGAAGAACAGAGCAGAAGGCCAGAGAGAAGCCAGAAGAAACAGAGGACAACTATGCTGCTCTGAGAAAAGGTACTGAGCTGCATGGCTGAACAGGATAAGAGTCATGGGTTAGATTAAGGGTAAAGAGTTAGCAAGTTATATGCCAGGGCCTTAGGCCGATCAAACTAAAACTATTGTAAGCATCTGTGAGTCTCTGCTGGTCTGTAGGTCTGTGGGCCTAAACCTTGAGAGTAGGCCCAAAAGTCCTGTCCAGAAACCTCATACTATAAACGGAAGCCCAACATGGGTAAAATATACCCACAGAAAGCTAAAAATAAATGGTCTAGAGTCCAAAGCAGCTTCTGAATTGTGTCTCTCACATAAGTCGTGGTACAGAGACACCCTGGTGAGGCATGTAGACTTGGGCTACAATGGCAGGCTTTTGGGATGCAGCTTAAGGTGTAAAATGGTTTGTTCCTCAAGTCTCACAGGACCCTCAATATAAGCAAAAAGTAGTAAATGATGTATTTAAAGTTTCTGTTCATAAGGACATGTAGTCTCTTTTCAGGAATCAAATTTGTAGCAATTTCTTTTCAATACATCTTTATTGGTACAGCAACAACATGACAGGACAGGATGGCAATGGCACAGCAATGTAACAGTGAAGGCACAGGTCTTACATACCCCAAACAGGCTGGGCCCCTGACAAGGTCATAGGGGCCGGGGTTGCTAGATGACTGAATAAATGATGAAAGGACCTTTCAACTCTTTGACCTCCTAATGTATCTTTCTTAGGAGAGATTTTGTGAAGGCTTAGTTTGCATTCCCAGACTTTCAGGTTAGGATCTTGTGTTAATGAATCGAGGTGCAAGGAGGCCTTAGAGAGCTTTCTTGGGTTAGTTAGCTCTGATAGCTCTCATCAGTAGGAGAGGTGACTTTATGATGTATCAGTGAGTTATCTTGTTTGTGGCTGACCTTGGATGCCACAGGAGAGTTTCAAATGAGTTACTACTGTTTTCCTAGCAAAGGTAATCATAGGGAAGGCAGACAGTATGTCTGCTCTGGGCAGGGGATCAAAGGCCTGGAAGAATTTATCTGTGTGACTGTTTTCACACAGGGATAGGGGGATATATATCCACAAATTTCAAGGGAATAACAGATGGAGGGGGCTGCGTTCACACACAGAAACCCTATGCAGGAAGAGGTCAGCACCTTCAAGAACAATTAACACCAAGACTCCTTAAGACCTTGGCTCTCCCTCCATCAGGTCCCTTGGCTCTGATAGGTCAGCCCAATCAGTGCTAAACAATTCCCACTTTGTATCTCTGTGCTCCCAGCATAGGATATAATATAGTGCAGAAAGTATAACACTTAAATGTATTAAAATACAAGCCCAACCCATAAACACTCATTTAGATATTGCTAGGTTATAATATGGGTGTAGAGAAGGGAACTTGAAGGTTGATACTGGACGGTTGAGTGACAAGAGGCTAACTGTGCTAAGATGCTACCACTGTGATGTGGTTGGCACTGAAAAATGCAAATTGGGAGGTCAAAAGGAACAAAAATGAGATCATGAGTCAGAAAGAGGAAGGTATTAGAAGATAGCTTATGAATAGGGAAGCGTATCAGATTGGGAACATTTTATCAGGGAACAGAATCAAAGATGACTTTCTAGTGGCTGTGCTTTCTTGGATCAGCTCTGTTTGCCTGAGGCAAACTGAGGCTTGGATTTTTGAAAAGAAGATTCCTGATTCAGCCTTAGAGGCAAAATACTTGTGAGTTTTTAAGAGGCCCTGCTGCCAAATACTTAAATGGAGTTAATAAGCAGCTTTACTTGGTAATTATATGGACCCTAAAATTCCCCAGAGTACCTGGGCTAAAAAGATAAATTCTATGAAATTAGACTAGGAGCTGGCTGGAGCCATCCATCCATCCTACCAACCTTGAATCCTGGCAGATTAAAGGTGTGTTCAGAAACTGAAAGAAATAGAAGAAGCTGGGTGGAGTCAATCACCATAGCCAAGCAAAGGTGTGGTCAGAGACAGAAAAAGTTAAGAAATATACAGTACAGACAGTTTTTTTTTTAAAAAAAAAAAAGTCTAAGTGGTTTAGAGTGTGTTGACTATATATATATATATATATATATATATATATATATATATATATATATATATATATATATATATGTACACATAGGCGTAGAAAAAAAAGAAAAGGCAGAGAAAGCCCTTAAAAAAGAAAGAGTAAAATAAATAAATAAAAAATAAACCACATAAACATAGAAAATACAAAGAATGTCTGGATACTGTATATTATTGTCTTATCTTTAAGCTTCTTGACTGAAAATAAAATAGTAAAAGCTGCTAAAAGACAGTTGATTATAAATGCTGTTGGATTAATTCAACCTATATATTTTGTAAGTTAGTTGACTGTACAATTGAAATGCAAAGATATGCTACTTTGGAGAAGAGGTTTTATTTTCATTTTCACAGAAAAGGAGAAGCTGTGGATTTATTCCTGGATAAAGAACATAAAGTTTGATAGAGGAAGACCCACTGGAAAATCTCCAATGGAAATGGATGGCCTAGATGATTCAGCATTTCAGAGCACGTCTGTTGAAGTTTCCTGAGCTCTGTATCCAGAACAATTTCAAGGAGAATGGCTGGGATGACCCAGCCTCACAGACTACTCCATTAAAGACTTGTGCATAATCTTACATTTTTCTTTGGATTCCATAAAATTGCCAGTGCCCCCATTCTGTAGGAAGTAGCCTAGAGAAATATGCCTGCATTCCTAAAACATGGATTATGGATGCTTGTGTTTAATTACAGTGTTGTTTATAAGTTGTTATAGAAAAGGGGGAGAAGAATATTAGATTTGGAGTTCTTTTTGTTTTAAAAGGAGAAAGGGGGATATGTAGTGGGATTATATTGTTCCATTGTAAATAACTGTCCCTGCCTATGAGTTTAATAAAAAGCACTGATTGGCCAAAGGCAGACAGGAAGTGTGGGCAGAGCTACCAGACTGAGAAGACTTAGGAACAGGCAGAACAGAGCAGAACGCCAGAGGGAAGCCAGAAGAAGCAGAGGACAACTATGCTGCTCTGAGAAAAGGTACCAAGCCCCATGGCTAACAGGATATGAGTCATGGGTTGGAATAAGGGCAAACAGTTAGCAAGTTACATGCCTGGGCCTTAGGTCGATCAGCCTAAAATGATAGTAAACATCTGTGTGTCTCTGAGGGTCTGTGGGTCTATAGGCCTAAACCTTGAGGTTAGGCCTGATAGTCTGGGCCAGAAACCTCTTACTACACTCTGCCTCCCTGTGCCTTCTCTTCCTGATCACAGTGACATCAGCACTTTATTCTATCTCATGCTACCCACCATGAATGGCAGTCTTCATTGACACAGCCGTAAAACTAACAAGACCAAACAACCATGAAGTAAAACCTCTGAAACTGAGATAAAATCACAAAATCTCTCCTAAGAAAGATACATTAGGAGGTCAAAGAGTTGAAAGGTCCTTTCATCATTTATTCAGTCATCTAGCAACCCCGGCCCCTATGACCTTGTCAGGGGCCCAGCCTGTTTGGGGTATGTAAGACCTGTGCCTTCACTGTTACATTGTTGTGCCATTGCCATCCTGTCCTGTCATGTTGTTGCTGTACCAATAAAGACGTATTGAAAAGAAATTGCTACAAATTGGATTCCTGAAAAGAGACTACAGTATAAATCACCCTCTGATGAAGAAGCACATCATTCTGAAGCTCTGAGAGAAATTCTCAGATGGTTTTCGTTAATCCTAAGTGTGCTACTTGTAATTAAGTCTAAATCTTAACACATACTTTTAAATCAAAACACATTGGAATAACTTTCTTAATACCCATAAATAACATGTTTTATGTTTCAGACATGACTGAAAACAGTTTTTGGAATAATGTGGAACATTTTTCCTACACAGTAAATTTGTTTTGAGAGGAGTTATTTTCTGCTGCCTGGAAAATGTTATATAATAATTGGACATTTACAACAGCTTAAAAATGGATATTATGGCCAACCAATACTTATTTAGCATAAAGAAAATTTTAGATTTAGAAATTTCAGTCATCAGATCCTAAATTTCATGTCATGCATAATGTCTTTGGGTTAGACTTCTCTGCCCCCTAATACACTGGCAAGCAAGAGTTTAAGTAGAGTGATGTGGGAATGTCTCTCTATATGCTGTGAATATCAGTCTTTAAATAAAGGAGCTGTTTTGACCCATGACAGGCACCATAGAAAACGTAGGAGGGGAAATCACAACATAGGTAGGAGGAGCAGGGCAGAGTCAGATAGATCAAGCCAGAAGCCTGAAGAGGAAACATGTAAGGTACACAGGTGAGCTACGGGCCACATGGCAGGACAGATTAGCAAAAGTGGGTTGAGTTGAGATGAAAGAGCTAGCCAGCAAGGTACCTGAGCCATAGGTCAAACAGCATGATATTAATATAAGCGTCTGAATCATTTTTGGGGCCTGAGCAGCGATAGGTGGCTAAGGGGTCTGGGGCTGCAGGTCTTTGGGTCTGGACCTCTGCCCACCCGGGACCAGGAAACCTTATTTGTAATAGTAGAGAGGGAAGCAATTAGGATGGCTTAAGAGAGAAAACTAGAAAGAAAAAGATGATAAGCAAATAAATGTGCATATAGAAAAATTTTAATTAATAGATGATTCAATGAGACAAATAAGAGCAGATTTCTGCCTCTCCTCAGAACTGTGCTACTTGCAATCAAAGATGAGTAAGATTATTTCCTGGTAGATTGTAGCTCTATGTTTTTTCACAAGGAATAAGCACAAAATAAGGGGAGATTTAAAAAAATGTAGTTTAGTTCTTTGCAGTTTGAAATACTCTTTTAAAAATATTGTCTTATTTGATTTTCACCAAATCAGTGAGATGGCCAGCTATGAGTACTCAACACATAACAATGCTGAGATGCCAACTTCCATGTGTGTACCCGATCAAGCACATTGGCAAAGCAGTACTGCATACATGGTAAGCTCTATGCACAGTCATTTCCTTTTGCTAGGAAATTTCACATTTCTGATCAGATTGGAAATGACATGCAAAGTCACATCATGAATAAAATATGCCCTAAGTAAAAATCAACTATAATTTGCTTAAGAAGATTAACATATCAAGAAGAGTAAGCACCAACAAGAATTAACAGAAGTAAGCTCTGCTGATTCAAGTTATGTGGACTTCATGTTGGGGGAAAAAGTGTGTGTGTGCGTGCGTGTGCGTGCATGTGCGTGTGTGTGTGTGCGTGTGCGTGCGCATGCGTGCGTGTGTGTGTGTGTGTGTGTGTGTGTGTGTGTGTGTGTGTGTGTGTGTGATTTGTATGGAATCCACCTATAGGCAGATGTGTAGACAAAAAAAAAGAAGAAAAAAAAAACCCCAAACTTGAGCTATTAAATGGCATGTACATGAAAACGCTATGCCTAAGATTGTATTCTTTTATTCAATTTTACACTGTAACTTTGTTTTTGCTGTGGTCTTTTTACTCTGGCGTTTAAGCCATCAGTAACAAATCCACAAAGGCAGTCACTTCAGTTGCCCACCATGCTCCTCTTTTTATTTCGTACCTTTCTGTATGAATATCTAAGCTTTTTAGGAAGTGAGAAAGTTGCCAAAAGTTAGAAGCCTGGAATTGTGGGTAAAGAATATTTAGTTACCTCATTTTACAAAAAGTTTAAAGAGGCTCCTAAAATCTAGTGAAGAGGAAAACCTGCCACAAGTTCAAAATGTTATAGTTTATTTAGAACTACTGCAGAGGGTAAAGAAAGTCACTGTAGAACTAACTTCGAACCTTAAGTCAATAGCTACAGCTGTAAATTTAGAACAATTGAGCAGAGTGCAGGCCACAGGCTGGAACTTTCTTTTAAAATGGCAAGCCAGGACTTAGACAGTATATTGACATTTGTTGTTTCTATAACAAAATATAAAACACCAATTCAAAAGGGCAAATATTTATTTGAATCATAATTTCAAAAGTTCAGTCTATGATGTCCTGGAATCAATAGCAAAGCACTACATCACATATCATGGGGATGGAGTAGAATGTCAGTGTTAGGACAGCACAGCTCATATTCACAGGTAGCTTTTCTCCTCTAGCTAATGCTCTCTAGAACTGCCCTCATAGACAACCACCTCCATACACAACACACCAGCTTTTGTACTCTACTATGCTCGTCTCAATTTAGTAAACTTGGCCTTCAAGATTAACTGCAGACAAACAAGAAGACAGAAGAAGAAAGAGTTTTACAAAATATCAAAACTAAAAATTCTGTACAAATGATGCAGAATTAATGAGCTGGAAAGACAAAGGATGAGGGTGCAGGTTGATGTTTCCTTATTACTTACATCAGTTACTCTGATTTCTGATCCATCCAGCCACCTGTGGAAGGAAAAGCATGGAAGAGGGTCTTGCAATACAGTGGTCAAGAAACTGAGAATGACAGAGACTGCTTAGTGCTCTTCACATTTCTTCATTCTCTTTTTGTTTTGTCCAGATGATCAGGTGGTGGGAAGGTGCCATTCACGTTGAATGTGGCTATTTCTGCGTTAGTTAGTCCTCTAGATAACCTGTCCCTGTCCCCCCCCCCTCTCTCTCTCTCTCTGTGTGTGTGTGTGTGTGTGTGTGTGTGTCTCACACACACCCCTCAGAGATGTACTTGAATCTACAAGATGAGTTTACAGTCAAACTGTCAATGAAGACTAACCAACAAATACCCTTCAAGAGCATTTCTTTAAAAAGCCCTTCTCAAGCTTACCTCAAGGAAAGTCTATCTACAACACATTGGAGATCATCAATGGTGTTCAAGAACTATTACTTTTCTTGTTATTTCAACATCCCATCATGTCTGAATTTTTACTCTTGTTCAAGTTCGATTTTCACACTGGTCAAATTTTTAAATGACCAACATTCCACTAAGTTGATAGCATTGGCTGCTTCTTTCTTTCCAAAGTATGGTTTAGATTTTTCCATGTGTTACTGGTCTTTGAAAGAATGGCAAATCACAATTTCACTTCTGCTATTTCCTTCAAAGATGTTCCCAAAGGAGAGATTAATATATTCAAAAAACCTGATCTTTACAGTTCCCATATCATATATCTTTATAAAAGGATGATACCAACTTAGATTGCAATCAAAACTTTATGAGTAATTCAGAGTCCTCTTAACCTTGTCATCTCTGAATGTTACAATTCAAAATACTAATTTAGTAAGTACAAACATTTACCATGGGTTTATTTCATTTGCATTTCTTTAATTGCTTTTGATGATTCCGTTTTCCAGTTCATCTTCAGTGAATTTTCAGTAGCTTAAGAGTTGTCTATTTACTGCTTCAACTAATTATTTTTATTTTTTTATTAAATGCATTTACAAACATTGTGGGGTCTCTCACTGTGTATGTCTCTGTCTCTGTCTCTGTCTCTGTCTCTCTCTCTCTCTCTCTCTCTCTCTCTCTCTCTCTCTCTCTGTATGTTTATGTGTGTGATGTGTGATACATCATGCATGTAGAGATTGGAAAACAACACTTATAAGATTCTGAGTTTTCTCCTTCAAACATGTGGGTTCCAGAATCAAACTCAGTTCATCAGGTTCAGCAAATGCCTTTGCCTGCTGACCTATCATTCATTAAACTCTAGAGCATTTAAGTTCAAGTATGACCTCAAACATCAATTGAGATGAAATAAATATTTTAGGAATTTCTCACACACATCTAAAATCTGACTATAAACTTAAACTTCCTAGGCATCTGTAGACAATTCTCTGACACAAGTATTTAACAGTCTTTCTGCAATGTTCAATAAAGATATGCTTAATGCTGGCAGGATGGATTAACAGTTAAGAGTACATAATTCTCTGTCAGAGGACCGGAGTTCAGGTCTCATTAACCATGTCAGGTGGCTTAAAATTGCCTGTAACTCAAACATTAAGGAGTGTTATCCCTCTTCAACACACACATAAATTAAAAAATATACAACAAAAATTTAAAATACCTAATTTAAAATCAATTGAGTTATATTACCAAAAGCCAAATAAGATGAAATAAAAAGTGTTCAAACATTTCATGGGCCTTCATTAATATTTATTATATATTATGCACTTTATTATTTTCTATTTATGGGTATTTATTAAGTTACTTTGTTTTCACACTGTAAATAAATTAAACAGCTTGATAACATTAACATATAACTATTCCTCCAATTGTGTTATAATTTGACATCATGAAATTAGTCTGCTGTTATTATATCCCTATAATCAGTATCTAAGGGCTATGAACATCTCTATTTCCTTTAATAACTCTAATGTCCTATTGCACATGATGAGAATATTTACTGGAGAATTAAGAAAATAACCAGAAAGTGGAAATTTCGGCTTTATAGATAGGGGAGTACTTATTACATTAAAGAGGCATTCTTGTGGTAGCATAGCTTCAATTTAAATAGTTCCCTTTAAATCTGGTGCAGTAGAACATGTCTGGACCTTATTCCAAGAAATTTGAATGGCATCTTCAGACACATGTTCTTCACACTTGCCAGGTCATTTGGGCTCTACTGTCTCTGTCATCCCCTTCATAATAACCTATCTTACAACTAGGTTTAACCTTCTTTCTCCTTGACAAAGGTTTTCTGAGCAGTAGAGTGAACAATATTTCTCAAGTACAGATGGATTGCATCTGTTGTTTCTCCTTGTATAAGTGTCCTGTCATTCCATTAGTGAAAGAAATTAAACTGGCTTGGCGCAGTGGTGCCTCACTGAGGGAAGAAGCCAATTGAACATCACCATCTTGCCCTTTTTCAGATGATTACAAATTGATTACGTGACAGTCTGTTCTGTTCCTTTCTGACTACTGAAATTTTAAACTGACGATTTAATGATTATGAAGATAAATCTTGTCTTTTATTTTCAGAAATAAGCAGTAGCATGAGTCCTTCCAATGATTTCAAGGACTCTTGGTGACTTCCATCAGTGATCATAAACAGCTGCTGATTACTTGAGGGTCTGCCATTAGTGCCTGCCAGCCTGGCTTTCTCTTCATCATTTCTTCTGAATTACGATCTACACTACAATAAGTGTCTAGGTTTTCTAAGTTTTTCTATCTTTGCTGAATTAATTGATATCCCAACATAAAGGTGAATGATTTTTCTAATACAAAAAATAAAGAGCAATGGTTTATGGAGTACTTATAATCATGAAAACTTTTAAGGTTCTTTATTCAATATTTTCATGTTACAATCATGAATATTGGGGGGATTTTGGTTCTTCTTCTATTATTTTGTTGCTGTTCATTGATAGGTAGCATCCCAAATGACCACTCCCTTGATTACAAAGATTCAAATAACCAAATAATTATAAATTGTTAGGGAAATAATAGTTAGTGATATATATTAGTGACATGGTTTAATTGCATGAAAAGTATTTATTTAAACATAAGGTCTTAACAGTAAATCAAGTACATGTTTTTCTCCTTTTGCTTTCCTTTTTCATGAGACAAAATCCACTACAACATCTCACTTTAAACTCTCAAGCCTCTTCCCTCAAGCTCTGGAGATTTGGGACTGTAAAAATGCATCACAACATGACTATTGTTGTATGAAGTTTCTGACCCAGTCTTTCCAGCCTAGCTTCCTGGCCAGTCTTTCTGGTCTAGCCTGGTGGCCCAGACTTTCGGACTCATACTCACACAGTCCCACAGAGACACACAGACACTTGTATTAATTGTACACTGATTGACCTGGGGCACAGGCATATAACTTGTTAGCTCTTACTCTTAAATTAACCCATGATGCTTGTCTTATTTAGCCAGGAGGCTTGGTACCTTTTCTCAGAGCAGCCATTTCAACTTCTTTCCTCTGAATCTGCTGGCATCTCATAGTGGTGTCTCCAAAGCTTCTCTGTGGCATTTCTGCCCTGTTCTTTCTGTTCTCAGAGTTTTCTTAGTCTGGTAGCCCTGCCCACACTTCCTGTCTGCCTTTGACCAATCAGTGTTTTTATTAAACTAGTAGGTGGAACAATTATTTACGAAGTAACAACATAATTCTACTACAGACTATCTGATTTTCTTTGGTAACAAACTCTCTGATTCTGCATTAGGATACATCAGCCCAGACTTTTATAGGTTTTCATCATCCAATGACTATGCCAGTAGTATTTTGATAACTTATTTTCTTACATTCTAGAAGAAGTGAAACATATTACAAAAGTACACTGCATTCTTGTACATCCCAAAGGTAAAGGGATTTCCAGCATTCTCGAAAATCAGCACGTATTTCCAAGACCTTCTCCAAAGAGAAAATTTTTAAGAAATTTGACCATTAAAAAAAAAATGTCTGCTCATGCTTGGTGGGTCTGTTAGCATTAATGAAAAGAACACAAACCTAACATATCAAAACATGTTTTGATTGGCTTAGGGTATTCTTTTTAGAGAGATTTTATAACAATACTCAGAATAAAAGCTGTCTGTGAAATTTAGTTGTGCCTCTGAAACACCCTGTTTTCTGTCATATACTATTTTCTGTCATATATATTCAAAGTTTTGAAATATTTCTCAGATTATTCTATGTTATCATGACAAAAGTATTATTTAAATAGAAACTGCAATTGTCTCACTAAATTGTGCTCACTTATTTTCCTAAAACATACGATTCTTTCTCTCTGATCAGAAAATTGTGTCCTCTTTTTAAATCACTTAACTATCTGTTAAGACAACATTATTGAAAGAGAATAATTTTGTCAATCAGATATAAATTTGAATACTGGTCATGCTACATCTTGACTTCTTACATGGTGTGATTAAGTAATATAATTTTTTAGTTATGTTGTTAATGGCATGAACTTAATGGTACAGAAGTTTCTTATGTATATACTTGAGAAGAATTAAATAGAATAATCTGTTATTTATATAGTGTAGTACCTAGTCCACAACATTCAGACTGTTTATTACCTTTGAGATCAATTGTGTGTACACAATACTGGTTCATGCCTCTTCTTAAAATTGAATATTTAACAATGCAGTCATTTAGGTACCTTATTGCTATGCACAAATAACTCTGATTTATAACTGAATTATAAAATATTCTTTGTCTCGGTGAATTTCACAAGACAAAGATTTACCATGTTTTTTATTCAATTATATTTTTATGAAAACCTTGAAAAAGAAATATGTTTCTCAGTGTGTTACTAGAAAGTAAATTCTTTAACCTCTCATTTCAAATTACCTTTTTAGTAAAGATTAATTATAAATGATGGTTTTCATTGTGACATGTTCATTCATATAGATAGCATATTTAATCTTATTCACTCAATAATTATACACTTTTTTGTCCTTTTGACTCCCACTGATTCCTATTATTTTCACAACTAGTCCCAGGATGCTCTAAAGTCTATTTTTTTTACAGGGTGCATTGCATTAGGGCTGCTTGACTCAAGGGTGAGAGGATAACGTGAACAAAGGCACCTTACCATTCCATCAGCACTGAAAAAAGTGTCTCTCCCCTCCCCTAGCTTCTATTAACTGTCCATAAGTCCTCAAAGAAGCCTTGGAGCTCAGGAACCTTTATCACTCCATGACAGGCTGCTTATGAGTTGTTAAGCCAGTTTTGTGCAGATAACCTTTGTTGCCTTGAGTGCAAGAGTTTTCTTATTTGTAGGGTTTATTGTGTGTCTTATTTTTGTTTGTTTTTTTATTTGGATTAGTTTTGGTTTTGTTTTGTTTGTTTGTTTAGGGAGAGAAAGGGTTTGACATTAGGTATATAAAGAGATGAGGAGGATTTAGGAAGATTTGTGAGAAGAGAAAAATATGAACAGAATATAATGAATGAAAAAATTTTTTTTCCATAAAGAATTACCAAACAGTGTGATTTCTAAGTAGTCCATGATCCACATCATGCCTTATCTTACTCCAACACTTCTCTTTGCTTCTCCTTCTGTAGCTCTTTCTGCCTGTTCATTCTTCTGAAATATTCCTTGGTGAGCAAGACAATCGGAGGAGTCCAGGAGCATAGATGCTATTTCACAGGAGAGATTGCTATCTGCACAGTAAATCTGGTCTTGAAATTAAGGAAATACATGTGGTGGGCATAGATGCAAACAGAACATTGGTACACATAAAATAAAAATAAGTAAATCATAAAAAATATTAATTATAGAAGAGGATTCATAGGTCCTAGTAGGAAAGCTTTCTATTGTTATTTTGGTAAAAAGTGATGATGAACCCATGAAACAACCTTCTAAAGAACCACAAGTATATCAAAGGCTTATTCAATCAATGAAAGATGCTTCTTTTTGTATTGGGTAGTAGGAGCTGCAGACACTCATGATTGGTCAATTTGAGAACAATGAGTGTGTCAGTCAAATGCTCAAGTTACCTTCTAAATATCTACTTTGGCAATGTAGAGAAGTCACAGTTAGCTTTTGAAATATTTTATGTCACAGATTTTGCTTTGTATTTCTGTTGTCAGGTTTCATGTGTGTTTTAGTTAGTATTCTAGTTCATTGAAAGGACACTATGATCAATGCTTATGAAAGAAAGCATTTAATTTGGGGCTTTGCCTTCTGGGGGAGCATATCGACCATCCATCGTGGGACAGTTCCATTCTCCAAAATTTATCTTAAGGTTCAATTGTATCAGTGAGTGTTTTTATAATCCCTTAATAAATATTAATTCTTTATAAAATATATTGCTGGTAAATTTTCCATGATAAGGTAATGCTTACAAAAGGAAATATTTAATTTGTAGCTTGCTTACAGTTTCGGAGGATTAGTCCATTATCATCATGGCAGGGAGCATAATGGCAGGTAGTCCTGGTGCTGGAGAAGTAGTTGGGAGTTACATCCTGGTTTGAAGGCTGAGAGATAGAGACTGGGCCTAATATGGCCTTTTGAAATACTTCCTCTAGTAGAGCTACACATACTCCAGCATATGCAAACCCTAATCCTTGTAATCCCTCTAAGTAGTTTGATCCCCTGGTGACCAACCATATTCAAATACTTAGCCCAAGAGGCCCATTCTCTCAATCCTCCATAGTATGTTTAGTTTTCCTGTTTGTTCGCTCTGGAGATCTTTAGATTTCCTTTGTAGATAGAGCCTCTGCTATTGATCATGCAATTTGATACTTGAACAGTTGATGAATAAATGTAAATAAAGGAATCTTCACTTACATAAACATAATTAAACATAGACTCCCATCTCTAGGGAAACTGTGTTGTTAATCATCTTCTGTTACATTTTCACTTAAAATGCTGTATTTTCCTAAATCTGTTTAATCTTCCATTAATCAGTTATAAAGATTTATAGATTTATAATTCACTTCACTCTCATGTTTATTACCTACCCAATGCTTGGTTCATGTAATCTAACTGATGGCACCTCACAGGTTATTAATTAATATGAAAGGTCTTTAAATTAAAAGACACATCTGATGAATTTTACCTACTTGAAAACTGAACTAAATACTGCAAACTCATAAAATAGTTGTAAACTGCACATACACACATGCATGCCTAAATACACCCACCCACTCACATACATATATGCACACATATATACATAGTTATACATACATATACATATGCATACATACAAATACACACATATACAAAAGCATACACATATAAATTTACATGTACTCAACTACACACATAAACATATGCTTATACATATATATAGACAGATAAATACATAATTAAGCATACATTAAGTTCTTAAATGTTGTGTCTGTGTCTTCTATATTTTACACTCTTCAGAATATACATTTGTTCTAGAAAAAATATAGTATAGTATTTTGAGGAGAATTTTTTAATTATTTCAAATTCACAAAATCTTACAAATTTGTAAAATGTTCTTACTGTGTATAAAACATTGATTCTTTTTTCATTTACAAGTTTAGATAGTTATGTTTGTGACACATTGGTCAATGTAAAATTGTAGTACCAAAGATTAGTTTTAGGGAATATATTTCACTGTGTTCCTTCAAGGAGTACTTCTTCAATATGTCACCTTATGTTTCCAAAAATTATTTTCTTAAAATTGAAATGATAGAAATTTACAAAGCAAGCAAATAAAACCTCTAGCATTTTTATAAGGGTTCAAGGAAGTTCATTAGTATGTGGGAAAGAAAAAAGGCCTGATTTATTTGTTAGATTACAAACAATACATTACCACATTTGCTGTAACAAAATATCCCGAGAAATGTAACTTCAGAGAGAAAGACTATATGTTAGCTCATGTTTACAGGTTACAGTCCGTGGTGGTGGAGAGGCCACATCAGATAATTGCAGCATCTGGATGTATCTCATCCATGTCAGAACAGAGAACTGAATTCGTAAATTCCTGATTGCCCAGCTCCCTCTGTCCTTTTCCTTCACCTGGAGCCCAGCCCATAAAACTGTGCTGCCTACACTTAGAGCAAGCCTTCCCATTTTTATCTAGTTAATAAAATCCTCCACAAATATGCTCACTTCCAACCTAATCTAGACAATTCTTCATTAAGACTACCTTCCTATGTGAAGGTATGTGATAAGTTATGTGATAATTAAAAGTGACATTCATACATGCATATGCTTGTTTTTCTAAGTGGGCTCTTAAAATATTCTGGTTCTCCTTGATCATTTATGTATTTATTCATAAAGCTAATATGGTGATGTATTGTTTAAATCTAACAAATAAAACTTGCCTGAAGGTCAGAGGACAGAGCCAGCCACAGAACTAGCCATAGAGGAGGTCAGGTAGCAATGGCACACACCTTTAATCCAAGCACTCAGGAGGCAGAGGCAGAGATCCCTCTGGATCTCTGAGAAGAAACAGCCAGCTGGTAGTGGCACACACCTTTAATTCCAGCACTTGAGATCTGATATCTCCGCTTCTAGTACTTGGGAAGTACACATGCCTTTAATCCCAGGACTAGAAAGGTTGAAACAGGAAGTGATATGGCTGGGAAGAGAAAGGATTATAAAGCAGGATGAGAAAGGAGTTTGGTTCCTTTTTTGGCTGAGGACTCAGAAACATTCAGTCTGAATTTGTGGAGACAGGATCTTCCACTTTCACCTGGGGATTCAGTAGAGGTGAGAAACCACTACCTCTATTAGAGTGGCTGGTTCCTTTATCTCCCTGATCTTTCAATTTTACCCCAATATCTGGCTCTGGGTTTTTATTAAGATGAATTAGGATTTGTGCAACAAGTTATAGCATCTAAATGCATTTGTTTTCAATATATTATATAAATGTAAGATGATCTTCAGGATGCATATAAAGCTTGATGCAATGAATCAAAGTTTTCCTTAGGGCACTTCCAAGCAACGTAAAAAGTAGAGAAAGGAGTTCACTAGCCAGCTCACCTGGGATATGTGGACTTTGCAAAAGAGCACGTAAAGTTGATCCTTCACATACATATGACAGCTAGTTCAATAACAAATACACAGAGAGAGAGAGAGAGAGAGAGAGAGAGAGAGAGAGAGAGAGAGAGAGAGAGAGGGAGAGGGAGAGGGAGAGGGAGAGGGAGAGGGAGAGGGAGAGGGAGAGGGAGAGGGAGAGGGAGAGGGAGAGAGAGAGAGAGAGAGAGAGAGAGAGAGAGAGAGAGAGAGAGAGAGAGAGAGAGAGAGAGAGAGAGAGAGAGAAGTAAAACTGAAGTGGTCGTATTCCTGCTATTTATATTAGTTACTTTTTGCACAAATAGAGTTTAAGAAAAACTACTCTGCTTTTCAGCTCTTTGGAATTTAGAGATATAGATGAGCAATATTTGCTGAAGAGAGATGGATGTGTGACTTATTTCCACACTCAAAGCCTCATGTTCTTACCTTTCCCCATGTTCAGAAAGAATCATCCAGTATCTTCCAATGTTCTTCATTTCTGGACAGCATCCCACCACAACTGCATTTAGTTTTTACTCAGTGGGCAGTGAAATGACATTGGCTTTGCACAATCGGATCTGATTATCCTAGCTCCATTGACACTTGAGAACATTAGGAAGGAGCCACTCAGAAATTAAAGAAAAGCTGGAAAGGCGGCTGGAGAATTTTTTAATGCATAGCAAATATTCAAACCATTTACTGCTTTCTTATCATCCTGCCCAATTACCAGAGCAGATGGAAGGAGGAAAAATTAATTGAATGGAAATTGAGAACAAATGGAATGTTTTCAAAAACTTCACTGAAGTAGCAATGATAAATATGTTGATTCAGTGGCAATACAGGGCCCTTGAGACTAGTACACTGTGCAACTGCTAATTTGAATGCTGAGAGTTTGTAGCCTTTATCACTAGCCTTTGACCTACAGAGAGCAAAATCTGCAGAGCAGACTCTACTTATATGCAGTTAAGTGTGATTCATACATAGAGTAGAAAGCGGCTGTAGCCAAGTCACACGGCTCTTCTCTCATCCTCTTCTTTCTTCTCCCCTTTGCTCTCTCTACCTCTCCTCTCCCTCCTCTTGTTCTGCTCCCCTTCTCTCTCCTGCTTGTTTTCTCATCTTCATCTCTCAACTATCTCCAGTCATTTATCTAATTTTTTTCTATTCATCTGCAGATAAATATATGCACATGTAACTATGCATTGCCCTCTATTTTAAACAGCAGAAGAAATAGATTTAAAGGCATATGTACAAGGAATCACATAAGAGAGAAATCTATGTTTAGGAAACATTAAATAGTACTGAGAACACACCTTGTTCTCAGACTATATAGACTTTGACCCTAGCTTGAGGGCAAAATGGTTGACTGTTTGGGTGGCTCCATGAACATTGCTGTGCTGTTTCCATTTCGAAGAATGGAGTAATCACCTGTTACTTCTAGAATAGTTGTGGGGAAGTTTTTATGATAACAAAGCTCTTTGGAGATGTCATTGCCAGCTTTGATGCAGTAATAATGCCAGTCAATTAGCAAAAGAAATGAGGGGATGGGATGAGATAGCCACATAGCACTAAGGAAGATAGTGGCTGAGATTCCAAGCGATAGAGTAGATTTAGGTAACTGAAGGGAAAGTGATGGGAAATTTAGCAAAAGAGATACACCAAAACCTATAAAGAAATGTTGCAACCGCTCTGGGAGTCCTACAGAACAACAAAAACATTTGCTGAGCTGGAAGTAGAAAAGGCTAGTCATTTCACATACTTATGAGAAAAAAATTGTATGGCTTGGATTGAAATTCTTTTCTACTATCATTCCAAAATTCTGTAACCTTCCATTGTATATTAATCAATTAAAATGTATAAGCAACTGCCCCTATATTTAAGGTATTTGATGTCTGTATTGCAGCTTTCTCTGAACACAAAGACTCTTCCCAGTGGTGTAAATTTGAGGGTGGACATAACTTCCTTATTGTAACACTATTTTAAAAGCAACCCTTCCTGTTTTTCTATAGATTCATGTCATATCAAGTTTCCTAACTGTTTAAGGTCATACAGTTTTACTTTTAGCCCAGAAATAGACTTGGATAGTCATTATTTCAGTTCTAGTCTTCAAAAATAGTGATATTCTTAACTTGCTAAGCATGTACACATCAGGAAAGTCAGGACTTCAGCAGATTCAGCTTCACTACCATTATTAAGGAAAACTCACTGTGTTGTTCTAACTCAGCCATAATAATTAAATTGAGATATGAACATGTTCCTTTGGCTTCTAGAATCAAACAGAGGGATATATAATTGCTCTGTTACGATGGATTCCCCCCTTTTCTCACACAGCTCTGTCTTTCTTTTCTACGCCATTTCATCTCGGGGCTTCTCCAGGGACAGATCATTTTCCCTTTAGAGGAAGCTTCCATTCTTACTAGCTTTCAGAAAGCTAATTGAGGTTCTCCCATTCCCAGCTCAAGTAGCAAAGAGGATGTTTAAGGAGATAGCTGTCCACATGGACCAAGCTCCTTAGAGGAGAGCTGTACATCTCAAAGATATCCTTTAAAAAACACTCTGGTAAGAGTACCTCTGCATGTGTTTTAAAACAAATAATAAAAATAATATTCACTGATCCCATTTAAGTTCCTGATTGTCATAAAATGATCTCGACTGCCAGTTTGTGCATTTTTTTAGAACATTATTAAGATTTCAATTTCATCTGTCAATCCTGTGACAGTGCCGAACTGTGGGCTCCTGCTGAGTGATGTTGCTACTTGTTATATTGACTATTACTTAAAAGTATATTAGACTTAAATAATTATATCACTAATATTTTAAATGGTTATTATATGATATAAGGCTAAAAGTATTGCCCACATATCCCAATACCTTTTCTTTTCATTATTCTTCCCTTCCCATTATTCCATTTTGTTCCCCATTTCACTTCAATTTTCAGGTCATCAACACACATATAAATATACATATCTATAAGTTTCAGAGCCATCAATGAGAAAAGTAGGGTAATTTTTGTAATTGAGTTTTGACAAACATATGTCTTAATAATTAGTAGTAAATATCTACTTTTGGGTACTCCTCATTGTCTGCATGAGAAGTGCAAATCTACTTGATCTTGTGGACACATGGACACTCTCCCTGTCAGGATATGGACTGAAAAAGGAATTAATTCTCAAATAACATTTTTATTTATATGATTATTCAGACAAAATAAGTTAATACATTAATAGTAGATATAAATGTTCTATTTATATCTCAGCTTTATTTAGGAGATATATTTAAAATTTCTATGCACTTGCCCTGAGTTTAATTCTTTTGAGTCAATGCCTAGTGTTTAGCTACTTTTAAGATTTGGATAGTTAAATATGACCCAGGCCATGGTCTTCTTTTGCTTGCTTTTTAAATGCTCACAAGTCCTATTTATTTGTATCAAAAACAACATATCCACAAAGACACTTGTCCTAAAATGGACATTAGAAAGAATTGGAGCTGAAGATATGGCTCAGTCTTTAAAGGCTAGGCTCACAACCAAAGAGAAAGAATTAGATTTAACAACAACAAAGAAAGATATTTGCATATCATGCTTCCATCCTCTGGGTGTTCATTAAAAATGCGAAGCTGTGTTGGTGCCTTAGACTCAATTGCATATATATATATATATAAAACATACACTTAATCAATTTTAAGACACTCCCTTAGCTCAGAATAGATAATGCATAAAAAAATAATTTGGACTGCTGTATATTAAAGATTTACAAAATGTATTGCAGTAGTGAAATCTACTGGATATATTATATTGATATATATATAAATATATATCAAATGTATACATATATATCAAGATAGGAAATAAGACTATCGTATATGTATATTATATCATCCAAAATATTATGATAATATAGTTTCCTTAGTTTTTATGCTATCTGGTTCCTAATTAAATTACCATTATATGAACTACCAGACTGTCTAACATCCTTTAATTCTCTTGATTTATGTGAGGCCATAAATCTACAGGTAACATAAAAACAGTAGACATAGCTTGCCACTTCTCACAATTGTTTTAGTGAATAATTGTCACAGAATTTTCTCTCTCCATGTTTTGCTTTATTCATGTATACATCCACCACCCTCTCTCTTTCTCTTCAAATAGAAGCATTACTCCTTCCAATGTCACAAAGATTCTACAGAAAAGATATGGAAAATCCTGTGTTGAATGATTGTGTCTAATGAGAAGGGAACATATCCATCTTAGTCAGGTTTCTATCCATATTAGAAAATACAAACAATTTAGAGCAGAAAATATTTACTTGGGTTCATAGCTTGAGAAAAGTTATTCATAGTGCCTTGAATCCATGAAATTGACCAAAATTCCTTATGGCACAGAACGCATGTGTCAGAGGACAACTACTTACATTGTGGCAGATGGGAAAAAGATGATAAGGTTGGGACCATGACAACCTACCCAGACCCTTCCATGCCTCCACTACCCTATTTCTACCAATTAGGCCCCACTGCCAAATGGCTCCACAGACTCTCAAAATCTACTCACCAGGGGAGTTACAGGCATTCATGACACAACCCTGTGGGAAAACTTCAGACTCAGACTATTGCAGGTTTTTATTGTTTGTTAGTTAGCTTGCTTTGATTTTGCAGTGCAAGAATATGAATTAATTCTTTATGCATCCAGCCACAGAAGAGGAATGAGAAGTGTCAAGAATCACTATATTATTTGACATTTATTTCAGTTTGATTTATAAAGGATTATGATTATTATAATAACAACTATGGCAATAATGAGAAAAATTAATGTAAGTCAAAGAAATAAGAAAATTAAAAGTTAAATAACACACTATAAGATAGAAGCAGTAGCCAAAGAACTAAGAAAATGAAAATGTTCGCCTAGCAGGAGGAAATGAGGAAGGAGTTCTAAGCATTCTCAGGGTATACAGCATTGCTCTACTATGAGGTGTTCTCTTATTTGCTCTTTACATTTTAAGATTGTTTCTGGTTTTTAAGATTTTATGGGAAATATATTCAACAAAAGGAATTTGAAGATGAATCTAAAAACAACACTGATTGAAAAATACTCAACAAACAGAATAAGATATTTTGATCTGAATTATATAGGCATTTGAAACCATATCTTATGTTTAACTCTAAGTCAAGTCCCTAATCATGTCTTATCATCTTGTCACAGATAAGCCTGAACCTTGAGAGACATATCTTTCTGTTCATTGTTCAGTCTACCTCCTAGGCAGCCATGAAAATAGAATGAGTTTAATTCAGACACTTGAATTGTTTACAATTGTTTAAAATATTTAGGTCAAAGAATTATGTTTTAAATGGAATAATGCCTATGCAAAACACAGCTGTGTGAGAATTATTAACATTTAGAATGGCAATTTTTATTTACACAACACAATTACAAAATGAAGTGTATCTAGTCTTCTTTGTGTTATAGTGTTAAAATCCAGCAGTTTTATGACTGAAAAGAAACATCTTTCTCCTGTGAAGCAAGGAAAGAGGCCATAAAACCACAAAATTTGAAAAATTGCATAGGTAAATTTCTCTATTTAAAAACAATTTTGTGTAGACATCGAAACTTAGGTAATTTTGTCTAAATGAGGTTTATTTAAATATGAAGAGAAAAGCAGTCTATGTTCAAATATTGAGACTTCCTAAAATAAGAAGTTGAATCATTCTACAAGATTTATAATGCATTTATTTTTGCTATTTTGTGATAAGAACACTGTCTTTATACTACATACATATATACATATTACTGTCTATACACATTTTCTATTTTAATGTATTTTATGACCTAAATATAATTTAACAAAACCTGTTTTATTTCAATTAGTGAAACTATATTTTAGATGTAATTCTCTTTGCCTTGTCTCATTTTCAGACCCTGATTTTATAATGAATAAATTGGCTTAAGCCAATTTAACATGGGTTTCTCAATGCCTACAGTACAACCACTATGATTGGTTATATGAGTCAAAATTGGAAATGAATTCAGGCCAGCACACTCTATAAAGTCTCCAGTGGGAATGATGAGGTAGTCCTCTGACTCCATCTTTGTAACTTTAAAGAGATTATATTAAATATTCTTTTAGATTTCCCCCCCAAAGATGACATATTTAATAATACACAAACCAGAATCAATTGCATTGGATTTCAAGTTGATGTAGATACCAGATTGAGTTTATAAACTGAGTGAGAAATGTTTGAAAGTTGGTTAAGCTGTGCTGTGGACTTCTGGAGTCTCCTCAACAGAATTCCCGGGAACTTCACCTACTATCATTTCATGGGGGTCTTCCTATATATAAGGATCTACACATCTTGTATTATGTCTTGCAGCTCCAATGTATTTTTGAGAATCTGCTACTTTTATTATGTTCTTCACAGTAGATAGAAGGTAACAATTCAGTATTAGAAATATTTCCACACAATCCCAGCATAACCTTGACAAATTTATGACGGGACCTTATTTGACAAAGGCCATTGTATAATATTTCCTATAGGCAAGGCCACTCATGAACATTATCCTAGGAAATAAATAGAGACATGATATTTGAACACAGCATGAACAAGCTTGCGGAATTTCAGTGCAAGCTTTCGACAAGATACTTGAAAAAGTGGAGCTAGTTTCAAATCCTACTTTATTTTTTATTTCCATGTTGAAGTAACCTATGCTGTTTCTAAGTGATGCACAGGAAAAGCACATGGATGGACACCATTTAGCATGGAAGGTGTTACTTTTCATGATGGATAAAAGGAACCACTCATTCTTCAGAAAATGTTTCAACATGATGTTAAGTACAAAGTTTCTATTAACTAAAATTTCGAAAAGCTTCAGTTACCAAAGTATGTTTGTGGATGAATGTGGTGTCATAATGCTGCTCTCATTTTGATAAAAAAAAAATATTTTAAGGTAGAGATATTAAAATGGCAGCATCTGTTAAAATACTTGATCAGTGTATTACAATCTATTGACACATGATTAAAATAATTCAGCATGTAGTTTTATAAATAGAAAAAACTAATTAATATTTTAAATTCTTTGAATATGGTTCAAATATATGAAATGTATTTACTTACATCAATGGGAAATGGAAAGGCATAAGATTAGCATGTAAAGAACTGAGTTGAGGAAAATCAAACAAAATTATGCAAGGCCTGTATCAGTTTTGCACTTTTAATCCAGCATTTTTGAATTGGAGAAAATTAAATAAGTATGGTATGAACTTTATCTCTAATGCCAATTAATAGCTATTCAATGTCTATCTTTATAAATCAGCAAAGTCTTTACCTAAACTCGGTGTAGATATATTTGTATTTTTCTTTGTGTGATTCTTTGAAACTGATTGCATTTTATGCCCAACTATAAAAACCTGAAAGCAATAAGCCATCTGAAAATTTTCATATTCAGTAACAAAATATTAGGATTATTCTGTAAAGATTTTTCTCTCCATATTCTTTGTTCCAATGTGAAATTATTGCTAAAGATTAGAAAATCAGACAATGCTCTTTGATGAGAATTTTCTATGTATTATCTTTGATTATGTCAGCATTTTCTCTCAAATTT
Source organism: Phyllotis vaccarum (assembly GCA_033318265.1). Classification (NCBI taxonomy): domain Eukaryota; kingdom Metazoa; phylum Chordata; class Mammalia; order Rodentia; family Cricetidae; genus Phyllotis; species Phyllotis vaccarum. Next base: position 14,349,079 of record JARWLC010000011.1, on the reverse strand, counting down.
TATGGGAATTCACTTACTTTTCTAAATATCATTCTCACCTTATCAATATTACTGTTGGAAATATGTTAATTATTGCCACTCCTTTTGTAAAGCAATTAATAAGATCTGAATTATTCTTACTCAATAATTTATAAATTCCTGTGACATGAATGAAAAGGTGGTGTGCATATATGTTTCTGATTTCATCACTTATTACATAGACCCTTAACATTCAGACAAAGTCCTAGTAAAGCTATTCAAAATAATCATTTTGATTTTCTTTTTTTTAAAAAAACTAACTGGGTCCTATTTATTGCTTTCAACACAAAGAAAAGTAATTATTTCTGAGGAAACAACCCAGTTGGAAATGTGCTTATTGTGGAAGGCCTGAGTTGGATCTCAGTAAACCAATAATACAAACCAGAGTGGTGGTGCTTTGTTTCAATCTGAGGGCTGGGGAATTGGAAAATGACAGATCCCTGAGATCTCTAGCCAGCAACCGCAGTCAAATCTTCAAATTTAAAATCTCAGAAACAATCCTAGAAGATCAGGAAGATGGTGGCTTGAGGAATAACACTCTAACTGGAACTCTACCCTCCACATTCACATACTCATGCACATGAACATGTGCACATATGTCCCCCCACAAACACTACATACAAACACGTGGCACACATCTACATACATGCGCACAAATATACACCACCAACTGAACATTCAAGAAATCATGGCCATCGGTTGAAACTCTTTCACAATACATACACATGGTTAGACTAGAGGAACTGACCTCTTCTAAACTTTCATTCTTTTGTCTCAGTTTGTCCTTAAAAACTTAGATTTTTGTTTGTGAGGTCCTGGCCTCATTAACATATTGATCCAGTTTATGCATTCAGTTTATTTTTAAAATTGTCATTGATCAGAAAATTTATTCAGTGGTTCAAATAACTTTTAGAGAAAATAAAATCCTTATTATTTCTTAAAGTGCATTAATCACTGTGGTTCTTTCCAAATGACTGGTGAGTTCTGTGTTCAGTGACTACCTATAAGGTGTGAAATATAGGTTTACCTCCTTATGCGCATATTCTTCCACCTTTTAGTATACAAGATTTAGATGGGAAGCACTTGTTCTTTGTGATGTATTTTCTAATTCTGTCCTTACACACTCAGTGATGGCCCCTTCAGTGTACATGTAATGATATCACAATACTTAGTATTGATTTACAAAATGAGTAACATAATATACACTAATGATTTTCCCATTTACATTCTCTGCTAAAAGGATGCTGTTACAATAGAAGGGCTCCTTAATGAATGATTGGTAAGGACTTAAATTGCATCCACTTACTTTTACCTATTTATTTCTTCTAGATTTTTCAAAAACACATCCAACCCTGATATTATCCCAAGGAATATATGTGTCTGAGGGTAAAGAATTTAGAAAACATTCCCTGTAAATATGAGTTTGTTATGAATAAGGGTTTTCAGATCTGAAGGCTTTTGTGATGACTTCCTCTTAATCTCTCAGTTGAGAGTGGCAAGTGTGTTTACAGGAAACATAAGAAAAACCAAATACCAAGAGAAGAAGGAAATTAACAACAATGGTAACTAATTGGTGAAAAAACAAAGCCAGGGCAGGGTGGTGGTGCCACGTGATTTTAGTCCACCGCTTGGGAGGCAAAAGCAGTGGCTCTCCAGATTGAATGCCAGACTGGTCTACACACTGCTCTACATACAGCTAGGGATAAAACTTTGTCTCAAAAAGTATTAAAAATTTTAAAAAGAAATAAAAAGCCCAAAGCCAAGGAGCCACCTAAGACTGGAAAAGGAAAGGATTGCTCTCCCAGGAGATATGGGGGATTGTCACATCTCTAAAAACTGGGTAATGATGAGTAGCCTCTAAGCCAAGATTACAAATGTGAAATACCTTTTCTCCCCAAATAAGAATGGAAAATTAAAAATTTATTGATATCTTGTCTTCTCGTGTCACTACCAACTTTTTGCTTCTGTGCATTTTCCCTTCGTTTATAGGTTTCTATACCAGTACAAATTCAAATGTCCTTCTGATGGGCACATCTATTATTCTCACTTCCTTATCTCTTCTTCATAACTGTAACAAAACTTGCATCTCTAGGAACCTACATAGTTTTTAGATGACTTTACATTTTCCATGTTCTGAGCTATTAAAAATTAACTGTGGAGGTTAATAGCCTGAGGGCCTTTCTTACTTGTTAATGTTCTAGGGCTAGCTCACTATAATTCTTGTTGGTTCACAGACTGTATTTATCTGACCTCTGAGGTAGGGATGCTTGTGGCATTACAGTTATCTTTAACTATCACTAATCCAAACCGAAAGCCACAAAATTTTGTAGATAACATTAAATTGGATGGAAAAGGGAGCTGACCTTTAGATAAAGTCATTTGAAAGAATTTCAGTTAGTTGTGACAAAATAAAGAAGTAAAAATTTAAGACCTCTCCACTGGAAGAGCTGATAACTGACAGGGAAGACATTTCTAGCTTTACATTCAGTCAATTTATTATCAAGAGAAAAATAATCTCATGGTAAGCCCAGTATGCTCTCTATACGTTTTCTGCTTTGAAAGAGGAACTGCATACTAGAGGAGAGGGAGGGAGGGAGGAAGGGAGGGAGGGAGAAAGAGGAGAGAGAGAGAGAGAGAGAGAGAGAGAGAGAGAGAGAGAGAGAGAGAGAGAGAGAGAGAGAGAGAGAGAGAGAAGTAGATGCTGTACACCTGTACATGCTGTAGATGCTTTACACTTTATGGCATTTCGTGGAGACATTAAAAGTCTTGTTCATAAAATGTCAGATACTATGTGAAAGAACTGAAAATTAAGTTTTTGTTTTTAAAGATTGTCTTGGCTGTTGTGTTTACTATACTCTGGCTCAGTAATTATTCTGAATCTGCTGTAGAAAAAATGTGGATGATAGCTTTAGAAAGAAATGACTGCTTAGTGCACATACAAACTGAAAATTCCATCTTCCTGTAGTTTAATACCACTTATAATGAAAATGTGGTTTTTATTTTTAAATCTCAGGTTATTGAAGCTGGAGTGGAAAACATTGCTAGGCAGTGTTCACTGTTTCTCATAAATTAAGTGACCCCTATTTTCTTCTTTGCTGACTATGTTTTCACAAGTATATACCAGCGTTTATACACTTGTTTGTTTTTTTTCCAATACATGATTTGTTTTGTTATTAAATTCAATCAACAGTTAAGACAGGGAAACAGAGACGTGCTAAATTGATTGGATTATGTCAGTTCAGGAGATCTTCAAAATTCTTAGTATCTCACTCATTTCTAACTAGTGGCCCATATAAAATGTCTTGACCTTCTAGAAAGTATATTTTGCTCTATCTCCCCCTAGATTCCCACTCATATTCCAATTTCATATTGACATATAGAACACATTCTAGCTATAATTATATTGCATATTTTGAGTATCTTTGTCAAGTCCTGAGAATGCTCTTTTAAGAAGTTTCTAAGCAACTTCAGTCATTAGCTTGTGATATTTGCATCATTCTATATCAGATTTATCTATAATGTTCTGCCTTAAGTGCCATATATTTGTTTCTATCACATCTCTCTTTCATTCTTTCTCTGGAACAAATAAGATAGGAAGAAAGAAAGAAAGAAAGAAAGAAAGAAAGAAAGAAAGAAAGAAAGAAAGAAGGAAGGAAGGAAGGAAGGAAGGAAAGAAGGAAAGAAAGAAAGAAAACTATTGATCAGGTATTTTTCATTGTATGTATAATAACTGAACACTCAAGCATACCCTATAACAAAGGCCAGACCCAAGGAAGAAAGACATTGGGATGATGTTTGGTAAAGGGCAGATATTTCTAGAAGGGAACTAGATTTTGTTTTCCCAGTAAGGAAAATTTATTCAATGAGTCACAAAAAAATGTCAGCTGTGCTGAAAAGGGCAAAGGAAGGAAAGTACATAAAATCCTGAGTTAAGGATCTGAACTACAAGAAAATAAAAATGAACAATCAAGAAAGAAAGGTGGGCACATTTGTGATTTTGATGCTATGGACAAATATGTATCAGGTAGTTGATGTGGGAATGCCTCTCTGTATGCTGTGAATCTCAATCTTTAAATAAAGTAGCTGTTTTGAGCCATGACAGGCACCATAGAAGAAGTAGGAGAAGGAATCAGAATAGGTAGGAAAGGAAGGGCGGAGTCAGAGGCAGACCAAGCTGAAGCCCAAAGGAGCAACATGTAAGGAACACAAGTGAGCCACAGGCCACGTGGCAGACAGATTAATAGAAATGGGTTGATTTAAGATGTAAGAGCAAGCTAGCAATGTGCCTGAGCTATAGGCCAAAATAAAGTTAATATAAGCAACTGAGTCATTTCTGGGGCCTGAACAGCTGCAGCTGGTTGCTAAGGGGTCTCGGGCGGCAGGTCTGTGGGTCTGGCCGCCTGAGACCAAAGAAACTGCTCTACAACAGGTAGTATCAATCTTATATTTGTAGAAGGTGCAATATCATTAAAAATATCTAATAATATTGAAGACTATGTTTTATAGAATATCTAGAAGTGCATGACTTAGCAATTAGATACAGAATAATAGAATTCTCAAGCAGAAATTTCATCATGCAGACTCAGTCTAAAGATGAACAAGTGTATGTAGCATTTGCAAAATTCTAAGGATTTAGTCATCATTGTTTTACTCAGTGCTTGAGGTTACATTTTTTATGTAAACAAAGCACGTAACATAGAAGATATATATATGCAAATTTTGTAAATTCAAATCTTCACTAGATGCCGCATTATTAACTCAATTCAATGTAGAATATTTAAGACTATCTGATCTGTTAGTAGTGTTTTCTTTAAAGAAAATTTTTTTATTTAAAAGTTTTTCCCATACCCAGCACTGATTCCCCCTCCCCCCCCCCCCCCGCCCTTCTCTACATCCCCCCTCAGACTCCCCTAACCCCATCTCTCCATCCATTACCCAGGAAGGGCAAGGAATCCAAAATTGAATCAGTTATGTCTGGCATATCCAGTTGAGGTAGGTCCAAGTCCCCTTTCTCAGTATCAAGACTAAGGTGTTACTGTTTAGGTACTGGGCTCTTTGAAAGCAGTTCATGCATCAAGAATAAACTCGGGTCCCACTGCAAGAGGATCCAAAAACTGCCCATGTCATTCTACTGTCACCTACACTTGGAGGGTTTAGTTCCTTTCCATGAAGGTTCTTCAGCAATTATTTCAGAGTCAGTGAGCTCCCAGTAGCTGAGGTCAGCCATCTCTGGGTCTCCTTCTCATAATTCTGAACCCTTTGCTTATCTACTCTCTCTTCCGTCTCTTCAGCTTGACCTGGGAACCCTATCCAGTGCTTATCTATGGAGGCATCTGCCTCCATCAGTTGTTAAATGAAGGTTCTACAATGACAGTTAGGGTGGTATTAGATTATGTATTAGATTATAGGGGAAGTCCTGTTTAAGCACCTTCTCCACTAATGCTTAGATTTATAGCCAAGGATATCTTGTGTGTTCTTGGAGATTTCCTTAGGACCAGTTTTCTTTCTGACCCCACAATAGGTTCCTCTATAGAGATATCTATTTCTCTGTTCTCCCTCTCAACCATCTTATTCTCTCATGAGCCCTTCCCTACTCCCCTTGCTCACTCTCCATATGATCCCAATTTACACAGGAGATCTTTTCTATTTCTTCTTCCCAGAGGAATCCATTGATCTCTCTTAGGTTCCTCCTGTTACCTAGGTGCTCAGGGTTTGTGGATTGTAGCCTAGTTATCTTTTGCTTGATGTCTAAAATTCACTTATGAGTGAGCACATACCATGTCTGTCTTTCTGGGTCTGTGTTACCTCACTCAAGATTATACTTTCCAGATCCCTCCATTTGGATATTTTTTTTTTTTTTTTTTTGCTGAGTAGTGTTCCATTGTGTAAATGTATAACAGTTTTTCAATCCATTCTTCAGCTCAAGGGACACCTAGGTTGTTTCCAGGTTATGGCTATTAGGAATAATGCTGCGATGAACATGGGAAGAATGTGAATCCATTGGGTATATGCCCAACAGCAGTATTGCTTGATCATTGGGTAGATTGGTTCCACATTTTCTGGGGAACCACCGTACTGATTTCTAAAATGACCATACAAGTTTACATTCTCACCAGCAAAGGAAGAGTATTCCCCATGCTCCAAATTCTCTCCAACACAGATCTGTGTTTTTGATCTGATCTTAGTCATTCTGACAGGTGTAAAATGGTATCTCAAATTTTTTTGACTTGCATTTTTCTAATAGCTAAGGATGTTGAGCAATTCTTTAAGTATCTTTTTGCTATTTGAAATTCTGTTGAGAATTTCCTATTTAGCTTTGAACCCCAATTTTTAATTTGATTATTTTGTGTTTTTGCATCAAGTGTCTTGAGTTTTTTATATATTTTAGAGATTGGTCTTTGTCCCATGTAGTATTGGTGAATATCCTTTCCCACATTTTAGGCTGTCATTTTGTCTTATTTATTGTGTCCTTTGCCTTACAGAAGAGTCTCAGTTTCAGGAGTTCCCATTTATTGTTATTCTCAGTGTCTGTGCTACTGGTGCTATATTTAGGAAGTGGTCACTTGTGCCAACGTATTGGAGGATATTTCTCATTTTCTTTTCTATCAAGTTCAGTGTAGCTGAGTTTGTGTTGAGGTCTTTTATCCACTTGGACTTGTGTTTGTGTAGGGTGATACATATAGATCTATTTGCATTATTCTGCATACCATCATCTAGTTATGCTACCACTTGTTGAAGAGGCTGTCTTTTCCCCAATGTATATTTTTGGCCTCTTTGTCAAAAATCTGGTGTTCATAGGTGTGTGGATTAAGGTCAGAGACTTCAATTTCATTTCATTGATTCACAAGTCTGTTTTAATGCCAGTCCCAAGATACTATTACTGTATTTTTATAGTATAACTTGAAGTTAAGGATTATGATGCCTCCTAAATTTCTATTATTGAACAGGACTGTTTTGGCAATCCTGGGTATTTTGTTACTCCATATGAAGTTGAATATTGTTCTTTCAATACTTCCATTTTCTGATATCTTCTTTAATTTCTTTATTCAATGACTTAAAGTTCTTTTCATACAGGTCTTCCACTTCTTTGGTTTGAGATACTCCAAGATATTCGTTGTCATTTTGCAGCTATTGTAAATGGTAATGTTTACCTAATTTCTTTCTTAGCTCTATTGTCATTTGTATTTAACAGGGTTGTTGATATTTTTGAATTAATCTGGTGACCTGCTATATTTATGTAGGTGTTTATCAGCTGTAGAAGTCCCTTGGTAGAATTTTGGGGTCACTTATGTATACTATCATACCATCTGCAAATAGTAATGATTTGACTTCTAATTTGTATACTGTTGACCTCCTTTTTGTATTATTGCAATTTTTAAAACTTTAAGACTTACATTGAATAAATATGAAAAAAGGGGGTGGCCTTGTCTTGTTCCTGATTTTAGTAAGATTTCTTCGAGTATTTATCCATTTGGTTTGATGTTGGCTATTGGCTTGCTGTATTGCTTTTACTGTTTACATATTTTCCCTGTATTCCTGATCTCTCCAGGACTTTTATCATGAAGGAGTGTTGGATTTGTCAGAGGCTTTTTTTTAGACTCTAATGAGTTGATCATGCTTTTTTTTTTTTTTTCATTTTTTTAGGTTGTTTATATGATGGATGACAGTGACAGTTTTTGTATGTTGAACCATCCTTGCATCTCTGGGATGAAGTCTGCTTGATCATGGTCTCATCTTTGTGTGGTTTGGATATCTCGTCAGATACTAATTTAAAATTCAATATTTCCTGACCTATTTTATATCCTAATATCTCTTCTCTTCATTCAGAAATTTGTGAACTAAGACAAGTCATCTACCCCTGCTAACACCAAATGCACACTAGAGAAGGAGATTAAACAACTACAATGAATATATTTTTTAAAAATTACACATATCTAAAGCAGAGCTAGGTCTGCAGAGATATGATAATCCTAATAAGCTATGTGTAAAGGCCTAATTATTAATCCTAGCATAAAGGTTTACTGTACTTTCTGACAGATTTTTCTCAATTCTTTATTGACATTAAAAATCGTGCAATGGGAAATAGAGGTGGAGGCAGAGATCTATGGCTGAGCACTGGGCAGAGCTCCTGGTCCAGCTAGGAGCAGGGGAAGGGTGACTGTGTGAGCAAGGGGATCAGGATTGTGAGGAGAGTTCCTGAAGTGATGGCTAGCTGGAGTTCTGGAAGGCTCACTGAGTCAGGAGTGGCCACTGTATATCCATCTGGAAAGGAAGCTGGGTTCTCCAAGGCATAGGCGACTGTAGATTGGCATGAGCAGTGTGTGGAGCCTCGAGAGGTGGGATCAGACTGTGTTCCTCTGCAGGGGCTGGCATCTTAGAACCCATTCTCTGCAGAGGAACACCTAACCCAGCCTTGACTTTTGGATGAATAAATCGAACTTGCCTGGAGTGGATGTGCAGTGCTTAGCTGAACCACCTTGATAGTTCTTGCCCTTTTGGGGGAGGGGACAGGCGGATGGGGAGGGGTAAGGCTGAAGGCTGCTGACTAGGAGGGATTGGAAGGAAGGAAAGGAGGGGGAGCAGGGAGATACATAGATGAAATGACATTTTTTAAAATAAATAAATAAATAGATAGATAGATAGATAGATAAAAGAATGAATGAATGAATGAATGAATCAAATAAATAAATAAATAAATAAGTAAGTAAGTAAGTAAGTAAGTAAGTAAGTAAATAAATAAATAAATAAATAAATAAATAAAATGCTTTAGGGGCTGGAGATATAACTCACTGTTTAAGTATGTATAGTATTCTTGTAGAGGACCCAAGTTCACTTCCCTGACACTATATAAGGCAGCACAGAATTGCTGTTATTCCAGTCCTTCATGTTGACCCTGAATTCTCTGTTATTCTGCCTTATAAGCTAATAATAATAAAAGTGTTAAATGCTACTTCCGTTTATGTGTCTCTTCTTGTTAAAAAAATATATGCATTGGTGTTGTAGATGACTCAGAAACTCAGAAGAAAATGGTAATTGAAGCTGGCAATATCTCATGCAACAACATAGATTGCTATCACAAACACTCTGAATCATTAAGTCCTAACAGGAAACAAACACACTAAGCAGTGTCCATAACAAAAAATAAAACAAACAAAAACAGACAAATAAAGAAAAATTCTAAACTGACCAAAATTGTGTCTGCATCTACTTTGGGCCCTATACTGAGTGTGATTTACATGTAGTGTCAAAGAGACTTTGAAACACACAACTTTTTTTTTCTTAAATACAATGCTTCTCATACAAAATTCACTCATAAAAAGTGTATGAAGGCAAGCAACACCATAGAATGTCTTGGTAAATCCATTTCCCTTTAAGATAAAATTAGTTGCCATTAATACAGTCTTCTTTAATGTTCAAATCAAAGCATTGAGTAAGAAAGGCACTCAACACATGCATATCATTGTGAAACTAACTGTGAGAAATACTTAGCAGACTATGAGTGGAGGTGAAAATTTTATTCTTGTATCTGGCCTCAGAATACACATGTATAACCTTATGTGAATATATGTGCTGACCCTGAAATTTGCACATGACTAAAAAAAATCAGAACACTCATATACTTACATTTTGGGCAGTCATGGATATAATCAATATGTATGATTTGAATTTTTGCCTTTTCGTACCTATTAGGCTCATTCTTATGACATTGGTTCTATTTTTTTTTCTTCATAAAGACTCAGATTATCTCTGAAAACCTTAGATATAGAATGTAAATCTTCTAAAGTGCATTGTGAGAATAAACATTACATGCATAAAGATGTGTATGTCTCAATATAGGTGTACATATACACATGTGTGTATATATTATATAAATGTATACTCCTTATAGATATGTATGGGAATGAGCTTGATAGAAATGTAATGTGAAGATGTCAAACTCATCCAATTGGAATACAATACAATAACAAAGACTCAACAGAATTTAGAGCACAAGTGACCAATCAGGTGCCATGGGAAAGAGACAAAACCAAAAAGCAACAGACACATGGTAATATCTGTGAAGGACAATTGAAACTGAATTTTCATTTTTTAAAAACACACATTTAGGAAAGAGAGTGAAAGCAGAAGTCAAACTTATATTGTACTCTAAAATTCCAAGCAGGAGAAAATATCTTAACATAAAAGTACTTTGTCTAACAAAGATAAAATCTTAGAAGTTATATTCCCAATATAAAGTTTCTACAGATGGTGTATGATGTTGCAATGCAATTTCTTCAGAGACAGAGATTAAATATTGATGCCCAATCAATAGACAAAGCACCTCGGGTGACACATTAAGTGATTGTAAATTGGACTTTAGACAATAATACAAAGTCCTCCTAAAATCCTTGTTCTAAAAGCCTCTAACTACAGCACTTTTTAAAATGGTTTTCATTTTGTAGGTTAGTGAAAAATCAAATACTGGTTTCTGCTTTTAGAACACTTTGCTTAGAACAGTTTAACTTTTTCATCATTAAAGATAAATCCATGCCCCTTTTCTCCCTTGAAGCATCTGTTTTACAGGAGGGCTGCCCAGTGTGTAGCATGAGCAGACACCAAGGGGCATATGCCAGAGATAAACAAAACAGGCATGCATTTGTAATTAACACTGGAATTCTATACCATTTCTAAATGAACACAACACATTAAGAAAGAAAAACATCTTGTATCTCCAAAAATAATTATTTAATGAAGGGTTTGGAAATAAAACATTACTTATCCATCATTTTATTTCTTCTAAACCCACAGGGGCTTTGAAAATGAATCTTTTGTGCCTGTATATGTGTATTTTTTTCCCTTTACAAGCATTGCCCTAAATCCTTAGTCTCTCTCTGCCATTAAAATATTCACTCATCTATGTAAAAACAGAAGGGTTGTGGCTTATAACCTAGAGGTAACCTCAAATTGTCACTGTCATATAAGGAAAAGCTGATGTTTGGCATTGGCTGTGTCTGAAGGAACAAAATACAGGACAACAATAACAAAAGTCTTGATAATCTTTTTTGGTTCAAATGCACAAAGAAGAATTATCTTTATGATATATTTGTTAAGGAAATTCAATGTATAGCCTTAATAACTAGAGCTTATTATTCCAGTAAATACGTATTTTATGGGAGAAATCAACAGCTGACAGCTTCATTCCAAGAAGTACAATTTTAATAAAATTGTATGTGTGTTCAATTTTAATATGTTCATCTATAATATGCTGTGCTGTATTGATTGTGGCATACAATATTCATGATTAAGTGAAATACCACATTTCATTCTATTTTGTTCACAATAAATAACTTTTTTTTTTTTGGTGTGACCAAAAAACTTCCCTTTAGCCTACAGAAGAGAAACAACAGTCATCTTTGATTTCATTTTCTGCTACACAATTATTCCTCACTGGGAAATTTGCTGGATGTTTTTGTCATCTTTATGCAAACATAGACATTCCTGGGAAAAACAAATCCCAGTTTAGAAAATGTCCTCATAAGACTGTGTGCAGACAATTTTGGGGGGTAGGTTCTTGATTAATAATTGATGTGTGAGGTCCCAGCCCACTGAGAGCAGTGCCAACCCTGAGTTTGTGTGCTGGGTTGTTTAAGACAGCAGGCTAAGCAAGCCATGTGGAGCAGGTCAATAAGCAGCATTCATCCATGGCTGCTGATTGAGTTACTGCCCCTCGTCTCCTGTCTTGGTTGAGTTCCCGTCTGACTTCCCTCAGTAGTGGACTATTTCCTGGAAATGTAGGATAAAATAAGGTTTTTGCTTCTCAAGTTTATTTTGGCAGTAGCATTTTATTATGACAATAGAAATTCCAAGGAAGACGGGCAAAGACTCAAAATGATCTTATCTCCGAAGCTGACTGGAATGTAAATTACCATTAAAAATTAATTGGAAAAGTAAAAAGAATAAATTGTAGCTTGGTGTGGTGATATATTTTATATTTAATAAAACCAGTCCAAAATACCAGAGCACAGATCCACCCACAATCAGTCCAGGAAAGTCAGAGAGTGGTAACTGATGCCTTTAATCTCAGCATGGGAAAAACTGAGTGGTGGCTTATTCTTTTAATCCCATAACTCCAGAGACGGGGATCTTTCTGTGTTTCTGTGGGTTCAAAGTCTACCTACAAAACAATAGTGGTTCACACCTTTAATCCTAACTCTAGGATTATGATACAGAGTTGAACCCATAAGTAAAACTGGGCGAAAGGGTATTTAAGGCAGACATAAGGAAGACAGATTTATTCTGTAGAAATAACGAGGAGCAGAGCTGAGGACCCTTGAAGACAGCTTTTACTTTGAGAAGTTGGGTGGGTGAGAACTGACAGTGGTCTGTTTCCTCTCTCTGATATTCCAGCTTTGCCCCAATATCTGGCTCTGAGTTTTCATTAAATATCAACTAGAATTCATGTTTCAGTTTATCACAAATTGCAATCCACCCCTGTTGTGTTCAGCTCTTCACATCCTTCAGCTGTGGTTTACTGAGTAAGTCTAAAGCATCTGAGATTCCTATAAAGCTACCTTTACTCCCTAATTCATAACAGCTGTGCCTCTGACCTGCTCTGCTTCTCCTTGACACGCCCTGACAATCTCAGTCAGGTTGAGAAGCTTTAGTGACATTAAGGTTCTAGAAGCTCAACAGTTTACCTGAGCAGCTACAAAACCTTTAGCTGTTCATGACAAGCCCAAGCCTCCTGTTCAATCCTGGGTTGTGGTCTAATTCTTAGTAGAAAAGTGGTGGAATTATAAGGACAGCAATATTCTTTTTTCCCCTTTGTTCAGCTTCAAGCAGTGAATATAACTCCACCATTTCTTTTATTCTTTACTCCGACTCTTTGGGAGCCTGCATCCCAGTTCCTAAATAAGTTCACAAAGAATGTTTCTTACTTATGAATGACTGGCCTTAGCTTGGCTTGTTTCTAGATAGCTTCTTTTAAATTATCACATCTACCTTTGGCTTCTGGGATTTTACCTTTCACTATTCTATATACCTTTCTTTACTTTTTACTCTATCGCTGGCTGTGTGGCTGGGTGGCTGGCCCTGGCATCCTCCTCTCCTGCTGCCTTTTTACCCCCCATTTCTCTTCTCAATAATTCTCTCTACTTGACAGACCCACCTATTACTCTCCTGCCTATCTACTGACCATTAGGTTCTTTATTAGACCTATCAAGTGTTTTAGACAGGCACAGTAACACAGCTTCACAGGGTTAAGCAAATGCAACAAAAAAGAATGTGACACATCCTTACATCATTAAACAAATGTTCCATAGCATGAATGTAAGACATCTTAAAATAATATCCCATATCACTAGGTTGCGTACTTCGAATAAGTAAGATCCTATAGTAGGTGCCGTATGTTCATGTTTGGATGAATGTGGGCATAATGGAGACTCTTGAAGGTGAGTTCATTTCTAGTTCTTCCATAAAATGGTTATCACTTGACAGTCAAGGCTCTTGATGCAATACTTTATAGTAATGCAGTTTTTGGAAATGGAAAATGACTCATAGAGTAAGAAAGCTTGCTGGCGCCCTGCTTCCATGTTTTGAGCTCTGATGTAAAAAGCTAGGCATAGCTGTATAGGCCGAGTTTCCGAAACTGTGGGGACAGAGAAAGAAATGCTGAGGTTTGCTGCCTGCCTAGCTTGAGGTTCATGAGAGACCTCTTTAGATCAGAATAAGTCAGAGAAAACTAAAGCAGGACACCAGTGTATTCCGGCCTCTGTGTATGAGTGTCAAGCACATATACACCCATACACACATGTATACATACTACTTTCTAAACTATCTTGAGTTTAAGATTGAATTTATTAAATGAATTTTTTTCCTTTAATAGGTGTAGAAAAAAAATATGCCATTACAAGAAACAGGAAACTTTTATATTGGTCTTTAGGGTCAGTTCTCATATTTTATTATTTTACATTATTATGAAACTTACCACAGGCCACACATGCTGTTTTGTATCTTAAAACTGTTTTTTTACACTACACTACCTTTAACATTTCTTTGCAAAGGCAGGATTAGAGTAAGGATATGTGACCAAGACACTTTATACACCAGTACAAAATTTCCAAAGAATGATTAAAAACCAAAATAACTGAAATGTTAGTAATAAATGCCCATCTATAACATGGCATTATACCAGATCTTATAACACAAGTGAATTCCTTAAATAAAATGTAATCACTCTCCTATGAATTCTATAAACAAATAGCCAAGTAGAACTTTATTTATTGAATATCAATAAGCCTTAGAGGCCAACTAATTAAGAAACACTGTGAAATCCAAAAATAGATTTTATCAACCAATTTGACATAATCTATAAATGATAAGATTCTCTCTTTTTTATAGGTTTCCTCTAACAAAAGCATTTATCTTAGCAACCAAAATTGTTTCAGAGTTTACCTAGAGACAATACTGAAGTTTAGGAAGTCTGTCTCTATCATCTATCTGCTTATTTATCCATATAGCTCCTGTTTATGTATCTATCTCTGCATTTATGGATCTATCTACCTATCTGTCATATACATATATATGTACTAGTAGGGTTTCTTGGTCCCAGGTGGCCAGAGGTCCGAGACCCACAGACCGGCCGCCCGAGACCGCTTCGCAGCCAGCCTCTGCTGCTCAGGCCCCCAGAAATGACTCAGATGCTTATATTAACTTTATGCTGTTTGGCCTATGGATTATGCACATTGCTAGCTAGCTCTTATATCTTAAATCAACCAATTTCTATTAATCTGTCTGCCACGTGGCCCTTGGCTCACCTGTGCTCTTTACATGTTGTTCCTTTGGACTTCAGCTCAGTCTGCCTCTGACTCTGCCCTTCCTTTCCTACCTATTCTGATTCCTTCTCCTACTTCTTCTATGGTGCCTGTCATGGCCCAAAACAGCTCTTTTATTTAAAGATTGAGATTCACAGCATATAGTAAGGCATTCCCACATCACTTCCCTCTTTCTGTCTAATCAAAAAGGAAGGTTTCAATTTTAACATAGCAAAATTACATATAACAAAATAGCTATCAAGCAAGAATTACAGTTACAATATCTAGTCTATTTGTATTTAGCAAAATTAAAGAAAATACTCTATCATCTATCTTATCTTTATTAATCTAAAGTTTCATATCTAATATACCTTTCAAATGACTAAGGAAAACTGTACCTATAACTATCTAATCTTCAACTACATCAAAGACCACAGAAGGATATATTTACCCAAGTAAACCAGAAGTGAAAGCGACTTCTAAAATCTAGAAAGGACAGAGATGACACCATGACACCTATCTGCCTGGACAGTCACTTAAAGTTCTTTTATAAAGTTGGGGCGTCCATCTTCAGCCTACAGGCCCAGAGTCTCTTTTTATTTCAGTGAAGCAGGAAATCTGCTCTGCCCATTCTGGCACAGTTCATCAGTTGCTTCTCCTCGAGTCCTGAAGAATGTCTGACAGTTTTCTCTGCAAACCAGGAAACTGAAGAACCATTTTGGCTTATTCTGCCAAAGTTCAGAGGTCATCTTCTTATGGAACCTCTATGTCCAGTTTAAACAGCATACTGTCAAGCAGTCAATATAATAGCAGGTTCTTCTCCAGTGGCTAACCATTACCACAAATAGAGTAGACTCCATATGGAGTTTTTCCGATGCCCATTTTTCTGTTGAAGATGATTGGTGCTGCCAGGAACAAATCTGTCTCACTGTCCAGAAAAGTCTAAGTTTTTAAAATATTTTAAATGCCATTTTCTGTAGGTCTTAGAAGTATTTTAAGATTACTTACCTAATTGAAATATATCTTGGTATATCTAAAAATCTAACATGCATTTCCTAATTATACATTATAATTCCAAATCAGTTACATAAACATCCTATCTTAAACAAGAGTAGAAAAATACATACAGCATAAGAAAATTGACCTTAAATTTGTATCAATAAACCAAAATCTATACCAATGTAAAACATTTTGAGATTAATAGCTGATTTCCTGATCTAAGTAAATTCAATAACCTCAATTTTTTAAAAAAAAATCATTCATATACCATATCCCCTTTTTCTTCTTAGAAAGAGATTGACTATGACCATTAACCATTTATAATGAAAACAAACATCTAGAAACAGTATTTTGGGAATTTGGGCGTAGTTTTCTATTACTATTGCTTCCTGCTGATTAAGGGGCGTTGGAAATCTCACGGATTGTTGAGACTGGATCATAATATGTAGTCTTGAAGTTGATATGGCCATCCCTTCCTATCAGAGGTTTTTTTTTTTTTTCAGGGGGTCTTGGTTGATGAAACCATAAGAGCCTAGAAGCAATCCACAGGTTTTCATCTTCCATGGAAACAAAAGCAGAACTCTTCCAAAGCAATAAATCCTTAGACAGAAATTTCAAAATCAAAATACCTTTAAAATATATATTCTTATTTAACTTAGTAGCCTTTACATTTGCAATCCATTGTCTTTCTGCAGTTAGCTCAATAACAGTTAAAAAATTAAAAGAAAACACAGTAATAACCAAAATCTATATTTTGTGTCTATTTTCCATCTTTACGTGGCTTATTATATTTTTATTACTCTATTTCTCTTTTTAAAGACTTTATCCTCTTTCTATGCTCTCTGAAGCCTATGTACCTTTTACACATATTGTAACCCATTTATAGGTTTTTCTTTTCATCTGAATCTGTTTTATTGTGAATACTTAATCACCTTCTAATTAGAAGAGTTTTTAAAAATACTCTCACTCTCTTGCCACATAGTTTTTGTAGATACTGCTGAATCAGTAAGTTCTCTTAAAGGGACCACATCTGTTTGTGGCCAGCAAACAGAGTAGACCCCGGAAATTGCTGCTACTAAGAAACCATCTTTGTTTCCTTTTTGTTCAAAATGAAAAGAAATCTAAAATCAATCACATGTTACTGAGTCTTCTGTCAGATTTCAGGAACCTGCCTGATTGCAGCATACACTGCCTGCTGCCAGTCTGCTGGCACCATTTTGAATGTGACCCGGATGCCACGCTTTCTTTGTACAATGACCCACTTCATATACACAATTTGGAAGCTGCCTTTGCTCAGTTTCTGCTAAAACCCTTTTTAAACTTTCTCAGGCATTAAGTGGATATTCGATCTACATTGGATGCCATCTGTAGTAGAAGGGTTTCTTGATCTCGGGCGACAAGGGACCTGGACCCACTGACCTGCCACACCAGACCCCTGAGCTGCCTAGCCGCCCGCCGCTCAGACCGTCAGAAATGACTCAGATGCTTATATTAACTTTATGCTGTTTGGCCTATGGATTATGCACATTGCTAGCTAACTCTTATATCTTAAATCAACCCATTTCTATTAATCTGTCTGTCACGTGGCCCTTGGCTTACCTGTGCTCCTTACATGTTGCTCCTTTGGACTTCAGCTCAGTCTGCCTCTGACTCTGCCCTTCCTTTCCTACCTATTCTGATTCCTCCTCCTACTTCTTCTATGGTGCCTGTCATGGCCCAAAACAGCTCCTTTATTTAAAGACTGAGATTCACAGCATACAGTAAGGCATTCCTACATCATATATATATATATATATATATATATATATATATATATATATATATATGCATTTTCCTCTCTATAATCTATACATCTGTTCATCTATATATACATGTATACATCTATCATACATGTATCTATAAAATATAAATTTATAGCAGTATTTATGTATCATATTTATTTATATGTATCATATATTTATAAATGTTTCTACTTATCTATAAATTTATTATTATATGTCAGACTTCCTAAACTTCAGGGGAGATGGGAGAAAATTGAGAAAGGGAGTAAATAAGGTGCAGCAGAAAGTAGAGAACTGCATGAAAAAGAACAAGGGACAGAAATGTCCTTCTAGAAGCTTCAAGCCCTGCGTTTCAATCAGTCTTTAGCTTTATATGTATGCATATACATGACTACATGCATAAATGCATAAGAGCCAACACATGTGAGAGAGTGCCTGCATACATATAAGTGCACAAGCATACATGCTCCAATAGTGTACACACATATTTGCTTTTATATGTTCTTGATGTGTCCATTTAAGCAACATGTGTATAGCTCTGTCATATGCATGTGTATTCTGATACACAGAGCTATCTATATTTAATGAGAAATGTTTATGTAATATTTTTAATGAGAAAAGTTTATATAAGATTTTGACAATTATATTTTTATGAATAAATTCAAGACTGTTGTCTATTGTTCTCAAATTGAAAACAATAATTATGTACTCCATTCTCTTCAATATATTATACACACCACTGTCAAATTTATCCTTATAACCATGGGTAAGTGTAGATCACACATCTCATAAAGCTTCTATTTGTCTACATGGAGACCATGACAATAAACAACTTGTCAAATACAAAGAACAAGCGACTGTGGGGTACCCAGGCCCACTTGATACAGACACAACTCTTACACCCAAGACTCAAGGAACATCCTGGAAGCAGAGGTAGAAAGACTGTTAAGGGCCAAAGAACTATGGTTTCTGGTGCCAGATAGTGTCTTTTAGATGTTAACAATTACAACACAAATTGACCCAAATTTTCATAAAATCCCCACTCCTAGATAAATAGCTACAGGTACCTTATGGTTCCTGAGAGAAAAGATTCAGTTTTTTTCTATGGACAAGTTCCCTGAGAGTTTATCCTATCAGAAGAGATCAGTCCTAATAACATGTTCATACAAATAGCACTACATGGACACAATAAATTTTGTGTGATGTATGTGAGTATATATGTATATAAGTCACATTAATAAAGAAAATTAGATCTATTTTATTCCATTAACTTGCCAGGTGAACAGCTGGACTCCACCTCTGACCTTCAAGAATCTGAAGGAAAATTACTTCAATCTCTGAACCCTCAATATTCTCTACAAATTTTGCTGTTCTGAAAGCCAAATTAAATAATCAATTTCAGGAACATAATCTAATGTGCACATGAAGTGTAAAATAAAAATAGTTATTATGAATAGTGTATTATTATAACCTTACTATAATTTAAAAACAGGGCACAGATGTATGGTAAGCAAAAATATGCCATAATTACTAATATTTTTATAAAACATAGATCTATATTTCATTAATTTAAAACTAAGTATCAGTTCATTTTCCTTTCACCATCATATTCAACAATAAAAATAAGTCATTTTCATAAAACCAGAAATAGGACAAAGTACATAGTACATGTATAATTAGACTTCAGTCAAATTCCCAAATGGTTTTATTTTAAAAGTTGACTAAAATCACATATTTTCTTTTACAATAATAAGACATTGTAATAACAAAGGAAACACAGAAGAAAGATAATGAAAGGAAACACAAAACAAAATATTTCATATTATATATTTTAAAATACTGTGAGGGCAAGAATAGATTTACCTATAAAGGAAATTATCACTCTACCAAAAAGAATCCATTAAAATTGATAGTTTTTATGTCAGAAGTAAATTTTTAGTAATTTATAAGTCTACATAATAAACAGTGCTATTATAACCAGTTGATGCACAAAAAAATAATTTAAAAATTCTGGGTCTTTATTCTTAGAGTTTACTGAACATAAATCCTATACTCATTATTTAAATGTGAAAAGTAATGGCTAACACAACTTGGTGTTGTGCTTAAGGTAATATTTAATGATTTTTGTCAGTTGCTACAGCAAGTAGTAATTTTTATCACATGTTAAAATCTTTAAGAGAAAAATTAGTGTAATTGATACTTATAAAACATTGGTATTAGTTAAGCAAAATATAAACATATAATTTGTAACAGAGGATGATTTTATACATTTAAGGAAAACTCCTTTTTGCTTTGTGTGATGGTCTTACAAGATTAAATAAACAAATGTAATTGCCAGCACAGTAAGATGTGGTTATAAATGCATGGTAAGATGGACTTTTAAAATAAGCAAATATAAACAAAATGTTCAGCTGTTCTAGTTAGTCTTGCTAAAGGATGGATTTGTCAGAGAGCTGTCAAAATCTCCGATGATCCCTATGGTTCTGTGGTGACATCTTTAAGTCTCCAAATTTTAGTGTTTTAATTTTACAACTATGACCTATAACACTAACACAGCTGAGAGTGTCTCCTCCACTCAGTTAACTTACTCTTTCATAATTAAGAAATACTTCCTGCCCATGGTTATTTCCTGTATGGAGCATATGGGTGTGAAATGATCACAGTCATTGCACTTTAGGTTCTCATCTGTATTGCAGTTGGATGCTGTGATTTCAGATTGCCGTTTCTATTTTCTCTGTCTGTTAGTTTGTAATTCTTCTGTTGACAGTCTTAAATTTCAAAATGCAGGCTATTATTATACTAATTTTTATTCAGCCCTCAAGGTTCTTAGGGTACATATGAATATGGTTCTTTTATTGCTGGATTCTCTCTTTTGTCTCTGAATATTACAATTTTACCTTTACATTGAAAATCTATTAGAATATTGAGAATAGTGTATAGGTGATATTGACACTTATCACCTCTCTTCTGTTAAGTGAATGAATGATTAAAAACTCATTGTACATTTCTAAGCTTCTTAGTCAGAGACATATAATTTATATCCAGCATTGTTATTAGCTCCCAAATTTGACCTCAAGGCAGTTGTTTCAACTATGGTTAAATCTTGCCTAATAGATAAGGAAAGTAAACAGATGATCACATTATTCTAGTTAAATGTGTGATTCAGAAATTTCACAAATGACTTCATCTTTTCAGTGGGTCACATACCTAAAACTAGTCAAGGGAAATCAAAGTATGTGCTTTATAAAAGCCCATGGTGTTTGGAGTTTCTTACTCCAATATTCATCTTATGCTGAAGCCTAGAGCATCATTTTTTTTTTCTGTTTGTAAAGAGCCAGACTATAAATATTTTAGAGTTTTTAAGTATGATCTCTCTTTCTCAGAATTGGGTTTATAAGGAAAAATCTATTGTAAACTCAAAGAAAATAAGTCAACATGATCTTGTTCAATTTTGTACATAAAACATTATTTACAAACGAGGCAGCTGTCTGAATGTGTTGACTCTACTCTAGGCAACAATGATCATGTGGCTTCTCATGCATGCTGAGTGTCATGTGATATACCGTTTTGTGTCTAGAAACATTCATTTGCTTTGACTCAGTTGTAATTTTTATAAACATCTAGTAATACTCATTCCCTGGCCAAACTCAAATAATTCCTTATCTGAAGCCTGTTCTAAATAGGTTTGTCAATTTCCCATTTGTGTTTCCTTAGACATATTTAAGTATTTGTTGTCTTCATAACTAATTTTCTTTTCTCAATGTCTGGTGTATGCACATTTGTGGTCCGTGCATGACGGTATGCATCTTCACTCACCAGCTACTTCACTTTTGGAGGCGGCCTCACTTACCCAAATCTGGAGCTCAGTAGAATGAATGACTAGAGTCACTAGTTGACTAGGACTCTTGCCCCAGGCTCTCTTGTCTCTACCTTTTGAGACAAGTGGACTGCCTAGCCTCGTCACCATTTACATTGATTTTTGTCCTTTGATATCGTGACAAGCATTTTAGATATTAAGAGATTCCTCACCCCGTCCATATCCATTGTAGCTTATCCTACAGCACAAGAACCAGATGTCTGTTGGTTCTATCAAAAAATAAGTCAAGGTTTTCCTCTGAAAGCTTTAATTTCAACACAACTGCATGTGACATTAGAATCCAACCAAACGTCATTTTCCCTTTTCTTTGTTGGCACTGTGCAACAAAATTGCATCTTACACAAGCAATGGGTAAAGTTTATTAACCAAATAAAACTCACACAAATCAGAAATTAGGAATCTAGCCATCTGTGATGCATACTGTAAAAGATTATTAGATGTTAAAATAAGCCACTTCTTTACACAGGCAAATATAAAATATGTTTATTGTGCTCACAAGGTCAAAACCTTATGACAGTTACATTCTTAGGCCTGAAAATTTTATACAAGAAGAATCTTATTTAAATTTCATTTTAAATTTGTCACTAGTGAAGTCTGACATGTTTTAGAAGAGATCCAGTGCAACTAATTAAATTTGATTAGGTTGCAATATTATGTGGTCTAAGAAAAGGGAATGGAATATCATAGCTGGCATTTGAAAAATACTATCCAGTTTTCAAGATATTAGCATGCCAGTGTTGAATATATTTATACAGTGGCCATTGAAGAGAAGATCAAATTGCCTTTTTATGTAAGAAATTGGATAAAGAACTGAAATCAAGTAAATCCGAAGTGTAATTTTCTCTTGAACATCCGTTGATAGGAAGCGTTCAGGTCAAATATAATGTGTGTCACTGTGCAGCTGAGGCAGGAACCTGGCATTTCTTTGGTCCTGTTCTGAAATTTAAAGTGGCAGGCTTCTATTTTCCCCTGGGACAGCTGTTGCTATTCTCAAATGAGAACTGGCCCCAGCTGGCATGCTTTAAATGAAAATACACATGGATAATAACCATGGACCATTGAGTCCTGCTAGCTAGCCAGGAATTAAATTAGGGGCAAGTAAAGGCTTTGTTTATATATCATGTGCTTTTAAGCCTTTTAGAAAGTTGATTACATATCATTAGCATGGAGATTCATGAATTGGGAACCCCAGGATACAGAAATGCATACTTAGCTTTAACAGATTTCTTGCAAATGTGTGTGTGTGTGTGTGTGTGTGTGTGTGAGAGAGAGAGAGAGAGAGAGAGAGAGAGAGAGAGAGAGAGAGAGAGAGAGAGAGAGAGAGAGAGAGAGAACACACATACAGAGAGACAGAGAGAGAATGTTTTTTATTGTTACCCATAAAAATATTTCTTCTCATTTATGTAAAAGAAAACTTGCAAGATTATTTATTTGACTGAAATTTTCTGAAACTCTTCCATTGGAAACAAACTTTACCTAAGACCAAAAGTGCTATTTAAAAACAAATCTACTCTGATATACCTATCTTCAAGAATAAACGAATGGAACTTTTCATTTTGACCTTGAAGCAGATTCGCAGATGGACCACAGTGGATTAGGATTGTTCAGGAGTTTATAATTATTTATCATAACTTTGAAAATGGTGACAAACATAGGCTAGCTATGAATGCAAATCCACGCAAGATTCTAAACTTAAATCATTATGGGGGATGGTGGGATGCACTGAGGCACTTGCATTCAAGCTTTATGACCTGAGTTTCATTCCTGGAACTCACATGATAGAAGAAGACAACTGACTTCATCAAATTGTCCTGTGACTGCCACACAGATATTATGCCATGTTCATACCCCATACAAGGAATAAAGAATTTTTTTACAAAATTGTGAGATTTTTTTAGAGTGTGTTTTACTTGACTTCAGAGTTCTTAGTATGGACTTCATGAATGGTAGTCAAATGTTTGAACAGTTGACAAAATCTGTTCAAAGGACTTCTAGAGGATGTTGTTTACTCCACTAATTCCCCCGAGAACCTTTTGCCATTTCTGTCTTTTATTTTCTCATCAGCAAAAACGCCACTTGTTTTTCCTATATACAGGACTAGAAACAATGAGTATTATGCTTAGTGGGACATGTACTCAAGTCATCTACACTGTAATAAATGAGAGACCAGAGCTGCAAGCACTTTGACAGTATTGCCATCTGACAGATTTGGTTGTCCACATGTGGTCTCTTCAGCGGAGGAAGACTTGCAGGCATGCAGCACTAGAAGTACAGTGGGATATAAAAGTCCTCACATATATACTGAGGTCCTCCAGAGTTCCCTAACTTCAAACATCTGTACACTTAAACATTTTTGCAAAAACAAAGCAAAACAAAACAAAATACCACTTAACACAGATTGAACTTGGTCATCTTTCTAAACCTCACTGTTTCTTCTTTAAAAATAGGGTGCAGATACAGCACACCTGACTGAATATGAAAATCATAGAATCACAGAGTTATTAGGAAGATTGAAAGCCAGTAAGGAACCCTGCCATGATGCTGGATGCACTCCTCTTGGTAGACTGGCTTTCTTAGGCTATTTTGCTATGAAATGTCTGTCATTGTAAACTCTTGTCAATAGGTCTAAGTCTAAAGTGAAACATAATCTGCCCATTGTTTTTCTGTTTATCCCATTGGAGACAATGAATGCCATTGAAAAAATACCCATGTCCTCTTTGAGTTTTTTTAATTTTTCACATGAAATTATTTTCCTGACTAACCATTTTCATGTTTGACAATGTATGGCCTTAGTATCTGTTCTTATGTTTCTTATGTAAACACATTAACATTAAAAGTCTAGGACAGTGGTTATCAACCCCCACAATGCTGTAACCCTTTAATTCAGAGCATTATGCATTCATTGCAGCAAACCAAAAGGGAACCCTTCCACCTGCCCCACTTTAAAATCTTGTTCGATTCTGTTTAACTACCTTCTTTGCATTATATTTTTAAAATTATTACTCATGTCAAAAATATTACCATCTTATGCAAATTAAGTTTAAATTAGTTAAATACAATTTAAACTACAATTGTTCTCTAATAACTTTTATCTATTTAACAAAATGAAAATTGTCTTAATCAATAACATTATCTTTTTCATTTATTATTTTTTATAAAACAATGTCTTTTTTTATTCATGTATCCCCTTGATCTCCATTCCGTTCCTCCTCCCAATCCCTCCCAGTCAAACTTCAGCCTCGCCCCCTCCCCATCCACCCATCCCCTCCCCCAAAAGGGCAGGAAATCCCAAGGTGGATCAACTCAGCATGAGCTACTCCAGGCAAGTCTAATTTCCTCATCCCAAAGTCAACGCTGGATTAGGTGTTCCGCAGGGAATGGGCTCCAAGGTGCCAGCCCACAAACAGGAACACAGTCTGATCCTACCTCTCAAGGTTCCACATAATGCCCATGCTAATGGACAGTTGCCTACCCTTAGGGGCCTAGTTCCTTTTCCCAATGGATATCCGGTGGATACTCATGGTTCAGTGAGCTCCCCAGAGCTCCAGCCAGCCATCGCTGTGGATTTTTTTTTTTCCAAAATGACTATCCCCTTGTTCATACAAACCCTCTTCCCCTGCTCTCAGCTGGACCAGGAGCTCAGCCAGTGCTCAGCCATGCATCTCTGCCTCCGCCTCTACTCTTTGTTGGATGTAGGGTCTGTGGTGACTCTTAGGGTGGTTATTCATTTGATTATATGGGAAGTGTTGTTTAGGCACCCCCTCCACTATTAGCTGGAGACCTAGCAAGGAACATCCCATGAGTTCTTGGAAGTTTCCTTAGTACCCAGTCTCTTTCCAACCCACATTGGCTTCCTCTATTAAGATATCCCTCTCCTATCTCACTCAACCATCTCCTTCTTTCAAGATTTGTTCCCAACTCTTCTTGTTTGCAACCCATTATATTTTAAATTTTTTTTAGTATGTATCCTATTATACTTTTCATAGAAAGGAATACAATTTTAGAGGTTGGTTGCATTATAAGTTTGAATGTTATTTTTATGCTTGTTTAGTCAACTAACAAACTTTCACATCTACATACTTGTAAAATTACAGTATTTAACTTACATATTTAAGTTGCATTTTAAAATATTAATTATCTGGATCTAGTCCCAAAAAAATTCTTTTTGGTAAAACATATGGCTCTAACCTGGTTCCTATAGATTCCTGTTTTGTATTTGTAAGGTTACTAAAGAATACACAAAATCCATGTGTATATTACTACATATACAAAGAAACCTATAAATAGTTTTTATGAAGTCATCTATTTTTAATTCAGCTCTGTCCTTAATCCTACAAAGAGCAATGCATCAGCTCAGAAACTCTCATAGAAGTTCCCACTGTTTTTTCTGTTGGTGAGTTGTATGGCCAAATGCAATCCCCAGGAAAAATTGATTTCCATATACTTTGAGTCAATTGACAATCAGATATCCATTCAAATGTTGGGTGATTAACCATCATTTGAGGTAGATAATTGTTACAATGTGGTTTCTTGGTTCCAGGCAGCCAAAGGCCCAGACTCACAGACCTGCAGCACCAGACCCCTTAGCCGCCCACAGCTGATAAGTCCCCAGAAATGACTCAGACACGTATATTAACTTTATGCTGTTTGGCCTATGGCTCAGGCACATTTCTAGCTTGCTCTTACATCTTAAATCAACCCATTTCTATAATCTTTCCTGCCACTTGGCCTGTGGCTTACCTGTGTTCCTTAGATGTTGCTCCTTTGGGCTTCTGGCTCCTTCTGTCTCACTCTGCCCTGCGCCTCCTACCTATTCTGATTCCTCCTCTTACTTATTCTATGGTGCTGTCATGGGCCAAAACAGCTCCTTTATTTAAAGATTTCTCTTCACAGCATACAGAAAGGCATTCCCACATCAGCTAATATTCATTCATTCATTCTCTAGTTCAAGACATTCCTGTATTTTCAGAATATATGATTTTTGCTTTAGAAAACAATTTTTCAGGATTCTCTATGGCAATGAGTTCAGCACACTATCAGAACATTCCTGACTAGTTCCTTATCTCAGCAGAGCATGCTTTCTGAAAAGAAAATGACTAGGAATATCTGGTAGACATTATGCTCAATTTAATAGCTGTTCCCTCCCATACCCTGGTGAATTTTTTCACAACTAAAGATGAATAAGAAGGAGAATAGCGTATATATTAATCTCTTTGAATGATCTGACATTGCTTAGATTATTGTGCATCATGATCATAGAAATTATTTGAGCACCTAGTAATTGAGAAAATAGACATACAGAAATCAGGCTGGAAATACTATGTCAATATTTATAATGAATACCAAGAATTTGGTCCTGTGTCAATGTGGTAATGATAATGGGTATCCTTAAGACCAAAGGAAGATTGTACAACTTTTTAAAGGTTGAGAAACAGCCCTAGACTTGGGCTGGAAAAGCATCTTCATGAACAAATTCATCTACAAACTATTTTACTTGAAAAATAGACATCAAAAATTAGGGAATCTTCTGCTGGTAAACTGAAACAGTTTTTTGGAGGTATACTACAGAGTTTGGAGCAGTAAAAGCTGTAGATTATTGTAAGTAGATCTTAGTGGGCAGATCTGTTGGTACTCGATTCAGAAGAAAGAATAACAACAGCAACATGGATTGTAAAGGTTGTATTCCTGAGGTTTCAGAGGAGAATAAGAACTTCACCCAGAACTGGAATAGAGGCAATTCACGCTATATACTGGCAAATAATTTGGCTATATTTTGCTCTTGTCCTGAGATACTGGGTGAAGATAATCTCAAATGTAATGGGATAAGGTGTTTGGGAGAGGATATTTGAAGAAAACTCAACATTCTGATTGTGGCATGACCATTAACACAAGTATTTAAGTTTATCATGACAATTCAAAGCAAAAAGTTATGAAGCACCTGCAGTTTGACAAGTGAAGACCTTTAATTTAAACATTATCTGCTCAGACATGACCATGCAAGGTTCAGTGTCAAAGGCATCCAGAGATTCATGCAACTCTATAAGAAGACCAGTCTACACTTTGCCACTATAGCAGAATTAGATGTCAGTCTCAGCATTTCTGGCTTGGCAGATACACAAACTATAAGAATGAATGGTATAGCTAAGGTAGTGATTTCAGGCTTTCACTTCCACATTCATGTACCCCAGAAGCGCGCACGCACACACACACACACACACACACACACACACACACACACACTGAAACAGAAATCTTTCCAGAATGAATGATTGAAAATGAGAACATACTATGACATACTATGTCATGATCTGTGTAAAGTACTGTGTAATGTGAATCAGACGGTCAGCTTAGAGGGCTTTAAACAACAAATGGCACTTTTAGACAAGGACAAAATTAGAAGAGATTATGTAAAGTGATATGAGATTTTGTGTCCACATTATTATTTAAGCATCAAGCAAGTTAATGTTCTTGGGCTAACAATAGTCTGTGTTTTAATTAGGGTTTCTATTGCTTTGATGAAATACCATTACTAAAGATCAAGTTGGGGGAAGAAATGGCTTATTTGGCTTACCCTTCCACATTGATATTCATCAGTGAAAGAAGTCAGGACAAGAACTCAAACAGGGCAGGATGTTGGAGGCAGGAACTGATGCAGAGGCCATTTAGGAATACTATTAACTGGCTTGGTTCCCTCAATGTTCTCAGCTTGCTTTCTTATAACCCAGGACCACAAGCTCAGGGATGGGACCATCCACAATAGGCTGAGCCCTCTACCATTAATCACTAATTGAGAACATGCTTTGAAGCTGAATCTAATGGGAGAATTTTCTCAACTGAGGCTCCTTCCTCTATGATGAATTTGGCTGTGTCAAGTTGACACATAGAAGTAAACAATACACTCTATAAAAAAATACACTTTTGTATATTTAAACAATATTTGGGACATACAAAACTAATTAAGGTTTCAGAATGTTTTGATTTAAAAGTTTAAAAGATGGAACAAACATAAAATTGAGTTCTATCTCTATTCTATGACAAAACTACCAAAGAAATGAATTCAACTTTTTAAATGTAATTTATTTTCTACCCCCCCCCCAAGTATAAATGTTTGAATAATGGTACCATTTACTTTATAGTAATGGTTTATGTTAGCCTACCTTCCATTTTATTTGGAGCTTTTCTGTTGTAGTGGGGGTTTTTTTTGGTCCCAGGTACCCAGAGGCCCAGACCCTGCCATGCTGGACCCCTTAGCCTCCCACTGTTGCTGCTCAGTCCCCCAGAAATGACTCAGACACTTATATTAAGTTCATGCTGTTTGGCCTATGGCTCAGGCACACTGCTAGCTTGCTCTTACATCTTAAATCAACCCATTTTCATTAATCTGTCTGTCACATTGCCCCTGGCTCACCTGTGTTCCTTACATGTTGATCCTTTAGGCTTCTGGCTTGGTCTGCCTGACTCTGCCCTGCTTATCCTATCTATTTTGATTCCTCTTCCTACTTTTTCTATGGTGCCTGTCATGGGCCAAAACAGCTCCTTTATTTAGAGATTGCTATTTATAGCATACAGAAAGACATTCCCATATCACTTTTCACCATAGTTAATGGGGGCAAATAAAAGGTGAACTTGTATTAAGCCAATTTAAGTGTGTATGTTAGTGAAGAACAAAACAGTTCAAAATGCTTCATGTCAGACCATTTAAGTGAGTGTGTGCAATGGAGAGAAGTAAGAACTACAGCAACAAAACCCAAGTTAAAAGGGATACGTTCAGATCTTCTTCCAGGCAAACAGAACAATTTAATTTTTAATCCATGATTCAAGGTAATTTTAATTTTTTGTTAGTAAGTACTTTATACTATACCTTTAGATTACCATATGAAGAACATGATTTCAAATTCAAAATAATTGACCCAAACACCATATTCCTAAATGATCTTTCAAATGACCTGTGGAATAGAAAAATAAAAGCATGACATATAAATGTTTCAGTAGACATTTGTATATAACATAGACAGACAGGTTAGAATGATGCCAGAAAATGTTTTTATGGATGTATACCCAAGTCTGGGCCAGAAAACTCCTACTACAATGTGCAGTTTCTGTTCCGGTCTTTCAGGCCTAACCTCAAGGTTTAGGATCCACAGACCCGCAGTCCCGCAGTCCCACAGAGGTACACAGATACTTTCAAGAGTTTTAGGCTGATCGACCTAAGGCCCAGGCATATAATTAGCTAACTCTGTACCCTTAATCTAACCCATTTCTCTTATCTTGTTCAGCCATGTGACTGGGTACCTTTTCTTAGAGCAGCGTAGTTGTCCTCTGCTTCTTCTGGCTTCTCTCTGGTGTTCTGCTCTGTGCTTCCTGTTCTCAGAGTTTTTCTTAGTCTGGTAGCCCTGCCCACACTTCCTGCTTGCCTTTAGCCAATCAGTGCTTTTTATTAAACCAGAGATTAGACAATTATTTACAATGAAACAATACAATCTCCCACATATCCCCCTTTCTCTTCTTAAAAAGAACTCCAAAACTAATATTCTTTTCCCCCCTTATGTATAACAACTTATAAACAACACTGTACATAAACACAAACATCCATAATCCATGTTTTGGGAATATGGGTGTTGTTCTCTAGGCTACTTCCTGCTGAATGGGGATGCTGGCAATCTCATGGGAATCCAAAAAAAAAAAAAAAAAGTAAGATTATGCACAAGTCTTTAGTGCAGTACTCTGTAAGGCTGGGTCATCACAGCCAGTCTCCTTGAAATTGTTCTAGATACAGAGCTCTGGAAACTTCAATAGAGGTGTTCTGAAATGCTGAATCATCTGAGCCATCCATTTCCATTGGAGATTTTTCAAGGGGTCTTCCTATCAAATTTTATGTTCTTTATCCAAGAATAAATCCACACCCTCTCATTTTCTGTGGAAATAAAAAGAAAACCTCTTCTCCAAAGTAGTGTATCTTTGCATTTCAATTTTAAAGTAAACTCATTTACAAAATATATTGAATGACTTAAACCAACAGCGTTTATAATCAACTGTATTTTAACAGCTTTTACAATTTCATTTTCAGTCAAGAAACTTAAAGACAATAACATATAGTATCCAGACATTCTTTGTTTTTTTCATCTTTGTGTGATTTATTTTTTATTTATTTTACTCTATTTCTTTTTAAATGGCTTTTTCTACCTTTTCTTTTCTTTCTCTAAGCCTATGCATATATATTTTCAACACACTCTAAACCACTTAGACTTTTTACATAAAACTGTCTTTACTGTATATTTATTTCTTAACTTTTTCTGTCTCTGACCACACTTTTGCTTGGCTATGGTGATTGACTCCACCCAGATTTTTCTATTTCTTTCTGTTTCTGAACACACCTTTAATCTGCTAGGATTCAAGGTTGGTAGGATTGGTGGATGGCTCCAGCTAGCTCCTAATCTAATTTTGTAGAATGTATCTTTTTAGCCCAGGTACTCTGGGAATTTTAGGGTCCATATAATTACCAAATCAAGCTTTGCCATCTGCTGTTCATTAACTCCATTTTACGTATTTGGCAGCAAGGCCTTTTAAAAAACTTGCAAGTATTTTGCCTCTAAGGCTGAATCAGGAAGTTTCTCTTAAAAAAGCTAAGTCTCAATTTGCCTCAGCAAGTAGAGCTGATCCAAGAAAACACCACCACTAAAAAGCCATCTTTGATTCTGTTCCTTTTTTGCCTTATGAACAGAAACTTCAAATACATCATTTACAACTTTTTGCTTATATTGATGGTCCTGTGATACTCTAGGAACCAACCATTTTACACCTTAAGCTGCACTCCAAAAGCTTGTCATTGTAGCTCAAGCCCATGTGCCTCACCAGGGTATCCCTGTACCAAGGCTCATGTGGGAGACACAATTCAGAGGCTGCTTTGGGCTCTAGACCACTTTTAAGCTTTCTATGACTTTATGTGGGTATATTTGACCCACATTGGGCGGCCATTTGTAGTAGGAGGTTTCCGGCCCAGACTTTCTAGCCTAGCCTCAAGGTTTAGGACCCACAGACCCGCAGTCCCGCAGAGACACAAAGATATTTTCAATAGTTTTAGGCTGATCGACCTAAGGCTCAGGTATATAATTTGCTAACTCTGAACCCTTAATCATTTCTCTTATCTTGTTCAGCCATGTGGCTCAGTACCTTTTCTTAGAGCAGCATAGTTGTCCTCTGCTTCTTCTGGCTTCTCTCTGGCATTCTTCTCTGTGCTTCCTGTTCTCTGAGTTTTCTTAGTCTGGTAGCCCTGCCCACACTTCCTACCTGCCTTTGGCCAATAAGCACTTTTTATTAAACCAGTGGGTGGGACAATTATTTACAATGAAACAACACAATCTCCCACATCATTCTATAATATTTGTTCATAAATACTTAAGTACCATTTTTGTTTCTACAGATGTTTCCAGTGCCCAAACACACACATGTCATGAAAAACTTATAATCAAAGTTTTAGATTATTACCCAAACTTCAAACTTCTCTTTACAAGTATGAAACTGCTGAATCCAAATCAAATAGTCTTATGTCTTATTGTCTGTTAGTAAAAATTTTCTTAGATATTTTTCAAAAATCATAGTCTTTTAAAAAACATATAGGAAGCAGACCTGGTAGCTTCCCTTGTCATCCCAGCACCTAAGAGGTGAAGGATAGAAGCCAATGAATATTTTTTTTAATATCAGACTTTCATAATTAATGTCTCAAAAATGGCATTATGTTGATATCCCCTGGGAGGAAAAATGACTCAAACAGTTGAATCTACATATCTACCATCACTTTATATATTATATATGTATGTATACACACACACGCACACATATATATATATGTGTTTGTGTATGTATGTTTAGGATCCTAGTGTTCATACAATCAGCTGGAAAAAAGTTCTATCCCATGATCAATTAGGGCCATTTTATATCTAAAAATCTTCAATATCTATGAATGTATGTTTATATTCTAGATATATGTACATACATGCACATGAGCTAAGTATATGTTGTTCACTTTGCATACCACCACAATCAAGAAAATGTTACATTTGTTTCTCTCATACCGACTACAATTTAGTTACCTTTCTATTGTAATTTAATCATTTGATTAAGCCAAATATGGTTGAGAAATACTTTACATCTTAGAAATGATGAAGTCTTATGTATAACTTTTCTCTACTTTCATAGGTAAGTACTCTCAATATAGACAATTTAAGCTTATAAACTTAAGAACAACTGGCTGAACATTATGATTATTTTAGAATATGCACTCACATGCAAATTCAAGCTTAGAGCTCCCCAAGAAAGCACTACATAATATAACCCACTGTACCCAATGACCACTCAGAAGACTTTCTTCAAAATTCCTTACTATCCTTCTACTCAAGATCTGAACTTTTATGTGAGGAAGTGCCTTCACACTTCACAAGGAAATACAATCTCAGTTTTCACTTTCTTCTAGGAACATGTTCTCAAGAAAAATCACAAATGGGTGACTGAAATTGTCTCTTCCTAGATTTCTCCTAAGAAACTAACATAAAATAAAGTAAATTTAAATTGTCAACTTGCCAAGCCAAAAATCACATGGAGAAAGAGGTTTAATGAGAAGCTGTCTAGAATGGGTTAGCCTATGGTCTTAGCTATGGTTTTCTAAATCTGCCTCCACCTAATTGCCATTATAGAATCTTCATCCAGAGACTGATGGATATCCTTTCTATGGCACTTTGTTCTCTTCGTTTTGGAGATGATAGATCTGATGTAACTTCCCTCTACATACCAGCCATACCTCATGAACAGGGAGGAATTGTCTTCCAATCTCACTGCCCTACCTTCTTCCTTTGTTTATTTCTATAGTAAATGTGATTTCCCGTCTCTCATGGATCTCACATTCTTTCCCCATGTTCTCAGTTACTCTAAATATACGGTGCCTACAAATGTGTTTCCTAAAGTGAGTCTGTCAAATCCACTAAGGAAGCCCTCTGTTTCTCCAACTGTAAAAGCATTTTTTCCAGATATCAAGATCATTGCTGTTAAAACCTCTTAAACGTTATCCCTTCCAAAGTGTATTTTTTTGTAGTTAAACAAAATGTTCTGCCTCTCTGTACACTGTCCATCACCAGGAACATATAAAATCCAATACTGGCTACTCCCTCTTGTCCACATTTGAGATTATTCATGGAGATAACTAAGTTCTCTGTTATTGCTTCATCATGTTTGAACATGACCTTTCACCCAGACCTATATCTTCTTTGCCTTGTGTATGTTTCTCCCCTTCTTCAACATTTGTATAGTTTGTCTGTGGATCATGTACTTGATGTAAAATAGTACCTTAGAGCATTTCCTTTGGAGTATAATGGTGTATATATGGCTTTGAAATATACAAAATACATGAAACAGTCAATTGGCAGTGACAACCTGTTCCTGATCACAGGAAAATAAACCATACAGTGTGTTGGATTGTTTGTTTTATAAGTACCAGGAATTTACCCCTGGTTCTTTCTATCTTAAGATTTACATTATACTAAGAAGATTACACATTTGATTAGGTGTGGTGGCAGAATTCTATAATCCAACCACTTAGTAGAGAGAGATTGGGAGTCAAATGATCAAGACATACTTCCCAAATTCTCTTTGGTATTATAAATAAACACTGGAGCCAGATATTGGGGAAATGCTGAAATATCAGAGAAACAAGCCACAGCCAGTTCTCACCTAAACAATTACTCAAGCTGAAAAGAGTAGATTCTGTCTTGACAAATTCTCAAACTCAATGTCTCTGAGTCCTCAGGTGAAAATAAGCACAGGCTAAGGGAAAAACTGCTGCCTCTTCTTCCAACACCCAGACATCTCACTCCCTCCTTAAAGTTTTCTAGTGCTAGGATTAAAGTTGTGTGCTACTAACACCTGGATCTGTTTATCCTATTATATCAGTGTCCCCCCTTTTTTTTTCTTTTTCTGTTTTTAGACAAGAACTCTGAATCTAGTATTTATTAGTCAACATTATTCCCTAACAATTACCAATAATAATTTGGAACCAATAAACCTAATTAATGATAATTATGCACAAAGAGTTAAAAGACAAAAACCAATGCACCCCACTTCTAGGGAATGTGGGAATCATGCACTTAAATTTACTTCCTTCTGTCTGGGGCAATGGCAGCTTTATGGGGAGCCTGAAAAGAATTTTTTTTGGTTAATTGTCAAGTCCTGGTAGAGTTAGCTGGATCATTTGTTGTCCAATCTCTGCATAATGGGAAACTTCAGGACTATTCTCAAGTCCTGACTAAAACTATCTCTGAGGCTTGTTTATCTCAGTTAGCCAACCCAAAGTTTTCCTGAGCAATTTGTAGTCCAAAACCAATCTTTAGATTGTCTTTGTGAGCATAATGGCATTATTATAGTCCCTGTGACAACATTGTTATGGGCCCCATCTTCCTTTTGGAGACTTCAGTTGTCACAGCTAGGCATCATCATGGTTCACTGATAAAAACTGATAGAGACTTGAAAGACAAATTCTAGTTGGTATTTAATGAAAACTCAGAGCCAGATATTGGGGAAAAGCTAGAATAACGGAGAAGAAAAAGACACAGTCAATTCTCACTCAGCCAACTTCCCAAGGTAAAAACTATCTTCAGTGGTCCTCAACCTGGCTAATCACTTCTACAGAATACCTCAATGTCTTCCTATGCCTGCCTTAAATATCTTCTTTGCCACTTGCTTCACTTACAGGTTCAACTCTGCATCATAATCCTAGAGTTAAGATTAAATGTGTGAGCTACTACTGTTTGGTAGTTAGGCATTAAACACAAAGAAACACAGAAAGATCTCTGTCTTTAGAGTTAGAGGATTGAAGACATAGGTCACCACTCTGGTCATTTTCGTGTTGGTATTAAAGGCATAGGTTGCCAACTGTCTTTCTGTGCTGGGATTAAAGGTGTGAATTGCCAATCATGACCCTCCTGGCTCAAATGTGGGTGAATCAGCTCTCTGATATTCTAGGCTGGTTTTATTAAGTATAAAATATATCACCATAGAGACTCAAACACAAAACAACATACAAAAGCTAGATAAAGCTTTTTTAAAGAATTAGTACTTTAAATGATTGCTAATATTTAACAAAAGTTTAAAATGTATATAAGACTTACAAAATTCTATATAAAATTTATACATTACAAAAGCTTTAAATAATAAAAATAAAACCCAAAGTTCATGAGATTAGTAGCAATATAACATTTTCTTAATTTTGGTTTTTCTTCTGTCCCATGTTAGTTGTCTCTTCTGATATGATGTAGAAATTTTGCATTTTCTTTTAACAAGCAAGCTTGATATTAGAGAAGGAGAGAGCCACATTCCAACTGCAGAGCTGGCTTAAATTTTCAATTAAACGCAGTGAGATTTTACTCTGTAGAGTGCATTGGCACCAATAGGCCAAACTTTTCTTTGCTGGTAAATTTTTTCATAGTAGCATTCCCTTTTATTTTAGACATTTAGATGTCCAGGGTTGTTCACTTCTTAAAGATGGACATTTTATTTTTCTGTAAAGACAAAAAAAAAAAAAAAAACCCGACAGATGCTTGTTTGGTAAGTTGTCCTTACAACTTAAAGAATTTTCACATCAGTGAATGAACCATCGTTTCTCCTTATCAAAAGTTTCTTATGCTTGAATCAAGTCTTTATTAATTTTAATGGTATCCATAGTTTTTCTTTATCTGCAGAAAGAAAAGCAAAACAGCTTCCCCAATATTGCACATATTCTAATTTTTATTCTGAGGTCAACATGTCTTTGAAGTAGAAAAACTTATTTAGTTCAGTTGATATTTTCTGCAGTCTTTCTACAGCTGCTATTCCTTTCTCAGCATTGAGAAAATTCAAAGTTAATAAAGTATTATGCAATCTATTTCTGATAATCTTTCTTACCCTTTTCTGTTTATTGAGCAAATCCTTTAGAGTTCAATTTGATTGTTCTATGACTGATTGCCTTGTATAATTGTGTGGTATGCTTGCAATATACTTTATATTATAAGTAAAATAATATTTTACTAGAGCCATATGCTAGCATATTGTCAATCTTAATTTTTACAGGTATTTCCATAATGGCCATAAATTTTTAGCAAGTGTATGATTACAGAATCAATCTTTCCAACTCATAGCTGTTGCCCATTGATACCCTAAAACATATATATGATTTTCCAAATTCTGTAAAATAAAATGTATCCATATGCCAGATTTCTTTTCTATATATACCTTTAGGGTTGCTTCCTTCTGGTAATCAAATTTGGTTATGGAAGGAGCAGGTATGAAATCTTTTTACAATTTCTTTGGCATGTTGCCAAGTGATGGAGCAATGCTTTTTTAAACCTTTACTATTGACATGATGGTTTTTATAGAACTCTAAGGCCTCTTGCACAATTTCTATTAATAATTTATCAATTTCTTTATTACCTTGAGCTTCATAGCCTGACAAAACAGTATGGGATCAGGTCTGTGTCTCATCAGATAATTCTTATTCCCGATTATTTCTTATAACAGAATAAATAAGTAAGTGAGTACTAACTCATCAGGAATATAGTAATGCAGTTTCAAAATTTAAAACAACTCTTTCTGCATGCTAAGAGTCAGTACCTATGTTAAGGGGTTGTGTAAAATCCATTAATACCATAATATTGGCATGCACTTCTGACTCTTAGGCAGAATTATAAGAACTTTGAGCTACTTAACCTAAATTTTCTGATTTGTAACTTGCCTTTCCTAATTTATTTGCATCAATATAAAATGTAGGAGCTCCAAAAATATCGTTCCCCATACAACATAAGGAAGAATTCAGTTAGTTCCTTTTATGAATTAAATTTTTTCTTAGGGTATATATGTTTTTAATCTCTCCCCCCAAAATTACTGAAAACTCTTTGCCAAGGTATACTTTTTGCCAATAATTGAACAGTTTCCACATTAGTTAAAGGCATGACAATTTCTGTTGAATCCATTTCTTTAAACTGATAAAGTCTTAATTCTTCTTTAAAAATTAAATTAGGTGTTTGCTTCAAATTGATATGGAGCTTTCTGATGTCCTGTCAAAACTCATGGGCAAGATTTTTCCAAGTTTTTATGTACGAATGCAATGCTAAGAATTTTCCTTGTAACACTGCTTTCATTGTGTCCCATAAGTTTGGGTATATTGTGAATTCATTTTTATGGAATTCTAAGAAGTCTAATTTTTTCTTTACTTCTTCTTTGACCCATAGGTGGTTCAATTTAGGCCTAATAAGATACAAAAAGTTATTCCTGTTTCATGTTTGCTTTATGACCAAGTATGTGGTCAATTTAGAGAAAGTTCCATAGGGTGCTTAGAAAAATGTATATTCCTTTGTGTTTAGGTGAAAAGTTCTGTATATATTTACTAAGTCCATTTGAGTTATAAAACCTATTAGATTCCTTATTTCTCTGTTTAGTTTCTATCTGGTTGGCCTATCTAAGGATGAAAGTGGCATATTTGTTGAAGTCTCCCACTATTAGTGTATGGGGTTTGATGTAAGGTTTAAGTTTTAGTAATGTTTCTTGTTCATATATAGCTGTCCTTGTATTGGGGAATAACTGTTCAGGACTGATAATTCATCTTGATGGATTTTTTTCTAAAATAAATATGTAATGTCCACCCTGATCTCTTTTGATTTATTTTAGTTTATTTCAAACTAAATAAATCCAAAATATTTGTGAGATGATAGGATAGCTACACAAGCGTGTTAAGTTCATTCTGTTGGAAAGTCTTTTTTACACTGATCCAGTGTTTATCTTTAAAGTTTAGGTGTGTCTCCTGTATGCAGCAAATGGATAAGTTCTGTTTTTTTGTTTTTTTTTTATCATTGTGTTAGCCTGTCTTTTTATAGGTGAATTGAGTCCATTCATATTAAAGGGTATCAATGACAAATGCTTGTTATTTCCTGTTATTTTTTTTATTAGTGTGTGTGTATTCATACTTTGGGGTTTCCTTGTATTGGATTATCTTTTGTTTGTGGCTTCCTGGGTATATCTAGTTTCCTTAGGTTGGCGTTTCCTGTCTGCTGCTTTCTATAAGACTGGATTTGTGGATAAGTATTGTTTAAATCTGGTTTTGTCATAAAATATCTTGTTTACTCCACCTCTGGTGACTGATAGTTTTACTGGATATAGTAGTCTGGGATGGCAGTTTTGGTCACATATTGTCTGTATAACATCTGACCAGGACCTTTTCTGACTTTCATTTTTTTTCCATTAAGTAATCTGGTGTTATTCTGATGGGTCTGACATTATAAATTACTTGGCCTTTTTCCTTTGTAGATCTTAATATTCTTTCTTGATTCTGTAGGCTTAGTGGCTTGATAATTATGTGGCAAGCAGACTCATTTGGGGAGGTATAGTCTATTTGGTGTTCTGTAAACTTCTTGTATCTTTATATACATTTTCTTTTTTAGATTGGGGAAAGTTTTCTTCTATGATTTTGTTAAATACATTTTCTGTGCCTTTGAGCTGGCATTCTCCTTCTATTCCTATTATTCTTGGGTTTAGTATTTTCATGGTGTCCCAGAGTTTCTGGATTTTTGTGTTATGACTTTTTTGATTTTAGAGAGTTTTTCCCTTTGTATTAAAATTCTTGTAGAAAAATGCTTAAATAATAAAACAACCAGAATGCAATTAAGGGTTAGATCCACACAATCCACATGTACATCCTCTAATTTCTTTTCCTCCAAAGCCAATTCTCTGCTTCAGGTGATAATACTTTTAGACCTTTTAAGTTCTTGTCACCATCTAAGGTTTTGAATAAATTATCCAGTTCATGAATTTTAATCTCAATAGTTGTCAATAAACTGGAAGTGTCTCTTAGCAATCTTTGGAAATCTTTGAAAGTCTGAAATCTATCTCTCCTAATTTGTACCTTTTGAAGTCTTATTTTTGTTTACTCATTTTGTATCCTAAATAATTAATAGAATCTTCACTTTGCATTTTTTTCAGGAGCAATCTGTAGTCCCTAACCATATGTTTTTATTTGCTTCTTCAAACATTCTAAAGTATCTATATTTAAGTAAGACAATAAAATAATAAAATATTATCCATGTAGTAGTAAATGATAGATAGTGAAAATCGCTTGTGTATTACTTCTAACAGCTATTTTTAGTCACGCTACTTTTATAATATCTTCTAATATTTGCTCCAGAAACATGTGTTAGTTTATTTTAAGATTGAATAAATATTAATCTGAGTATTCCATTGTTGTGATAAATCTTGTACCAATAAATTCATGACAATGTTATATAAATGTGGCTTTAATTTTTCTCTCTCTCCTTCTTGTCCTATTTATTTGAGTCATATTGTACTCTGTTTTACTTGGGATAATGTTCCAATTCCCAGAAGCTGAACATTTATGTCTTTAAGGGGCCAATGCACATGCAAAGATTCTGATGAAATTATTATTGTATCTATGCCTGTGTCTACCAGACTCCAGGGTATTTCCCAACTGCAAAAAGTTACCTTGACTGCCTTAGTTAATTTACTTTGCTAGTCCAATGTCTGCCTTTCATCCACTTTATGCATAGTCCAGAATTGATGGGCATGCTCTTGGTATTTTTTTTTTTTTTTTTTTTTTTTTTAGCAAAAGCATTTTTTCTATGAACATACTGTTTACAGTTCCCATTTAGGTGGTTTTTAGTCCACAATTATAACATTTGATATTTTGAATTTTCTTTAAACCTCACAAAATAACTTTTCCTATCCAATTATAATTATTAGATCCATATTAATTGTAATCTGGATACAATCTTCCAAGAATTCTGATCTTGCTTTTAATAGTCTAATTGTCCTTTTGCATTGTTCATTAGCATTTTAAAAGTCAGAGATTCATTTATGATTTGCATACTTCTATATTCAGTAATATTCTATTTACTGCTGATGTCAATCTTTGTAGAAAGTCTGCAAAAATTTTGTTTAGTCCTTGAAGCCCGTTCTTTCTTATTACTTCTATTACATTCCAAACATTTAAGGCCACCATTTGGCATAAAGTCAAAGTGTAGTCATCACATAAAGATTGCATTTCTACATTAACATAATCCTCCTCCTCATGACATTGCTCTTGAGAGACTTCAATACCTATAGCCCTACTGGGTTGTTCAATAATTTTAGCCTCATCTTTCCACCAGGTCCTCCATTGTAACTGGGGTTCAGCCTCTACAAATGATGTAACCATATCCATCCAGTCTTTAGGAGTAATACTATGATATGTTGACCAGCAGCTTAATGTGTGTTTTACAGTGTGAGTGCATACCACATGTGACTATTCCTTCCTTGAATCTCTTCAAGCCTTACATTTACACAGGATTTTGTTTAGCTCTTACACAATCTTGGAGGTTTATATCATTTGGAAATTTTTGTAATTGGTTCTCCTCTATATTCCTCTATCTGGGTCTGAATAATTCTATAACCTATTTTGACAAGTTTCTCTAATACTTTTATCTTGGCACTGATTTCAACCAATTTGGTACTCATATTAATAAACATTTGTTAGGGCTAAAAAAAAAAGGAATGATCAGGAAAATAATATGTATAATAGACATTTTGAAAATCCCATCTACATTATTTATCTTATCCTTTAATGGTTCCATTGTAAAACTGTTCAGAGTAATATCAAACAAAGACCAAATTCCTATCTTTTAATGTTCCTCATTTTTTTTTAATGTGGGAAAAACTCTCACTGTGTATCTAATACAAATTTTATTGTTTAAGAAAATTCAATTGATTCATGAAATATGCTATCAATGATGATCCCAACAAAGGTGAGGTTAGGCCACTATCTAGTGTGTCAGTAACTTGAAGAATGGGTCAAAGAAAAGCTACAACCCACCAGGAGAAGAAAGCTGCAGTTTGAAAAGATCACCCAGGGGACTGTGTAGAATAAACTTGTGTGGAAGAAACTTCCTAAATTGCAGATCTGGCTGAATACTAACTCCAAAAGGAAAACCTAGCCAGCTGAGTAGTGACTCTAGTGGCATGTATTTCTGATCTGTGCCAGTGGCTGCAAAGCCACAAGAAGTGGCGTTTTGGGGAATTCATGCCCAAAAGTTGGGCACTAGATGTTACACAAATTTTATTTGGTATTATTAATAAAAAACCTGGATCCAGATTTTGGGGAAAAG
The DNA here is from genome assembly GCA_033318265.1 of Phyllotis vaccarum. NCBI lineage: Eukaryota > Metazoa > Chordata > Mammalia > Rodentia > Cricetidae > Phyllotis > Phyllotis vaccarum. Next base: position 14,307,447 of record JARWLC010000011.1, on the reverse strand, counting down.
TTGAAATATCACAGAGCCAGAGAAACAAGTCATAATCAGTTGTCACCTAGACAACACCTCAAGCTGAAAAGGGTAGATCCTGTATCTACATTCTTAGATTCAATTCCTATAGGTCCTCAGATGAAAGGGAGCACAGGCTAAGGGAAAATAACCTTTTTTTTTCTACACCCAGTTGTGTCACCTCCTCCTTTAACTTTTCCTAATGGTAGAATTAAAGTATGTGCTACCACCACTTGGCTCTGTTTAGCCTTGAACTCATGAAGATCTAGAGAATATCTGCCTCCCAAGTACTAGGATTAAAGGTATGAATGTCCACTCCTGACTATCATGATTTGTCTCTGTCTTTATTTTCAGATAAGCTTTATTAAATATACAATATATCACCAAGACAAGTACTGGTTATATGCTAAATTTCAAGCTACCTTGAGCTACAAGACATCTTGTCTCAAAAATTGGGGAAAAATAGATTACAACCACCCCCCAAAATTTAAACAAATAAAAGTAAAAAAACCTTCCCCTCAAAATAAAACATGTCCATAATTGTAATAATGACCAAATGGTCAACATAGTAAGAAATTTTATTATAGCAATATTCTAGTCAGTAATACCTCAAATTATTTAACTTAATTTAATCTCTCTGTAGACCAGCCTGAACTCAAAAATTTACCTACCCCTGCCTCCTGAAAGCTGGGATTAAAGGCATGCACTCCCACCACCAGCTAAATATGTTTTAATAAGGCCGAAGAGAAGGATCAGCAGTTAAAGAATTGTTGCTTTCCCAGGGTGTCTGAGTTCAGTTCCCAGCATTCACTGTAGCTCGATGGGATCCAATGCTGTCTTCTAGTCTCTTCAGGCACTGTACTCACATGCACATACCCACAAATACACACAAAAACTACACAAAATTAAAGATAAAATCTTTAGAAATGTGCTTTAGCTCTCTGCCATTGTTTACAACATTGAGAATATGTAAAATTAAATACTAACGTGATGATAACTAAAGAATTCACCACACTGTTATAGCTCATAGGTATCTTCAAATCTCATTGGTATTACCTCTTAAGTTTCCAATAATATTTGCACTATTATGTTGTGGGATATATAATATTTTACATTTGTCCCAGCAATGAATCACCTTATCTCTATAATTTCATTTGGGAACTTCTTGTTTATTTTATGGTAGAGTTCATTTGTGCTATAATTTTGCAAGGAAACCTGAATTTGCATTTTCTGATCCCTTTTACCAAATTGGAGATAGGGAGTGTTACAGAAACATTTTATATTTTTCCATAAATGCTTCATTCTCAGGCACATGTGTGATGGAGTTACAGGCTACTCACAGAGGAGCAGACAAGCATTCTTTTCTGGATAATAGGTACCTGTTCTCTAATCCTGGGCATGGCTCATGCGTTATGAATCTCCTTCTTAACCATGTTATGAGAGCCATTAACTTTACCTTTTCCTACTAGAAATCTGTACTACACTAGGGGTCTCACCTTAAAGATTATGGTTATTCATTTAAAAGTCTGTTCAGAGGCTGTCATAGACACAATGAAGCAAGCATTACTATGTAGCTCCTAATCACTTCTCCATCTCTGCTTCTCACTTTTGCTTTAGGACTCAATACACTTGCTTTTGAAATATTGAAAATAGAACAACTATTATTAACACTTTTATTTTGCTTTTTACCATAAAGGTCTGTTTTATATTGGGCATTAATGGCACATTTATCATAGCTATATTTTCATTCTTCATCTGATAACATGCTTTTGCTACCTCTAATCATCTTCCTGCTGCTACATTATTTTCTCTGAAATATTTGTTTCTAATTTGATTTTGACTTCTGAAATCCTAGTTTTCATTTTACTGTTCATGCTAAAATGAGTGGAATACTGCACTAATTCTAAATAGCTAGTATTTCTACCTCCAACAAGTGCCACCTTCCAAGTCAAGAACTGAGAAAAAATGTTCATGGAAATTTATCACAATCAATTACTGTCAATTATGAACAGGGTTGAAATGAATACAGGGAACTATATGGCCGTTCTCCATTATTTTAGATGCAGTTGACAAAATTAAGTAGAGTTTGGATCACCTGAGCATCTTTCATACTTCAATTGACCAAAAAGGACTATAAATACCTTCTGGCCACTTTCAAAAAGACTGTCATTTTATTGCAGTCCTGCATAAGAGAATCAGAATGAAATGTTCTTGTAAAAGAGAGCTCTCAAACACAGAATATTATTTATAGGAGTCTAATATTTAAAATTACTTCACAAAAAATCTTCAATATAATATTTGAATCAAGAACTGACACCGATTATAAGATATGTTCTTGGCATGGGTATAGTGATAATGGATGGATGGATGAATGGACAGATGAATAAAGTGCAAATTCTAATTGGTCTTAATAATAAAAACCCAGAGCCAGATATAAGGGTAAATGCTGAAGAATCAGAGGACCAAAGGAGCAAACCACAGTCACCTCTTACCTGCACAACTTTTAAGCTGAAAAGGGACAAGCTTTAATCTCCTTCCCAACTTATATTCCTCTCTCTGCCTAACTATGTCACTTCCTGGTTTTTTTTTCCTCCAAGTGCTGGGATTAAAGATGTGTGCCTGGCTATCCTCTATAGTTAATTAGTGGCTGGCTCTGCCCTCATACCTCCAGGCATGCTTCATTTGTTAGAGGATGAACAAAATATTACCACAGATTGATGCATAGCAAAATGAATGAATGGATGAATATTAGATAAATAGACAGGTAGTCAGATAGATAAATCTACAGAAGATAAAAGATAGATGAACTGTAGACAGAAAGACAGACATACAGACATAGAGATTACAGTTGTGCAGGTAGATTATTCACAGATGGATGATTAGATAGACCAATAGATAGATTGATAGATAGATAGATAGATAGATAGATAGATAGATAGATAGATAGATAGATAGATAGATATAACATCTACAGATAGTAGGTAGGTAAAGAGATGATAGATATAAATATAAAATAAATGATAGATGATTGGTTCTTGCTAGTTAAATGATAGTAAATGATAAATTGTTGAATGATACAAGTTAAATATGTAGAGATAAAGAGATAAATGATAAATGATAAATATATAATAAGTAAATGATTGGTAAATAGTAGATAAATGACAGATGATAAGTTGAATGATGTATTGATAAACAGACCAAAAAATTTACAAAGCCAAATGAGCATGTGGATAGTGATTGATATATATATATACACTGTACACACATTTGTGTGTATTCTTGAAAAAATTATTTTCATATACAATCTTCAGATTTATAATGTTAAGTTATTCTTTAATTTTCTGAGGCAAGTGGAAAACAATAAAATAAGTAACACATTTGAAGTCTCTTTCTTAGTTTATACATATCAGTATTACCTATGAACCTAGTTTTATGACATTTTATCACCAAAATTTATATTCCTAGCAATTTTTAGGTAATAGCATCCAGACATTTAGTCATTGTTTTGTTCTTATTGCTTTAAATTAGTCCCACCAATAGTGATTCAAGGTAAGTTGTATCTCAAAGGTTCACACACATGTCTAGGAAGCTAAGAAAATCCTGAGTGAATGGACAATGTGCAGATGTAGTCCTGAGTGAAGGTATGTTACTGACTAGGACCAAGGCAAACCTGTTCTCCAGATGAGGCTCAGCAGCATAACAAAGCTAGGGTCTTGTCTAAGAACATTATTTTTAAACAACGATTGACAAATATGTGTAAAAATTAGCAACTGCAAATTTCTCTTCCAGGATATCTGCAAACTGTGATTGCTCCCTAACAGAAACCTCCTCCAGAGACTAGACAAACCTTTCTTCTCTTCCTGCACATGGGAACTCACTGAACTTTGAGGATATTTTATAACAGGTGCCAGTTCATCAGAGCAAGCACAGCATACTTGATTCCAAGTTTTCTGTAAATCTTCCAGTTATTGTCCCAGTCAGTATTCCAGAACCAAGAAATGCAGGTTATGTTACCCACACTGGTTATATTCATTGACTGGTGCATAAAGCGGTAGTACTTGCTGTCCAGGTTGGTTTTATGCTCCAAAATGTGGTCTTTTCTTCCCACAGTGACATTTTCTCTCATCTTCCGTCTGTAAGGTACTGGGTGTTATATTCCAATGTTTGTTAAAATGACCCTTAAAGGTAGAGAATTTATTTTTATATGAATATCTTGCTAAACACAGAAAACAATTTTTTTCTGCATTTTAAACTAAGGATGTCCCATGCCTTGAACCCTCTCCCCAAGCATGAGATATGGTGATGAGAATGCATCTCCACAGGAAAAGGACCCAACATAAGAGAGTTTATATTTCCGAGGAAATCATAGGCATCGAATGTAAAGAAATCCATTCAATCAGGGAGATGGATAAGATGATTTTATATCCAGGAAAAGCCTCAAAATATTCCTTGAAACTGTTTGTCTTTCATGCCTAGATAGACCTGGCCATATGATTTATATAAGCACATTTATTATAGCTATGTATAGTAATTCGGGATCACAAAAATTGATGCTCTTTGAAAAATTAGTTGTCATTCACAATAGACTAGCTTCTGATGGCAGATTCACGTGGGTAGAATCTTTTCTAATGCTGAATGAGCTCCTTCTAGATGTATCATAAAGCTTGAGGATTAAAACATTACATGCACTGAGAAACACTGACTCTAAATTACCCCAGACTTGAATTCTGCTCAATAAAATTCTCTTTCTGATTCCAGCCACATTTCTAGAAAGGCAGATGATCGCCGCCCTATGTCATTATGCCTCTCCATCTTCTGCCAACTCAAATGATTAGAGGTAATTCTAAAACATTTTGTCCTATTGTTCAAATAGGTGTGGAGACAAATTTATAAATGTATTATAAAAATTAGCTTCACATTCTCAAAACAAGTTCTTAATGGAGGGAATAGAGGCCTCAATATGGTCCTTATTTAGAAGGAGAGTGAAATTTGAAAAACTGAAAAGTTTTTGTGTTACTCCTCAATTTCTACAAATGCCCACACCTATAATATATTGGGGTGTGTGTATGAGTGTGTGTGTGTGTGTGTGTGTGTGTGTGTGTGTGTGTGTGTGTGTGTGTGTATGTATGTATGTTGGGGATGTGTATGTGGCATGTGCTCTCATGTATGGATGTGCTAAAGTCAGTAGAGGAAATTGGGTTTCTTGCCTGATGATTACCTAGCTTTCTTCACTTGTGGTAGAGTCTGCCCCTGAAACTGAATTTAGGCTGGTGTTCACCACTACTCCTGTCTCCAATGCATACACCATCAGGATTAAAGCATATATACTGCCATGAACAAACTTTAACTGGGTGTCAGAAAATATTCTTAGCAACTGAAATATTTCTCCACCAGCAATCACTTCCATTCAATGTCAGAGAATTGCCTAAATAGGCTGTACACTAGTCTGTACTCAAGAAAAATATTTCATCACATAAGAAAAGGGAAACACACACACATTCTTCTGTATGTTTCTATTAATACAAAAAAATCTACATTCCATTGTACATATAGAAAAGTGTCACCTAACACTTTATTTTCCATTCTCTATGATTCTATCTCCATCAGATTGATGTTCACTCATAAGTTTGCTAGTGCACTTGGGCTAAAATCAACAATGAATTTTGTTTTGTTTTCTAAAATATTTACTGCATATTCTTTAGTTCTTACTTTCCCAAGCTTATCCATTGTGCTTGGTATTTTATAACTGTTTTGCTTGAAGTAGCTGTATAGGCATTGTGCTGCCTGAGTTTTTTCAATATATAGTCTGATATATGTGTGTGTGTGTGTGTGTGTGTGTGTGTGTGTGTGTGTGTGTGTGTGTGTGTGTGTTTGTGTGTAAACTTTATATATAGATAGGTAGATGATGATATAGATGTAGATATATTTATAGATATAGATATAATACTTATGTGAACTGTGATGATGACTATTTTTTGTTGTTAATTTGACTATATCTGGAATAAACTGCAATCCAAAAATGGAAGGCTGTTACAGTAGGGTTTCTTGGCCCAGGGTTTCCTGAAGTCCAGATCCTCAGACCTGCAACCCCAGACCCCTTAGCTGCCCACAGCTGAGCAGGCCATCAGAAATGACTCAAACACTTATTTTAGTTTCATGCTGTTTGGTCTATGGCTCAGGCACATTTCTAGCTGGTTCTTTCATCTAAATTCAACCCATTCTCGTTAATCTGTCTGTCATGTGGCCCATGGCTCACCTGTGTTACTTACATGCTTCTTCTTGGGCAGCTGGCTTGGTCTGTCTGACCCCACTGCTTCTAGGCTTCTCCTACCTACGTTTTGATTTCCCCTCCTACTTTTTCTATGGTGCCTGTTATAGACCAAAAACAGCTCCTTTATTTAAAGATTGATATTCACAGCATACAGAAAGACATTCCCTCATCAGAGGGCATATTTAGGAGAAATATTTTTTGCCTGCTCTACAGTGGCTTAATTTACTTCTAATCTAGACCTTTTTTACTAGCAAACTCTTTCCCCCACTGACATTAGAACCTAATTCTTCAGGATTCTAGCATATATCAGCTGAGACTGCCAACTTTGTGGACTGAACAACTACTAGATCATTGGACTTCCCATCACAACTAAATATTGTTAAATTAGTTAGAATGCAGCTTATAAGTTATTCCAATAAATATATTTTATTTATGCTATTTATTATAACATATTTATATATAGAATTAAATCAATATATATTTAGATAGATAGATAGATAGATAGATAGATAGATTCATTCTATAAGTTTTTGTACTCCAGAGAGCCCTGACTAATACATACACCAACTTTATTTCAGGATAAAGGCAAAAAGCTTAACCAAAAGTTCATTGCTAAGAGCAGTTCCAAATATGACAAAAATGAATAAGATGTAATTGCTGTGCAAGAAATCTGGATTTGGCCTTGGCAATTAACCAGTCAAGTTCTAATGGGACATTATCACAAAAGAATGTTCATTCCATCTAGGAAGCTTATGACACTTTGATATGGTCTTACAGATAACACAAAAATGAAAAGTTACAATATTGTACACATTTCTTTGATATATAATTTAATTTTAAATGAATATGTTCAATAACATTTTAATGAGAAGTGAGTCTAATTCACTGAGATTATCATGTGAAGATTTCCCCAAAAGGTGTGAAATAAAAAAAAAAACAGTGTGTATATATATATGTATTTATGTATATACACATAAGTACATATATATATTCAAGTGTGTGTAGTGTATGTATATATGTATGTATATATGTGTGTATGCATGTGTGATATGTATATATCATACTAGACATATCAGAAACAGAAGACCTTGTTACTGATTTCAGTGTTTTAGAATCAGCAGACACATATATATTATTTTGTCTTTTTTCTTTGATAATAATACCTGTAAGAAAAGTGTTTTGTTTCTTGTTTTTCTTTCAAATAATTCAGGGGAAATACTTATGAATTCATTTCGCAAATAAACATCTTTCTTCTAAAAATTTTACCAGGGCATGAAAATTTATATCACTTTCCTTCTAAACTGAGAGCAGAGATGACTGAAATGTAAAAGGTGGAATAAAAGTAAAAGGGATTTGAAAAATGCCAGAGAAAGAATCACAGAATTTGCTACAGCACTGTAAAATTGATAGGCATTTTGTTTCCTTTTTACAAAAGAGAAATGTAGAAAACATGAATGACCTGATGCTTTTGGTGATTGTGTCTTCATTATGCCTGCCAGTAATGGAATCAGTGTTGAGATCCAAGGAAATACATTTAAATTGAAACCTGCTGAGACTGAGATGAGACTAACTCTTTCATGTTCTGTACACAATTAGGTCAAATTTTGCTTTCCATCGGATTCTTTTCAATTTTTTGGGGACAAGAATTAAGTCTCTCAATTTCTATGACACACCTTGTATGTACAGATCTCCAGACCTTTCTTCCAAGGTGCCGTGAATATCCATATTCTTCACATTTATAAAGTTAAACGTAGTGTGTGTGAGTTGAAGGTAGTTTGTGTGCATGTGTGTGTGTGTGTGTGTGTGTGTGTGTGTGTGTGTGTGTCTGTGTGTGTGTGTTTGTGACAGAGAGAGAGAGAGGAAGAAAGTAGTTGGTCTGACTAAAAAAGAGTTCTGTATATTATTATTGCTACAATCACAAAATATACCTATTCTTTTAATATTATTATATATTTCCATTAGAGATATAGAAAAGAACCATCTCATTGCTGTGTTCCATTTTATCTGATTCCATCTCAATCAGATTGATTTTCACCACTAATTTTGCTAGTACACTTGGCTAGAGTCATATGTTCTGTTTAAACCTTGACTGCACAGCCTTTGGTCCTTTCTTTTCATGGCTTCTCCACTGTCCTTGAAATTTCCAGCCTCCCTTCCTTGGACTGACTCTTTGGACACTATGCTGCTTGAGTATTTTCTAACAGTTGCTTGTTATTTCTTCTCTGGTCTATTACTTTTAAGTCTGATATTTCACCCAACAACTTACCTCTAGCCTGTCTCTCCATCAGTGTCTTCCTGTACAGCCTCACGTCACCTATGACTTCACCTTGGACTTTGATAAAAGGACTAGGAAATGTATTTCTGTAGTTTCTATTTTCTGAAAAGAAGAAATAAAACTTTCTCTACATCACCTAGACTATATAGACAATGTACTCTGTTAAGAGTGCAATTTTTTATTTTCTTATAACTGTGTGATCAAGTCTCTGTGTTTCAACAAGCTAGACTTCAGCAGTCTGCCTTTTTAATGATTGCTGCTAAATGTAATGATCTGTGATAATAAAAGTTCTTTATTGACATCATTTTATTTATTATTACGTCTGCACGTATATGTGTGAATTTATGATGTATAAGTGTAGGAATGCATAATGCAAAGAGCATTTGTGGATCAGAGGACAGTTTTGGTGAATCATTCTTTTTTTCTCCCATCATGTGAACTGAAATAAACTTACCAAATGTGGTGATTTGAATAAGAGTGTTCCCATAGGCTAATAGATTTGAATGCTTAGTGATTAAGAAGTAGAATTACCTGACAAGGATTAGGAAATGTGGCCTTGTTAGAGGAAGCATGACACTGGGGTAGAATGTGAGGTTTCAAAAGCCCAAGTGAGACCCAGTGTCTCTCTTCTTAGTGTCTACAGATCTGAATGAAGAACTCTCTGCTCCTTCTCCAACATCCTATCTGTTTGCATATCACCATGCTTCCCTGTCATGATGATAATGGACTAAAACAAAATTAAGTAAGCCCCAAATAAATGTTTTCTTTTATAAGAACTGGATTGATTATATTGTCTCTACACAAAAATAGAACACTGACTAAGATAGCAGGCTTGTTCATCAAGTACATTTTTTTCAACTTAGATATCTTGTTAGCCTTTCCTTTTTTTTTTTTTTTTATTGTGAATGTGATATAACTGGTTTTATTTTCCAAACATTTTCTTGGTAGTTGGTAATCTATTGTTGGGAAATACTTGAAATTATTGCTGAGTAATTACATTAAGCTATTAAATGACATCGAAATTATGGTCCTCTCTTAATCTAATCTCTTACAATTATTTGATTCATTATCAGCTTACACTAGCGTATGTCAGAGTCTGTAGCTTAGGAAATTACCTACCTTGTTTTCTGTGTTCTTTATTGACTATATTAAAAGTAATTTTTAAAAAAATACAGCATGTTTGTGGAGAAATTTGATGTAAATATTAAAGGATAAAAATCTAAACTTTACAACAAAATCTATGGATATGAATACAAAGTGGAAAATGCCATGGCATTATAGGACTGAAAATTCAACTACCTTATTTGAATAGTGCAAAATCATCACATCCAATGGGAAAGCAAGACAATGAAAGGAGATCTTCAGAGATGCTGACTTAGAATCCTGCAAAACAAGTGAGATCTCAGCTAACAGGAGCCATTGCATGGAGCTTGGTGGAAAACTACTGTGATACAGTAGTAGAGATTTCAGGAATAGATGACAGAGGGAGCAAAGCATTGGTGTCAGGTGATGACCCAGTCCCCAGAGTAGTCAGGAAGACAAAACAGTAACCTTTAGTAAAGAAATAGGCTCTGGATCCAACAGGTGAACTCCTAAGGACACACTGGGACTTTCTACACTTAAAGCAAAAAAATTGCTTTCAGTGTGATAAGAAAGAAAATTTACATTTCTCTCTATATATATTAACCACTAGTTTATTACTCTATGTTCTAGATTGCCAAGGACCCCAGAACCAATCATATTTGCAAGGTTCCTTCCCTGTGTGTCATTTGACTTTCTCTGGTCAACAGAAGCTTCACGTCTCCCTTCATCCATGACCTCTCTACCATTTGAATATCATATTTACTAATTAATGTATTTATTTATAAGGTGGCATATATACATGCTACTTTTGCTGCTCTCCCTATCTTCTCTGCTTCATGTTTTATCTTCAATGTTTTGCTTTCCTACTTCTATTTTATTCTCCTGTTTTCTCTGTTTCTCTAAATTTTCCGGTTACTTTCTAGTTCATCAACTACTCTATTGCACTAACGATGAGTCATCATAAGGACTTGACCTGAGTTTATCAGGCTAAAACCAGTTTTTGTTTTATTATTTTTGATGTAAAATAATCAAACTGAATAGAACATAAAGAATGGGGGATGCTCATTATGTACCTGGAAGTTATCCAGACAATTTTTAGGCAAAGAAAGGTTTTATTTAAGTTCTGATTTATTGTATAATGATGGAAATAGTAGGTTTTCACTTTATCGTGAAGAAGGTTTTAAGGAGGGTCCAGGGAGCTCATGAATGGAAACAATATCATTATTGCAGACTCTAAAGCATGGTTAAAAGAGCAGTTAAAGCTCTGTAGGTGCAATGCTTGTCCAGCATGCACTAAGCCCACAAATCCATCCCCTCAATACATATACCAGGAGTGCCTATCTTCTCAGCAACTTGCAGATACTGAAGCAGAAGGATCATATTGATTTAAAGACAGACTAGAGTACAAGAAGCACTGTTAAAAATTAGACAAAAACAGAAACAAACAAAAATAACAAAGCCATAACAGAAGTCAAGGCAGAAGAGGAAATCTAAGGAGTCCTAGTTTCTATGTAAGAGTTAGAAAAAATGAGGGTAACTAAAACATATTTTTAAATGTGGATTTTACTGTGGAGACAAGCCAACAACAAGTTTGAGAATTATGTGGCTTTGCCAAAAGGGGCACATTAAGTCTGATCTCACTCATTATTTCATCCAAGCCTGAGGGTGATAAGAAAATAAGTCCCATTACTTTTGTAGCACATAGTACTATCAAATTTGAAGGTGACGGAACTTAATTGCATAGTTGGTTTTCTTGCATTTTATCTGCCTATTCACTCTGATGCTCATTGAAAAACCTACTGTTTCCCTAGCAACCTTCTTTTTTCTTTTTCTGCTCCTTTGTGCCTTATCAGTTAACGTGCTTTTAAAAAAATGTTTTAAGGGAAAATTATAATTTATAACAATTTATCTTGTTTAACAATTAGCTGACCATTGTTGTCATCCTTTCCACAGTTCAAAGAAAACCAAATAGCAAAGAAAAATTCTAAAACATGTTGATGATATTTTTGGAAGGATGTGAATGCCAGGCAAAGCATGAAGCTGTTAAATCTAGATCAGGCAATATATATTAATCAGTCTGTTTTGGAGTTGAAAATCCCACATGGGTCAATAGTTTGTTAAAGCACATGAAGTTACTTCTTGTGTTTGGGGCCTTGCTGAGACAAGTGTGGAAGGCAGAGAGGGCAAGAATTAAAAGTTTCAGCTTCTGGACTGTTTATGTTAGAAAAAAAATCCCAGACACCTATTTGACACAAAAGACACCTAACTGATGTTACCTGAGAATACTTGCTGCTTTAAGTTCATTAACTCATGTCCGTGTTTCACCAGTTGCTATGCTCAACTCTAGCCACAGCCCCTGTTGGCCAGGGGATAGAAGTAGAACCTGAGTCTCCATCTTGTGTGAGTTTTTTCTCCCAAAGGAATCTAGGAGAACTGGAAGCAGTGCAGCCCAGGGGCCTGCCTGGGTTTGTGGTCTGTTTTTATATATTTTGGTCCCAAATTTATGGCTTAGGATTTTGCAGCCTCATTGGATAGCACAAGCTAGTCTTTCACCACTCAGATAAAATACCACTTTACAGGTGTTAGTTTCTTATGGGGGTGATTTTGCATTTGATTGGAAGCAGATGTTCTCAATATCCCATAGAACTTATTTCTATGTACATGGAGCAAACATACAAGTCATTAACCATTATTGTTTATATGAAGTTGCACTTTCAAAGGGAATTTAATGAAGTTGTAAATCAAATATAATACACATAATTGAGAGATCACTATAATGATTTTTAGGGAAGCAAAGATGTTCCACATTGGGACTTACTGATAAATATTAATAATTTTGTATCCAGGAAATGATCATGAACAGTCATGGAACATAAATTTTTAGACAAGCTTTAAATGAACATGTACGATGGTCATCTACTCTACTGTCTATATAAGAGAGAGGTTTCTTCTGGATATTCTGGTTTTATTTAACCATTGCTTTATATAATTGTAGAAGGAGCCAAAATAGAAAGACAAGGATACCTGTGTTTACCACTAGAAATAAACCATCCTTAGGATTATTGTCCTTATTTCCATGAAATACAATATCAGGTAGTGTAGACGAACTTAGTAATGCTACACTGATACAGGTACAGATAGAGGGGAATACCTTGATAGTCATACATGCACACAATTGTAGGAAGAAACTACTGAAGGAAGGGCATCATATGTCTTCCATCTACAAAGCATGAGCACATGCATCAGACTTTTATTATCAGTATTTTGCCCCATAATGACCTTGAAGCAACAATTAGCCTTATCATAATTACTCCCATTGTTGATCACTATTTATCTACCTGTGAACAAGTACTGGTTCTCTCTATTTTCTGAAGAATAAGTTTTTTATTACTGGCTCCTGAATATCAGTTGAGTGATCACACTTTTCTCTAGCATCTAGGGTCTCATGACTAGAAGGTGTCCATTTGGAAGGCAACTGATATTCTTGTTTCCTTAAAAAAGATGTTCTACTTAATGAAAAAAATTACCTCTCAATATCTGGGACAGCAAGCTGATTTTTCACTTTTACATAAATGAGACAAAGCACAAGCTCAAATAGGCAAAGCTATTATGAAAGTCTTGGTAGTACAGAGATAAAAAGCTATTGGATTTTTAGATACAGAATCACTTAAAATATTGCATACTTTCAGTTATAAAGAATAGGGTTTGTAACCACCAATTTCCAACTGAAAATGTATTTAAACTTTTTAATTCAATATAGAAGTGGGAAGAAACAGTTTGAACATGAACATGGGCCAATACAAACTAATATGTGCTTAAAATAGATTGATAAAATTAATACATAAATATATAATTATACATATTCCTTTTAATATTTTTAATTTTTTAATTAAAATATAACTTTATTATATTTCTCTTTCATTTTCTACTTTTAACCAATCATGTTAATCCTCCTCAAGCTGTGATATACTGATTCAAATTTAGAAAAAATATACTGAATTAATAAAAAAATCTAGCTATTTAAAATGCTAGGGAAAAAAAACAGAAAAAAAACTCATTATACTTTTACATGGATTACATATGAAGAAAGTAATGCTTACTGTATCATTTAAAATTCTAAAATAATTAAAATGTATTTTATTTCTTCTTTTACTTAATTTGGTTATAGAAAATTTATATTTAAATTTGCCTCATATTTCTTTTGCAGAAACTTGCTTTGGGAGCCACATGAAGAAATCAAGGGGCAGAAAATGGCTGGGGTCTGAATCTACTCACTTGACACTCCTATCTCTATTCATGTTGAACTGTAGTCTACCATCTTGACTATACTTTATATGACTGTATTTAGAAAGGGCAGGATAAAAAAATGTATCAGTTTTGCTACATGAAAAATTTTATGGACATATAGTAAACAATTATTCACTAGGGAATGGTTAATTTTAGCTAGAATATTCCATCCATAAATTTATAGATGAAGAAATATTAATAAACTAATCTACATGATAAGCAACATGGTATATGACAACTATGTTATCATTAATCACTGGAGTATTCATGATTTGTGAAAAGTAGTGATCATGTGATCAAAGCACATTAGCCCACAACCACAGATAGCCCTGAAAAAGAAGTATATTTATTTTCTTTACACAAGTGACAATTAAAAGATAAGTGGGAAATATCAAGGTGAGAAATCTGTGGGGATTTAATAAAGTTTCAGAAGTTTTGGAGATACTAGAGGGAATAAACACCACAGTCAAATCTTACACAGCTGTCTTCCAGCTTCCTCAGCCTAGATTCCCTTGGAATGGTTCCTTCTGTGTTTCAATCCTGTCTTAAGTACCCTTTTATAAATTAAGGAATGGCTCCACCACTGCCTACTTGGGAGCCTGGAATTTCTTCTATAATCTGAAGTGACCTTGACTCAGTTGGGATTAAGGGTGTAGGTCACCACTCCCAGGATACTCCCTATGCTGGTATCAAAGGTGTGAATCACTACTCTGATTTTCCTAGACTGACTGTGGTTAGAGATCTGGGACTTCTGGAGCTTTTACTAACCTCCCACATAGACTGTGGGTAGACTCCTCTGATATCTTCAAAACTTCTGAAACTTTATTAAATCTCCACACATCCCCTTTTGTGTCAAATTAAGAAAAAAAGAAGGTGATAGCTAACATAAGAAAAACAATATACAATAGGTACAATAATTATATACAATATATACAAACAATAAATGAGTAATGTCCAGTCCATTAACAATTGACAATTCCAAGAAAATATTTCATTAATTATCCTATTTTGATGAGTCCAAAGGATTATACCTAATTCATTTCCTTTCTAACTAAAAGCTATTATTTTGATGTCTCTAAAACTTATAAGCTTTAACTTCAAAGTTTCTTTTCTAAAACTGTCATTAGAAAACTGTAACTATAACTATCTCTTCAACTACCTCAGAGACCCAAGAAGAAAATAATATTTACCCAAATACCTAGGAAGTGCAAGCAACTTCCAAAAACTAGAAATGACAGAGATGATACCTACCTGCCTGGACAGTCACCCAAAGTTCCTTTTACTACAGAAATCAATGCACAATCTCACAGAAAACACACCAGGGAGGTAAAGAGACTATGATGTATGAAAAAAAAATAAAAAAATAAAGTCATTTAAAATCATTTTTTGTATTCTGAAATTAAAATTAGATGCATTATTTCACAGAAAAAGATAATAGTCTGCTCTACAATATTATAGATATGCCAGGTTAATTTTCCTGCATAAATTTACTTGATTTTTATATTTTCCCCTTTATATCTTGATTATCAAATGATTTTCTGTCCTTTGCTTTCACAGTCTTTATGTGCTCAGAATAGAACCACTATTCAGAATAGATATATTTTCAAAAATATTTTATTTTTCATTTAATAATTCAGTATTGTGTGATTAAAATAATTATGCAAACACTTATTTTCAGAATCAAAGAAATCTACTATTTGGGAATTAATTTTAATACCTAGAATATGATCTATTAGAGGTTGCCTTTTATGCTTTATAAAAAACACTGTTGGCTGCAAATGTACTTTTGATTATTATGATAGCAAAAAAATAAAATTTCTTGAGAAGAAAATTTTATTTTTTAATACCTGGATTCCTACTGCTCTTGATAATGTAAGTATAAACTCATTTATCTTTTTTCATTTTTAAGATTATTTTCTTATATAAAAATGTCATTTTTATCTATGCATTCACCTGCTCACTCCTCCCAATTCCTCCCAGTCAGTCTTCAGCCTTGTCCCTTCTCATTCACCAATAAATGATTTTAAATGTTACTGTGTTAGCATATGAATAAAGGTAACTGAGGATGTGGGGAGGTGGCTCAGTCAGTAAAGTGCTTTCTGTAGGATCATGAAGACCTGAACTCAGTTTTTAGCATTCCAATAAAATCTAGCAGTGCAGCATGACACCAGGGACTTGTAGTCCCCAACTCTGTGAGATAAAGACAGTAGGAGGCCTGATACTTGCTGACCAGACAGCCTAATAGAATCAGAAGATCTAGGTCCTAGTGAGAGACTCTACTTTAGAAAGCAAGAGAGAAAAGTAATTGAGGAAGACAGAACATTGACTTCAGCCCTCCACATGAAAACACAGACACATATAGACTATGTATGTACATGCATACTCTTTCTTGATCTTGCTCTCTCACACATGAATATGTATGAAAATGCACTCACACAAACACATACACACAACAGCAGCAAAGAGACAAACAGTTCTGAAGGTCTGTACCCTCAGCAAAAATAACAGAAATAGGATCATAAAAATATTTTGGTTAATTTTTAAACTTTTAAATTTATTGAGCAAATGAATGCAATAATTGTGAAAACAGACATTACATAATGAGTCATTTGTTGTCTATTTGAGACTGCAAATCTGCACTTTATAAGTGGATTGATCCAGTAGAGTTCATCCTAAAAGAGATGACATTCTCTCTGCCCTAGATCTTCTAATGTTGAAAACTCATAGACAACTCCTTGTTTCTGCAGTGGCCATGTTCTCCATTGGAACAGAACACCGGCAACCATACCATTCCCTATTCCTTCTGCAAAGCATATGGACTAATCTATCCTGTGAAAACTCTAATTTATTTTAGCATTCATGAAATTTCATAACTAATTTTCTGAGCCAAACTATAATTACTTTAATTCTACACTGCTGGAGAGAATTTGAAAACAGGACTTCTTTAGGAGAAAATTAACTTACATAATGAGTGAAGAGATAAATCATATTAGCTCTAATTAAAGTACATTAACATTTTGGTTGCAGACGAATAAAAATCAGAGAAAATGAAAGCAGACTTCTCATAAAGAGTCAATTCATGGAGATTTATGAAGATTTCAGAAACTTGCAAAATTTCATTACTTAACATCTCTATCAAGATCTTTACAAGCATACATAATGAAAAGCCTAATAAAAGATTTAATAAATGGACCTTTACTTAAAAGTCATACTGACTCAGTGCAAGCAAAGGTTTTTAAGCCCCTAATGGAGATTAAAATGATAATTGTCAATTTAAAAATACATATGCTATCCACACAGTAGAAACCAGAAACATTAGAGTGGAGCAGTCAGAATTGCTGAAGCAATTTCTTTGTTTCTCTTTGCACACCGACGTGAGGATTTCCTCAATTTTCTGTGTTATTTAGCATAATGTCTAAAAAAGTACACAGTCCTGGAAGAGCAATGTATTTTACTAACATAGAACCTCAAATCCTAATTTGTATCAACACAACATCTGCTAAGTCTCTACATGTGCACTGTATTTCTAACACAAATAGAATACTTCCAAATAAAGTTATTTAAGTTTCATTCAGCAGGGAAAAAATAGGATCTTTATTTTCCACAGAAATACCACCGTCTTCAGACTTATACAATGATGTTGCTCAATGTTTAATTTTTAGTATTGTTCCTAAATGCCTCATAAAAGAGGTGTTCCCAAACTAAGTCACAGTAAAATGCACTGCTATAAAAGTGCACAGTGAGCAGTAGTCTGTGTATCTAATTTGAAGATGAGATTTGCAGCCAGCATTTGCTACGGTTCCCTCCAATTTCCATGAGAGCAAATTCCCATTTGACATGGCATTCAAAACCCACCACACTCTATCAGCCACAGGCACATTTATCATTAACTGTTTATATTCCCTTGGTCATTTTCATTGTACATTAGGTCTTAGTTCCTCTCCCTGTTATTCATGCCACAACCACTATTCTCTCTACAGTTGTAAATAGCATGCCATCACAAGCAGTCGCTTCAAACCCTTATTCACAGTAGTTATGAAGAAGTCATGTTTCTTTACTGAAAATAAATAAATAAATAAATAAATCACCACAGATTTTCTGGCAGGGAAAATGTCAGTCTAGCTATTTGTATGCTCATGATTAGGTATGTGTCTTAGTTTTCTTTCTGTTGCAGGGATCAAACACCATGACAAAAGCAACTTAAGGAAGATTGGGATTGTTTGGCAATAATTGCAGTTCATCATTACAGGGAAATCAAGGCAGTAGGACCTTGAAGCACTTGAGCATATCATACCCACCATCAAGTTTAAGGACAAATGAACTAGTGCATGCATGTTATTGCTCAGTTATTTTTACACTTTGCACAACCCAGGATCCCCCACCTAGAGAATAGTCCTATTCATAATTAGGATGGGTCTCTTACATCAATTAATGAAGTAAAGACATTCTGAGAAGTTAATAAATATTAACACAATCCTTATGAAGAGCCCACAGGCTTATCTGAAAGGATGTAGTTGACTGATGATGACAACCACCACAGTATGGCAAACAGTTTATTTTTCCCTGTGGTATTTGTTACTTTTCACATATATGAAATAATAGTACCAACTGTCATTCTGCAGTATCAACTTTAATATTTATTTAATTGAATGTTCTTTTTAATTTTTTTCATTTTCTTCCTTTTACTGAAAACATGATTTTTCTCATTCAATATATCCTGATTATAGTTTCCCCACCTCTATTCCTTCTCGTTCCTCATACCTTTCCTCCCCCTCCATCCCCCTTTCTGTCTCTTATCAGAAAAGAACAGGTTTCTAAGAGACAGTAATCAAACAGGACAAACTGAGAGGAAACAAAACTACCATACCAAAGTTTGACATGTCAACCCAACATGAGGAAAAATGTTCTAAAAAGAGGCACACGAGTCAGAGACTCACTCATTCTCAGAGGCTAGAGTTCCATTTAAAATATTAAGCTAGTACCCACAATTTATATTCAGATGATCTGGTATATATTTACGTAGGCCCCATGTTTGCTGCTTCAGTCTCTATGAGCTTATATGTTCCTTGCTTAGTTGTTCCAGAAGGCTTTGTTCTCTTGGTGTCTTCTACTCCCTCTGGGCCTTATACTCTTTCCTCCTCCTCTTCCATGAGATTCCTTAGGCACTGAGGGGAGAGCTTTAATGGAGACATCCCATTTAGACATTGTCTCCTACCGCGTCCAGTTTCTTGGGGTTCGAGTCTTGTCCAGGCGAGGGGCGTCAAGGTTAAATAATCTGCACTCAGGAGTCGTTTAGGTTCCATCATTCAGGATCACAATGAGAGACCTGAGCTTTATTCAGTACATCTTATGTCTTAGACCTGTTTCTCCCCCTGCCATGCTTCTCTCCTGCCATGCATCTTGCCTAGCCTTTTTCCCTCTAGCTTCCCGCCATGTTGGATTCCTTCTTCCCCTTCCACTCACACTGACTCTACTAACTCTACTACATGCTTGGTTCCAGCTTCTCTCTCTCCTCCATGCTTGTCTCCTTGTGTCTCTCCTCTCCTCTCCTCCTGTGTCCCAGCTCTCTACTACCTTCTTAACTCTCTCACACCCTGCCCCCTCATCCGGGCACACCCAAGGTCTTGGAGGATCCCAAAAGACTAGCACTCAGCAGGTGGCAGCGATAAGGAGATTTGTAGCGATAAGGAGATTTGTAGCATAGTGCAGGAAAACATGTTTTTCCTTTTCCCCCCTATTAACATAAGGTTTTAGTCCTTTGGGGAGGAGGATGGGCCATAAGGCCCAGAATGGCACTTACTGGGAGACAACAGTCTCCATATAATGTCTGACTGTGGATGTTCATCTATTCTCAGAGGAAGCATCTCTGATGATGAGTAGATAAGGCACTGATTTAAGTGTGTAACAGGATATCATTAAGAGTCATTTAGTGATCCCTTTTTGGACCAGTAGTACTTATTTTACCCTAGGTCTCTGGGCTATCTAGTCTCTCTTTCTTGTTTTACCAAGGAAAGTTAGTGTAGGTTCCTTCTTGTGGACTGGGCCTTAAGTCAAATCAGACGTGAGTTGACTACTCTTACAGGTTGTGTGCCACCATTGCCCTAGCATATCTTGCAGGCAGGAAAGATTGTAGGCCTAAAGTTTTATGGCTGGAATGGTTTTTATGTTTCTTTTTCTTTGGCCTTCAGAGTACCTTCTTCATCAAAGAAACTAAAATATAGGGGTGTGGCTCCACATAAGCACCAACTTCACTTCTCCATGTTCAATTTGTTTTGTGGATGTTGTTGTTGACAATATGGCACTCATTGCCAATTTATGGAGAACAAACCATCTTTGCAATAGTCCAGATCATTTGAGAACCTTCATGAGACTCGCTTGGCCAAAAACTCAATTGAGTTCAATCTTCTCCTACCTTTAGAAGCCTAGACTGATAACAAGAAATGACCAGTAAAGACTCTATATAAATCACCCATGATTAGTAGTCTTCATTAGTAGCACTTCCATAGATTTATAAAATTTCTACTGCACTAGGTTTACACCCTCCCAGATGTTCCCTAATTCCATTCACATCACCTCATGTCAGAAACAGAAAAATTAAGAGATAAGAGATATAGAATAAAGACAGATTTTTAAAAGCTCTAAATTATTTACAGTGTGTTTAAACATATTCATAGACTTCAGAAAGAAAAGAAAAAGAACAAAGAATAGAAAAAGTCCTTAAGAATAGAATAAAAAAAAGCTACCTAAAGATAGAAATTACAAATACTGTATGTTATTGTCTTGTCTCTATGTTTTTTTGACTACAAAATACTAGTAAGAACTGCTAAAAGACATTTGGCTATAAATGCTTCTATATTAATTCAACCTATATATTTTGTAAATGAACTGACTTTAAAATAGAAATTAAAAAATATGTTACTTTGTAGATGTTTTCTTTTTATTTCCACAGGCAATTAGAAGCTGTAGATTTATTCCCGGGTAAAGAAAATAAGGTTTGATGAAGGAAGACCCCCTGAAAAATCTCTGATGGGGAGAGATGTCCATATCAACTTCAAGACTAACAACTAAGTTGATCCAGGCCAAGGACTTCCATAAGATTGCCAACACCCCAATCAGACAGAAGTAGCAATAGAAAGCTATACCCAAATTCCCCAAAAATTGTTTATAAATATTTGTTTTCATTATAAATGTTTTATGGTTATAGTCAATCTCTTATTAGGTTAAAAAAAAAGAGGTACATGATATAGAAAAGATAATTATTGAATCTACTTTGATCCAAAAAACAACTGTTAATCTCCAAATTACATTGGTATGGATTTTGGTTTCTTGATACAAATTTAAGGTTAATTTTCTCATACTGTATATTTCAACTCTTGTTTAAGATATCATGTTATGTAACTCATTTAAAATTATAATGTATAATTAAAAAAGACAGATTAATAGTCAGCCATGATAACCAAATTTATATTCATGTTAGTTAGGTATTTTTTTCAGTATACAAAGATATACTTCAATTAGATAGGTAATTTTCAAACACTTCAAAGACCTATAGAATATGACATTCAAAATATTTTAAGAACTTACATTTTTTTGGACAGTGAGATATGTTTGTTCCTGGCAGCACAGAATACATCAAAAGGAAGATGGGAGAAGCTCAGAGGCTGTGGATTTATTACCAGATAAAGAACATAAAGTTTGATAGAAGACCCCCTGAAGAATCTCCAATGCAAACGGATGGCCCAGATGATTCAGCATTTCAGAACACCTCTGTGAAGTTTCCTGAGCTCTGTATCTTGAACAATTTCAAGGAGACTTACAGACTACTCCACTAAAGACTTGTGCATAATCCTAAATTTTTCTTTGGATTCCCATGAGATTGTCGGTGTCCCCATTTATCAAGAAGTAGCCTAGAGAACGAACGATGCCCACATTCCCAAAACATAGATTATGGATGTTTGTGTTCATTTACAGTGTTGCTTATAAGTTGTTATACATAAGGGGGGGGGAAGAATATTAGATTTGGAGTTATTTTTGTTTTAAAAAGAGAAAAGGGGATATATAGGGGTATTGTGCTGCTTCAATGTAAATAATTGTCCCACCCACTGGTTTAATAAAAAGCGCTGACTGGCCAAAGGCAGGCAGGAAGTGTAGGCGGGGCTATCAGACTAAGAAAAACTCTGAGAACAGGAAGCACAGAGCAACAGAGCAGAATGCCAGAGAGAAGCCGGAGGAAGCAGAGGACAACCATGCTGCTCTAAGAAAAGGTACCAAGCTTCATGGCTGAACAGAGACATGGGTTAGATGAAGGGTAGAGAGCTAGCAAGTAATATGCCTGGGCCTTAGGTCAATCAGCCTAAAACTATTGAAAGCACCTGTGTGTCTTTGAGTGGGTCTGTGGGTCAGGGGGCCAAAACCTAGAGGCTAGGCCCGAAAGTCCTGGCCAGAAACTTCATACTACAGATGGGCTTTGAAGAATCTCCATGTGGAGTTTACTTTCTATGCAATTAAAGTTAGTCATTGGACAAGAAACTGTTCTTGTCTCAACTGCCTGACAGTATGCTGTATAAACTGGACATTCAGGACCCATCGGAAAGTGACCCTGAACTTTGGTCGAACAAGCCAAGGTGGTCCTTCAGGTTCCTGCTTTGCAGAGAAAACTGCCAGACATTCTACAGGACACAGAGAGAAGAAACAGATGAACTATACCAGAATGGGCAGAGTGGTCCTTCAAATTTTCTGATTTACTGAAAAGACTGCCAGAGACACTAAGCCTGTAGGGTGAGAATGGGTGTCCCAGTGCTTCAGAATAACTTTGGGTGACTGTCCAGGTAGCCAAATGTCTCTGTCAGTTTTAGAATTTGGAAGTTTCTTACAATGCATTTCTTGCTTGCTCAGTTAATATTATATTCTGTGGTTTTTGATGGAGTTAAAATTAGATATTTATAAGTATTGTTTTATTTATTATAATAAAATGTAAATTAGATATAATACTTAGGACAGAAGGTTAAGGTAGATAATAGAATATTTTCTATAATTTTGCTAAATAAAAATAGACTAGATATTATAACTATAATTCTTGCTTAATAGCTGTTTTGTTATATATAATTTTGCTATGTTGAAATTGAAACTTTGCTTTATATTTAGACAGAAAATAGGAAGTGATGTGGAATGTCTTTCTGTATGCTGTGAATTATCATTGGATAATAGAGGAACTGTTTTGGCCTATGGCAAGACATCTTAGAAGCAGGAGGGAAATCTGAGCATAGATAAAGGGGAAGAAAGGCCGAGTCAGAGAGAGAAGTTGTGAGCTGTAACTGAGAGAGGAAGATGCAAAGGAATTTAGGTGAGCCACAAACCACATGGAGAGACATAGATTAATATAAATGGATTAAGATTTGAGATGTAGCTAGCAAAATGCCTGTGCATGTAACTAATATAAGACTTTGTGTAATTATTTAGGACCAAGCAGCTGAGAGCAGTTTATTTGGGACTGCTGGTCCAGATCTCAGGGTTAGGACAAGCCAAAAACATTTACTACACTTGTGTCCAGTTTTATGTTGAGGTCTTTAATCCACTAGGACTTGAGTTTTATGATGGGTGATAAATCTGAATCTATTTATACTCTGTTGCATGCAGACATCCAATTTGACAAGCAATTGTTGAAGATGTTTTCTTTATTTATCTATTATGTATTTCTGTCTTCTATAGCAAAAATCAAGTGTCCATAGGTGTGTGGATTTATGTGTTAGTCTTCAATTTAATTCCATTGATGAAAATGTCTCTTTTTTTGTTGTTGTTTTAGTTATCCTGCTTTTTTATTTTTCATATAGAATTGAGGACTGTCCTCTCAAGGATTGTGAAGAATTGAGTTGGAATTTTGATCAAGATTTTTATTGGACCTGTAAATCAATTTTGGTATGATGGCCAGTTTCACAAAGTCGATCCTATAGATTCATGAGCATAGAAGATCTTCTGATATAATGATATCTTCTTCGATTTCTTTCTTTAAAAAAATGAAGTTTTATCATACAAGTTTTTCACTTACCGTACAGTTTACCTCAAGATATTTTATATTATTTGAGGCTACTACTAAAGATGCTATTCCCTGATTTCTTTCTCATTTCATTTGTCATTTACATGTAGGCAGGCTATGGGTTTGGGAGGAAATGCTGTATTCAGCTACTTAGCTGCAAGCATATATCAATTGTAGGTACTCTTCAGTAAATAGAGTCACTGTAGCTAAAACTTAAAGTACTATTTTGAATAGGTTTGGAAAGAATTGTCAACCCTGTCTTAGTTGTAATTTTAATGAAATTGTTTGAGTTTTGATTAATTTAATTTGATGTTTGATATACATTTGCTATAAATGACCTTTATTGTTTTTAGGTATGGCCACTCTATCTCTAATCTCTTCAGTACTTTTATCATGAAGAGGGACTCAGTTGTGTCAAAGCCCCTTTATACATCCATATTTTGTCTTTCAGCTATATGTTGGTTTACATTTATTGATTTTTTATACTTTATATCTTCCTTGCAGCTCTGCAGTGAAGCCTACTTGGTAATATTTTAAGTGAACTCTTGAATTCATCTTGCAAGTATTTTATTGAGTATCTTGAGTTTGTGTTTATAAGGAAAATTTAACTAAAATCCTCTTTGTTGAGTCTTTAAATGGTTTGGATATCAGGATTATATTGGCTTCATAAAATGAGTTTGGCAATGTTCCGACTGTTTCTGTTTCGTGGAATAATCTGAGGAGTACTGGCTTTAACTCTTCTTTGAAAATCTTGTAGAATTTTGTGCTAAAACCATCTGGCCCTGGGCATCTTAGGGAAACTTTACATAACTGCTTCTATTTCTTTAAGGGGATTTATGTATATTTAAATTGTTTACTTAATCTTCATTTAATATTACTATATGGTGCTTGTTAATAAAATTACTCATTTCTTTCAGATTCTCAATTTTGTTTAATAAAAGTTTGTTTCTTTGTTTTGTTTTTTAAAAAGCATCTCCATAGGATTCTCTGTCATTATGTTCACCTGCTTTTGCTTCTGGATTTATTTTGATATTTTTCTCCATATTTTATTTAGAATACATAAGAGTTTATCTTGTTGATTTTTTGAAAGAACCAATTCTTTCATTTTTACTTTGTATTGTCTTTGTTTCTATTTTATTAATTTCAGCTGTTTACTCCTCTTTATGTGGTTACTTCTTTTTGGTCTTGAGCTCTAAAGTGTTCTGTAAAGTTGCTAGAAAGCAATTTCCTCAAGTTCTTTATATAAGTACCTAGTCCTACAAACTTTCCTCTTAGTATCACTTTCATTGTGTGCCATACGTTTCACTATGTTGTGCATTCATTTCATTGGATTCTAGGCGGTTTTTTAATTTCTTTATTTCTGCCTTTTCAGAGTAGAAAGCTATTCAGGATCTATCGGTTTGTAAGCTTTCTGTTGTTGATATCTAGCTTTAATCTGTGGTGGTCTGAAAAGATTCAGGTAGTTATTTCAGCTTTCATGTATCTGTTGCCCTTTTCTTTGAATCCAAACAAATGGTCAATTTTGAAGGAAGTTACATGAGGTGCAGAGAAGAAGACATATTCTTTTGTGTTTAAGTGAATATTCTGTAAATATCTGTTAGGCCTCTTTGGTTTACAGTGTCTGTTAGTGTAGTAAAAGTTTTCTGGCCCAAACTTTTGGGCCTAACCTCTAGGTTTAGACCTGTAGACCCGCAGACATGCAGAGTCACACAGATGCTTACAATAGTTTTAGGCTAATCGGCCTAAGACCCAGGCATATAACTTGCTAACTCTTTACCCTTAATCTAACCCATGACTCTTATCCTGCTCAGCCATGCAGCCCGGGACCTTTTCTCAGAGCAGCATAGTGTCTTCTGCTTCTTCTGGCTTCTGTCTGGCTTTCTGCTCTGTTCCACCTGTTCCTAGAGTCTTCATAGTCTGGTAGCCCCACCTACACTTCCTGTTTGCCTTTGACCAGTCAGCACTTTTTATTAAACTCATAGGTGGGGATAATTATTTACAATGGAACAACATAATCCCCCTACATGTTAGCATCTGTCAGAACCTTTAGGTTTATACTCTGTTGTCTTGATGATCTTTGTATTGATCAGTGAGGGGTTTAAGTCTTTCACTATCAGTGCATGAGTGCCCATCGAAAGCCATCTACCTTTCGAGGGTTTAGTTCCTTTCCTGATGGTTTGCCAATGGCTGTTCTCAAAACCTGAATTGTACTTCTAAAGATCCTACAAATAAAAAAAACAGATAATTATTTTTGAGCTCTGAAAAATACATGGTATTTTAACATGATATTGTAAACATACAGAGAGAAGATAGACATTGTAGAAGACAGGGCAAAGAATTACAAAATTGGTCACAAAATATGATGACAGTATGGGCAACCATTGTGAAGCAGAAACATGACTCTTATTGTATATCTTATTAGTTGTATTTCAAAGATTGAACAGAGATATTCATAAATTAAGATAAATAAATATAAGAAACTATTGACATAAGGACAAAAATAGAGGCTTCACTTAGGAATCAATGTTGTATGTAAAATTTCCATTTGATATTTCAGAAGTGTTTTATACAGAATATCATGCTCAATTCTTTCCCAAAAGGTCAGTTTCATAGATGATAAAAATGCATAGAAACACACTTGTGAGAACCCAGAGACTATAGTCTGGTATTTAAAAGTTAAACATGACCTGTCTCCCACTTAGCTGAGAGCTAAAAGTAGAGTAAATTTGCTACTTAAGGCTTTGAGTTGGGCTGGCGAGAAGGCTCTGTGTGTGACGTGGCTTACCAAGGCTGACAGTCTAAGTGTAACTCCTTAGAATCGATATGATAGAAAGAGAACTCACTTCTAACATCCATATGTATTCTTTGGCATGTTCTCTCCAAAGATATTAATAATTTTCAAATAATGACCTTTTGTGTATATGTATGTATGTATGTATGTAGGTAGGTAGGTAAACACACGCACATGTTTTGTGTATAGGAGCATGAAGAGACCATAGGAAAACCTCGGGTGTCTTTATTCATGTACCACTCATCTTTCTTTTCTTCTTTGAAACATGATCACTCACTGACTAAAATCTTGCCAAGAAATAGTGACTGGCCAATAAGTTCTAGGTATCCACCTGTCTCTACCTCCCAGTGGTGTGACTAAATGGTACTTATCCACATAACATTTTTACATAAGTCTCAGGGCTCAAGGAGAGGTCCTGTGCTTTCAAGGCAACCACTTCACAATTGAATTATCTCTTAGTGAAAAATTATGACCTTATTTTGAAAGATTCATTTTTTACTTGGTAGGAACAAAAACAAATATATTAGAGAAACAGACCTTCAACCAATAATACGTGGACTTCCTTTAACAAAAGTCAATTAAAAATGGGTGAAAGTTTCATACATACAAAACTGAGTACACGGGGGTGGGGGGGGCACACACACATAGGCATGCACAAAGGTACATTCAGTAAAGTAAGACTGTAGGGGTATTGTGTTATTTCATGGTAAATAATTGTCCCAACCACTGGTTTAATAAAAAGCGGTGGTCAGCCAAAGGCAGACAGGAAGTGTGGGCGGGGCTACCAGACTAAAAACTCTGAGATCAGGAATGCCAGAGAGAAGCCGAAAGAAGCAGAGGACAACTATGCTGCTCTAAAGAAAGGTACCGAGCCGCATGGCTGAACAAGAGACATGGGCTAGATGAAAGGTAGAGAGCTAGCAAGTTATATGCCTGGACCTGAGGCTGATCAGCCAAAAACTACTAAAAGTGTCTGTGTGTTTCTGCAGGTCTGCTAGTCTGCGGGTCAGCAGGTCTGTGGGTCTGTGAGCCTAGACCTTGAGGTTAGGCCCAAAAGTCGGGGCCAGAAACCTCGTACTACATAAGTCAGTACACATAGAGCATGGAAGAATCCAAAGCCAGAAAAGTAAGTTTTAGGATGAAAGATTTGGGGACTCTGAAGTTATATCATCAACAGACTAAGTACAAATCTCAAAGAAAACTGTTCAGGAAATCAAGGACACTCAATTTGAACACTTTCTGTGTCAAAACACATAAATAAAAGGCCTTGTATCTGGTCTAAGAATTGGCATGATTTTTTCTGCTATAATTACTTTATACAATGTTTTTACATGCTTAAAGGGTTTTTCTTTCATACATGTACACTAAACTTACTTGCTGTTGATTTTTATGTTGTTCAGACCTCTCTTCATATTTATATACATACATACATGCATACATACATACACATATTTTTCAATTTGGTCATCAAGAAAGTTACTATGAAAATAAATTTTTGACAATGTTCTGCTTCTTGTCTCCTGTCTAATGCATTTAGACTGCTTACAGGTCTTGTTTGTAGGACCAAGAGGGAAAACGGAAGAGCCTTAGGCAGATTTAAAAGATAATTGGGCAATTCTATACATTTTAGTTTTTTTCTTTTTTTATGGAATCAAAGTAGACTTTTTCTGGGGAGGTGACTTTTCGAAGAGATGTTTTAAGGAGTGTTTTGTAACTGAAGTCAGATTTTTTTTTTTTTTGAGGAAAATGAGTTTGGGCAGTAAAATTGTTTGCTTGTGCAAATTTATAAACATGGTGTCTTCCAGTTTGAGGGTGGAGCAGGTACACTTAATTGTGAGCTGAAAAGTTTAGGAAATGATCTGGACCATGAGATGTTCTTAGAGGTACCCAATGTCCAGTTGTGTGATGATTATTAGTTATGGGATATTCTATATGTAGATCATTGCAGGAGGAACGCAGCCAGCTAGCCTGATGAAACTGTGGTTGCCCTTTCTGGGGAATGTGCTTAGGCATACACACTGGCCACTTTCTGCTGAGCCAGCTTGAAGTCTGCCACTGCCCCTGGTGATTGGTGATACATGAACATCCATTGAGAAGCTGGAGGCCAATGGGACAGAGACAACACAGCTAGGGGAGTTTCTAGTTGCCAGTCGGAAATAAAGAAGGGAGATATAGGTTTGCTCTACATCCGCAGTAAACGAGTCTGCTGGTCTGCCATTTGTTTTACAGGAGTGTGTGTCTGTTTCTCACCTGACTCCCATAGTCTGTGCTATAGACTCCATACCTCTCATCTCCTCTCCCAAGAGGTGCCCAGATAGAATTCCCTGTAACAACTGGCTCCCAGTCTGGAGCTTGATGCCTGTAAGAGTATGAGCACTGATCCTAGGTTGGTTAAGGTCCTTCGATTTTTGCTGCTCACATTGCATTGAATGATCCTAGCCTTGGTGAATAAAACCCTGTTGTCATTTCTCCTAACATCCCTTTCCTCTCGAGGTGGGGTTCAGCACCCCTGCTTTATTGCTTCATGAGTTGGCCCCTCAGTGTTCTGTGTGCTCGGTCCCCTCAGAGGTGATCATTAGGATCCGCATTTTCCTTTTTATTTGTCTGTATGTCTGCCCAGCACTGTGGCCCCTTCCTCATTCCCTTTTTCATTTTGTCTGCTGTTCAGTTAGGGAGGAATCTGCCTACTCAGGGCCTTTCCTGCCCAGTCTGCCAATGTGGGTCTGGTCCAGACTCCCCGTATTTTGACCCTGTTTACTGTAATTGGTGGTCAGCAAATGATAACCAGGAGAATCCCAGACCAGCCTTAATTTTCAGTAATTATCATTTTCAAGTGTCTATTATAGCATATGACAGGACATTTGTCTGCCATCAATAAGACCCTCCTCTTAGGTTCTTAGAGCTCTAGAGTCTCCTCATGAGGTTATAGAGGGTTGTCTTATGGAAATAGATAAGGCTGCCTGTGGGGATTCAATAAAAACTTCAGAAGTTTTGGAGATATCCGAGGGAATCTACCCATAGTCTATGTGGGGATTTAATAAAAAGCCCCAGAAGTTCAGGAACTCTAACCACAGTCAGTCTAGGAGAATCAGAGAGTGGTGATTCACACCTTTAACCCCAGCACAAGGAGTATCCTGGGAGTGGTGACCTACACCCTTAATCCCAACTGAGTCCAGGTCATTTTAGATTACAGAAGGAATTCCAGGTTCCCAAGCAGGCAGTGGTGGGGTCATGCCTTAACTTACCAAAGAGATATTTAAGAGGAGGATAGAAAGAGGAGGAGAGGAAGCCAAGGGAAGCCAGGCTGAGGAAGCTGGAAGACAGCTGGGTCAGAGCTGACTATGGTGTTTATTCTCTCTAATATCTCTGACTTCCTCAGAGATCTATCCCTGAGTCTCATTTATTTGTGCAACAGCTGCCTATGAAATAACCTTAGCATACCTTAAGGACTGATAGTCCAAGATGGGGAAGGACCTGTCAGTCTGGCTAACCTAAGAGAGGCACAGTCCTTTATGCTGAATGCTTTCTGAGATAGGGATAAATCCAAGGTACAGAAACTCAACTTCAGCTGATCTGCCAAAAAAGTAAATAAAAGAGTGAATATGCAGGGGAATGCAGCCCAGGTAGCCTGATGTAAACCATTGTTACAGGTCATTCTATTTGAGAAACACTTGGGAAGGGGATAAAAAAATCAAGGAGTCTAAACCACAGAGTTTGGGAGTCAGGTGAGAAGCAGATGAATATTGAAGGCCCACAGACTTGTTTATTTTGGATATGGAACAAACCTATATACTCCCTCCTGATTTCCCATTAGCAGCTGAAGACTCCCCTAACTGCATTGTCTCTCCTCCATTGGCATCCACCATCTTGATGATTATGTGTCACCAATCAGTAGGGGCAGCAACAGTCTCCAAGCTGGCTCAGAAAAGTGGCCAGTGTGCATGTCTAGGCACATCACCCAGAACAAGGCAACCACAGTTTCTTCAGGCTAGCTGGCTGCATTTCCCCAAATCATGTTGCTGTGCCAATAACCCAGGTTATCCCTTTGCTTTTAAGTTCATTTCTGGAGTGGCTCCTGGACCATATGAAAGCTTTCAAAGCAACATTGAGTCTTCCAAGTAATTGCTTTGATACTGAGATAGTCTCACATATTGCTATTAATAAGCCTAACCTGATACCACACAGTAGAAAATAGATGGGTCCATAGGGAGACAAAAACACAGAGTAATGATCTATCATTGAGTGTGTCCCCTGAGTACAGTATATCATTGACTGTCCATTTATCTAGTCTCTTAATGGTTTTCCCTCTATCTCCTAATTTTTCAGCTATATCTAATGTCACCATGTAAAAAAGAGAATCATTTTAGACAGACCAAACTGAAAGATAGAAATATCATATTGTTTGTTCTTATTGTTCAGAGTAAGGTGAAGGGAATAGATGGAGAACAATGTGTAGTCCTAAGAACAATACCAGCAATGAAACATATTAAATGTTATTATTTGTTACATTTCCTTTTTTCACTTGAGATTATTTTAATAACACTGCTGAAAATCCTATATAAATGAGACAAGTTCAATTTCCTGTCTCTCATTTCCAGAGTAAAAAGCTATTCAACAGAAACTCTTAATCTCTGGTTGATATATATTCTATCACTTTGCTTATGAATTCTAACCAGTTCAAGAGCTACTGAAGAAAGAATTATCATAATTGCTTTTCTGATGTCTCTACCCTGTACTCAGACCTTACCATGTATTTTAACATTTTAATGATTTTAGTATGTCTAATATTCTCTCTTTATTTGGATTTGGCAAAAATATGTTCTAGTTTTGCTTCTTAAGATGTACATAAGGTCACGGTTAAGAAAACAAGTAACTTAGCATTAGACTTTCAATATATAATCTCAGGAATCTCTCTAATTACAAACTTGGTAGTGCCCACGCAGGTTATATCTATGCAAGAAAATATAAATGTATTTTCTTTTTAGAACTGCATATTTATTCACAAAGCATGTTAGAAAATGATCCTTGACACTCTGGTTAAATATGCTTCTATTCAGATATGCTTTCTTCTCCTCCTCCTCCTGCTCCTCCTTCTTCTTCTTTTTATACAAAATGTACTTTCTTTTGGCACTGTATACCTAGCCCTTTGAAAGAAACACTGATTGAAAAACTTAGCAAGTGAGTTAAAACTATAAAATGAATACTTTATAAGCAAAGCACTGACTGGGTAGCACTAATTTTCTGAGTCCTTGGCCAACATATGACCATATTAAATGAGTCATCCATCTTCCAATTACTCAGTACAAAGTTTACACAAGTCCTTGATACAGTCCTGCCTCCTCTGACCTTTAAAAAGGCAGATATTCATTTACTTCTTTGCCAAGCCTCCTCACGGATACCTTCAATTCTATCATTATTTCTGATATGAATGTTTAAGGTCTCAATTTCAAAAAGCAAAAACCATTAATAACGACAGAGTAATAGTACAATTACTCATCTGAGGTCCACCTTTACTCCCCAATGCAGATAAAGATAATACATGATAAAGTAAGAAACATAACTGATGCCCACCCCTAACATGTTTTGACTTTCTAGACAAATGTTATTAGAAAAAATTGCAAAAGCAGGACAGCCTTCAGGGTCCAGGCCTTCAGCAGTGTCTCTTAGAGGATTCTTTCACCATAGCCACTGGGAATGGTGGACTAAGGAGACATCCATGTTCTCCACAAGTGTGACAGGGTCTTGTTGCTAATTATTTTAGAATGGTATTTGGATTCCCTGGGGTCACTTGGCCTTGGTGATAGATAACTATTATACTCAACAGATATTTATAGATCGTGAGTTGAGGAGCTGTATATCAAAACATCGGATAATTTGGAAGCAAGAAGAACTGCCTCCAAGCTCAAGCCAAATTGAGCTATGCAGAAAGATGTTGAGATGAGGAGGCAGGAGAGAGAGAGAGAGAGAGAGAGAGAGAGAGAGAGAGAGAGAGAGAGAGAGAGAGAGAGAGAGAGAGAGAGAGAGATTAGTTGGGTGATAAGATGGATGTCCCTCCAAGGAAATTGTGCCAAGCTGAAATTGTTCTCCAGTGGCAGCGCTGACCTAAACTATAGTAAAATATGAATGAAAGCTTTACTTTCATTCAATTACACAAACTTTCAAGACATTAACTTTAACCACAAAACTCAATGTATTTTAGATAAGAATCTATATAATTTATAAACTCATGAGATAAAACAATGATCACATATGTCTTTTCTGTATCCCACCTGAATTGACAGGTTTTATCAATTCCTTGTATTCATGGTGTGCACTTTCCCAACTGACAAGTGACACGAGTATTTTTATTACTTTGTTGTTGTCTGTTATTTTATTAGGGCTTTTCTTTAAATGTGGGGGATTATTACATAATAACATTTAGTTTTCAATTTCTGTTTAAGAAGTTACCATAACTGTAGAAATGTAAAAATTATTATATTAATTTTTTGTATCTATAAGTCAAGAGTTTGGGAATTATGCTATGGCCTCCATATTTTCTCAGGTGTGATTCTTCTGGAGAGGAAATGGAAATTTTCACAACTTGCATATTGGCAGAATCAATTCCTTGTCATTTTATGACTGAAGCAATTGTTCTTTTGGTGGGTATCAATCAAAGCTTAGCCTTCGGATCCAGAGCATATGCTCTGGTCTCAGATTATATGTTCATCTCGTCATTTAGCTTTGTTATCTTCTTCAGAGAGCTTGAACCCTTTGATGACTTCTGTGATTAAGTTGATTGAAGACCAATAATCTACGTTTCAGTGGCTGACTTGCACTGTATAATAACATTATTTTTTAATATTTATAATTTCATCCTACCCGACATGGTTAAGAACTACATGAGTATTTGAGTATGTTTATATGTTTAGCAATTTCAGATTAGACTGCACAGTGCACAGTATCAGTTACCATAAAAATAATGAGCAACAGGTACTGTCATTCATCACTAGTGTAATATAAAAATTTCAACTATTTTGTAAGACTGTTTGACATTTTATTAGAACACCAGACATATTTTCATGTATGAATCACAGTGGGAGAAATTTATCCAGAAATCTTGAAAAACTTCATAGGAAATCTGGAGGCTAATATATATAAAACGTTTTATAAAAATTTGCAAATGTTGGAATTAGACAAGATATCCATCAAAACATAAGTGAGCAAACTGGCACACTACAAAATATATTATTTGGAAATAAAAAATAATAATGATCTATGTGGGGAGAAAAATAGATGTGTGGATCTTGACAGTGAAATACACAGTAAAAGAAGATCACTGTAAAAGGTTTCGAACTGTGTAATTCTAAAAATATAGTATCTAGGCTCAGACTGTAGCTCAAGAGTAGGATGCTCCTCTTATGTAAGAAGGCTCTGGCTGTTATTTGAAATGCATTTCTCTTCCCCAAGGCAAACATGCACACACTCCCCCCACCACACACTACACACCATAAAAATAATTCTACAGAATAATAAATAATAAAATAAATCTGTTAGCCAAATGCGTTGGAGTGGGGTCCTACACATTAGAGAACCATCTAAGGATTGCACTTGCTGCTCTTGCTGAAGTGTTGACTCACAACCATTAGTATCCCTTGATCCAGAAGATCCAATGCAGTCGTCTGGCCTCTGCAGGCACCAGTAATGGATAAGCTTCACATGCACAATGGCAAGTAAAGTATGTAGACACCATAATTGAAGTCTTAATAAAACTGAATAATTACAAGCAGTCGTCTTTCCCTGGGAATAACAAACCAATTCATTATCTCCTATCAATTAATTAGCCTTTGAAATATAAATAATATTATATAGATTGTGCATGTAATAATTAGAATTATCTATGTATAAGCATACATATATATGTATAACAACAATTAATGGAAAAAGATACCATGAATTTGGAAAAAGAGTAAAAAATATTGTATAAAATAGTTTGAAGAAAGGAAGGAAAGAGAAATGAAGTAATTATTTTAAAATCTCAAAAAATGAAAAGAAAAATAAATGTGAGGTTTATTTAAAGCTACTGAAGTTTAGATATCTGTCTTCATTTTATTATGTTTTTATTTAAGAATGTATTTTTTATCCATGCATTATCCTGCTTCCCCTCCCTTTCCTCCTCCCAACCCCTCCCAGTAAGCCTTCAGCCTCCCCTCTCCTCATCCCCCATTCCCTCCCCCAAAAGAGAAAGAAGTCCGAAGGTGGGTCAGCTCAGTGTGGCACATCCACTCCAGGCAAGTCGGATTTCCTCAGCCCAAAGTCAAGCCTGGGTTAGGTGTTCCTCTGCTGGGAATGGGCTCCAAAGTGCCAGCTCTTGCACAGAAACAGTCTGCTTCCACCCCTTAAGGCTCCACATACTTCCCATGCCAATCTGCATTTGCCTAAATAAGCTGCTTATAAAAGCATTGTCTATACTGTACACTTAAAGATGGTAAGTAATAAATATTAGAAGGGAAACGTCTACATTGTGAACTTAGGGATAGTATATAATACGGGAAATACTAGAAGCTAGAAAGAATGGTATTTGTCAGCTGAATGGAAGAGACACATACATATCCTTTTCACTTTTTTATTATAACCCTTCCATGGACAGCTTGCTTTACCTGTATCCTTTTGATCACCACCACCTTCATGGCAGGAAAACACGAAAATTCTTTTTTTTAAGTTACATCATGTTATCTAAATATAATTCAAGCACCATGCTATTCATACTTAATTTGACAATATGGTAAAAAGTCATCTAAGCAACTCGCTATTCCTCTTAAAACCAATGACAAAAGGACAGATGTAACTCCACATAAAGCTTTAAAACATGGGTTTATTCTGCTTCATGTTGCACTGAAATATGCTTTGAATGATTAAGGAAGCAAAACAGATTCATATTTGTGCCATAGTCATCCTGAAGGAACACTATGGACACCCAGGACTCATCCATCCCATGAAGAAAGGATCCTTCCTTAAGAGTCCGCCTGTGGTAATTGCACTAACAGACCCATTGATTTTTCCAACAGAAAGCTTGTCTCTTTCGATTATTTATGTAAATAATTGATACTGTGAACATCGAAGAGACTGGGTGTTATACAAATCTGGTTGCAGTCTCACCCTCAAAGTCCTTTTGGAATGGGAACAGATCTTGTATGGTCTCTGGAATATCATTCACAGCTGCAATAATAATGTTCACATTGAATAATGAACCTTTAACAAAATGTGAAGTCTGTCCCTAGAGATGCAGAATACATATGCTCCCCCATAATGCATTAGCATGGCTTTATCTGTTGGTTATCAGTGATGGAGGGTTGATAAACAAATCTCTGAAGTTTTCTCTCTGTTTATCATCGCAGACCCCTCTTGCATTATTCTAAACTCACAAGTAATTCAAAAGGCAAGACACATTGATTTCCTCATTATGTCAGGAAATGGGGAGTTAAGCAAATTTCTAAACCCTTTCAAATCCCAAGGTCTGTTCCGAAGTGATAAGAGAAGACACCATGTGCAAGATGGGGATGCTTTTGTATTGAGACTTTTCAGTGACAATACTTTTGTCCTGTAAATTTGTCCTCTCTGAGGAAGTAAAGGAGCTCAAGGGCTAAACCTCTCTTAACATTACTTAATATTTTCGACACAGTGGGGGTGGGCGGACCAGCTTTGTGCTTAATTGCTTTATAGGTGGTAGTTCCAGACAATTTTGTAAACCTCCTTTAAAAGATTACACAAGTACAAAGATTAATTGTCCTCATTATCTCCACAAGCACGATAACATAGACAAAAGTAACATGGAGGAGAGTTGGATCTGACGTACTTGTAAGCTGCAGATGATATAAAAACTCATTGTTTTTAAAGAACATGTTACTGACAAAAAATGAACAGTGGAATTCTGACTCCAAGTGGTCTTGGGTAGGTCACTACTTGCCACTGGACCAGAAAAATATGCATTTGGAGAGGCAACAAATATTAAGTAAAAAAATAATAACAATACTGTCTTTAAGATACATAAATTAGGAAAAGAGGGGCATTTTTAAGACCAAAGGAGCAAAAAGAGAAGTCTTTTGAGAATAGTCAGTTTCAGAAATATGCCTGAAATTCATCACAGCATGGTAGGGGGAGAGTTTTCAGACATTCTTTAACATTCCAATTAACTGAAAAAAAATGACTAATTAAATTGAAACTGCTTTCACTTACAAGAAGAACACAGAGCATTAAAGGCTCATTTAGTTGTACATAAAATATTGATTTTATTATAACTAGTGGTGGACATAGGGGGTCATAGTGGTGTGTGTGTGTGTGTGTGTGTGTGTGTGTGTGTGCCATTTATGGTGTTGCTGTAGTTCAGTCCTGTGATGTTACATACATAAGGATTTTTTTTTCATCTGTGTTTTATCACAACATCAGGTGGAACTGGAAAGATAAACATCCTCAAAAACAGCCATAGCTCTTAGGATTTTTGAACTCTACTATTCAAGGATGCAAACAGGCTTATAAAAGGATGTTAAGCAATAAGGACGCTGTCCTTAGCAATGGGAATGTAGGACTGTGCAGAAGCAGCATTTGTGAAATAGAGTTCAGATTCCC
Organism: Phyllotis vaccarum; assembly: GCA_033318265.1. Lineage (NCBI taxonomy): Eukaryota > Metazoa > Chordata > Mammalia > Rodentia > Cricetidae > Phyllotis > Phyllotis vaccarum. The sequence continues at coordinate 14,270,105 of JARWLC010000011.1, read as the reverse complement.
AGCTCTGTGGAAGGAGCAGTGTAAAGAGGATGAAATAATACAGCCTGCTGTTTTTACACTGTCACCCTTTGGTTTATCTGACTCTGGCTCACCTGCCTTATAACTTTTAACTAACAGGGAAAGAAAGAGAGGATGATTAAACAGTCTAACAGATTTATACAATAAAAATTGTTACATTAAAATTAAAGTTTTGTTCTTTATTGTTTGAGAATTCTGAACATGTGTGCAATGTGCTTTGATCAAGTCCAACCCCAACCTCTCACTCCTGTTTCTCTTGCTTCCTAACCACTCTACTCCTTCCAGAGGTGGGCTCAGAGTCTGATACCTAGGTGAGAAACTACTAGCAACTGATGGTGCTAGAAGGAAAGTCAACACTCTTAATTCAGATATTCTGAATCCTTATGTGTATCTTTAAATTTGCCATATCAATGCTACCCACAGCTGGTTCTGTTTTCAAGGGATCTTATAAAATGAGATAAAAGAATTTATTTTGACATCTAGAAACAGAAATAGCCGTATTATAGTTCAGGCTTTATATCTTACTTTACTCACATATACATAATTTATAAACACATATAACTATACATATACAGCACAAAAATGCATATTCATTCATATGCACATGCATGTAAACATATGTGTATTCATTCTGAAAGCATTTGTTGACCAAATGATAAACATAGGGAAAAGACAAGTGAGAGGTGTTACCTACTTTTAAAGAGTGACTTTCTATACAAGATTACTTGTTTGACTAAGCTCAAGAATTTATAACAGCATGGTCCAAAATAGTGTACTGACCACTAGAGGGAAACATCATCAAGATTTACATGGAGTTAAAAGCAAAGCCATTGCTGAGAACACAGCTCTATTGGTAGAGTGCCTACCTAGCATGAACAAAGCCTTAAGTTTGATCCCAGCACTTCTAAACCACATATGGCAAGACACACCTGTAATACAGTATTCCAGAGACAGTAGGAAGAAATCAGAAGTTTGAGTTTATTCTTGCCTACATAGGGAGTTTAGTGCTGGACTAGGCTACATGAGACCTCGCTAATAGAAAAGAAATCACTCTCTGAAATGTAATTATTCTTTATATAACAGTAAACACAAACAAAGTTTTGTGGGCCTAGAGGATGCCTCCTCTTCCTTATACACGTGCCAATATTCAAGTATACTGGTTCTACATTGTTTAAACAAACCTTTTAAACTCCCGGATATACCCCAATTTCTGAAAATTAAAGTCAGTACTTTTGCTTTATTATGGCATTTCAAGGAAATCAAGTCTCCAGTTATTTTGAATAAAAGAGGTTTTGAAATAGAAAAATAAATATAATCATCTAAAATTGCTACACTCTTCATGTGCCTATGAAAGATTCCTGATTATTAGAAATGATTCTGAGAAGCCCATAAAAAGGAAGAACATGTCACTAGTAAAGAGCAATTCAGTCACAGTTGTGTCATATGTTAGATTATATAGCTTGGAGGTAAAACTTGAAATTAGTTTCTAAGAAAAAAATTATATTATTTTTATGTAGTATTAAGTTTTTATTCTGATATGACCCAGGTTTTTTGTTGTTATAGTACTTCTTATGCAATAAGAATAATTCACCAAAGCCCATTTTGCTTTTAATGACAGTGCTTAATGGTACTAGTGAGTTTTCTGTTGAATAATGAGGGCTCTGAGTGGGATTTGGTCACATTGCTTGCGCCAATTCTCAAGGGAGAGACTGGCATATAAATGATCATTAATGAATGATACAATAACAACAAAACTACCTATTATTTGACAACTTCTATGTGGAAAGACAGATTATTATATTACCTTTAGCTAGTCAGTTTTCCCAGTGAAAAGAGAAGGGTATGTACATTTCACCAATAAGACATTTAAAAATCAAAAGTTAAAAAAAAGCAGTGTGTACTGGTCAGATACTCTAGAAGAAACAGTTCTCAATTGGATATGAATATTTCTTTGGGGTCTATCACATATGCTAGGTAAAATTAATGATTATGTTTGAAACTTCTATTTTCCACTGAAATAAAAGACAATAAAATGTGCATGAATTTCAAGATTGATGTGTAAAATTCCTGTCAGGAATTCATACCCATTTTATTCTTTTTATTTAGGTACAAAATAAAAGTTTTGGAAAGAGATAGAGGGAGAGAGAGGGGTGCTGGAAGGGCAGAGATGTAGGGAGTATCTAGGAGGATATGAAGGAGAGAAAATAATGCAATCAAAATACATGAAAAACAGAAATAAGTCTTTGGATTGTATTATGCTTTGAATAGCAACAACAAAGTCATCAAACAAACACCTTGAGAATTATGCCTGGTTGTGGTGCTGGTGTGTGTGAAATCACATACAAACAACTTACTTGCCATTCAAACTTACAAGTGGAATGAAGAATTACAAAATCATCTAAAAATTCTTTCTACTTGATTTTGATAAGTTTTTCTAGTTACGTCTCCCTTCCCTCTTACACACACCACAGAAAACCATCTCAGGAAGAGCGACTTGATATTTGGAAGCTACATAATGTTCACTTATGAGAAAGACACATAGATACTAAGACGAGGATTATAAAATATGTAAATAGAAAACAGATGTTATCAGTATCTCTTCAAGTTGGACATGGAGTGAAAATCATGTGGAGCAAGCCATCAAAGCACTTTGAAAATTGTTGGACAACTGTCATGGTTAATTTTCCTTATCAAAGGTTAGGTTCGGAAAAACCAGAGAAACTCACCTCTGGGGATGCTTGAGGGAATTTCCAGACAGGACTGGCTGAGAAGAAAAACCTACCCTGAATCTGGGTGACACTGATGCAAGGTTGGGTCTCAGACTAAAATTAAAAGAGCAGAGGGAACAAGTGAGTGAACATGAGAGAGAGAGAGAGAGAGAGAGAGAGAGAGAGAGAGAGAGAGAGAGAGAGAGAGAGAGAGAGAGAGAGCAGAAAGTGAATAACAGCATTCATCTCTCTGCTCACTGCAGACTCAATGTAGTCAGCTGACCCCATCCCCTGTCATCATACCTTGTCTTCCTTGGGAGGCTATATTCTCAAAGTGTGAGCCCAAATCTCATCTACATTCCTTAAATTGTTATTCCCAGGTATTTTTCACAGCAAGTTAAAAGATAACTAAAACATAAACAAAATACAGTTTTATTTAAGAAAGTACTTTAAATTCATGGCAAACAATATCAAATATTCATATAAATAATCTCAAAAATACAGTTTACATTTTTTACTATTTTCTGGAGCTATCAAGAATAAAACTGTTAGCTTTTTTATTGCATGGTAAATATCTTTACTATTTTGACCATTAGATTAATAAAATAGTTCATTTTTGTCAAGGTACATATTTCAATTCAAAATTCATAATTAGAATCAAACAAGGCATAAAGAATGTATGTTGTGTATATTTGGTAAATAGAATGGTATCTTAGAGATATTATAAGAAAAATATAAGCTTGGAGAAATAAGTCATTGATTAAGAGCAATGTTGGTCATGCGGAGGATGCAGGCTGAGTTCCCAGAAGACACATGGTGACTTACAAATATCTGCAAATCCTGCCCCAAGGAATCTGATGTCCTCTTTTGACCTCTGCTAGCAGTGCACACACATTTTGCACTTGTATACATGCTTCAGAAGCATTCAAACACTTAAATAAAATAAATACATAAAAACTTTAAAGAAATAAAATATAATCTCACTACATAGGCAGAAAACTGCCATTTTGTCACTCAACACAAGAATCACAAATACCAAGCAGAATTCTCTAGATAAATATACCCTTCAAAGAATGACCATGAAGGACAGTATTGGAGTTCTGTTCTTAAATTACATCTATCTCATTAGTACATCATTCCTGTATCCTGTGGATAGGGGGGTCATGCTCAGACTGTGGTGATTCTGTCTGCGAAGCATTTGAAAATAATAATAATCGCCGTAAACAGTTTATTAGAATACTCCATCCTCAATGTGCTCTCCATGTGGTTCAAAATAAATATTTTACTTTGGTTCTAAAGATGCAATATGCCAGAAACTATCAGATGCCTAGAATGGTTTGATGCAGCAAGTCATGAAAGAGATCTTAAATTGTCAGCAGCCAGGCGCATATTCAGGGCCTCTCAGCCATCTGCTTATCAGTTTACTATTGATCTCAATGAGGAGAGTTAAGCAAAGAATTATCTTTGCTTCCAAAGTAGGGCAAAGCTGGAACAAATAGGATTGCAAGCATATTTAGACACTCAGACATGTGGAGAATCTGTTTCTTTCATTTCCCTCCAACTAGCACCAGGACATTACATTCTGTGGTGAGCAATAAATAAAAGCTACATTCATTAAATTATTTACTCTTTTCCTTTTCAACAAAAGAGTGAAAACAGTAGTGATTTTAAAAATAAATTTAAAGATATCCCAAGAGATTATCATTGTGACCCTTTTCTGTTATATTTGACCTTTGAAAAACTACACAGAAACATTTGCCAATGTGTTCAAGTAAGTTGCGTTGTTAGAGTGAATAAAAATACTTTCAACTGAGAATTGATTAAATCAATGACAAAACCTTTCACCCAATGTCACTTTTGGTCTGACATATTTCTAATCAAGACTACACACCAACATAAAATGTGACATTAGAATAAATCTTCCATCATACTTGCCCATGCCATTCTCATATGACATGGATTTTCTGAACTCAGAGTGGCTAGAATATACTTTTGGATTATCAGCATTGATTAATCCATATAATATATGTCACTAAAATAGTTGCTGCTGCTCAGCAGTCAGTTAGTAAAGTTCTTGCTGCATAAGCATGAGGACCTGAGTTTACATCTCTGACACCATATCAAAGCTGTATCCTGCTACACATATTTGAAACTCTCTCATTAAAGAAAGTGGAGATAACAGACTTTCTGGGGCTTGCTAACCACCAAGTTTTGTCCACATAATAAGCTGTTGGTTAAGTAAGAAACTCTGCTAAAAATAAGATGTAGAATAATTGATGGAGATAATTGATATTTACAACTCACTTCCATACATACACACACACATGCCATACATACACACAAACATACATGCACACACATCCATACAGAATGTTTCTTATCACTTAGTAATTGCAACCATTTTTACTTAAATTTAATTCAGTATAGAGTAAGGTGTTGAGGTCATGTTATGAATTTATTGTGATTTATTAATATTTTTCTGGACTTTAACTTCAAAAACTGAATAAAATATAAAAAATTCTAGCTATGCTACTAAACTAGTTACCTGACCAAGTAAATACCTAGTAAACTAATCTTATCTGCAGCATTCTTAACAGTTTGTGAAGATCCAAGAATAGCAACGTCATCATTACTTTGATATAGATGAATTTGGAATACGGTCATTGTAAGATAATTTGAAAAAAATCCTGATAAAGCCAATTTGATCAGGGAAATAGGTATGGCTCATTTTTATTTCATAATTCAGCTTTTTCCCTTCTTTTTAGACAGAAAACTAGGTCAGCGAAAGTGTGAAAAGTGTTGTGTAATAATCACCACAAATCACTTAGCATTCTAGTTCAAGGGGTTTCAACCTGGTAATAAATTATGTTCTGAGATGAGATTCAGTTAATTATGTCCATTACTCTAATTTTATTTTATATCTAGAGGGGAAGAAGAAAGGGTTACAAATAACTCACTAGTGAAAGCCACTATATTTCCCTGTAGTATATTGAAAAATTCTCTAAATGGCCCTCTCTAGCAGTGGGATTTTTATTTTATATTGAACAAAGAACCAAAAAGGAAAAAAAATGGTAGGAGAGCTGATAAATAATTTCTCTAACTACAGACATCTGTTAATCCAGCCTTTCTACCACTCCTGCTCCACCTAGGCCATTAGGGATAGAGATTTCAGATGTTCAATTCTACATTGTACAGTCTTTGTCTGTGGACTTAGACCCCAATACCTGGAAGCCTACTTAACTAGAAATCAATTTTAATTATCTCTGACATTAAAGGCCAATCAAAAATCTAAACAAAGAGGGGAGTGGTTGGGAATACTTGCTTCTTTTTCAGAGGAACCAGGTTCTCTTGCCATCAACATACGGTGGGTGGCTCAGGACGTTCTTTACCTCTAGTTCCAAAGACTCAATGACTTTTGATAGCTTGTGTAAATACCAGGCAGGCACATGGTTTACAAAACAAAAAATACCCATACACATAAATTTAAATGCTCAATAAAATATTGGCAAAGTGAATTCAAAAACATATCAAAAAATCATTCACTATGACCAAGAAGACTTCATCCCAGAGAAGAAGAAATGGTTCAACATATGAAAACTGTCAGTGTCATCCATCATATAAAAACTTGAAATAAAGAAAACATGTAATCATCTCATTGGTTGGTTAAAAAAAGCCTTTTACATAATTCAACATTCCTTTATGATAAAAGTCCTGGAGAGATTAAGGATATAGAGAAATATCTAAACATAAAAAATGCAATATACAACAAGTGGTCAGCCAACATCAAACTAAATGGAGAGAAACTTAAAGCAATCCCACTAAATTCAGGAGCAAGACAAGGCAGTTCTCTAGTCCCCCATCTAGTCAAAGTTTTAGCTAAAGCAAAAAAATAACCAATAGAGATCAAGGAGATACAAATTGAAAAGGAAAAAAAAAACCTATCTCCATTTGCAGACAATATTATAGCATACATAGATGACCCCCCAACTCTATCAAGTAACTCCTACAGCTATAAACACCTTTTGCAATGTAGCAGGTGCAAGATTAACTAATAAAAACCAATAGCCTCCTTTACACAAATGATAAAAGGGCTGAAAAAGAAATCAAAGAAACAACTCTCTTTATAATAGCTGCAAATAGCATTAAATATATTGAGGGTAACTCTAACCAAAAAAGTGAGAAAACTATATGATAAGAACTTTAAGTCACTGAAGAAAGAAATTGAAGAAGATATCAAAAAATGGAAAAATTTCTCATGCTCTTGGATAGGTAGGATCAACATATTAAAAACAGCAATCTTACCAAAAGCAATCTACACATTCAATGCAATTCCTATCAAAATTTCAACAAAATTCTACACAAACCTTTAAGGAAAAATACGCAGCTTCATATGGAAAACAAAAATCCCAAGATTGGAAAAAAATTCCTGTTCAATAGTAGAACTTTGGAGGCATTACCATCCCTAACTTCAAGCTCTACTACAGAGCTACATAGTAAAAACATCTTGGTACTCTCATAGAAGTACACTTGTGGATAAATAGAATCAAATAAAAGACCTTGTCTGTCATTAATCTATATACCCATGAACACCTACTTTTTGACAAAGAGGCCAAAAATATATAATAGAAAAAAAGATAGCATTTTCAATGAAAGGTGCTGGAATAGCTGGATGGTGGTATATAGAAAAATACAAAAAGATCCATATCTATCATCCTGCACAGAACTCAAATTCAAGTGTTCAAAGATGTCAACATAAATCCATTTACACTGAATATGATAGAAAAAAGTAGAAAATACTATTAAATTCATTGGAACAGGAGATCACTTCCTAAACATAACACCAGTAGCACAGACACTGACTGTGCACTGAGGGCAACAATTAATAAATGGGTCCTTCTAAAGCTGAGAGCTTCTGTAAGGCAAAGGTCAATAAGACAAAATGAGAACCTACAGAATGGGAAAAGATCTTCACCAACCCTACATCTGACAAAGGATTGTTCACTAAAATATATAGATAACTCAAGAAACTAGAAGTCAAAACAAGAACAAATAAACAAACAAAAAAAACCCAGTTGAAAAATGGGGTACAGAGATAAATGGGGAATTCTCAACAGGAGAACTCTGAATAGTTGAAAGACACTTAAAGAACTGTTCAACATTTTATTCATCAGAGAAATGTAAATCAAAAAATAACTCTGAGATACCATTTTTACTTGTCAGAATGGCTAAGATCAAAAACACAGATGACAGTGTATGGTGGAGGAGATGTAGATAAAGGGGAACTCTCCTCCATTGCTGGTGGGAGTGTAAATTTGTATATCCACTTTGGAAATCAGCATGAGGTCTCCTCAGAAAACTGGGAATTAATCTACCCAATGACGCAGCAATACCACTATTGGGCATATACTCAAAAGATGCACAGTTTTACCCCATGCGTATTAGCTCAACTATATTTATAGCAGCATACAGATACACAAGACTATGAGCAAAATTACTTTTATTCTTAATATAAAGTTCATTATGAATACCTTTGTTTTGTCAGTGAGGAGAAATAGAATTCCTTAAAATGGATAGAAAATTTTCAAAAGCATCCTTCATTAAAAGGTTGTGGTTATGGTTATAACTCTCTACTCTTTTATATTACAAAAGGAACTCAGCTATTTAAAGATATTTTTGAGCACTTAAGTTTTTTAAATGACAGTTTTTCAAATTTCTTATTGTTCAACAAGAATGCTTTGATCTGTCATGTCACTGTAATATTCAGAGTGAGAAATATTCACCTTTCATCAGTTGTGTTATGCTCTAGCATAAATACACATATAATTTAACTATTTCCTATAGGCTAATCCAAATTGTCATATTTTTAAAGCATCTTCACTCATGTCTTTGAGACTTCATATCACTCTTATTTTCATTCTTAATTTTTGGAGCTATGCCTTAAAAGTGAGTGTAACTTTGCTTCAGAGAATGTTTGAGAACAGTGTCTAGTAAGCTTCAAGAGTCAGGGCTTTGATACTTGAGAATACATCTACCTGTAAAGAGCAATATGTTGTGATAAACATGTCTTCACCTTGGGCCTGGGAAACACACAAACAGCCCATCTGGCCATTCCAAGGCAATACATCAACTTCACGAAAGATTATTTTTACACCAAGCAGATTAAGTGATGACAATAGTTAGAGCTAATGTGACTAAACATGTAATGGAGGTTAAGTTTGTACCCCCTTGAGGTTATTTTTTGTTCTGATAGTAGGATTAATGCTGGGATAAGACAGAATATTATCTACAATTATCCCAATGACACAGAAGTTTGAGAATTTTTATAAATTTATTGATCACTTCTACTTCTGAGAATTGTCCCATTCGCTTTACCATTGGTCATCTATCCATGTAGTCTCCATTCTACTGTTGCTTTTATTTCCATTTTTATATATTCTATATATTAAGATCTTGCAAGATAAATAGTTGGTAATGATTTTCTGCCACTGAAATGGCAAAATGGTGTTTTCACTTTGGTATCTGTTTGCTGTGAACAAAAGCTTTAAAAATCTGTGTAATCCTTGGCCACCAACCAGATCCTAAATCATGACATGGAGACATTACTGACTATGAATGCTTGACCTTATCTTCTTCTGTCCCATTAGCTCTTATAACTAATTTTAACATCTTTATCTTCATGTACATTTTGCCTTGGGAACTTTTACTTTTCCTTTAATCTGTATGTTCTGCATTCACTGCTTTCTCCATGTCTGGAAGGTTGGCCACTGCCTGGCTGGCCAACCCAAGGCATCTTCCCCTCTTTCCCCTCATTCTCTCCACCCTAGTCTAGATTCATCCTCCTACTTGATCTCTGTGCCCATCGGTCCCTCAGGTTTCTCTGCTACCTAGCTATTGGCTGTTGATGTTTATATTATTCCAATCAAATATCCTAGTCAAGCAAAGCAACACATCTTTATATCCTTAAGCAAATGTAGCATAAACAAATGTAATACAACTTCACATGATTAAAATAATACTCCACTACATAAACAAATGCAGCACATCATCTTTACATTGTTATATTCCACAACACAATTCCATTTCTCCGTTCTGACTTACTGTGCTAAGATCAAGGAGAACCATTTAGAAAGTCCATGTTTGTATTTGTTCAAAAATATGTTCTCTGAGTTTTCCTCTAGGTGTTTCAAAATTTCAGGTCTCCATTAAGATCTATAATTCAGTTTTAGTTAGATTCTGTACAAAACGAGAGAATAGAATCTAGTTTTATATTTTTACATTTAAATAGTCTACTTTCTGAAATCAAGTCGGTGTACAATAGAGACAACTACATATCCATGTTTATTGCAATACTATTTATAATGACCAGGTCCTGTGATCAACCCAAGTGCATACAAATGAATGGATAATTAAAAATTATTTTATAGTCAGAAAGTATTATTCAACTGATAAGACAAATAGAAGATTAGATGAAGTGGATGAAAGTGAAAATCACATTTGTGAAATAAGCTAGACACGGGAAGACAAACAAGGCACATTTTATAAATATCCAAATATAGATTTTAAAACAGGAAATTAGAGAAATTATAAAGTAACTATTTAGCACCAGTGAAAGTAAGCAAGAATGACACAAGGCAATGGTAGTGAATATGATGGACATGAATTAAATAAATGTGTGAAAAGGCCATTAAAATGAGTTTTTATACGTAAAATATAACCTTGAAAATAATATTTTAAAGCTATTAAGCTAACATTCCTACCCAAAAACTTTTCACTATAGAGCAGGCTGATCTTAAATTCACGGGTATCTACCTATCTCTTTTCTCAGGGGTTGGGATCAACAGCATGTATTACAATTTGGGCTTATAATAATAAAATTTTTACATTATATAATGTAGAGCACATTGTATAAGAAGAGATAAAACAGGAGAAATGCCATCCTATATTATTTTTGGTGTGTAATGGGGTAAATCATTTATGACTTAACATAATTTAAAATACACACCAGCGTGAAGGTTTCTCTAAGTGTGTGATGCCTACAAATATCCAGAGAATAATAGACAGATATGTAATTAATAGACAAATGAGATATAGTTAAATTATATATTTATAATGATGATGATGAAAGGGCGATAGATGATATGTAGATATATAAGTAGAGATGAGAGATTATATACAGATATAGTTGTAATAGATAATAGATGGCTGATAAAGTAGATAATTGATAACAAAGATAAAAAGATGAATTATAGGTAGGTAGTAAAGATATATGATACATGATTGCTATAAAATAGATGAAAGATAATTCTTCACCTCCATTTATAAAAATAAAAATGTAAAGGAATTCAAGAAGTTTCTAAAGAAAATATTGGCAAAAAAATCAGCAGAAATCTGAGGAGATACTAAAATTTTATAAAGAGTTATACACAAGAAATAAAGTTACTGTTTTCAAATTTACTCACATGAGTTTTCAGCTTTTTTCCTATGGAAAGTCATGCTGCCTTGAAAGAAATTAAAGGCAAGATGTTTAGGTGGGAGTTACTACCAAACAAATAATCAGAAAAATAAGAACAGTGGATGTTCTTAGTCAGCAGTCAGTTGTGGGTACATCATGGAGGGAGAAAAACCAAGGCATTTTACTATCTTAATCAATATCTGCAGGTCAATTTGGAAATACAATTAAAATAATTATAATAACATAATCGAGAGGTTTTCAGCAGTCTATAACATCAGTCACATAAGGTGAATCCTTCATAGATCAATCAATAGCTTTTAAATTCATTGATTCAAAGCATTTTCCCAATGTTGTTAGCCTCACCAGTAATAATTATCATTGACTATGTGCATAATATTTGTGCTAAAGTATTTTATATTTTTATTATGACCCTTAAAAATGATAGTTTTTACCTGCAATTTTCTTTTGCTTTCAGAAATACGAATTAAATTAATTAATTTAAGATATATATATATATATATATATCTTGATGTTGTAGAGCCATCTTATTCTTCTAATGGTGTATTGTTCTTAATATTGTTATATGTATTCTTGCACTGGCATCTGCCCATTGCTTCCTGGGTTCACTCTTAGTCAGCTCTTGGTTGGCTCTTTACCAGCTGTGAGCCTGGGAGCTGAATGTTTTCAGTAATTGCAGAGGCTGCTCTTATTTGACTCTTAGTTAGTTGTATGCCAAGGAGCTGTGTGTCTCCAGTTGTAACAGGGTTTGTTTTCTGTAGGGTCTGAGTTGGCTCTTAGTCAGCTCTTAGTCAGCTGTGGACCTGGGGCTGAGTATCCAGTTGTCAGTGGATGATGATTTAGATTGTGGTTTGAGTATGGTTTGGTCCCTAGAGCTGTGTTTTACTGCAGATTGGGCTTGGGGGGCACTCCTGGCTTTCTTTGGTTTAGGGTGGAGCTGGGTGTAGTTGGGGTGCTGGGGTTTGGAAACCACATTCTCTGCTTATCCTGAGGGTCAGGGTGCCGTTCAACTCTTAGTCAGTTATGGACTTGAAGGGAGGCTTCTGGGTATCCAGTTGTCCATGGATGATGACGTCGATTGCTGTTTGGGCATGGTTTGATCTGTGGGATTTCTCTTGAGCTGTGTTTTGCTAGGGATTGGGCTTGTGGGGGGGTGGAGAGGGGCTCTCCTGGCTTTCTTTGGTTTAGGGTGTGGCTGAGTGTGAATGAGGTGTCAGAGGCAGTGTCCCAATGCCGGTTTATAGAGTCCAAGGTCTCTACTTAGCTGAGGGTCAGATTGCCATTCACCTATTAGTCAGCCATGGACCAGGAGGGAGGCTTCTGGCAATCATCCATTTTCATTGGTGCTTGTTCCCCTTACTCTGAAAATACATAAACTTTTAAGGGTAACATGCATATTTGTATTAATACAAGTATAGACTATGCATTATATACAAATCAGCCCATTTTATATATATATATATTTGCTTTATGTTTGAGCAGTAAAAATGTCATGTCACATGTCTTCAAGTTTTTCTAGGTTTATTTCTTTTTCTGTATCAAGGATTTTTGGGGAGTCTTTCTCAATAAAACCTGATCTTCAACACTGAACAAATCTATAGTCTTTCTTTTTCCTATGGCAACAAAGACATAACCTCTTTCTCAAACCACCACAACTTTTAATTTCTGCTTTGAAGTCAAGACATTTTGAAAATATATAGGTTGGTTTAGTACAACAGCCTTTACAATCCAATGTCTTTTAACACCTATTGTTTGCTCATCAGCAATTAAAAACTTTAAGGACAACATAATAACATACAGGGTCCAGAATTTTTATGTATTTTTTACATTTCTGTAGCTTTTCCCCCTTATATTACTTTATTCTTTCTTGGGAAAATTTAGTTTATTATTTTAAGCTATCTTTTTCTTATGACTTTTATCCTTTCCTATTTTTCCAAATGTATCTATGTTTATTTTTGTCTGATTGCATGAGACAAATTTTAAGCTGCTCTGTCAGTTGTGGCTCAGCTTAGTGCATAGTGCTAGTACATGGCAGATTATGACTGGCTCCATCTTGCAGGCAGCTGCCATGAGATATGTCTCTGTACCTTAGGTAGCATGAGACTGAGACTAGGAAATTACATTTGGCTCCATTTTTATGTATTTGGAAACTTTTTATAAGCCTTTTCAGCTTCTATGTGGATATATATGGTCCCATATTTGGTGCCATTTGTAGGTGGACTTTCTCTGTACTTCCATCCAGCTCCCAAATAATCACAGAGAGACTTTTTCCTAATTGTAAATGCTCAATCAATAGCATAGCCTTGTTACTAACTAGCTCTTACAACTTAAATTAATTCATATTTCTTATCTATGCTCTAACACATGGCCGTATCTTTTTTCAGCATGCCATGTTTATCTCCTGCTTTCTCTGTGTCTCATACCAATTCTGCCCCTTTTCATTCCTGCACTTTCTTTTTATCCACAAATCCTGCGTAACATATGCATGCCTAGCTATTCATTGTTTAGTTCTCTATTAAACCAACAAAAGCAACAAATATTCACAGTACACAAAAAGATTGTTCCACAGCATCTCCCTCCCTTTATTTTATTATCGTTGAGTGACAGGGTTTCTCAATAAACCTGAAGCTCACAAATTTGACTTGACTAGCTGATCATAAAGCTCCAGGGAGCTACCTGTTTTTATACAAACTTCTCATCCTGACACTAGTGTTATAAGCATGTACCTTGCACATAGATTATTTTTACACTGGAATCTACAGTATGGTCCTCATGATTGAACAGCAAGCATTTCACTGACTAAGCCATTTCCCCACCTCCTACATGACCTTTTACTTGAAAAATAAATAAATAAATAAATAAACAAACAAACAAATAAATAAATAAATAAATAAAGTGGTACCATCTCACTTCTTTTAATGCATAAATATGCAGAAATATAGGGGAAATGGAGATCATTAAGAATCTGTTATTCACATATATATGTTGATGAATTAAGATACCCCTATAGAAAATTCAGCTTTGGACAGAATACTGAATCTATTAATAGTTAATATTCCTAACATAAATTAGTTAAGCCACTCTGAATAATTTTCAATGTAACCTACACTTGCAGATTATTTCCAAGTAGAAGAGGGTGTAAAAGTTGGTTAAATATTTACTGTAGTTCACAGCAGATCAGTCTGATATTAAAATACATAAGTATCCCTTGCTCTTAAGTCTTCTAATTAGGTACATACATTATGATTCTTCCTCAGAGTGGTAAATTCTTAATAATCATTGATGTTTGGAATTGGTCTGTTGTCTAGTGTCTTCACATGCATTTTTTTTCACTTTATGTGCTTATATGTGTATTTGAAAATGTCTCAACAATTCTTTTAGAGAGAGAAAAAAATAAAAAAGACCTTGAAGATGCCAAAGGTGTTTAAGGATGCTGCTCACTGCAGTTTTTATTCACCACTGAAACTGCAAGGGTTTCCAACACCATAGTGTCCTGACTTGGAACTGATTTCTAGTGAGTCACCGAATCAAAGTAATTTAGGTCATCTTTAACATGAACAATGGCATCCTACTCCATACTCTAAATTGCTATTGACAAATACTTTGAATAATTTTTAGTATCTCTGCCATTTGTGAATATTTGCTACCCTATGCCTGAAAAATCAAAGTTTTATAAAAAAAAAATAAAAAAGAAGTCTTCAAATAGTATGGCAATCAGGAAAACACAATTTATGGCTATTATAAGATCTAGTCCCTAAGTTCAGATAGTATTTTTTAGCCTCTCTGAAGCATCACTGGTAGAGTCCATTCATGGACAATCAATTAAATAGTAAAATCTCATTTCAAAACTTAAAACAAATCTATAAAGAAATTTATTTTGGACAAGATCAATGGTGACTGTATATTGAAAATGTTTTGTGTTTGTCAAAAATGTAGCCTTCTTTTTAGTGGAGGACAGAATTTGAAAATAAACCCTAGAACAAGTAAAGAATGATCATCTGAAGAATATAATGAGGTCTAAAGCTATGTCCACCTAGAACTTTATATAACGCATCAAACAGGGGGTACCATGTGGAGAAGATAAGTATTCTAATCAGAAAAGTGTCTTCAAATAAAAATCAACTTGATGAGTGTAAAAACTTTGATTGAGAAATACCTTTGATTGGGTGAGACAAGAAGGTATGTATCAATGGGGAGGCTGATGATTAGAGAAGCAGAATATACCACAAAGGGTAAAAGAAAAGACTTTCAGAAAAATTGCTAAACTATTCCTTCCCCAACCCAATTCATCAAAGCAGAATATGGCAGAGAGCTAACAAAGTATAAAACCACCAATATCTGCTGAGGAGAATGTCCAATGAAGTTCAAAAAGCTACTAAAATTTTAATTTTTGTTATTGTTGTTTACAAGACTTGAAGTCTGATTGCAAATTCTTAACTGTAAAGGAACAGAAGGAAAAATAAGTCTTTGCTTAAGTGTGATAATAATAGAAAATAAGGAGTAAATCCTTTCTTCATTCTAAATATTTGAATAGGGGGAATGTCCCTGGACTTGATATAAATAGTCTTATATCAGCAAATAATTATTTGTCTGGCCTTGAGCAAAATGTCTCAGCATCAGCTTCATCTTCTATTTTAATTTTAGCTGCAGAGTGTTTCCAAAACTGCAGACTCTCTGAGGGCACGGAGGACAAGTACACAATAGAGGACACAGCATACATGGACAGACCCCTAAATCATGCAAACACAAGAAGAGTTCTTTATCATAAGTTCTGCTTTGCCCTCGTTTATGTTTCTTTAGAAGAAGTGCTTCGTCAATGAAAACATAATTTCTGAGGCAATTGCACTGATAATCAATCAGGAATAAATCATAGACAATACTATTTTTATGAGAAATATCACACTGATCTTTTGTATAAGCTCATACCATTTCACAAATGTTCCAGTGGGCCTCTTCTCCATATCCCTGCAATACAACTAGTGATGTTCTTTGTAATTGACTCTAAAGCAAGTTATTTTCCTGTAATGGAATACAAGCAATCACAAGTATTTTAAATATATATCCCCTTTTCTCCTCTTATCTAATAATATACTAAGGACAAATGCTATAACTACTTCTCTTTGGTCAGACCTCTATGATGTTCCTAAATCATCAAAATGACCTGGTTATTATCCCAGTTTTGTCTTTCTTATTTACTGTATTTTGAAACTGGTATTATTATTATCTCTTTGAATAGAACCATATGTACATATATAGATACATACATAATAAATATACATATATATCAGTATCACACATGTGCATATGTATTATTGTTAGCACCATTCACCAAGTGCTTAGACATTCTGCTTTTCTAAGAAAGGCCTTTTTTGTGTCTCCTAACATTTTTTCTGCTTTAGAAATGTCATGTGATCATTCTTGGCTAATGGATTATGTATAGATATAGTCATTTGCTGTTTGGGTATTAAGTATCCAATTGCCAGCTTGGAGTCTCAAGAGTTCTATCAACCCTAGAACAGAAAAACATCTCGGGAGGTAAAGGTGCATGCCATCACACATAAAGACCAGGGATGGATCTGGTTCCCAGTAGCTTTCTTCTGATCAACAGACTTACACACACATACACATACACGCATACACACACACACATACACACACACACACACACACACACACACACATACATACACACAGAGACATAGACACACACATGGGGGCAGCACATGCTAAAATACACAGTCACATGAACACACAAGCACACACATACACACTAGTGCACAGGGGGTGGGGGCTATATCATCTTTGTGGCAAATTAGCCTTAAATCTTTTCAATAAAAAATGTAACTTGGGTTGTGAGAATGCCGAAAATCCAAAATTCCAACTGATGTGCTATGGGCTTTCAGTATGGCTTGTAAACAAAGCTTAAATCTTTAAACTATTAAGCTATAAGGTTGGAATGCAAATACATCAAAACTTGAGCTAATCTGACACAAGGTATGTGTTAAGAAACTACAACAGCAAAAACAGTGCATCAGCCTCATGGCCTTTGTAGGATACACTCAAAATCAGAGCATCACTTGTTTGCAAATAAGTTTTCTGCATCATTCTTGTCTAGTTAATGAATGCTTTTTAGATCTAGCAGTGGACGTCTTTAAATCTTTTCAGTAAGACACAAGTCCTGTGTTAATACTCTAGGATCTTTTAAAACTCATGTAAACTCTTTCTCCCTCTTTGAAACTTTAGCACACTTCTGGCACTTCTGACTGCATCTGCAGGCATGAAGAGGGAAGGGAAGTTCTACTGTGCTGTCTCACATGAAAGATATTTGATTTGGAAAAGGAAGAGGTCTCTTTAACATGCTCACTAGTTTCCTTAGTTCCTACTGTAATTTTGGTGGCATACATGTCATTTGTTCATACTCAAAGGGAAACCTGATTCACTGTAGCTAAAGTCAAGCTCCAAACCCAAATTCACAAATAAGCCAAGCAAAGGCATGGAAAGCTGCACAGAATGTTATAAGTTTGATGTTACTTCAGCTTCTGAAGAAGCTTGTGAATTCATTTGACTTTGAAAAGAGATGAAAAGTTCAAGTCCTATCTTATCTTAATTCAAAGCAAATTCAAATCACCTAGGGCAGAATAGTGAGATTTCTAGGTATGATGGTCAGTGTGGGTTTGGTGTTGCTACCTGCTAGACCTCTTATACAAAGAATTGAAAATGAGGCCTCACAGTGTTGGGAATTTAGTTTACTAGAGCACTTGCCTAGCAATATCAGCTCTGGAAAAAGTGAGGGCTCACACATAGACTTACAAAAGTAGGAAGCAAGCCTTATTCAAAAGTAAAGAAGATTACTAAACCAGGGAGAAACACACCTTAAGGGAACATCAGCTACAAAGATGAGCAAGTGCTAAAGGTCCCAGAGGACTGTTCCATGCTTTTTTCCTTGGAGTTCAAAAGGAGGCATTAGCTTGCTAAGTGTATAACAAGAGCAGTTCTCTATTTTGGTTGATAGATGAGGTCATATGATTATTTTTCTACTATTCCTGTTCCTTTCCATAATGCATCTGATTTTAATTCTATGTACACTATATCATGTAAAGATGTAACTTAGAAAATAGAATTTTTTCCCTAAGCATTTCCTTGAGACCACAGTTTTAACTGCCAATGAACCCAAAAGCAGTTCAAGCTGTATCAGTCTTTCTATTCTTCATACATGGGAACACTGGAAATGTACTTGAATAGAAAATGCCTAAATTTATTATTGTTAGACAGATAAACTTATACCATTGTTCAGAAAAAGATTTGTGCATAGTCCATTGTAAGTGGGGGTCTGGCTAGTTTCAGATGTTGAAAGGTACATCGTTTGAAGAGAAGTGTTCGTTGTCCATGCAGATAGAGTAGCTAGGCTGCCAAGTACCTTATTACATGAGCAGAGGTATACATAATGAAAAACCAAGTACAGTCCCAGGTACCTAATGTATTACCTATGATTGCCTGCCTCAAGACCTTTTCTCAAAATAAAAAGAGGGGAGGCTGGAAATGTAGTTCATTAGCTGCATGTCTGTCATATAAAAATTCCAGGGCTGGAGAGATGGCTCAGATGGTAAGAGCATGAACTGGTCTTCCAGAGGTCCTGAGTTAAATCCCCAGCAACCACATGGTAGCTTACACTCATCTATAATGAGATCTGATACCCTCTTCTGGTGTGCAGGCAAACATACAAACAGAATGCTATATACATGATAAATAAATATGTTTTTAAAAGTTCTTATGTCCATTCATCAGCACCACAAATACAAAAGAAATAGAAGTCTTAAGAAGAGATAAAAATTTCATATCCTGCTCTATGAGGTCAATTCCTATAACACAACAAACCCAAGGCTTGTAGCACTTACAAGGCTGTGAACACTCAGAACCTCAGGCTACTCTACGGATTTCTCCTGAGCTCCACAGAATGGCATCCTTTCACATTTCAGCTCTATTATTTTCCTCCATATAGCTTCTCAACCCAGCTCAAGTGTTTGACAGTTTCATTTCTATAACTCATTAAATATTCAATGATTCATAATAACAATTTTCTTGTAATTTTATTGTCTGCATTATGGCTTCAACTTCTTTTACCAAACAACAAAAGTATAAATACTCACTTGAAATAAGAACATTTCAGTTTTGCTTTTATTGCATTAATATTGTCAAAAAGAGCTTGTTATAAAAGATTTTCAAATATTGCTGAGGCTGCTTTACTCTTACAATTTGTGCAAATGGGAATTAGGAAACTAGGAAAGGGGGAGCATTCCAGTTATCACACTAATGGAGAGGAAGCCAGGAGAGTGTGAAATCAAAAAAGAGCCAATTTCCTAGAAGATTTTGTATCAGTGCCATTGAGGTTCTCTCAAGGGCAAGAGAAAGACAAGAGAAGACTGCAAAGATTTGGGCCAGAGGAACATAGGCTCTAAAGTTTTGACTTTTCCACTATAGATAACAAGTCTTGTCTCAGATCTACACTTACTAGCACTGTCTAACTATAAGTAGAATCATGCAAAAAGAGATCTCCCAATTGTATCCAATAATATTTGCTTGTGATATAGACAAATTTCAAAATGTATCTCATGAGCAAATCCACATTACACATAGTTAATGAACATCTCTTACAAATGCATAACCCTTTTCAGTGATTCTCAAAGATCCATGGAAGCTCAGATGTTTCTAGACTCCATTACCTTTCTGCATAGCCCAGGCATCACCAAGCAAACAGTTTCATGACCTCATTTCCTTCCTGAATAGCTCAGGTGTCACCAAGTCAACAGCTTTCTTTTCAGAAACTTCAGCTTGTTTGCTTCTACTTTCCCTTGAAATAACAAACAGCCCATGAAGTTCAAGTGACAGCTTTATGTTCTGCTTAAGTGCCTGTGCACCTGTAGAACTCTCTGCAAGTTGAATGGGCTCAGCTGGTGATTCAAGCTTATTGGAAAGAAATGAAAGCCCCAAAACAAGATACCTATGCCCATCCTATGTCACAGGCTGCTCTTACAACAATTTCAAATCCTAGATAGACTACCACACAACACATAATACACTTCTACCTATACATCAGGAGTATACCATCTGATCTCAACCCTTCTCTGATCAAATCTAAAAATGTGCTTATGCTTTCCACGACAGCCAATAGGCTAGACTTGAACTTGCATTAAACCATTTTGTTATTCTTAAATGAATAAAGATCTGTGTGATTATAAATTATAAAATCAATATAGATAGCTACCTAAAATTTCAATAGAATTTGTACTGGCTAGAACAGTGTGAAATTATTTCCTAAATCAGAAGAGCTAGAAAATGTGATTTGAATAGGACAAAAAGATCTTCAGATAGGAAAAGGAAATAAATCTGACTGCATTAAGGAAGGCATATATGTTATGATAGAACTGATTGTCTGCATTTAAAATAAAAATATATCGTTCAGAGACAGAACTAGTTTGTTAGGTTGATTTCTCAATGCTTTGAATCTCTAAAGTTACAAATAAATTTTCAGGTTCATAAAATAATATTTTATTGTTATTAAATTAAAAATTAAATACTTCATTTTCAATTACAAAAAATGTGATGATGAGGATTAAATCTTAGTGGATACTAAGCATGGTTTCTCCCACTGAGCTCCATTCCCAAAGTCCCTAATTATCATGTTTTAATCCATTTTTATCAATATATACTAGCTAAATGTGGTAAAAGGGACATAATATTTTGGAAATATGTTAATAGAAGAAATTACAGAACTTACATGAACCACATTTGGCTGTGGGTAACTGAACACTGACAGGTCATCATCTCTGCACCCTAGCCTGAGTGCTGAACTACTCACTAAAGTTAAATTGCCATTCAGTATAAATTGACTCATGATCTTCCTTACCATAGATTTAATAAAAAATGCTTTGCTCACATAACTGCAACATAGTATATTTATAAGTCATATGTCAATTTAAAACTAATGAAATAAGTCACATCAAACATAATTTTAAAAACTCACTTCTTCATTCCTATTAACCATATTTTAAGTGTTAAATTTCCACATCCTCTTGTGGTTTGGATATGAAATGTCCCCATCTGGTCATGTGTTTGGCCACTTGCCCAGTTGATGTCTGGAGCAGGGAGTGGGGGGAGTCTGAAGCCTTTGGAAATAGAGCCTTATTGGAAAAGTGAGTTTCTGGGGTAAAGTTTTATAGTCTAGAACCACTTTCAGCTTACTCTTTCCACATCCTGAATATGAATATAATATAACCAGAGAGCTTCTTGATTCTGGTACCATGACTTCCCTACCTGCTGCCTAGTCTCTGGGGCCATAATGGATTTTACCCCTCTGTTACTGAAGGCCAAAATAAGTGGCTTTTGTCAGAGTTTTTTCACAGCAAGAAAAAATAACTACAATATTATCATAGCAGAAAGGGGAGGCTTAAGGTATCAGCATTACTGAAGAAAGTTCTTCTGGACAGAATCTCATTATAGGTTTTATTATTACATTATGCACAAAGTCTTTGAATATATTAATAGGATTAGAAAATATAACTCATGGTACATACACTTAGAGACCCCAATGAGTGTAGATGAGAACAATCTCTAAAGGCCTTTGCAGACATGCTGTAGTTTTAGTATGGGAACTGTCAGTCTTCTACTTTAGCAGATACTAATTCAGCTTGGGAAGAAACCAAACTATAATAGTAATTGTAATAGTAATAGCAGTGATAATTATAGTCAATGTTATGCAAATTGCTTGAAAAATGTTGCTATAAAAAGACTAACTTCATAATGCTACAAATATATTTAGACTAAAGGCTCCTTAATTGCACAGCATCTTAATATCTCTCCAGCATCTGTCCTTTCTCCTCTATTCTCTCTCTGTAATAGGAACCTTCCACCTTTGATTTCTTTCCTTGCATACAATGAAAACATCTGTGGTACTGAAGGACCTATATTTTGATTGTTACAGAAACTAATATTTATTGAGAATGCATTGTATACTGGATATGGCTATGTAGGTTTATCATATATTTAGCCAATTAATACCAAGTGATGAAAATATGATAATTAAAAAAATCATCTTGCAGAGGAGGATTTCAGAGAGATGTCATGTGGAGGTAAGAGGACATCTTTCAGAGGAAGTGGTTCTTCTATCACGTAAATTCCAGGGATTGATTGGTGGCAAGAACTTTAACCCATTGGGCTACCTCATCAGACTGCAAATAAGATTTTTAAACTTAAAAAACACATTAAGAATTCTCTCAATCAAAATTGTGTGCATATGTGTAAATTAAATTCAATATTAAGAAGTCTTGGTGAACCTAAGACTACAAAAAAAAAAAACAGTGATGTGGAAATGCCTTTCTGTATGCTGTGAATATCAATCTTTAAATAAAGGAGCTGTTTTGGCCTATGACAGGCACCATAGAAAAAGTAGGAAGAGAAATCAGAACATAGGTAGGAGAAGTGGGGCAGAGACAGACAGACAGAGCAGAAACCCAAAGGAGCAACATGTAAGGAACACAAGTGAGCCACGGGCCACGTGGAAGACAGATTAATAGAAATGGGTTGATTTAAGATGTAAGAGCAAGCTAGCAATGTGCCTGAGCCATAGGCCAAACAGCATAAAGTTAATATAAGTGTCTGAGTCTTTTCTGGGGCCTGAGCAGCAGTGGCGGGCAATTAAGGGATCTGTGGCTGACTGCAGGTCCTGGGTCCAGATCTCTAGCTGCCTGGGTCCAAGAAACACCACTACTACGAACGGTGTCCAATGTGGGTCGATTATCCACTTAAAGCCTGAGAAAGATTAGGAAGGGCTCTAGATCACAGAAACTGAGCCATGGCAACTTCCAAATTGTGTATACGAAGCAGGTCATTGTACAAAGAGAGCTTGGTGTCCGGGTCACATTCAAAATGGCACCATAGGACTGGCGGCAGGCAGTGTAAACTGCAATCAGGCCAGTTCCTGAAGTCTCACAGAAAACTCAGTAGCATGTGATTGATTTTAGATTTCTGTTTATTTTGAACAAAAAGGAAACAAAGACGGATTCTTAGTAGCAGCATTTACTTGGGTGTGCTCTGTTTGCTGGCCATGAACAGAGACATGGTCCCTTTAAGAAAACTTACTGATTCAGCTTTATCTGCAAAAACTATGCAGCTCTTTAAGAGAGTGTATTTTAAAATCTCTTCTGATTGAAAGATGATTAAAGATTCACAATAAAACAGATTCATAAGGAAAAAAAACTGTAAATGGGTTACAATGTGTGTAAAAGATACATAGTCTTCAGAGAGAATAGAAAGAAGGTAGAGAAAGTCTTTAAAAAGAGAAAAAGAGTTAAAAAATATAATAAGCCATGTAAAGATGGCAAGTAGACACAAAATACAGATTTTGGTTGTTATTGTGTTTTCTTTTAATTTTTTTAACTGTTAATGAGCTAACAGCAGAAAGACAATGGATTGCAAATGCAAAGGCTACTAAGTTAAACAAGAATATATATTTTAAAGGTATTTTGATTTTGAAATTTCTGTGTAAGGATTTATTGCTTTGGAAGAGTTCTGCTTTTGTTTCCATAGAAGATGAGAACCTGTGGATTGCTTATAGGCAAATATGGTTTCATCAACCAAGACCCCCTGAAAAAAAATCTCTGATGGGAAGAGATGGCCACATCAACTTCAAGACTGCAGGGTATGATCCTGTCTAACTCATGAGATTTTCAATGCCCCATAATCAGCAGGGAGTAGCTATGGAAAACTACACTCAAATTCCCAAAATATTGTTTATAAATGTTTGTTTTCATTATAAATGGTTAATGGTCATAGTCAATCTCTTTCTGAGAAGAAAAAGGGGGATATGGTATATGAATGATTTTTTTAAAAAATTATATTATTGAATTTACTTAGATCAAGAAATCAGCTGTTAATCTCAAAATGTTTTACATTGGTATGGATTTTGGTTTATTGATACAAATTTAAGGTCAATTCTCTTATGCTGTATGTATTTTTCTACTCTTGTTTAAGATATGTTTATGTAACTGATTTAAAATTGTAATGTATAATTAAGAAATGCATCTTAGTTAGATTTTTAGGTATACAAAGATATAATTCAACTAGATAAGTAATCCTCAATTACTTCTAAGACCTACAGAATATGGCATTTAAAATGTTTTAAGAACTTAGACTTTTCTAGACAGTGGGACAGATCTGCTTCTGGCCGCACCAATTCACTTCAAGAGAAAAATGGGCATCAAAGAAACTCCATATGGAGATTAGTTTCTTTGTGGCATCAGTTAGCCAATGGACATGAACCTGTTCTTATATTAACTGCTTGACAGCATGCTGTTATAGTGGACATGCAGGTTCCATAGGAAGGTGACCTCTGAACTTTGGCAGTATAAGCCAAGATGGTCCTTCAGGTTCCTGCTTTGCAGAGAAAACTGTCAGACATTCTTCAGGACTCAAGGAGAAGCAACTGATGAACTGTGCCAGAATAGGCAGAGCAGATTTCCTGCTTCACTGAAATGAAAAGAGACTCTGGGCCTGTAGGCTGAAGATGGATGCCCCAACTTTATAAAGGAACTTTGGGTGACTGTCCAGGCAGATAGGTGTCATCTCTGTCCTTTCTAGATTTTAGAAGTCACTTGCACTTCTGGTTTGCTTGGGTAAATATATCCTTCTGTGGTCTTTGTAGTTGAAGATTAGTACAGTTTTTTAGTCATTTGAAAGGTATATTGGATATGAAACTTTAGATTCATAAACATAAGAGGATGATAGAATATTTTTTTAATTTTGCTAAATACAAACAGGCTAGATATTGTAACTGTAATTCTTGCTTGATAGCTATTTTGTTATATATAATTTTGCTATTTTAAATTAAAAAAGATAGAAAGGGGGGGGGTGATGTGGAAATGCCTTTCTGTATGCTGTGAATATCAATCTTTAAATAAAGGAGCTGTTTTGGCCTATGACAGGCACCATAGAAAAAGTAGGAAAAGTGGTGCGGAGACAGAGCAGAAACCCAAAGGAGCAACATGTAAAGAACACAGGTGAGCCACGGGCCATGTGGCTGACAGGTTAATAGAAATGGGTTGATTTAAGATGTAAGAGCAAGGTAGCAATGTGCCTGAGCCATAGGCCAAACAGCATGAAGTTAATATAAGTGGCTGAGTCATTTCTGGGGGCCTGAGCAGCAGCAGCGGGCAGCTAAGGGGTCTGGGGCTGACTGCAGGTCCTGGGTCCAGACCTCTGGCTGCCTGGGACCAAGAAATGCCACTACTGCAGAACAGTAATAAAAACAAAAATTAGTTTCGTTTGCTGTAACAGAGTTTCTGCATAGACTTAATAGGATCAGGTGTTGGTACTAAAAGACTATGCTTAAAGAATGGGTAGTGTCTCTCCCTCCTGGTGACTCTCTTAGACTTTTACTATGTCTTACCCGGTAAAAAAATTGGGATCCATTACAGTATTTATCTCTCATGCCCCATTTCTTGAGAATATCATAACATAGGGATAAGCATGCCTAAATCCAAATTTCAAGAAGGACAGACACCAGAGCTGCAGGCTATATATAATCATTTGGTATTTATGTATCAAATTGTACTCATGTTCTAGCTCCCATCTATCCTGACACTGAATTCTGGATTATAAGTGTTCCTTTTATAAGACAAAAATGTGAACTGAAAAAAAAATTCTGGTTCTTGTCTGTATGATTGTATTTTATTTGAGAAACTATTCCCATTTCTTCTAGAGAAATCCTTCTCTAGTAACATAGAGTTCCTTTCTCCTAGAGACTGTCTTTCTCTATTATGTGAACTCTGTATGGATATTAACACATGTTCCCATTCCCTGTAGTCAAATGTAAATGTCAACAAGCTGTACAACTCTATGATACCTAACCCACAAAACACATACTTTTCAAAACTTAAAAATGAAGTGTTACCCATGTGGAATATGACAAGTGCACACTTGATATTTTAAATGGTACTAATCATTTTTAAATATTCATCTGAGTTATGTGTGCTCCCACAGTCTGGTGAGTGCCTTTCTTCTTTGTATTACAAGTTACCATGCATGTTACACAGATTAAGAGGCATGTAATTATATTAAACAATCTAAATTCAGATGATTCTAGCTGGGCAAGTATAGTAGATAATACTTGTGATTCCAAAACTAAGGAGGAAGTACCATGAAAGTCATTTGCAAGTTCAAGGTGAGCCTGGCTTATAGTATGAGTTTGATATCAGCCTGAGCTACATACAAGAATCTGTCTCACAAAAACAAAAAATTTAAAGACATAAAAAAAGAAGCCCAAAATAAAAAAAAGAGAGAGATGGGAATCCAAAGAGAGAGAGAGAGAGTGATAGTTAGCCTAAGAGAGAGTAGGAATGCATGATTTTGAAGGGTACTACAGGGGCCCTATAGGGGTTTGTCCTAGGTCCTCTACATATTTTATGGCTTGGTAGCTTTCTGTTCATGTAGGATTCCTAACAGTGAGACTGGGGTTTCTTACATGTAGGATCACATCTAGGACCCTTTTCCTACAGAAGAGGGAAGGAAGAAAAACTTCAAATAGGATGTAGTACATGAGAGAATAATAATAGTAATAATAATAACAATAATAATAATAATAGAAATATGGTAGATAAGTGACAATTTTATGCTCATAAATTTTAAATATTTAGTTTAATTATTGCTAATACAATCATAAAAATATTCATATATGTATATATTTAAATAACATTTAGGTTTTTCAAAAAATGTTAAGTGACTTTCAGACAATGACGTATCTATCCAAAGGTTTTTTTCCAAAGGAGAAGAGGAAAATTATTCTAACTTTAAATATGAATTATATCACTTTCTGGATTTCAGTCAAATGAAGCATCAAAATAGGATTGACAGAATATAAAGTCAGGCATTGTATTATTTAGAAATGTCCTTCTGAATTATCCTTATTCAGTGTAGAAAATGGTATCTGTTGCCTAATAGGCTATGTGCTATTAAAGATAAGGAAGACGTTGTTTGAAGTTCATAAAAAATAAGTTTGTCATAATAAGAAATGGGTAATGTATGCCTGACAACACAGCTTAGTAATCATGAAATAGAGATAAAAATGAAATGTGATTATCTTAATTAATGATGATCCTACAAAGGTCTCTCAGCAGTAGCATGGTGCATGTGCAGGACTCATGAACACTGTTGTGTTATTTTGAAAACTGCTACTGATGGTGCTGAAGCATTAATAAAAACATTACTATTTTTGCAAGTTTAGATGAGTTGGCATTTGGCTGGATGGTATGTGGAGCTGAGTGAAACAGTGACCAAAAACTATTTCTGCTGCATTGTTGTGTTGAATGCTGTTACATGTCGGGAAAGTGAGCTTTTGTGATAGAAGGTGGTTTCAGATGAAACACTGTACCAGGCCAGTGAGATTGCTCAGCCCATACATACTTTTGACCCTAACCTGAGTTGTAAATTCAATCCTCAGAACACATAGGTGGAAGGAGAAAACCTAATCTCATAATTCCTTCTTTGTTTTCTGCATTACCCACATATGTATACATGCATACAAAAAACCAAACAAATGTTTTAAAAACTTTATCATCCAGATATGAAAACAATACCATATTATTGAAAACAAAAGTGACCAGTAGCTATGCTTTTATTGAGTTCAATATTCTTAATAATCAAAAAATGCTAACATCACTTTGCTATTTCATCTCACTCTAATCAAATAGATAATTATTTACTACTGGTGAAAGGAGAAACCTGGTGTGAACACTAAGAAAATCAGTGTGGAAGTTACTCCAACAGACTAAAAATAAGACACGAGAGATGGGCAAGTGGAGCAAATTTATCATAATAGCAAATAAGAAACCAGAACAAAAAGGCCTTTCAATCTTGAAGCCACAGGGAAGAGGAAACAGAGGATGAATGGAGAATATGAGGAAAAATGTCTTAGCCAGAAGTAAAAATGAGTCCATTTTCCGAGGAATGCTAAAATGGCTCAGGAGGAAAATGCATTTTCTGTCGAGACCGAGGACCTGAGTTTCATCACTGTGATTAAGATGCAGATGAATCCCCTCTGCTCCTTCTCGACAAAGCCGAGTACTACCAGCTTTCCTCTGACTTCCACACATAGGTTGTGTCATACATGCAACAGCATGTTTCACACATGTGTATACACACAGAGTTACACACACACATGTACATGTGTGTGTAATATATTTTCAAATACTGATATATAATAAATGAGAACTAAATCCAAAGGCTGATTAAAAGACTTTGAAATATTTGGAGGTTAGTATCTAGGAGCATCAGTATTTTATAATCCAGGTCTCTAAGTCAACCATTTGGAGACAATTTAAGAGCTCACAGGCTAAAAGGCTTAGAAGTAAGAACATTCAGAGTACCTTTCCCATATGATCTATTGTAGTAGGAGGTACTGGCCCAGACTTTCGGGCCTAACCTCAAGGTCTAGGCCCACAGACCTGCAGACCCACAGACCCGCAGACCCTCAGTCCCACAGTCCCACAGAGACACACAGATGTTTTCAATAGTCTTTAGGCTGATCAGCCTCAGGCCCAGGCATATCACTTGCTAGCTCTATACCCTTCATCTAACCCATGACTCCTATCCTGTTCAGCCATGTGGCTCAGTACCTTTACTTAGAGCAGCATAGTTGTCCTCTGTTTCTTCTGGCTTCTCTCTGGAATTCTGATCTGTGCTTCCTGTTCTCAGAGTTTTCTTAGTCTACACTTACTGCCTGCCTTTGGCCAATCAGTGCTTTTTATTAAACCAGTGGGTGGGACAATTATTTATAATGTAACAACACAATGTCCCACAATCTATGTTCAGAAAACCTCTGATACAAAAATGATTGAGAGAATTTATCATATGCACAAACTATACAGCAAAGTCACTGGAACTTTGGTTTACTTTACTGTAGCAATCACCATTCATTAAGTGTTTTCTCTTGTCTTTACAAAATTTCCTAAAGTCAAAAACATTTAATTTTTTACAGCTATCACTTGACCAAACATAAAAATCAGGCCACTGTGTGTGTGTGTGTGTGTGTGTGTGTGTGTGTGTGTGTGTGTGTGTATGTGTATGTATGTATGTACATACACATATCTGTTGTGATGTTTAACTTTTTAATTTATATTTTATGTAAAGGGTTTTTTTTTTTCATTTTCATACCAAACACAGTTTCCTCTCCCTCCCCTTCTCCTGCTCACCCAGCTCCCCCAAACCTTGAAATAATTTGGAAGCATCTGGGAAGAGAATTTCAAAAATTTTCTACTTGGTCTGTAGGCATGCCTGTGAGAAAGTTTTCTTGAGTTTATTGAGGTAGGAAGTGCCACCCCGAATATAAACATATCATACATTCCGTTGGGTAGAACTGTGTGAGACTGAGAAGGTGAGCTGAGACATAGGCATACATGCATTTATTCTTTCTCTGATGTTGACCGTGGATGTGACAAGCCTCCTTAAGTCCCTGCCTTGAATATCCTGTGATGATAGACTGCAGCCTGGAGTTGTAAACTGCATAAGCCCTTTCACTTTTAGAGTTGCTTTTGCTGGGGTATTTTATCACAACATCAGAAATGGAAGCTAGAAAAAATTTCTTGTAGACTTTTGAAATATATGAGAAGAAAGAACAGAAACACAGAAAGGAGATCTTTTATGCAAGCTTTGGAAAGACACTTGGTATTCAAACAGTAGCAGCACTGTTACAGCATCCTATAGTCAAAACAAACTTCAATTTCTTCATTCTAAGAAGATGAAATGTTTTGTTGTTATTTGTTTGTTGTTCTCTGGTTTTGTTTTTACTTTTTTCAGGCAAAATCCGTGTCTTCATCTATTCACTGAGATCTACATCTTCCCCCAGTGATAACTTTTATTTTTGTATGAAGGATGAATCAATGACAGGAAAAAATGTTTTCTGCCTTCCCTGCCTTTGAAAAGCCTTTCTCTAAGCTTACACTATGATGATGTTCTCCAGTCTTACATACTACATTGAATAGTATTATCCATTAAATAACAAAATCAGTGTGATATGGGATGTCTTTGTGAATTCTGTGAATACCACTGGACAATAGAAGAACTATTTAGGCCTATGGCAGAGCATCTTAGAAGCAGGAAGAAAATTCAAAGACGGTGGGCAAGGGGGGTGAAGTCATGAGAGATGCAATCCAATCTAGCAGCTTAAGAACCAATATATGTAATGGAGTACAGATAAGTCATGAGACAGGTGGTAAGACAGATGAATAGAAATGGGTTGAGTTAAGATGCAAAAGATAGCTAGAAATAAGCCCAAGCCCCAAGTCAAATAGTAAATAATTCATGTAAGAATTTGTGTGATTATTTGGGGCCAAATTGAGCCATGAGGCTGAATCTCAGGCTAGGCCAGCCCACGGGAGGAGAGGTTTATTTGAACTATGTGCCTAAGTTTAGCCAGAAATGTCATACAACATCAATGAAAACTTGTCTTTATCCGAAGTTTGAGGTATAAAATCCTGCCTGTCAGTGTTCTATAATAGAGAATTTATATTTTTATTATATTTATAATATAATAAAATAAAAAATAATATAAAAATATTATATAATATATAAATATAAAATAATATAAAATATAATATAATAATATAAAAAATTATATTTTTATTATATATATATTATTATATTTATTACTTACTTCTTACATATCCATTTGTTGGCATCCCTTCTCAACCTGCTGTTGTATGTGAAACAGAATACAGAGTTTTAGCTTTTGAAGACCTGTCACTTTCTGGAATTCAGATTTTTTGGTTTAATTGAAAAATTGACTCTTTTATACTAAAACAATTCAATTCTTCTTGTTGAAATTAATTTCATGTTGCTATATTCATAGAGACAGTGTTGAAGCAGCATTTTCTTCAGTGAGTATTCAGGAATTATCTGGCTATAATTCAATGTTGAGTTCTAGTTCATTTCTTCCATGCAAAGATGCTTTTCAATGAAAGTTTTAAAACATATAATGTCTGAAATATACAGAGAAAAATTTTGAAGAAAAATATTCATTTTAAAACTGTTAAAACTTTGTGTCATGAGCATGTATGGATAAAACAAATTGTGTATCCTGGGAAAGCAGCCTGAGAATGAATATGCTATGTGTCTGTTGATAAATGCAGCAAGAAAGACTCATGGCTTGAAAAATTTAGAACCACTGCTCATAATGCAGTTCATATCATATTAGTGACATATTAAATTTTCAACTTTTGTGATTGAATTATAGAAATTACTCATTTAAATACTGATCATAAAATAATATCTATAACATTTCATATATTTCAGTTTTTAATTAGAAATTATTATATGAAAAAGTGGGAAATACCCTCCAACACAGGTGACCACTTCCTAAATATAACACCAGTAGCACAGACACTAAGAGCAACAAACAATAACTGGAACCTCCTGAAACTGAGAAACTTCTGTATGGTAAAGGGCACAGTCAATTAGACAAAATGACAGCCTATAGAATGGGAAAAGATCTTTACCAACCCTACATCTGACAGAAGACTGACCTCACAAATATAGAGAGAACTCAAGAAACTAGAGCCCAATAATCTAAATAACCCAATTAAAAATGAATTTCAGAGCTGAAAAGGGAATTCTAAACAGAAGAAAAACAAATGGCTGAAAGGGTCTTTAAAAATTGCCCAACATCATTAGCCTTCAGAGAAATTCAAATCAAAATGACTTTGAGATACTGTGTTATACCTGTCAGAATGGCTAAGGTGAAAAGCATAGATGACAGCCTATGCTGAAGAGGATGTGGAATAAGGGGAACACTTCACCATTGTTGGTGTAAACTTGTATAGCCACTCTGGATGCAATATAGTGGTTCCTCAGAAAACTGGGAATCAGTTCCCTGAAGGATCCAACCATACCACTATTGGGCATATACCCAAAGAATGCACACTTGTACACCAAAGGCATTAGTTTAACTTTGTTCATAGCAACATTATTTGTAATAGTGAGAACCTGGAATCAACCTAGATGCTCCTCAGCTGAAGAATGGATTAACAAATTGTGGTACACCTACATAATGGAGTACTACTCAGCAAGAAAAAGTAACATCCTAAAATTTGAAGACAAATGGATGGATTTGAAGAATACCTTTCTGAGTGAGGTATCACAAGCCGAGAAATATAGGCATGGGATTTATTCACTCATAAGTGGACTTTAGACAAAAAGCAAAGAATACCCAAGCTGCAAACTACAACTCCTGAACATCTTGAGATTAGAAGGAACTTAAGAGAGACACAGAGAGATTCCCCTAGGAAGAGAAAATAGAGGAGATGACCTTAGCAAATTGGGATCATAATGAGTAGCAACCAAGAAGAGGTGGGAACAAATCATGAGAGAAGGAAATGGTCTTGATACAGGAAGCCAATGAGGGGTTGGAAAGAGACCAGGTGCTAAGGAAATTTGTAAGAAATCACAGAATGTCCCTCCCTGGCAAGTGGAGAGGGTGCCTAAATAGGACCCACTGGGGAACCATCTGGAAAAGAATCTAGCCCCCCCCCTAAGTTGGTAACAGTTGATTGGCATGGGCAGTATGTGGAACCTCGAGGGGTGGGATCAGACTGTGTTCCTATGCATAGGAACACCTAACCCAGTGTAGACATTGGGATGAGGAAATCGGACTTCCCTGGAGTGGATGAGCCATGCTGAGCTGACCCACCTTGGGACTTTTTGCTCTTTTTGGGAAAGGGAAAGAATGAAGAGAAGGGGGATCAAAGGCTTACCGGGAGGGATTAAGAGGATGGAAGGGAGGGGGAGCATGGAAATACATGAAAAAACATACGTCTTTATAAATAAAAAATATAGAGAGAGAATTTTCCAAAAATCAAGAGAATCTTATTGCTAAAATAAGACAGTTCATGTAAACGTTTTAGTAGTCTCTTGTTTCTGGGAAGACATTTTAAGATAACCAGTTTATCAGAATATATAGACCTTGCCTATTTTTAAGATAACCAGTTTATCAGAATGTATAGACCTTGCCTATTCTATCGGTCTACCTATCTATAATCTATCTATCTATCTATCTATCTATCTA
This sequence comes from Phyllotis vaccarum, assembly GCA_033318265.1. Taxonomy (NCBI): domain Eukaryota; kingdom Metazoa; phylum Chordata; class Mammalia; order Rodentia; family Cricetidae; genus Phyllotis; species Phyllotis vaccarum. The sequence goes on along the minus strand of JARWLC010000011.1, from coordinate 14,236,804 downwards.
TCTATCTATCTATCTATCTATCTATCTATCCATTCATCCATTTACATAAATGTAAATATATATATTTGCATGTATTTTCATAAATACAGTTTCTTATGATAACATTTATTCTAAAACCAGAAATAACAAGATAATAATATTTATAAATTAAGAGGTTTAAAACATATACTGTTTAGAGCTGAGTGATGGCTCAGCTAGTAAAAAAACAAAAAACAAAAAACAAAAAACCTCAGGAGCCTAAATTCAGTGTCTGGATATAAGAATCGGTTTCTAGAGGTTTTCCATTGACTTTTACACATGTTCTGATGTGGGAATGTCTTTCTGTATGCTGTGACTATCAATCTTTAAATAAAGGAGCTGTTTTGGCCCGTGGCAGACACCATAGAGGTAGGCAGAGGAATCAGAGCATAGGTACAAGAAAGAGGGCAGAGTCACAGATCAGATAGACCCAGCCACCAAAGAAGAAACATGTAAGGAGCACAGGTGAGCCACTGGCTATGTGGCCGGACAGATTAATGGAAATGGGTTAAGATGAAATAGCAAGCTAGCAATGTGCCTGAGCCATAGCCAAACAGCATGAACTTAATATAAGCATCTGAATCATTTTGGGGGGGACATAAGCAGCCGTGGGAAGCTAAGCAGTCTAGGATTGCAGGTCTGTGGGTCTGGACCTCTGGCCACCCGGAGTCAAGAAATCTTGTTGTAATAATGTTCCTACCCAAAAGATTGCATGCACCTCCCTACATAAATAAAAATAATTCATTTAATTATATAAACATATACCATAATAAAGATTATGTGAGTATGGTCTTTTTAAAATATCTTCCTGTGTGTATTCCTTTGAAATGAGAGAGTAGGGTGACTGCTTGATGTCAAATAGCATTAAACTACTACAGACCTTTTCATTCATTCCTCGGAATGCATTCTAAGGAGCATAATGGAATCTCATGCCACTCCATCCATGCTGCCCATGTTGCAAATCATTTTTCCATCCATTGCACTCATTCTATACACACTGCCCTCCCAGACACTATTTTAGTAGACATGTAGGTTCTATGAGTTAATGACACATTATTAAACAGTTTATGTTCAAAGAACATGCAAAAGGCTGTGATATTTATTTCTGTAATATTTCATCTAATATTTTGGCCCTGCTTGCTCATAAATAACTAAAAATCTGCACTACAAAGAAATCAACATAAAATATGACTGGTGTGTGACAGTATTTAATCTGATATCTTAACAGTTTCAAATGTCCACAATTAAAAGATAACTAGAAATAATTAAGCTTTAAATAGAATATAAATACAGAAACTTCAATGATTTTTACTGTAATACTAAGTATTGTCACCTCATTTAAATTAACCATTTAAAGTTATTGCAATTTTTAGACATATAATAGTCAACATATCAATAGGGTAGTAAATAATGTTTCATTATTAATATATAAATATATATTAATATATTATTAATATATAATTGTTTATTATAATGTACAATATATAATATAATATATAATATATTAATATATAAATGTCACTTAACTGTAAGTGAATGTATACTAACAATTAAATAAAGAGCTTAGCAAAACATAATTTCTATACTTCTAGCTATTGATTTGCCTTACTTTTCTAAGAAGGAATAATAATGAAATCATAATTTTCATAAACAAATCTTTCCTTATATTTACTTCAGAAATTAAATCTGTGAGTATAGGAATTTTATAATAAAACCATCTTGAATATTGTTATGCTTTATTTCAAACACATCTGTCCTGTACAACCAATTTTATTTATATTTGAGGTCATTTGTTTAATTACTAGAAAAGCAACCTTAGGGAGTAATTATTGATACTAATTACTAATGAGTAACACTTAAATTCTGGCGTAAATGGGAACTTGAAGCTTAGATAGATCTTATTAAACATCCTCAAAATATGCTTTAAAGAACTCGGTTTAAATCACCCCCTATTTTTGCTAATTTTTTCTTTATCCATTCTTTTAAAATAATTTTTAATATATTAGCAAGTGTCTAATCTTAATGAAAAAATAATTTCAAGAATATACTCAAGTCTCATAAAACAAACACAAAGCATTACAACCAAAGAGATAAAAATAGAGTTTTGCCATAAATTTTATCTAAATATATGACAAGAATTAACCCAATAGCAATTTAGAGGCTTTTGGTTATAGGCTTGATCTGCACTTGGTAATATGCTAAAGTTGATAAAGCTGTATCTGGCATGTTAGTAGTTCAAAATCATGTTAAGTTCTGTTATGTTCAAACCAAATCCACATCTGAATAATATCAAGCAATTTTTTGAAAATTTAAAATAACATTAAAATTATTGTGGGTGTGTAATTTTCAAAATATTTTTAATTATATATTCTCCACAAGTTGGATTTTGATGAGATTTGGTGCTGTATTACTATTCTTTTGCAATGAAGAAACATCATGACCAAGAAAATGTTTAAAAAGAAAGCACTTAATTGGGGGCATTTCTAGCAGTTTTAGATGGCTAGTCCATGATCATCAAGGTAGGAAACAGGCAGGCATGGCACTGGAGCCCTAAATGAGAGCTTTACATCCTGATCCACAAGCAGAGACAGAGAGCACCTGGGACTGGTGAGAGATTTTGAAACTCAAAGATCATACCCAGTGACAAAATTGCCTCCAGCAAAGCATAAGCCTGTTCCAATAATGTCTCATTTCCTGAATTCCCAAATGGTTCAACTAACTGAGGACCAAACATTCAAATATAAAAGCCTATAGAGGGGCGTTCTCATTCAAACCACCACAGGTTTTTGGTTTTTCAATAGTCAAAATTCAAGCATCTTAGATTGGATAAGTTCAGTGACATCCTTGATTTAATTTTACGTTTATATTCTACGTTCCTGAGTTGTGACAATATGAGTGGGAACAATACAGGGCTCTGTCTAAAAGATCCCTTTAAAGACTGGGGGAAATACCTCAGTAGTTAAGAGTTCTTCCTGTTTTTCCTGGGAATCTAAGTTTGGTTATCAGCACTCATTTCATGGAGCTTACAACTAATTACCTATAGCCACCTGTAACCCCAGATCCAGGTGTCTGCCACTCTTTTATGTCCTCCGTGGGCACTGCACTCATGTAACCTACCCCTACACACACACATACACACACACGCACACGCACACGCACATGCACACACACACAAATTTTAAAAATCAAATAAATTTTGAAAAGTTAAAAAATCCTTTCATTTATGGAAAGCAAAGCTCAGTAATATAAACTTGATTGTTCTCTGATCTTTTTCTTATTGATTTAGAATATTTTTCACATAATCTGATAGAATTAGGACAAATATAATGAATGAAGAATCTTTAGTTCTCTGATAATAAACAAGAGATATGAGAGAGAAAGAGTAAAAAATATCAAATACTATCAGATCACCTAGGCAAAAATAATTATCTTAGAAAATTAAATAGGAATCCCTCACTTGTTTTATCTCTATTTCAGTGTATCCTGTGAATGAGCACTATGAGCAAGTTTATCATATTGTTGGAATTTGACAGTGAACAGAATAATGAGCATATCTAAACAGTCATTTTTATCAAATGTAATAGCAACAACAACAGCAAACACAGATATCACTTACTCATCTTTTATTATATTTCAATAGCACTGTTTTAAGGGTTTCATACATACAAACACAATTGATTCTCAAAATAATTCAAGGGGATGCTAATCACTATCACATTTATTGAAAAAGCACAATCATGAAGCTTCAATTACTTACTGAAGACATATGGCTAATGATAGAATAAAAAATTTAGGACAGACTCCCAAAGGATGTGGGGATAGCTCTTTACTATCTCTAATCTCCTTACATCTAACTACTAATAGTTTACTTCACAAAAAAAAATGAGTAAAGAAGCAAAGCTAGGAGCTAGAATAAAGAGCAGAAAGTTTCCATCAACTCAAGTATGAGCATCCTCACTGGAAGCAAATAACAACATTATAAATATGAGGAACAGATTATGCTTGACATCATGAGTGGAGAAATTGAGTCTATCTCCTTGAAAATATAGGAAACTGACAAAATTCCAGAAAGTAGAGCCTGAGCCTCAAAAGTTTGAACCTATGTAGTAGAAAACAAAACAAAACAAACAAAAAAAAAGATTCCAAGAAATGGTGAGTAGCATGTAAGTTATGTTATTAAAAATAACATCACTCTTTATTCTCTTATTAAGCATGGATGTATATCAAAGAAACTTTGGAGTTGGAAGACAAGATTCAAGTCATACAAACTAGATATCATTTCTCTAGGTTTCACTGATAAAAGTGCTGTTCACTATGATGATATCTTAAGTACAATACATATACAGGATGGTAGGTAGGCAAGCAGCCTACATATGTACTAATGCAACTTTGTAGTGTACTAATGCAGTCACACCCATTCTCTCTCAATAGGAATTGAAAATAATATCTGCAGAAAATTTATTTGATTTAGGCCTATTATATTATCATAAATTCAAGGCAAAGGTATGAGTTAAAATCAAGAATTATCAAACATGCCAAGAATCAAAACCATCTCAAGTAAGCTTCATCCATTGAAAATAAACAATAGACTTAAATTTCCTTCCCTATAAAGCTTTAGATCGTTAATTTTCAATTACCAAAAGCAAATAATGAGCAATTTCTAAAATTCTTATTGATTTATGCTTGTTATAGTAAACTAAATGCCTATTTCAACAAAACCTAGGATCTTTACTTTGGAAGCATTCAGTATCTACCCTGTACTTTAGCATGGCAATTTTTTTTTCATAAGCCCTCTTACATAGAAGTGTTAGAACTCTTATCTTCTCCTTTCTGCTTTTCATTCTTGGCTATAGAGCCCTCAAATAACATCAAGTACCTTGTTAATTCTCCAGTAAATGCTTGGCAGCTTTCCATGCTGCATAGAGGACAATTTTCATAGGTTCCTGAGGTCCACTATTTTGCCATTATTTATCTAAACCCACCATTCTTATCTTTTTTTCTTTAGCTCTATTCTCATAATATAACAACCTCCCTCCCTATTTCCCCATGAAGTCCTTATTCCTTATGTCTGGAGTAATACTCACGTAAAAAATAACATCTAAACTTTTCTCAATCATACTTCATTAGGACTTCTCTAGCATATAATATTGTTGGCTAAACTTTCCCTGTCTGCTACCTGGAGATAGAGAGGTTCACAATAGCCTTAAACATCACATCTATTTCTACACTAAAATTTGCTCACTCTAATTTATGAGTATTTAGTAGAATATATATTGTCCATCTATAATACTTGTTGATAAGCATGGACACAATCTAAGTCCTTTTAGGGCACAGTTTGACTGTCTTATGACAAGATTCTTCTAAACTAACTAGAAAAGTGCCTGGAATGTAGGGTTCAATTAATTTGTAGATATTCGTAAATTAAGGAAATAAGTGAGAAAACATATTCATTAAAAATTGGTTTCATAAGTAAGTTGTAAAAGATAATGTATATGACAATTATAATATTTGGAAGATTTTATTAAAACATGAGCAAAAAGTGATGAATAATATGTAAGAAAAATATACCTCCATTTATTAACACAAAATAGATTCCAAGCAAATAGCAAATGGGAATATGCAAAATGAGATTCAAAAGGAATTCTATTTCACACTTACTGAACTAGGTAATATTTAAGAAACATTGTAATGTGAAATATCAGTGGAAATTAGTGAAATGGAGGACTTGCTCATTCTTCATAAAAATAAAAATCAGTAAAAGAGCTTCAGAAAACAATTTGACATCATATTTCAATGTTAAAGATGCATATAATGTAGATAATCTATTATACATATAAATGTAGGTATTCATAATTAAAAGTCCACAAATATGCTAAAATACATATTTCTACAAATATACACAGCAAAGAACATAGTTAAAAATCACACATAATATAGGTAATTGGGTTATATTTAAATTTTTATGTGTATGAATGTTTTGCCTGTGTGTATGTTTGTGAACCAAGTGCATGACTGGTGCCCAGAGAAGTCATAAGAGAAGAGGATCATATCTGCTGAAACAGGAATTACAGAGTGTTCGCCACCATGATGCTACTGGTAACCAAACCTAGACCTCTATAAAAGCAACAAGTGCTCTTAAGTACTGAGTCATCTGTTCAGTCACTAGATAGTTATTAAGAAATACTGTTATCAGGACAACCAAAGCTCAGACGATCATACACAGATAAGAATATGTTTCATATGCTTCAAAATAAAACTGTGACTCAACAGTACATTTTTAATAAAACCGAGTCAAAGAAAACTGATGCTGGCATTCTAATTGGTCTTATAATAAAAAACCCAAAGTCAGATATCAGTATAATGCCAGAAGATAAGAGAAGCAGAAGAGCTAGTCAATAGAGAATTTTTTTACCACTCCTGAATCCCCAAACAAAAAGGAGTAGATCCTGACTCCACTAATCCTAAGTGAATCCTAATGAATGCTCCGACTCCTTAGCCAAAAGGGAAGGGAATCACAGAACTCCTGCCTCCTCCCACTTTATATCCCTTTCTCTTTCTAATCATATCATTATTCTCTCAGCCTTCCTAGTGCTGGCATTAAAAGTGTGTGAAGCCATAGCCTGACCTCAGTGGCTATTTCTATGGCTAGCTCTGCCCTCTAATCATCAGGTCAGCTTTATTTCTTAGATGATACACAAAATATTATCACAGACGACTATAAAAAGTTAAGAGTTAACCCAAAACTCATAGCATTGTTGGCTGTGGTAGGACGGAGCAATGGGTTAAGCTAAACGTGGGGAAAGGTAACCACATATATGATGTTTAATCTACTTGGACATTAAAGTCTCAGTTTTTATTTGGTCAGCATGACTTCCAACTTAACATTATGACAGAAACACTATTGTAAATATTAATATTACATACTATACTTTGAAGACATTCTATGTTGAATTACTCTTCTTGCCTTTTGACTAATCCCTCAATTGTCTTTTAGTCTTCTAACTAGCTATCATCATTTTTGTGGATTACTGAAACAGACTCACAATTTCACTTTTACTTCAGTTTGCATGTTTCACAAAAGCTTTTATCTTGTCCGCCAAACTGGAACTTTACATTTGGTTTGTATTTTGCTGTTCTCCCCAATGCAGTTTATATTTTAGCTGCACAGTATTAAGAGTGCTTGTGTCCAAGTACCCCCATATGGACATGCCCTTGAGAAATCTCAAAATAGGAAGACTAGAAGAATGCTCAAAGACACTGTCTGCAGAATTAAACAGCCTCAGGTCAGCATCTTTTGCTCTAACCTGGAAGTCTTTATGATTCCCTTTTTCATGCTTGTCTTCTCTCCTCCTCCTCCTCCTCCTCCTCCTCCTCCTCCTCCTCCTCCTCCTCCTCCTCTTCCTCCTCCTCCTCCTCCTCTTCCTCCTTCTTGAGGCTGAGTCCCAGAGAGCCTAGACTGACCTTAAATGCTTTTTGCATTGGAGGTTTTGAGAAACCCAAAGTCTCATACATGCTAGACAAGTACTCTAACAAATGAGCTGTGTCCTCACCTCTTAAATATTATTAATAGTAATACTCATCAAAAGTCTTAATAAGTTAATATTTTTAGAGTTTTTATTTATTTTCTGAAGTTAAAATATAATTACATTATTTCCTCTTTTTTTCTCCTCCCTTGATCATTTTCAAGTATCCCTTCTTGCTCATTTTCAAATCCAACGCCTCTTTTTCATTAAATGCTTCTTCTCCAAGGAAATCTGTTTATCCTTTTATCAGCATTCTTTAATTGCTTTTTTAGCCCTCTCTCTATAGTTAGGGTCCATGAGAGTTGTCCTTTCACTATTAGCAAGTTTATTATTGCTTTCTGTCCAGATATTATTTACACAGTCATGTTGCTGAGACTTCATGGATGTGCCTTCTCTAATATTTATAAGAATTACAATCTCATAGCATAATTCTTATCCCTCATCTAACATTTTAAAAGTAATCAAAATGTATGTTTTATTATTTCTGAACTATATGTAGGTATTTATTATATGAAAACCACTGGAAGACTGTCTATTGTATCTAGTTTCAGATCCTTACTCAAGTTTTATGATTACTGTTATGTTTTTCAGAAATATTGTAAGTCAGTTGTGAAATACCGACATTATTAAAAATAAAATTATATGAATTTATAATTAAATAAATTTCAGTATAAAGCAAGGTGATATAATCTCAAAGGTTACTTTTCCTAATATGACTGTTCTGTATCCTTCTGAAAGCATTTACTACTTCAATATGATGGACATACAGACTACAGTGCATCCTCCCTCTGCTTGACATTTACTACAGCACCTTAAAATCCTTAGTCATAGGTAAATTGTACTACTCAGGACTCAAATAGTTATCATTTGGTTATGTAGATTCAACAAAGCAATGAAAGTGTTCATAAATGTATATTATTGAAATTAAACATATGCCATGTATTTAGCTATTGTGACAAAATAAGTGTTGATGGAATCAATATCTGGAGTTTAGCAAAATATTCTCCCACTCATAAAGAACTGAAATATATTTTTGATGTACAGCAGAATTTTTGTACTATTCCTGTGTTTTTATGAATAGTTGATTCTTTCTTTTTCTTTCTCTCTTTTTTGGGGGAGGGTGAATATGGAGGTGAAAGGAAGGTTCTTCTGTTTTGTTTTATTTTTTGAGACAAATTCTTGCTAGGTACTTTTGTCTGGCCTGAAACTCACTATATATAAAAGGCTGGCCTTTAACTCACATAGACAATCTACTTTTGCCTTCTTGGTGCTGAGATTAAAGGCACAGGCTACTTCTCTTGGAGAGTTATTAAGGGTGGTGTACACATGTGTGCATGAAAAATGACCAGTTATGTACTTGTGCAGGCCAGAGGTTGATGTTAGGTGACTTTCTCTATTGCTCTTCATCTTCTTTCTAAAACAGGATTCATGCCTAAAGATACGTGCATTTACACATGAGAGTTTGATTTCAAAGAGTTGGTTAATTGGAAGCAACTGAAAATTAATTCTTTGATGGGAAGAGATGGTTACATCAGCTTCAGGGATGTAGACTAAGATGATCCAGTCTCAAGAATCTGTAATATTGCCAGTGCCCCTTAATCAGCAGGAAGTAGTATTAGAAAACAATACCCAAATTCCCAAAATATTGTTTACAAATGTTTGTTTTCACTGTAAATGGTTAATAGTCACAGCTAATCTCTTTCTAAGAAGAAAAGGGGATATGGTAGATGTGTGATTTTAAAAAATCAGATTATTGAATTTACTTTAATCCAAAAATCTCAAGATATTTTACATTGGTATGGGCCTTGGTTTATTGATACAAATTTAAGGTCAATTTTGTTATGCTTTATGTATTTTCCTACTCTGGTTTAAGGTATGATGTTCATGTAACTGATTTAAAATTGTAATGTATAATTAAGAAACGCATGTTAGATTTTTAGGTATACAAAGATATTATTCAATTAGATGGGCAATCTTTAAACATATCTAAGACCTACAGAATATGGAATTTAAAATATTTTTTAAGAACTTACACTTTTCTGGACAGTGAGACAGATATGCAGCTGGGAGCAACAATCTACTTCAAGAGAAAAATGGGCATTGAGGAAATTCTATGTGGAATTTACTTTGTGGCAACAGTTTGCCACTGGACAAGAAACTGTTCTGGTACTGACTGCTTGAAAGTGACCTCTGAACTTTGGCAGGAGAAGCCGAGGTGGTCCTTCAGGTTCCTGCTTTGCAGACAGAACTGCCAGACATTCTTCAGAACACAAGGAGAAGTAACTGATGAACTATGCCAGAATGATCAGAGCATTCTTTCATATTTCGTGATTCACTGAAAAGTATACTAGAGACTTTGGGCCTATAGGCTGAAGATGGATGCCCCAACTTTATAAAGGAACTTCAGGTGACTGTTCAAGCAAGCAGATAGGTGTCATCTCTGTAATTTCTAGATCTTGGAAGTTGCTTACACATCCTGTTTACTTGGGTAAATATTATATCCTTCTCTGGTCTTTGATGTAGTTGAAGATTATATAGTTATAGGTATAGTTTTTCTTAGTTATTTTAAAGGGTATATTGGATATGAAACTTTAGATTTACAAGGATAAGGTAGATGATAGAATATTTTAATTTTGCTAAATACAAATAGACTAGATATTGTAATCATTATTCATGCTTAATAGCTATTTTGTTATATGTAATTTTGTTAAGGTAAAATTGAAGCCTTCCTTTTTGATTAGATAGTAATGGGGAGGTGATGTGAGAATGTCTTTCTATATGCTGTGAATATCAATCTTTAAATAAAAGAGCTGTTTCAGCCCTTGGTAAGCACTGTAGAAGAAGTAGGTGGGAAATAGGTAGAAAAAGAAAGGCAGAGTCAGAGACAGATAGAGCCAGACATCCAAAGAAGAAACATGTAAGGAACACAGGTGATCTGTGGGCCACATGGCAGACAGATCAATGAGAATGGGTTGAGTTAATGAGCGAGCTAGCAATGGGCCAAACAGGATGAACTTAATATAAGTGTCTGAGTCATTTTAGGGACCTAAGCAGCAGCAGGAGACTAGGCACTCTGGGAGTACAGATCTGTGGGTCTGGACCTATGGCCAGATGGGGTCAGAAATCTTATTGTAACAGTCCATGTGTCCAGGCATCTCTAATCTCGGTGCTGTCCAGAGGATGGAGATAAGACGGTCACTGGGGCTTACAGTATACTAGCCTAGTTCTGGTTTCACAGGAGGAGAACAGAGTAATACAGCAAGGCACTGGAGCTCTCCTCCATATGTGTACACTGGCATGCAATTGCACACACACTGCATAACACGCACACACACACACACACACACACACACACACACACACACGCACTCACACATATACATGCACACACACAAGCACAAAAGCATACCAGACTAATACTCAAGAACCTTTGATGAAAATTACAGCACATGACAGCAAAAGTAGTATTTCTGTGCTTGAACTAGTAGTTGACTATGGATGTAGGTGGCCTTAAGCTAATCGATTTTACATTAATGCGGTGCTCACTTATTTATTTGGATTATTCAGCAAGGAATAGGGATGTAAGAGAAGCTGATAGAATCTTGACAATATTTGACAACACAATTTTTGTAGAACTAAGTCCTCAACACTGTGCTTTTCAATTTTGAACAATCTCTGCCTGATAACCTGGTGCAAAAAAAGACAAGCATATGTGGTACACAGATCTGCTCATTTTGAATGCTTCTGTGGTCTGAGTCTGAGCAGTGACAGTGAAGTTAGATAGAGACTGGATGCTTTACAAATGGGAAGCTTTACTTTGTGTGTCTGTGACAATAGCTGGTGAATAACGCCCTTCTGATTTTACTCCTAGGGGAAGGTTCCCTGTGTGAAACTATTAATATTCTTTTGTCCTTGGTCTATAGTAATTTACTAGTTGAACCAGGAATTCTTAATCTTTATGTATACCAAAGAGAACTTTCTGACACATCCACATAGCAGTGGAAAGAAAGGCCTGGGCTTTTAAGTTTCTTCATAGTATGATTTCTTAAAGGGTGTATAGAACTTCTTTAGTATTCTTAGGGTTCAATTATTTCCAGAGAGGATTTGCCATTTACAAACATAAAGCTTATTAATTAGAATTAGATAACATGACCATTAAAATGTCAATAAATGGTACAAAGTAACACCAATTAATAGTTAATAAGATTAAATTAGACAAAGTTTATTTTCATTATGACTTGGAAATGAGTAAAAGTACAATGAGACATGCTTGTAAACAAAATTATGTTTACCAGAAAACTTTCCAGTGTAAAAGTAATTTCCCAAAAGGAAATTTTCTTTAAATAAAAAAGTAGATTAAAAGAAACATGTTTAGATTATTATCACATTTAAAGCTTACATACATAAAATCATTTACTTTCTAAACATAAATATTTTTTTAGCTCTAGTAGTATAGAAAATTAGCAAGGCTTAATACGGTTGTGTCTGATGACAGATGTACAATTTGTATTGCGATGAGTATCTTGCTGCTGTAAAAACTTCACATTGGCAGTCCTTGCAATGTGCCAGGAATTCAGACACAAGAGACTAGAAAAATACCCAAAGCATGACCTTAAAATATATTTATATTTCAAAAATATTAAAGTATCAGTAAAGAAAATTTCCTAAATAATTGTGGTGACTTTTGAGTTAAATGTTGTTGCTGTATTGCTTCGTTGTTAGCAGATGCAGATAAGCAATACCCGATACTGCTAGAACACAGGGAATGATTTTTATTGTGTTGATGAACAAAACAAAGTCCTCTGTGGTGCAAAAATTAGCCATCAATGATGACATTCCCTAACTTATTCTAAAGAAGTGAAAACAGAAGGCTATTTTGTAGCCTTGAAGTATTAGGGTCATAAACTGATAAAATTATCCAGAAAAGCCTTAGAGACATCAGAATATTTCCTATTTAAGCAGCAATATGTGGAGGAATAAATTTCCATTTTTAGTAGCTCAGTTTTTTTCTCTATAACCCCTAAAGGGCAATGCTGTTCAATACATCTTTGTAAGAACAAATTTGTGACTTTAGTGTATTTATTTAACCAGCTAATGCTTATTGCTATGTCTGGCTCTTAAACAGACTGAGATCCTATTAGATATCATGATGCTTTTTGTTATTCTTGCTTACAGGGAACTTTGATAAAGACTTAGAAAATAATGTTAATAAACAGGGTGTTGTTTTCTTCTCTCAAGCATTCACAAATTGATAAATATAATCAATTATGTTGTTTTAAATAAAATGCAGAGTTGAAAGAAGCATTTCATGATTCTACTAAGTACCAACAGTATTACATAGAACATTATTTGTGAGGAAAAATGCTTGCTTATGCATTTTCTGAGACATGCATTTGATGACTATCACATTTTCTTACAAGTTCTATTATAGAATTTTGTCAAACTAACATTTTTCTTAAGTTTAAGGTAAATAAGAGCTTCTTAATGTCATGTGTCAACACTATCATCTCAAAGAATAAATTCTTATCATTAAATCATTCATTGAATTCTGGGATAATAAAATAGAGATAATTTATTTATCAGTGTACATATTTATGCATGTGTTTATGGATGTATTCACACTTAAATGCATCCATATGTGCTGGGTGGAAGGGAGCTCAGTGAGTCCTTACATGAAATTGTGCAAAGACAAAGGGAAAATAAATATTATATTGATTAAAATATATCTATTATTACAGGTGGGGAGATAGCTTAGTCATCAAAATTTATGTCATGCAAGCACAAGATCATGAGTTTGAATCCCCAATATCCATGTAAAAATTAGACATACAGTTTCTACATATTCAGCACAGAGGCACAGAATCAAAGAAATCCATGAAGCACATTAGGCAGCCAGCACGGAAAACTCAATAAGCCCCAGGTTTACTGAGAGACTGTCTCAAAAGTGGTGCCATTTACTGAGGCATGATACTCATGCACATATAGGCAGCACTAATATGACTTGAGGTTATTAATAAAGAAAAACTAGAGAACATGAAATTGAGATGGAGATTTCATTGTAGAAGTTGAATATTTCAAAAAATTAAATAGGATTTAAAAATACATTTGAAAGACAATCAGGAAGGACATAGTTCAAAACACTAAGAGCTCTAGAAACACTGTGGACAAAGAAATAGACAACATGTAAGAGCCAGAGGGTCAGGGAATTTGCTGTGAGATTTTGTCTCCTAGAAATGTCAGAAGCTACACTCAACACGTTTCACTAACATGCCTGGCTAAACATGAGCTGAGTAAAGAACACACCAAGAGACACGCCAAAGTGAATGGGAGAAAGCTCATGAGGCCTCACCCTACACAGAGAACTACAGACAGCTAAAGAATGTGGAAAATAGGAGAAATCATCTTTTCTGGATGAGAACACACAAACTAGCCATTCAATATCAAATGGTCAGCCCTAAAAATATGCATGTGAGTGATGTTATACAGATTGAGCAGGCTTTATTTAGAAATATGTAATATACACATGAATATATACATGCAATAATAATGAAAAGAAAGGAATGAATATAAAAGAGTAATTAGTGTATATGGGAGGGTTTGGAGGTATAAATGGGAAGGAAAAAATATATTGTCTTATAATTTCAAAAATACAAGCAAAATGTGAAGCAATCAAGGAAGATATCCAGCATCCATCTCTGGGCTCCACATACTCATAAACACAAAAAAGTATACATACGGACAAATTTATATGCATACAACTTTTTTATTTCCTTAATGTATGAAATCAAATACAACATGTATATAATTATATATTTAATGTTTGGTTTTACAAAGCTTATTGATTCTTACAGCTACACTGCATTAATACTGACATATATGGAAACATAAGGGTCCTTTACTTTGAGATCTTTCTGCCTTCCTACTAGTGACAGTGGGACAATGATTGCATTTCAGTATGAAGGGCATTTACCTCCAGGTGGGACACTAGAAGTTAAAAGATTTCTCTAGTCCATGTCCTAATACAAACTCCATCAGGGTCACATCCTCTGAGACATTGTGGTGTCTAAATAATCAAACTTGGTACCAATGCTTAAGTATGCCCTGTGCTGTATCTGTACTGTAAAGATGCAAAAGTATCTATAATTTTGGAAACTTTAGCCATCATTAATATGTACAAATTTTATAAAATTAAGTATGAAAATGTATTGAAAAAATATAGTAGCACAAATACCTATACATCAAACTATCTGAGACAGTTCCTGAAATTAATCCTTTGATAACCATAAGGCCTTCACTCAAATGTCCATGAAACAATTTACAACTTTCTAACAACCTATTCGTATCAAATTTCAGTTATAAAATACTAAACAGAATTAAATTTAAAAAAAGAATAAATAATCCAGAAAATTTAACAAAATAAAAAAGGTTAAGCCACATTTAATAAAATAAATTAACACAAGAAAAATAAGTATAATTACAAAGCATGTATGATACATATATGTATATGTGAATGTGTATATATACATATGTAATGTATGTATACATGTACATGTAAATATATAAAACATTTTGCATATATTGTCTAACAAAAAATGCCAAGATTTTGTGAATCATTCCTCTGAAGTGCCTATGCTAGTATAAGCCTTTGGTAACAGAGATGTTTTTATAGAACAGAGAATCAGCAACTAGGAAGTTGGCAATCCTGAAGACAATGCATAAAACAAAGTATTATGTTTATCATTGTTTTTGATTACTTTAAATATATTTATTTGAAGTATAGCATTACTAATAGGTGCTATTGTATAAAAGAAAGTACATGATACATTTTGATATATCAAAATGGATATAATCAGAAATGTTAGCAAGTATTCAGTTTGGATAACAATGAGAAAAACTATTTTTAAAATAAAATTTTAGGGCACTGAAGATATAACTTGGTGAATAAGAATGCTTCCTGCTCTTGTTCAAGACCCAAGTTCTGTTCCAAGTACCCATGTCAGGTAATTAATAACTGCCTGTAATTCCATCTTTAGAAGACTCAACTCCTCACACATATATGGTAAACAACACTCACGTGCACATGCCTACATATAGACACACATAGGTATACATACACACACACACTTAAAAATAGAAATAAATCATTTTTAAATATTGGAAAAAAGTGAAAACTTTCTGAAGATGTCAAGAGTAAAGACAAAAAATATAAAATAAGGGAAATAATGAAGACGGGTAACTTCATTTTTCAAATGCTTAATGATACATAACAAGAATGACAAAAGAGGAAATTCAAACAAAAATGTAAAACAAAGACCAATATATTTATTGAAATTATACAGTGTGTTTATATTCTAAATGAGATTATAGTGTGATGTGTATATATGCTGAATGAGATGATACTACAATATAAATAGATGAGTTTAATGAAACTATCCCTTCTCCAGAAAAGTATTTGATCAATAGCCTAAAAATTGGGAGTTCATTTATTTAAAAATAGTCTAAAAGGGGAGTAAGGGTTATGACATTAACGTGGAGACTGAACCATGACCCCATCTGACTTTGCATTGTGGGAGAATTATTCCGGAAGACCTATATGTCAAATATTAGATGTTTATGGTAGTGGTGTTCATCTAATCCTTCGCTCATACTGCAGTGAAGCTGATGGTCTGTACCAGGTGTTTGAGACAAGTGTCCTAAATATACACTTCCCACTCTGAAGTTTCACTTCGTAGGTTCGTTCTGGACAGAAGAACTAACAAGAACGCATTTTACTGAAGAGAGCGCTCACGAAATTCCATGCTTCCTTGTAGAGCTGATGAGAGTTAGAGGATTGTCAAAGGAGAGGGAGCCATTTTCTTCACCATTGTACCCACAGATAAGTTGCCCAAATTCCAGTAAATAGGCTTTATCCTTCCTTGTGCAAGCAGGTATATTCAAGTTAGTGAGTCACAGAAGGACGTAACAGTGAAAGAAGTATTGGAAAGAAAGGTTCCAGCATGCATAGTGTAATAGCAAAGAATAATCAAAGGAGGAAAATCCAGTAAAATTATTTTGTATACATATAAAATTATTAAGAAAACAAGTTGTGAACAAGTATTGAATTGTCATTCAAATTATTCTTCATGTTTCTTATTTTTCTTATAGAAAAATCTTGGATATTTAATGTAAGGCTGACTGGCTGGGAAAATATGCTCTAGGCTTTTGTCTTGAAATGGTATTATTGCACAATCTAATTTGAAAAGAATTTTCCAAGATAAACTATTCTTTAGTGATAGTGGTATTTTTTTCAGCCTTTCTCCACATCTTACCTGACAACTGCTGAGAACTTGGAAGTTAATCTTAATGAGATTCCCTTGTATGTAATAAGCTACTTTTTGTCCTCCCCCCCCCCCCCCGTGATGCATTCAAGGTTTTGTCATGGAATACTATGTTTTGATTTTGTTTTATTTTAAACTCATCTGAAGCATCATTTTAAACATCCTTTTCCTTTTTAAGTATGCTTCGCTATCATGTATCTGAACATGATTTATCAGATCTACTTTTAGGATTTCATCTCTCATGATAAATGGTAGGCAGTTTCTCTTTGATACTTTTCTCCACTTTTTTCTTTCTTAGCTGTCTTATATTCTCTGGATAGAAATAGGGCCTTTAAAATAATATTCCTGCTCTGGAGAAATGGCTTGGAGACTAAGGGAACCCATTGCTCTTGCAAAGGACCCACTTCTATGGTGTCTTATAACTACCTGTACACAGTTTCAAGGGACCCAATGCCCTCCTCATGCCTTCAAGAGAAGCTCCAAATACATGATCTCTCTCTCTCTCACTCTCTCTCTCCTCGCTCTCTCCTCTCTCTCTCTCTCTCTCTCTCTCTCACACACACACACACACACACACACACACACACACCACATGCAGACCAAAGAACATTTACATTTTATAAACTATTTTGTTGCTTTCAATGTAGCTAATGTTTTAATCATCTGACTTTTTTTTTTTTAACCAAAAGGAATAATGTTCCTTGTTGTGGGATTCAGGTGTCAGCTGATAAGGTCAAAAGACACTTATACAGGGCATCGGGCCCCTGAAGGGGCCGGGGAAAGCCCATTGAAAAGGGGCTTCTGGAACACGAGACTCTCTCTTCCTGGTTCCTGGATGTTGAGGAGAGGATCGAATTCCATCATCCGTCCATCACTCGACCACCGTTCCAGACTCCATCCCCTGTTCAGGTGCTACTGTAATCTGTTACCTATACCGTGAGTGTTGATTTATATTTTAATAAATATCTATCTGGTACTGGTGCCTTCTAAGTAAACTCCGCCTACAGATCCTCTTTCTGTATTATGTTGCATCTATAAATCTATATTTCCTTGACTGCAATTCACAACCAGAACAATCTGCACTTATGTCAGCTATTTGTGAACTCAACCCCTCCTAATTACTGAAGAACTTTTAAAGATTTTTTTTAAATTTTTAATTTATGATGTAGACTTATGTGTGTTACCACTTCTATGTGTTTTGCACACAGAAAAAGGGTGTATTAATGCCATGAAACTCAATAATGGGCTTTAAAAGAGTCTGAGTTGCCTGGTACAGGTTCTGAGAACCAAATCTAAGTCATCTTTAAGAGGGCCCAGTGCTCTTAACTACGAAGAATTCTCTCTGTCCCAAACAACTATACTTTTGATGATATTTTAAAAACACACTTTGAATGAGCACAATGTTAACAATGCTTTTGTTACTCTAAATTATCAGGAAAACATTTTCTAATTCTACAGGTTTCCCTCTTTTAGCTATACTAATAGTAAATCAAATCAGCAAAAGGAAAACATCCCTTCTATGAGTCAGCTTCAATAACAGAAGGACTTACATGAAAATGAGACTCATTTTACGACTTCCATTGTACCATAAATTTGTGTCTTAGTTAATCTAGAGTTTTTATTTTAATGAGCAACAAAGAGATCACAACAGTCAAGGTCAATTAGCTCATATTTAAATTAAATGGTTTTTCTTGTTTTTAATTTTTTTTTTCAGAGTGAAAGTCATTTCTGATAATGTGGAAGAGACACTCTAGGGAAAGTTAAAAAATGTTGAGTTCATAAACTGCACAGATCCAATGACTTCAAGGTATTTTGTGATACATTTTCTACTCCTGGGAACACTTTGCCCTGGAAGAGATTGCACCATGAAATTGGTTCAGGGATTATGCATTTGTCTATTTTAAGACTCAGGAGACTGCTGACAAGCATAACACTAGATGAAGGATTTGGTACTCAAGTAGCCACACTCCTTTTTTTCAAAAAAGAAAACTTTTAAAAGGGGAGCTATCAGAGAGTTGGCCACTTTGTTCTTACAAAGACCACTTTAAAAAGCAAAAACAAATAGTTACCAAAAGATCAGTTAATACTTCAGAGCTTTGTAGGCACGGGCACTTCTCCCTATCTGCTGTTTCTGCTTCTTTCTCCTCCTTCCATCCCCCTCTCTCTTCTTCTCTCCTCCTCCTCTTCTTTTATGTACCTCATTAATAATATCATAAATATCAATGGAAGTGTGGCTGCATAAGTTTGCAATCCCACCAGCAGTGAAAGAATGTTCCCTTTATTCCACATCCTCTCCAACATAAGCTGCCATTGGTGGTTTTTATCTTAGCCATTCTGACAGGTGTAAGGTGGTCATTTATATTTTCCTGATAGCTAAAGATGTTTAATAATTCTCTAAGTGTATCTTAGTCATTTAAAAGAGTTTTAATACAAAAGGAGGAGCTGTCCATGCTTTGTAGATGCCCATGGGAGGTCTGTCCTTTTCTAAACAGAAAAGGGGGCAGAGGGGAGGCAGGGAAGAAGTGTGTGAATTTAAACAAAGTTAACCTATACTAAAGGGTGAACTTTCCAAACAGACATACATGTTAGAAAACAAAAACTGTCATATCAGGAATTGGTTTCCTCTTCTTTGAGTTGTTGGTTGGTAGGGACCCATAGCAAACACCTAAGATCACAGGTCATTGCCAATGCTGAAGGTTAGCCTTCAGAATTAATCAGCAAGATCTTATTGCTTAAGGCATTAACTACTTGATTAATTAAAAAAATCGAAAAATCAACGTGGAACTCACATGAAAATTTCACTTTTACTGGATGGCTTTAATAGTGCTAAAGGTTGCCGTATATTCTATTTTGAGCAGGTAATCATCAGTCTTACCTAGATACCAACCCTGCAAGCTAAACTGTACTTCGTCTAATAAGTTAGGACATCTGGTGAAATCACGTTATGAATGTTATGGGATTAACCATTGTCTGATGACATCAAAGGACTCATCCATGAGATGGAATTCATATCTGGCCCTGCTGACAGGGCCAAGAACCAGTGACTAGATAAAGCATGTACTTAGGGGAAAACCTAATTATTCTGTTAAATAAATTTAATATTTAAATAATTTCTAATGTCATTGTTATGCCCATACATCAAAAAATTCTTTCAGTCCTCATCAAAAAAGTTTTTCCTACTAGTAAATGGAAATTAGCCAGGGATCCTAATTGACCAATAAGCAGAGAATAAGAGACACTGTGCAGTACTTATCCTGTACAAAACATGCCTATTACACTTCTACCCTATGGCTCAGAAATCTTCCACAAAGAGTAGGAAGAAAGATTAGCAGAACCAGAAATGGTATTTTTCAGACACAATAGAACATTTGCACATAGAAGTTTACAGCTATTGTGACAGAATACATAAAACTTGTAAAAGCTTAAGTCAAAGAAAATTCTATCTTGATAGGGAGAAGATGGGCACAAAACCCAACAACTATTGAACTCTTAGTATTTGAAAGGTCCTAAGAAAAGTAGAATCAATTCTCTTTAATGGTATGACCCCTGGTAGATCTTTCACATTCCACGTAAGGCTCCATTCCTAAGAGTAGTTGAGAAACACAAATTGTATTCAATAGTATTAAATTTAATAGTCATTTAAAAAAATAACCACAACCCCCCCCCCCAAGGGTGAATAGGCAAGGCAGGGAATGTAAAGAAAGTGGATCTGGTGGGTATTGATAGAAAAAGAGAGTATAATATTATCAAAGTCTATAATAAAATTTATTTCGTGAAATTCCCAAATTCTCAAATAATTAATAAAATAATCTCTAAAGCAAGACAAATCTTTTAACATGAACGGTGAATCTTTAATCAGGGAGTTATTGCTTAATAGTAACTGAAGCATTTCCTTCCATATCTTATTGCACCCTTAAAGATGTCAGGTAATTTCATACCACTCCATTTTCATTACTGACAGTGAGCTTGTGACTAAAATTGTGTAGGCTTTATGGAAGTCTTCTGTGGCACATCTTATGATAAGAAAATCTTTTACTTTTTCTTTACAGTAAACTCTCATGAAAAAAGAGAGACTTGGAATTTGCAGGCAAGAAATTATTCTTGTGGTTTATTCTACAATACAGTCAGTCAGTCAACTTTGGATTGTTTTTAATTTAGGCTCATTTAGGCACTACTCATAATTATATATTCTTAGCCCCGATCAAAAAACAGGTTTCACAGACTGGTTGACTAAAAAGCATAATTTTGAAAGGGTTCAAATAATGAAAGAAGCACCACAAGAAAAATGACTAAGCAGACTTTCAAAGATGAATTTGTTTAATATAAATTAATCTACAAAATGATTTTGTGGCAACCTTGCAGAATAAACTAAACAGAAGTTTATTTTCAGTCATGTAAACTGAGAATAAGAAAACACTAATTACATTCTTTTTTCTTTTCATCAAAAATCCTTCTTGTAATGGAAGGAAGACATTTAAAGAAATTTGAAGTTGAATGTTATGTTTCATATTTTTAAAAAAATTACTATATTTTATTTTAAAATACTTTTTAAAAGGAAAAAACATTAAAAAAAATTCACTGTTCCCCCTCCCTCACCTTCTCACTCCCTCCAACCTCCCCCCATCCACTCCTCAAAGGGGGGTAAGGCTAGCATACCAAGTTGAGGTAGGACCCAGGCCCTCCTTCCGGTATTAAGGCTGATCAAGGCACCCCACCATAGGGAATAGACTCTAAAAAACCAGTTCGTCACTTGAGATAATTCCTAGTCCTATAGCCAGGGATCCCACTAACAGATCAATCTATGCATTGATCACCCTCATTGAGAGGGTCTAGTTCACTCCTATGCAGACTCTTCAGCTGTTAGTCTAGGGTCCATGAACTCCCATTAACTCAAGTCAGCTTTCTTTGTGGCTTTCCCTATCATGACCTTGACTACTCCCTTGCTCCTACAGTCTTTCTTCCTTTTCTTCAACTGGACTTCAGGAGTTTGGCCAAGTACTTGACTGTGGGTGTCTGTATCTGCTTTTAGCAATCATTGGGAATAAATTTTATGATGACAATTAGTGTAGTCACCAGTCAAACTACAGGGAAGGCTAGTTCAGGCACTCTCCCCAGCATTGCTAGGAGTCTTAGCTGGGACTTTCTTGTGAATTCCTGTGGATTTCCCTAGCTCTAGGTTTCTCACAAGACCCATGATAACTCACTCTGTCAACATATCTCTTCCATTTCTTACCCTCTCCATCCCTTCCCCAACTTGGTTATCTCAAACCCTAATTTTTCCATCACCCATCATCTTCTCTCTATACACCTCCCAGTTTACTCAGAAGAGCTTAACCATTTCCCCTTCCCGGAACAATGTATCTGTATCCTTCTTAGGGTCCTCCTTTCTACCCAACTTCTCTGGGGTTGTGGAATGCAGTGCAGTTTATTCAACTTTTGCTTTGCTTCTACTCTTCACTTAGGAGTAATTACATGCCATGTTTCGCTTTCGGGGTCTGGGTTACTTCAGTCAGAAAGATTGCTTTCTAGTTTCACCCATTCCCCTACAAACTTCATGATATAATTGTTGTTTTTAACCATTGAGTAGTATTCCAATGTGTAAATGCATCACATTTTCTTCATCATTTCTTCAGTTCAGGGCTATGTAGGTGGTTTCCAGGTTCTGGCTATTACAAATAATACTGCTCTAAAAACAATTGAGTAAGTGTCCTTGTTGTGTGATTGAGCATCTTTTGGGTGTATGCCCAAAAGTGATATTTGTTGGATCCTGAGTTAGGCTGATTACCAGTTATCAGAGAGACTGTTGTACTGCTTTCTAGAGTGGCTATAGAAGTTTACATTCCCAACAGCAGTGGAGAAATGTTTCCCTTTATCTACATCATCTTAAACCAAGGCTGTCATCAGTGTTTTTGATCTTAGCCATTCTGACAGGTGTAAGTAAGATATCCCAGAGTTGTTTTGATTTGCATTTCTCTGATGGCTAAGAATGTTGTGCACTTACTTAAATGACTTTCAGCCATTTGAGATTCTTCTGTTGAGAATTCTATGTTTAGATCTGTACCACATATTTAATTGGATTATTTGGGGGTTTTATGTTAGTTTCTTGAGTTCTTTATATATTTTGGAGATCAGACCTCTGTTGTAAGTGGGGCTGGTAAAGATATTTTCCCATTCTGTAGGCTGTCAGGAGGTCCCACTTATTAATTGTTGTTCTCATTGTCTGTGCTACTTCTAATAGGTTTAGGAAGTGGTCTCCTGTGCCAATGAATTCAAAGCTACTTCCAACTTTTCCTTCTATCACGTTCAGTAATACTGGATTTATGTTGAGGCCTTTGATCCATTTGGAATTGAGTTTTGTTCAGGGAAATAATATGAATGTATTTGCATTTTTTCTACATATTGCCAATAGTTGTGCCAGCACTATTTGTTAAAGATTCTTTCTTTTTTCTATTGTACAATTTTGGCTTCTTTGTCAAAAATCAGGTGTTCATAGGTGTGTGGATTAATGTCAAAGTCTTTGGTTTGATACCATTGGTCAACCTGTCAGTTTTTATACTAATACCAAGCTGTTTTTATTGCAATAGCTCTATGGTAAAGCTTAACACCTGGGATGGTGATTCCTCCAGAACTTTTTTTTATCATATAGGATTGTTTTGGCTACCCTGGGTATTTTGCTTTTCCTCATGTAATTGAGTATTGTTCTTTGAGGTCTGTGAGGAATTATGTGGATATTTTGATGGGGATTGCATTGAATTATAGATTGCTCTGGTAAGGTAGCCATTTTTACTATCTTTATTCTACCTCTCCAAGAGCATTGGAGATTCTTTTATTTTCTGATATCTTCCATATATTTCTTCAAAGACTTAAAGTTCTTGTCATATACTTATTGGCTTAGACTTACCCCAAGATATTTTATGTTATTTGTGGCTATTGTAAATGGTGATGTTTCTCTGATTTTTTTTTTCCTCTGTCTGTTTATTCTTTGTATATAAGAGGGCTACTAAATTTTTTTGAGTTAATGTTGTAGCCTGCCACATTACTAATGGCATTTATCAGCTGTAGCAGTTCCTTGGTAGAATTTTTTTGTGGGGGTCACTTATATATACTATCATATCATCTATAGTTGATAATTTGACCTTTTCCTTCCAATTTGTATCACATTGATCACCTTAGGTTGGTTTATTTCTCTATCTAAAACTTCGAGTACTATATTTAATAGATATGGGGAGAATTGACAGCCTTGTCTTATTCATGATTTTGTTTAAATCACTTTGAGTTTCTCTTCATTTAGTTTGATGTTGGCTGTTTGTTTATTGTATATAGGCTTTATTATGTTTATCTATGTTCTTTGTATCCATCAACTCTCCAATACCTTTATCATAAAGGGGTGCTGTCTTTTGTCAAAGGGTATTTCAGTATCTAGTGAGATAATCATTTTTCTTTTAATTTATTTATATGATGGATAACACTGACTGATTTTCATGTGTTGAACCATCCATACATCTCTGGAATAGTCTATGTGGCCATATTGGAATATTGGATGATTCTTTTTTTTTTTTTATGTTCTCTTGGATTCCATTTGCCAGTATTTTATTGAGTAAATATTAAGTGCATTAATGAGCAACAGGAATATTTGTCTGTACTAATCTGTCTTAGATGCATATTTATGTGGTTTGGGTATCAGGGTGACTGTAGCCTCATAAAAGGAGTTTCACAATGTTCCCTTTGCTTCTATGGAACAATATGAGGAACCCTAAATTAGCCCTTCTTTGAAGTTCTGGTGGAATTCTGCACTGCAAACATCTGGCTCTTGGATTTTTTTGATTGGAAGATTTATGATAGCTGATTCTATTTCCTAAGGGGATATATGCCTATTTAAAGTGTTTGTTTAATCTTAATTAAATTTTTGTATGTTATACCTACTCAAAAAACTTTCTATGTTCTTTAGATTTTCCAATTTTGTGGAGTTTACAAGTTTTCAAAGTATGACCTAATCATTCCCTGGATTTTCTCAGTGTCTGTTGTTATGTCCCTTTTCTTCATTTGATTCTGTTAATTTGGATTCTCTTTCTCTCTCTCTCTCTCTCTCTCTCTCCCTCCCTCCCTCTCTCTCTCTCTCTCTCTCTCTCTCTCTCTCTCTCTCTCTCTCTCTCTCTCTCTCTCTCTCTATCTCTCTCTCTCTGCATTTTAGGTAGTTAGAAAAGGGGTTTACCGATCTTACTGATTTTCTCAAAGACTCAACTCTTTGCTTTATTGATTCTTGGTATTGTTCTCTTTCATTCTATTTTATTAATTTCATCTTGCAATTTGATTATTTTCTGGCATCTATTTCTCTTTTGTTAATTTGCTTCTTTTTGTTCTTGAACCTTGAGGTGTGCTGTTATGTCACTCGTGTGAGATTTCTCCACTTTATATAGGCACTTAGTGACATAAATTTTTCTCTTAACATTGCCTTCAAGGTGTCCCATAAGTTTGGGTGCATTGTGCCTTTATTTTCACTTAATTCTAGAATGTCTTTAATTTTTTCCTTGACACAATGATTTCTCAAATGAACATTGTTCAGTTTCCATGAAATTGTAGTTTCTGGAGGTGCCATTTTGCTCTTTATATTATTGAATGCAGTGGTAAACTTCCTGCATCCCATTTCTTTCTCAAATCCATACAGGTGAAGCCTGTGTCTCCAGGTATCCCCCTTCTTCCAGTCTGTTCTTTTGGATCACTCTTGCTCCTGATTTCTGTAGTTCCTGGTTGTGTCTTTCCCAGTTGTTACAGTTGGGGTATGTGGCTCTGGTGTACTCTGGTGTCTGCCCTCCTTGATTGTTGCATTTGGAGTGTGCTACCTTAAATTTTGTTTTTTTAATTCTGAGCCAATGAGTACCTAAAATGTTCTTCACAGTTCCCCAGAAGTTAATTGTATAATCTAGGGAGATTGCACTATTTAGTGGCGTTCTTGCTATGGAAGTAGGATGAACGGAGCTCCATCCACAGCACTGACATAAAAAGTTTAAAGATGTAGTAGTGTAGTAGTACTTGTTTATGTTTTCAACCCTAGGAAGACAGAGACATGTGATATTTGAGGCTCCTTTTTCAGACAGTCCAGCTAACAAATTGAGGAGTGACAATTTAGGTTTGTCTCTGGTCTCCATGCATACACACACACACACACACACACACACACACACACACACACACACACACACTCACACAGAGACAGAGACAGAGACACAGAGACAGATGGAGACAGCAGACAACTTAATACTTTTCCTAGAAGTGTTATTCTTGAAAATAACAAAATATTGTAACAATTTAGTATGTTTAATTTATATCATCCATATCTTATTGTTAATCATATGGTAAATCTTTTTAGTCAATGAGACATATGATGTCAATTTTGACTTCATGAATGCTCATGAAATTTGTCTAAATTTGGTTTTTAAGTTATTTCTTTAACACTATACAAGTTTATTATAAGCTTCCAAAGAATATAAAAGGAATATGAGTACAATATCACTTACATCAATGAAAACATATGTATCTCATAAGCTGATACAAATATATTTTTACACGGTAGTATTTTATGTATGATTACCTTGATGATACTGCACCATAAGCGATCTGAAATTAAATTACCTTAAATATATTCATTTACATACTCTGTAAGTTACAGGGTCTTTGATTTAGCTTGGGCAAGACTAATTTCTTGTCTGAGCAGCACCCCATTACATATTTAGAGGTAAGAATGTGTATTGACTTAGACTGCTCTTGGCTTCACAGTTGGAAAATAAATTCTACTCTCTCCTTCTGACCCTTCCACTCCCTATCATTCCAATCTCTTCAAAGTGGTGCAGGAGGAAGAGTCACGACAATGGACATCTTTGATGACTCTGCAACGGTCCTCCTTTACTCTTGAGTTGTATTGACCAAAGTTATTGAATATGGAAGTCCAAATTCAGGAAAATAAAGGTGGTCTGATGACTTGGAAATCGTCTGGCAAATGACAACTATTAAAGTCAAGAAATTGTCCCATTAAAGCTGCCCATCTATTTCAATTACCTGTTAAAGTTCGAAGACAAAGATAGATTATTTTGTAGTAATAAAAACACATAATAAAGAAGAGAAGTAAAGATTTTAGTCTAAAGCTTAATTTAAATGTTAAAAAGAAAGTAAAATTATAAAATACTACAACTGAAATTTATACCCCACTTACCATTACTACCTGTTTTGAGATACTTTAGTGTGCTAAATTAATCTTTACAAATCCCTTGGGGAGCACAATTCCTGGAAACTATTCTTATTTTTCTGCTCTGTGATCAGTTTCTTAACCTTCCCATTTTTATAAGTTCTGGTGAATGAACTAGGGTGCTATTCATACTAAATGAGAATTCTAACCACTAAGCTACATCTACAGCTTCACAAGCCTATTTGTAATGGGTGGCTTCTGGCCCATCAACCTGGTGATCCAGACCCACAAACCTGCAGTCCCAGACTGCCTAGCCACACTGTTCAGATGCTTATATTAATTTCAGGCTGTTTCACCTATGGTTCAGGCATTTGCTAGCTAACTCCTTCATCTTAATTGGGCACATTTCCATTAATCAGTCCTGATACGTGGACTGTGGCTTATCTCTGTTACTTTACTTGTTGATTCTTGGGTGGCTGGATGGTATTGTTTGTAACTCTGCCCTCCTTTCCCTAACTATGTTCCAATTTCCTGCCTACTTCTAAGGTGACTGCCATAGGCCAAAATAGTTTCTTTATTCACAGAATATAGAAAGATATCACCACATCGGATACTTAAAATTTAACTTCAAGTTTTATACTTTATTTATGTAGTTATATGGTGTGTGTGTGTGTGTGTGTGTCTGTGTGTGTGTGTGTGTGAATGTACCATGGTATGCATATTAAAGTCTGAGGAAACTTGTGGGGATCAGTTCTGTCCTTTCACATATGTTCTAGGGATAGAATTTAAGTCATCAGGCTTTATCCACTGAGCCATCTTGCTAGTTCTCAATTCTATTTTATAAATTCGCACTCTCTTTTCTCATAGAGCTTCACATTTCTGCTTATGACAAGAGGTATTTTGAATGAAAGATGGACAATTATTTTAAAATATTCAATGATGCCTTTGCACCTTCACTCAACAATGGATAGAGGAAGAAGCAGAGAACCATAGCTAAATACCAGGTTGAGCTCCTAGTTCACCTGAAGAGAGAGAGAGAGAGAGAGAGAGAGAGAGAGAGAGAGAGAGAGAGAGAGAGAGAGGATGGGCAAAGGGATCTAGATCGTGAGGAAGAGACCCACAGAGGGACTCGGACCTACCTCAACTGAATATGCCAAACTGACCTGACCTGCCTTGGGACTCCTTGCACTCATTGGAGAATGGATGAGGGCATAAGGTAGGGATGACTGAGGGAGGACTTGGAGAGACTGGGAGGAAGGAAGGGAAGTGGAGCCAGAATGTAAGCAGAACGCCTTCCTTATTCAGAATCAAATACACTGAATTTCTTGAATTGAAAACACAACTTGGGGACTAAGAAGATGACACACTGGCTAAAGTATTTGTGATACAAATGTGAGGACCTGAGTTCATTACCTAAGAGCACGTGTGAAAACTAACATCTGTCCATAATACCAAGTATTCCTACAGCAATATGGGAGTCAGAAATAAGGTAATCTCTAAGCTTGGCAGCCACAACAAGGATCAACAAATAAGGGATGTGCAAAACCACCAGAAGAAAATGTAATTGTTTACCCTTCCCTGTAACAACAGTGCCAAGGGTCTGCATTCTCTATGAAAATGCAAGATTTATCTGCCATAATATGGACTCAGATTACCCGTGTCTTTCTTAGAATGTCATAATCTGTGTAAATAGCAGCATGAAATCCAACAATCAGACAAGCCCTCATATACTTTCTCTTGCTACAAAACACTCAGCCCTAGAACATATGAACAGGCCCAAGTTCCCCTCGATATTTCTGATAATGTCCTCCTGATCTCTAGCCAAACTCGGTAAAATTTTAAAACACTCAGTAAGAACATTATTTCCTGTTTCCATACTACCAAATGGATGTTTGTGATCATCTGACAACAGATATTTGTGCAAATTTGTTTTTTAAAAGATAAGTGACTGCTGTAATGGATTAATATTAGTAAATCTGGGTTCTGACTTGCAGAATTAATGACACATTATATAAATTAAAGCTTCATATTCCTTAGAATGGCCAAGTCTTGAGACTCATATCTTAATGAAAAATCATTTTATGTTGTTAGAAATCAGAGCATCTTAGTGGTATATGTAACTCAGCTTCTGTTAATTAAAAAAAAATCACCTTTCCAATACAAGATTCTGCCCCTCTCCGAGAATATTATGGAATATATCATTACAAAAATGGCCATATTCTGCACATGTCTTTTTGTAAATTCACCTTATAGAAAAAGGGGGCCTAAAACATAAAGTTTGCAGATGATTCAGCCATATCTAGGTCTTGGAGAGTCTTGCACTTTAAATAAAATGGATGAGCTGAATTAATGGAAATCTTCTCTGAAATCTCATTCTGTATTTATCCTTATAATAATTAACCTCATCAACAAAATGGGAGTGTTAAAATACTATATCTCTTACTTTCTGTGCTCCCCCCACTAGCTTGTTCCACAAGCATTTTATAAACTTCAAAGAGATACATTAGCACAAAAACTGCTCAATATCAATGTCAAACCTTCAAAGATCTATAGCCTTATGCCTTCCTCATTTTCTTCTCACTGGTGTTTGAAGTGAGCTTATCTCACTTAATGCATTTAATTGTGTCATAGCTATCAACAGCTCTTTTCCATTCCCTTAGGTGCTTAGATTTTTCATATGAACATAGGGTTCCAGTGACAGACATGCCCTGGATGGCAGGAATGGGAAACCTGGTTCAGCTTCAGCAAGAAACCATGGGACAGCATGGACATAGTGCAGCTATGGCCAGTGTGGTGGAGTCCTGCCAGGTAGCAATTATCTATGAGACATTTTCTGATTAGCTTTAAGTCTGAGAGCTATTTTTATCTGCTGTTCTATTTATAGTTTATAAAGTAGCTTAGGCCAATCACGTGCAGTCACTTGTCCCTTGCCCACCCCCTGTATCCTTGCAGTGTGGGCTGGAATCATACTTCTGTAAGCATGGCCTGAAAACATGAAATTCACATTCATATTTACCCTTTTGTTGCATTGGTCTTCTAGTTATTTTGTTCAAACTACATGATATACTTGTCCAGAGATGCAGGGTCATTATACGACCACATCCATTCCAGTGAATTAGGTGTCTTTTCTGATGAGAAAAATCTATAGACTGTAGCTTTAAATTTATAGAATCATTATCCAGAAGGTTTTGCTGTCCTTTACACTGCATGATGGCACTGCTGACCCAGGGGTAGAGCCTGTGCTCTCAGCTCTCCAGTAGGCTATTGAGCCTGACTAACTAGGATGGCATCTACATGGTCACTAAGGACAATAGACCTACCCAGACGGCTGTGCCAGTTTAGCTTTTAACTTCTCACCATGACCCACATGAAACACATTTTACTCAACTTTTTATGTTTATACAGAAAGTGTTCTTACCCACTGAGCCATCACCCCAGTCCCAAATAGCCTAGAATTGCAAAATTAGAAAATGCAAGCCATCAGCATTCAATTAACAGGTACTTTCAGTCAGCAGTTTGGCCTAACTTTGAGGTCCAAACTCCAGGTCTGGACCTATATTCCCGTAGCCCCTTCGTTCCGAATTAGCATACAGAGGCTTATATTTATTATAAGCTGTTTGGCCTATGTCTCAGGCATATTACTACCTAACTTTTATCCTTTAAATTAACACATATTTCTTATTTCTATTTATCATTGTAGCGTGGTACCTTTTCTCAGAGCATCGTTCTCATCTTCCTTCCTCTGCATCTTCCATCATCTAAAATCTGCTCTTCTGCTTACCAGAATTCTCCTAATCTGTTTGCCCCACCTCTACATCCTGTCTAGATTCTGGCTAACCAGTATTTTATGACACCTGTATTTATACTGACAAATATTTATACTGTATCATGGCATAGTCCCACATCAGGTGTTTGGTTTAGTTTGTTTCCTAGGAGGCAGAAACCCTGATCTTTGATAAGTGAAACATCAGTTGTCCACCAACACTTTGTTTTTTACATGTTTATTTATTTTGAGGTTAATGTTCACGTATGTGCCACAGCTCAAGTGTGGAAGTCTGATGGGAGTCACTTTTAACATGTGGGTTCTCGTGATTTAATTTAGGTCTAAAGGCTTCGTGGCGAGTATCTTTACACATTATCAATCCTAACAGCTCAGCCAAAAATATTTCAAACATGTTTTACTAGTTATCAACCAATGAAAATTATTGCGGATAATTCAATTCAAACTATTTCAAAAATATATCTGTAACATAAGTAGGAGTGGAGGTGGAGCATATATTTTTTCATATCATAGGTCATTTTCAAGTTATGTAGCTTTAGAAAATGAGAATACCATTTTTTAGCTCCTATAATAATCTTTTTTAAAAAAAACATAGATTCTTTGTCATACCATATAATTTGAATACAGTTTCCCCTCCCTCTTCTCTTCCCAGTCCCTCCCCACCTCCTCTCCCATCCAAACTCACTCCTTTTCTGACTCTCATAAGAAAGAACAGACTTCTAAGAGGTAACAACAACATTAAGTCTAAGTGTGGGGGGGGGGAATAGATAAAAGTGGCTAGAGCTTTATGAACTCAAAAAGTTCTACATGAAGTTTTATCCTACATTGAAACAAACCTGTATGTGAGGTTTGCTGGCTACTGATGAATTGACATGCATTTAGTCTGTATATTTTAGGTAAGATGTTTAATCTGAAGACGATGACTGAAGTTTCCTATGCAGACTGCAGAGCGCTATGACAATTAGAAAATGCCAGGAAGTAGATTGAAATCTAAAGGGGCCTATAGTATTTGCTTAAAGTGCTCAAAAATAAAACATCTGATTTAATGCAAAGAGTGACCTTTTGAAGACAGCAATGGGGAACAATATAAAAACGAGATATATAGCTAATCATCCCAACAACATTGCAGAATAATTGTGAGAATGCTGAGACATCTATTTAAATCATGAAACTTTGGTACCTAAAATGAAACGCTATTGATAAGTCAGGTATAGGTCATATGTGCAAAGTGTATAATAAATAGAAAAAACATCAAATTTAAAAAATATGTGTATATACAATATTTCTAGAAATAAATATAGTTTAAACAAGGATTCTAGTTAATTCTCTCTGATGGTCTTATGTGCCATCTGATTTTGATCCCAGAACACACTCTAAATTCAAAAAAAAAATTGTCCAAATTCATGACCAAACTCATCACCCCATGTTAGACATATTAATCATAAAAAATTTCAAAGAAAGATTAAATTCAAAAGCTATGCCACAAAGAAACAGAAAACTCATAATTGTGGTAGAGAAACCTCTCCCTTTATAAGTGGGCAGTTTCACTGCTAATTTTAAGATTTCTCTTATAATTTTGTCTTCAATTATTGTAAATGATCGGCTCACTAGCTGTGAAGGAATACCATGGTATGAATAACTAGGGAAGCTGGCTCTGAAGGACCGTGAGTTAGAGGCCAGACTGTGCCAGTAAGCTATACATGTACATTTCAATTTTCATTTGTATATAAAAAGTTCAATTATTATTTTATAAAAGGAACAAAAATTGTCTAGAAAAAAATTATAAATAAATAGATAAAAGATAGATATATAGAAGATAGATAGATAGATAGATAGATAGATAGACAGACAGACAATCATTGTGCACTTGTGGAAAACAGAGGACAACTTACAATAGCTGGTTGTCTCCGTCCATCACTCAGGTTCTGGGGATTGAACTCAGCTTGTTAGCCTTGGTGGGAAGAACATTTACCCACTGAGCCACCTCACAGAAGAGTATCTCACAATTCCAAGATGTTAATAAGCATTTAGAATTAAAGGATTTGTCTTTTGCAAGATGGTGCCAAATGCAACTGTGCATTGGTCTGTCATTGTTAAAATTCTGTGAGCACTAATTTAAGCCAGAATTTAAAGAGTTACAAAAATATCAATTCTTTTTGAGAATATATTTCATTTACAATGTAATAGACACAATTTTATTTATGTGTGTATATATATGTGTGTGTATATGTGTGTGTATTAATTACATGTCTTACTTTATGTAAAAATGTTAATTTTTTTTTGAAATAAAAGTTTGGGAAAATTCCACATATATATATATATATATATATATATATATCTTTTAGAAGAAAATGACAACCTCCAAATGGCCAGGAATATTCTCACCATGCTCCTATTTTTCTTCTGTAGGTGATGGTCCTTGTGCCTCTAAGTTAGCAGTTTATATGCTTTTTGCCTTGGATAGCCCTTGTTCAAACCATCTAAACCTGTCAAAAATAACTTAGCCTACTTTATTGTTCCCATAAATTAATATGGAACTGGTAGCTAAATCCAATTTGTGTCACTCTGTCATTCTTTGTAGCCTATTCTAAATCTCTCAGTGTGTGTCACAAAACTAAAATCCTATTAACACCACATAACCAGGTCAGTATTTCATTCAATTATAGCCCTTCTAGTGTCACAGTGCACAGAAAATCTTGAACTAACCATAGATGAATTTCAGCAAGAGTTTCCAAATATTCTAAGTGAAGCCATGTGCATATCTATAGTGTTTTACAGCTGACTACACTATCAATTTGTTTTTAAACATCTCATATGCAAACAAATTTACAACTGCTGGTCAAAATTTTCCAAATATAACCTACTATAAAATTATTTCCTGGTATAAATATATTTAAATTTAATAATCAAATCTGAAGAGTGAGCTTCAAAATAATAAGGTTGAAATAAAAATCATTTGAACATATTGAATGATTTATTGGTTAGATCATATTGTAGTTTGAATAAGAATGGCCTCCATAGGCTCATGTATTTGAATTTTTGCTCCCCAGTTAGTAAACCACTTTAGAAAGACTAAAAGAATTAAGAGTAGGTATGATCTTATTGGAGAAAATGTGTTACTAGGGATGAGCTTTACGGTTTCAAAAGCCCATACTAGGCCCAGTATTTCTCTCCCTCTCTCTCTCTCTCTCCCCCTCCCCCTCCCCCCCCCTCCCCCTCCCCCCCCCCTCTCTCTCTCTCTCTCTCTCTCTCTCTCTCTCTCTCTCTCCCTGCTAGCAATGAATGGCTGATAAGGATGTAAGCATAAGTGGTTAGCCTCATGTCTGCCTGCCTTCTGCCATACTTTCCATCATGGTGGAATTGAACTAAAGCTCTGGAACTGTTAGTTTGCCCCAAATTGAATGCTTCATTATATTGTTTTCCTTGCTGGAGCTCAAGGAATCCAGAGGAATAATGAAGGAAGGATTATGTCATCAGAAGTTTTTTGCCCAGCCTAGCCCTGATTGGGATTACAGTCCTATAGTTGCTTAATCCCAAGTAATCACACAAAGGCTTATATTAATTACAAACCATTTGATTTAATGACTCAGGCTCATTACCAACTAGTTCTTACAACTTAACTCAGCTCATTCATATTAATCTATATATTGCCATCTGGCTCTGTGGCTTTATCTATGTTTCATTACATCTTACTCTCTGAGTGGCCACCTGCAGCATCCATGTGACTCCACCCTCTTTCTCCGTTATCTATGCTTGCTTTTTCCTCCTGCCTCTAAGCTTCTATGCCATAGCACAAAACATCCCTTTTATTAACAAATGGTAACAAAATATATTCACAGCTTACATAAAGATATCCTACATCAGGATTGTAGGACCTGCTAGTGTAAAAGGCATAAAATAATAATAATAATAATAATAATAATAATAATAATAATAATAAACAAACCAGAACTAACTAACATGGGCTATTAGGGGCTCACAGATACTGAACTGACAATCACAAAGCATGTACCGGACTGACATAGGCCCTCTGCATATATGACACAGTAGTGTAACTTGGTTTCCATGTGAGACTCCTAACAGTGAGAGCAGGGTGTGTGCCTGTCTCTGACTCAGTTGTCTACTTTTAGACTATTCCTCCTACTGGATTGTCTCTATCAACCTTAATAGAAAAGGAGATGCCTAGTCCCGCTGAAACTTTATCAACCATGGCTGGCTGATATATGTGGGTCCAGCCTATATCTTAAAAGAAACAAAGGAAGAGGAATGGATGGGGCAAGGGGGTTGAGGTTGGGGAGAAGGGGAAGAACTGAGAAGAGGGAGGAAGAGGAAACTTCAATTGGAATGTGAAAAAAAAACCAACCAAACAAACAACCATAAGAACAAACCAACAAAAAAGGGTTGCCTTGCTCATGATATGTAGTGGGATTGTGTTCTGTTCCATTGTAAATAATTGCCCCACCTACTGGTTTAATAAAAATGCTGATTGGCTGAAGGTAGACAGGATATGTGTGTGGGGGGGGGGCGGTAACAGACTAAGAAAACTCTGGGAACAGGAGGAGATGTCACTGAGATGCCAGAGAAATCAACAGATGCAAAGGGCAATTACGCTGCTCTGAGAAAAGGTACCAAGTCCCATGTCCCATGGCTGAACAAGAAAGATGTGTTAGTTTAAGAGTAAAAAGTTAGCAAGCTATATGCCTGGGCCCTAAGCTGATCAGTGCAAAATTAATGTAAGACTCTGTGGTTATTTTGTGCTAAGCAGCAGTGGGGCTGCAAGTGGGTCCAAATCTCTGGGCTAGGCCCAACTGTCCAGGCCAGAAGCCTTATACAACAATGGTATCTCTTTTCAGTAATAGAATAGTATAAGACACTTTCATAATTATTTCAAAGAAAATAACACCTAAAGTAAAGTTCCCCATAGTTATCCATTCACAACATTAAAGAAAATCAAATCAAATAAATAAATATCCTGAGTTTATTTTTGTACATTACTTTATGTGCTTGGAATATTTTTTCTTTCACAAAGACAGTTTCATACTAAATAAGCCAATAATACCCTTAAAATAAAAAGCAAGAATTTCATTGCTTTCAATAATTTATAATTATTTGAACTGAAATAATGATTGACTAATATCACCAATATATGCTTACAATAGCCTAATTTAATAGCTGAATTATAATATTTTGTTAGCATAAGAAATATTTTATGAACAAGTTATTATGAAAATGCTAGGATTCCCAAACAATTTTTTTCTCTTGTCCTTTATTTATTTTTTAATTTAATTTGAATATTAAGCACAATTTTTAAGTATTAAATTTTACATTAATAAAAAATAGTTTCCATTTTTGATAAATTCAAATGATCTTCATAAAAGTTAATTATAACACTAATCTTAACCATATATGAAGAATCTTAAGAGATAATGTATTATTAACAACTTTATGACTCAGTTTTATTTTATTTTTAAGATTACATTGTAATTGTAATGTTTCTCCATTTTCTTTCCTCCATAAAACCTTTTTCTGCTCTCCTTCAAATTCACAGTTTCTTCTTTTAATCATTTTACTGGATGTATGTATATATATGCTGTTCAGTCCATATATGTTTCCAGAGCTAATTGCATTGAACAGCTAATTGTTATGCTCTTTCCTGGGAAGCCCTTTACCTCTTTTACCTCTCCTGCCAATTGCCTTTCTTAGTGTCCTATAGTTCTTTGTATAGAGTTGAGGTCTCATGGTTTGTTGTCATTCAGCTCACCATTCAACAGTCATGTTAGTGAGATTCTATTGGATTAGTTTTTGAAATTAATAGGAAACATAGTCTCACACGAATCTCTTACAGTCTTTCTTGCCTTCTGCAATGTTCCACAGGTGCACAGGTGCAGGAGTTTATTATTATTATTATTATTATTATTATTATTATTATTATTATTGATATATCCATTGGGATTTTACTGCACAATTCTCTTCTGAAGTTTGACTGCATGTGGTTTCTGCAATTGTCTCCATCTGATGCAAAGATAAATTCACTTGATGAGGGATGAGGACTAGCTTTATCTCTGGGTATAAGAACAAATGTTTATAGGTGGTTAGGAAAAAAGGTGGTTTAGTTATTAGTGGTTATAGGTTCTTCTCCATTTACCATGACTTCAGTTACTAAGTACTTATCTATGTTGCTAGGGCTGGTCATGGTTTCCCTCCTGTTGAGCAGTTCCTAAGTCCAATTAGAGAGATAATTTAGGTTTTATATTTGTAAAAACATTTCTTCTCCACTAATTTAACAGATTGAAACAGCTCCCATTCACAACCCACAGAGTTCAAAAGTCCACATAATCTTAACTACATCTGCTTAGAATCAGATAAAAACAACATTAATTTGCCAATGAAAGATTTATAAATGTATCAAGATTTGGTGTAAAGAACCTTTTGAGGTTGCAGATTTGGGGACATTTTGGACTCGGTGATATGAGGCAGGATCACTATTCCCCTGTATTTGAAGGCGATATGTTTGAACATGGACCTATGTAAAGTCAAACTTTTACCGTGAGTTCTCACTTCAGATCTTCTGCCTTCTTTCCATACTAGATGAAGAAAAGTCTATCTTAGAGAATTAGAAATAAGATATGAAATTATTAATGGAAAAATAATTCATCATCTTTATAAATTTCATGTACAAGTAAGGGAGAAAATTGTCTAAACTGCTGATGCTTTCAGCTAAGCCCAATTTTATTCAAAATTAAGCTACACATAACTCATAGCAATGTATGAATATGCATAATCTGAGATTATATATGTGATCTATTTTATATATGGATATATTTAAATATATAAAATCGTGGGTTATTTAAATGTATCCATATATACATTATATATACATATATATAGTTATATGTGGTCTCTCTCTCTTTGTGTGTATGTGTGTGTGTGTGTGTGTGTGTGTGTGTGTGTTTCCTAAGATTCAGAAAAAGGATAATGAATCTTGGAACCTAATCTTCATGACAAAAGAGAAAGGACACACAGAGAAGCTAGAAAATGTGAATTGATAGGCTAATGTTCAAATGGTTTCTTAAGTTAGATATATTTAGATCCTTAATTTTATTTCAATGTGAATTTTACTTAGACTATTCACTGAATTACACTTAAATGCCCTTTCAAGATCTAGTAAATATTTCATATTTGGATACATCACAGGAAACTGATAATTCAATAAATATAACAAATAAGAAGTGGTTAGATGAATTTTAACTACAGTAACCATTTTCTTGAACATTTGTTATTTCTCTATTTGGAACCCTCCAGTTCTTTCAACTTATTATGAAATGAATGATAATTATTTTGGAAGTCGTTTCTCTCATTCCAGCTCTTTTTTTTTTTTTTTTGATTCTTTTAAATCTTTTGCTACTAAGGCTGCTAGATCTACATTTTTTGTCTAGATTTCTTTCACTGAAAACATCCTCTTACCAAAACTAGCACTTCTGTATTAAATCTTTCATATTTACATCAAGAACATCTTTTCCATTAATCCAGAATAACATTGATTTTAGCATACTGAATTATTTCCAACTTTTGTGGCCAAAATTGCCTTAATAATTTTTTACTCCATAAAATATTTCACTTCCCCTGTGTTCCCTATATTCAAAAGTAGAAATCATGCTTACTTGCATTCCAGGATTATGATATAACAAATAACAATTTATGGTTTTTTTTCATATTTCTCCACATACATTTTCATCTTTAAAACCAGTCTGTTTTCATTTTCTGTCTTCTCTTCTTTCCTTCCTCCCTTCCTTTCTGTAGTGAAAAATGGCCAGTCAAAGAAACCCATTCTGGCTCCAAAATCAGAGCCAGTGAAAGAAAATCCACCCTGGCTCTGAGACCAGAGCTCGTAAAAAAAAAAAAAAAAAAAAAAAAAAAAAAAAAAAAAAAAAAAAAAAAAAAAAAAAAAAAAAAACCTACCCATCCATTGAGCACACTCAGTAAGTATTTATTGGCTCCTGAGTGCCTAAATACTTTGCATTTAAGCTGCATTATGCCTGGGCTCCTTACTGCCAGGATCTCTTTTTATCTGAGCTGTACAAATATCTACACTTTTTGTCTTTCTTTGTGTTTTCATTTTTCAAAGCAGGGTTTCTCTGTGTAACCCTAGCTGTTCTGGAACTCACTCTGTAGACCAGGCTGAAACTGAACTTACAGGAGATCCATCAGTCTCTGTCCTCCAAGTGTTGATGATAGGCATATGCCACTACTGACAAGTCTTTTTATAGACTGTCTATCTTCAGTTTCCCATATAGACAAAGATGTTATTAAACTCATATCTTCCCCCTCTGCCTCCAAAGTGCTGGGGTAACAACCATCTATCGTCACATGTGTCTTGAAAACTCAGCTACTTAGAACTTGAATTTTTCTCAGTCCAAGACTAAGCTCATCAGTCATGAGGCTAAGGAAATATAAGGAGTTCAAGACTGCTGTAAACTTCATGTTGATATTCTGTCAAAATAATCAACTAAACAACAAAAGCAAGAAACAAATAAACTACAA
Organism: Phyllotis vaccarum; assembly: GCA_033318265.1. Classification (NCBI taxonomy): domain Eukaryota; kingdom Metazoa; phylum Chordata; class Mammalia; order Rodentia; family Cricetidae; genus Phyllotis; species Phyllotis vaccarum. The sequence continues at coordinate 14,197,444 of JARWLC010000011.1, read as the reverse complement.
AAGTCAAAAACAACTAAAACCTAGAGCTATTTCAACTATTGAGAGTGCTCTGGGACTGTCTATTACAATTGTATAATAAGCAGTGTGTATGTTTTATTATTTGGGAAGAAATTTTTATCAAATTGTATCACAGTTTCCTTGTCTTTTGTTTAAAATAATTTGTTGTGACTATGATTTCATTATTTGTATTTAACTAGGTCATTGTTACTCAGTTTTTGGAAGAGGGGGGCTCGTGAAGTATTAGGATTGTGTGAACAGGTCCTTGGCATTGTCATGATACTGAGTGCTAAGCCCTGAGATACTCAACACCCGGCATCCTAACTGCTAACCTGCATCCAAGGCTCTAGCAGATTTCTGCAGGTACTTCTTAAAGTTTTTGTCTGATCTTCAAAGGATACTTTAAACCTTTGATGCTTAAAACAGTTACAGGGTTCACAAACCATGAGTTATATACACAGTGGGATAAGAATGGACACTGTGTCACCATTTAAGAAATATTTTTTATCAACTAGCCTGAGAATTTTATAACTATTGGTGCCATAATAAAAATGTTGGTCCTGCATTTCAGGGTTTTTTTTTTATTTTTCTACTGTTTTATTTTTATCACTATGTACAAAAAATATTGATCAGTAAAAGATTGGAAAGTAAAAAATAAGACAAAACGGTAGCAGAATTCATTCTTTTCTTGAATGCTATTAGAGCCAATGCTCTGCCTATGACCCTTCTGAAGTTTATTTCTTAGATATGCTGTTACCTTCCAGTCTTTGTGACAGGCTTTCCCTTGAATATATACTTCAATACACAGTTTTGAGCTAGAAAAATCTTGCCTTTTTTTTTTGTTTGTGCACGCACATGCGTGAATACAGAAGACAAGCAATAAGAAACTTATAAAACATTTCTTCTTTTGTAGTGTACCTGACACTAGCAATTTATCAATTGCTATTTTTAAATGTTTGATTCAATTTCTTAAATGTCTTTTTGCCATTTGAAATTCTTCTGTTGACAATTTTTTTGTTTAGCCCTGCAGCCCATTTTTAATTGAATTGTTTGGTATTTTAATATCTAGTTTCTTGAGTTCTTTATATATTTTGGAGATCAGATATTTTGGAGATTATATATACTGTCAGACATGGGGTTGATAAAGATCCTCTCCCATTCTGTAGACTGTAATTTTGTCTTATTGACCATGTCCTTTGCCTTACAGAAGCATCTCAGTTTCAGGAGGTCCCATTTATTAATTGTTGTTCTTAGTGTCTGTGCTACTGGGGTTATATTTAGGAAGAAGTCTCCTGAGCCACCATGTTCAAGGCTACTTACTTTCTACTTTATCTTCTATCAGGTTCAGTGTAACTGGATTGAGGTCTTTGATCCAGTTGGACTAATTTTTAATTCATTGTCAAAAATCAGGTATTCATAAGTGTGCAGATTAATGTTGGGGTTTTTAATTTGATTCCATTAGTCCACATGTCAGTTTCTATGCCAATACCAAGCTGAATTTATTATTATTATTATTATTATTATTATTATTATTATTATTATTATTATTATTATTATTATTATTACTGTAGTTCTATAGTAAACTTAAAGTCAAGGCTGGCAATGCCTCCAGAAGTTGCTCTATTGTACAGGATTGCTTGAGCTGTTCTAAGGTCTTTTGTTGTTGTTTTCCATATCAAGTTGAGTATTATCCTTTTGAGATCTGTGAAGAACTGTGTTGGGATTTCGATGGAGATTGCATTGGATCTATAGATTGCTTTGGTAAGATGGTCATTTTTATCATGTTGGTCCTACCTATTCATGAGCAGGGAAGATCTTTCCATTTTCTTCTATCTTCTTTAATTTAATTCTTTAAATATTTAAGGTTCTTGTCATATAGATCTTTCATTTGTTTAGCTAGAGTTACCCCAAGGTATTTTATATTATTTGTCTTTCTGAGTCTGGGTTACCTCACTCAGAATGATATTTTTCAGTTCCATCCATGTAAATTAGACTCAAAAGCACAAATACGGTATGTATTCACGCACAGCTTACTCCTATATGGAAAGCAAATGATAATCAGACTACAGCCTATAGCTCCAGGGAAGCTTCTAACACAAAGGACCCTAAGAGAGACACATGGATCACCCTGGCAAACATAGATGAGATTTCTTGAGAAAATTGGTGGTAAGTGAAATGGCAGTATAGAGAGATAACGGGAAGTTTTTCTGAGCTGTTTGAGCCCATGATCCAAACTAATCTCTTCCATTCTTGATCCCGCAGCCTCTTTTAAAATAGTTATTCAGAGGCTTAAATTAATTACAAACTGTTTAGTCTATGGCTCAGGCTCATATAACTTAACTCAACCCATTTCTATTAATCTATGTATTGACACATGGCTTTACCTGTGACCCATTAGATTTTGCTTTCTGAGTGGCAGCCAGCAGCATCTCTCCTGATAGGGCAGGGGATGGAGGATGACAAAATGGGATGGTAGAGCTAGAACAGGGGCATAGTAGGAGAACAAAGAAAGAGATATCTTGAGCGAGGGAGACATTATAAGGTGCTATGGAAACCTGGTGCTACGGAAGTTTCCAGGAATCCACAAGGATAACTCCAGCTTAGACTACTATCAATAGTGGAGAGGGTGCCTTACCCAGGTAATCAGATTGATGAATACCCTAAGAGTCATCATGGAGCCTTCATCCAATAACTGATGGAAGCAAATGCAGATATCCACAGTCAAGTACCAGAGTGAGCCCCAGGAGTTCAGTTGAAGAGAGAGACGATGAATTATATGAGGAAGAGATGTCAAGATCATGAGGGGGAAATCTACAAAGACAACTGAACCAAGCTAGCAGGAACTCAGGAACTTCAGACTGACAGGCGTGGAGCCTGCATAGACCTGGACTAGGCCCTTTGCATGTAGGCAACAGTTGCATAGCTTGGTCTATTTAATGGGTCCCTGATGTGGAATCAGGATCTGTCCCTGGTGCATGAACTGACTTTTTGGTGCCTATTATGTATATTGGAATACCTCTCACAATCTTGATACAAGGGGAGGGGCCTGGATCTGCCTCATCTAAATATACCAAGCTTTGCTGACTCCCCAGGGGAGAGCCTACTTCTTTGAAGGAGGGGATGAAAAAGAGGCTGGGGGAAGTGGGAGGAGGGATGAGCCAGAGATCTGTGCTTGGTATGTAAAATGAATAAAAAATAATTAAATAAACACATTTGATTCAAGTACTTAATGCAAAGAATTCTACGCAGGGTGTAAAAGTTAGTAGACCTTAAATTATAAGCTAAATGTCTCTCATCCAAGAGCTGATATAGATGTCTTCTCTTAACTGGATCAGAGTACATGAAGAATTATGTAATACATCAGTTTTTTAATAGTTTAATTCCTATTTACTCTCACTTAATGTATATGAATCTTCCAAATTTGCTAATATATTTAGTAATAATCTTTATTCCCAGAGGTCATAATATGTATAGTTTTCTATTTCCTTTTTATAAATATTACAAAATTTAATAGCTTATATCATTACCTATTTTATATTACTACATGGTGGTTATAATTTAGTTGAGGTGAGTGCCTCTGCTACCATGTGTGTGTCTGCATGTCTGCGTATGTGTTTTCATATTTTTAATGAAGTATATGTCTAAATATATTTATTCTGCCAACATAATTATTCTAATGTCTAGTGATTTAACGCTATTAAAGGTATGACTTAACATCAATGAATAATAATTCACTTGTCTTCATGAAACTTATTTCCTCATCCCTAAGGCACTGATTGCAGATGGCTCAGTAGATAAACACACTTGTTACCAAATCTAATAGCTTCTTTCCAAAACCCGTGTAATAGAAGCAAAGAACCAGCTCCATAAGTTGTCATTTGACCTCCATCTATAAGTATGCCATGGTACATCTGAAAACACACACACAAATAAAATGTTAAGAAAGTACTTTTTTATCTTTTATTTTTAAAAATGTCATTTTTGTCTATCTATCCTCCTGTTCCCCCTCCCTTCCCTCCTCCCAATCCCTCCCAGACAGCCTTCAACCCTCCTCTCTCCATGCACCCTCCCCAAAAAGGGAAAGAAGTCCCAAGGCAGGTCAGCTCAGCATGGCACATCCACTCCAGGCAAATCTTCAAGTCTTTGAACAACTCCAATTGCTAAGATAAATTAGCATCTTTCACAACAAATAGCTAATATTATACTAATGAGACATTTTTGTTGTTGAAGGGGAAAAGGCAGTCGTGATTTTCACTTTATAGATGTAGCTCCTTTTATCATCCAGCCTGGAAGCTCCAGCTGCAAGGTGCAAGCAAGGCCGTACTCTGAAGCCGACCTTGGCCCATCTTTATCTTTGCTTGCAAGGCAGAGCTGCAGCGCTGGTCAATCCTTTTAAAGAATGGCTCCTGAAAATGGGAGCTCATCAGAACTGGGCATCCTGATTTCCATATCAATAACCAGGCTCCTTTTATGATAAGGAACTTCAAATTAATGCTGGGGTCAGGGATCTGGACTCCCATAGAAATGTCCCCATATGTCTTATTGACCTCAATCAATATTATGTAATATCAAAGTGTAAAAAAGTTAGTTAATGGCTTTTAAAAAAATGTTCCCAACTGAATTTGGGAAGATAAGGGGCAGGGAAGGATAGGCTGTTACATACTGCCTGGAAAGGAAGGGTCCCTCAAGGAGAAGGAGGTTTGAGAGTCAAAACACTTCTTTTATAATTCAAGACAGGAAAAATACCCTGCTTCTTTCCTCAAATACGTATTACAGATTGTGCATTTTAATTTCCTCATAATAATCACACTAATTGAAGTATAGAATAAAGAAAACCATTGGAAAACTGGGATGAAATCGTTTCTCAAAAAATGCATATTATCATGCAACAAAACTAAAATTTAAGAACAGAGAAAATAGTCTTAAATGCTAATTCTTTTAGATGGACTCTAATGAAGCAATAGAGTGATTAGCAGTGATTATTCTACTACTTTTATGAAAATGGATCCTTAACTGGGTCTAAAATAGTTGTGTTCTTCATTTATTTAAGCTTTTCTTATAGCCTTGTTATAGTGCTAAGTGTTCAAATAGAGCCAGAGCCTTGGTTTATACTGGAAGAGCAACATCTACTATGTGTGATACAATCATCAAGTTAATCTCATATGTAAGTTATAAAATGTAAGTAAATACATGTGTTTTATATTAATACTTTCTAACTATATCATGATGTCCGTCACTCACTTAGGACACCTTTGTAAAATCACTGACACAAAGAAATGATTGCTTGGAGGTCTTACAAGTGGCAGGTAAGTAAATCAGATCTTGGGCAGAGAATGGGAGTTTATTTGACTTATAATTCCAGGTTAGAGTTATCACTGTGGGACAGTGAAGGCAGTGAAAAATAAATCAGGCACACAGTCAAGAATTAAAAGAGAACAAACAATGCAGGCAGGTGCTCAGCTTACACAGTCTAGTGCCCAAACTTAGAGAATAATGCCATCTACTTTGCCTAGGCCTTCTACATCAATTAACTAATCTGACATCTTATTGTACACATCAAGACCCCCAAAGAAAACATTTGTAAGGCACAAAAAGAGCTCAAAAAACAGAGAAAGAAGTCAGATATATAATAAATATAGTTAGTATTCATATATTATGATGACTTCCCCCAAGAGGTTAAAAGAATAGCTGAAAGAACAGAGTAGTGACAAGAGAAATCCCTGAAACAGTATTATCTGAGAAAGGAACAGACTTGTGGGTCCTCAGGAGAAACAGTGCCCCACAGAAAACAATGAGCTGATACGATAAAACTAATTATCTGAAGTAGAAAACAAATGGGTACTTCAGCTCAAGATTCCATTGCATTAAAATTGTAGAAGCCCATGCTTGGTAATCAACTGGTAAGTGAAAAGAGAAAATAGCCCCTCTAAGAGAGCAATGAGTTTTAAAGGAATATGTGTCACTACCTAGGCTTTCAGTGAAATCAAGTTGTACTATTCCCTTGAGAAAATCACAGTTCTTGGACTGGGGCATATGGAGCATCTCCTTTTCAAGTCTGAGATTAGTATTAGTATGTTGACAAATGATGACATTGGTTTTCTTCCTGTATAATTAAATAGCTGAGGAGGCACCTTGAAGAGAAGATTGTTTTATTTGAGTTTATGTTTTCAAAGATTTTTTTCATAATCAGTTCATAATTGTACTCGGTTTAGTAATGGCTACAGATGTGAAATAAAACTTATTTTCGGCTGTCAGACAAGAACTGGAGAATGAGAAACACAGGTTTTCTCATTGATTTTAAGTTTGATGCAGATCATAGAATTGAACCACAGCATTAGATTTACCTTCCCTCTATCTTTTGATCATACAGCTTCTCATTTTCTCAAAACTGTTTGCTAGACATGCTGAGTAAGAGATATTTATCCAGTTATTACAATAACAATAACACTTGGACCATCTTAATCTCTTTTTAGAAGCAATGAAGCTGAGTAACCTGAACGTCTCTTCTACTTATTAAATGTTGTATCGCAATTTCATATTGGCATGACTCTGAACAGTGTCCTGATTGGAAAGTAACACAGGCAGTAGATATTAAGCTTTTTATCAGGTTGGAGAAAATTACACTTTAAATAATGCTATGTTGAATCAAATATGAAAAACCCAATTGCAAAACTGTTTGTAGTATAAATGGAATTTAGTAAGGCATTATAGTTTATCCTTATCTGTTATATTGGGAGGGGCTACACTTTCTTTATGCTTAACTTTCCTTTACTATGTTTAAATGAAAAAAATCCTGTATAAAATAAGTTTTGTTTTGACTCCTAAAAATATTAAAATGCAATGACATCAAAGAATGCCGGAATACTTGTAGTGAGTTCTCAGTGAAGACATGAAAGACCTCAGCTCGCCAATAAGGACAGGGCTCTATTTTACTAAGATGCATAGGTTTTTTTAAGAAAAAAGTCAAAAGAGTTAGAAGAGAAGGTTAATCAAGGGCAATTTCAAAGACTAGCACAAATCTGTAAAATGTGTCAGGAAGACTAATGAATTATATCAAATTAAAGTCCAGAAAGAGCTGATGCTTGCAAGACATTAGGAATGACCAAAGAGTGGTTTTGGGAGAAGAAATTAAAGCTTATCCAACTCCGTTAAAATGTAAAAGGGTATTTCATCTCATCCATCAGGTACAATGTGAATAGGAAAAAAACTGTTCATTCTCCTTTATAGGATATGAATGCCAACTATCTTTTGCTTTAGTAATATTTAATTACTTGTCCTCTACTGCAGCATAGCATTCCTCACTGTTCTGTGTAGCTCTAGATCTGACTATTCTCTTCATAGTTGATATCTTCCTTTTTCCTTGTACACAAATATATTCAGCTATAAAAAGAACAAAATTATGGTGCTACAGAATAATGGATATGACTAGAGGGTATCACATTAAACATCTTTAATTAGACTCAGACAGATATATATTTTCATTCACTTGTGGGTGATGAAATTCATATAAACATATAAAATTATATATGTATGTATAACATGACTTTTAAAAAAGCCAGATGTTTTGAGGAAAAGGAAAATATCTAATAAAAAGTGGTAAGAGGATACAAGGGAGCAGAATGGGAACACCTAGGAATATATGATATACTTATAGGAAAATACCTTTATGTAACTCAATTTCATGTACAATGAACACAGGATAACAATAAAAACCTACAAATATAGTTTATCCTTACTACTAAGTGGAGAAAGTATTAGCTAAATAGGAACAAGTGACTTTATTGTATTACAAAATTGCTCAGAATCTTAATGCATGAATGACAATTCATATATGTAAATGTATGTAAAAGTATAGATTTCCAGAAGAATACTACAACATAATGCTTTCTCCTAAGTTTGTTTTAAGCATACTCATCAATAGACTTACTAAATTATGAATAATACATTTTATCAACTCAAAACAAACTGTGTTAGGCAATACTTTAAGAGCTCTATATTATTTGATAGTTTAGAGACATTTCTGGACCTACGTCTTCATTTGGTTCACTATAGTTACAGTGATGTCCACATTGATGATTATAAAACAATAACTAACTCTGAAAGTGCTAAAGATTGTACTTGTTCTTAAATATCAACTATTTAGCCAATATTTCATTCTTTTTTATTTTAATTTATGAGTATAGATATTTTTCCAAATGTACATCCTTGAACCATGTGTGAGTCTTGTGCACACAGGACACAGAGGGAGTCAGATTTCCTAGAACTCGAGTTCCAGATAGCTGTGAGCCACCACGTGGGAAATCCCTCAGTAAGAGCAGCCTAAAGTAGACAATCTCTAGTGGAGAGGAGACTCTTCTTCCCCTGTTATTCTTTATTGAGCCAGCTTGGTAATCAAGCTAAGCATTCTAGGGATCTTCATATTTCTGAAGATGCCTTCACACATGCACCAAAAGAATTCTTTCCTTACCTCCTAGATACTCTTTAACTGAATTAAGTTGGCTTTCATAAGTCAATGAGTAAATATCTACATAAATTCCTGTAAAGAGTAGGAAGAACTCCCAAGACTGGAGCTGTAAAAAAAAAAAAAAAAAAAAAAAAAAAAAAAAAAAAAAAAAAAAAAAAAAGTAACCAAAACCTGCTCTTTGGAAGCACATTGGAAGCATGGAGAGACAGCACATTTAACTTCACTTTCAAGATTTACAAATAGGCTATGTTTATAAATGTATGGCTATGAAGTTAATATCCTAATTAACATTTTTAAAACTAAAATTAAATCTAGAACACAACTGACTCTGAAACATTCACATATAGAACAATTCTCATGCAAAATTTTTCTAAGAGTATTGGGAAAAAAGATAAACCGTATTATTAGTTCATACACATTAAGAATGAAGCAGGAAGCTTCAGAAATGCATTAATAAAATTCTAAGGTTCAAACCAAGATCTTTGCCTGATACCTGGTTTCCAGATCTCTGACTTGATGACTTTAAGTCCTTAGCTTGTCCCATGAGGAAGGGTTTGTATCCCACTAACCTTTGTTCACGACTTCCCTTGTGCTAGACACCTTGCTGTTCTTCCTATACAGCACAAACTCTGTGCCACCAAATATTCATGGAGGCCATCTGTTTTCAAAAAATAAGTATGACAGAGCCAGAGCAGCAGCCACAGCCATCTATCAAATGGCAACCTGAGGTTACAACATTTCTTCTTGTTGTTAGTGCTCGGATTAAAAGCAATTCTGACAAGTAAACTACTGATAAATTCCTAAGGCTGTTTGTAATAGGTGAAAGTGTTGATATTAACAGCCAAGTAAAAATTTGAGGAAGGGACAATAACACACATTTGTTGATAAAGAATTCTAAATACGTATGCTAGAGAAGATAAAATCAATAACTGCATTGCTTTGTTCCTGATTATATTGTATATTGTTTCTATTGGTGATTGCTTTCCTTCTTTGATTCTCTCTCTCTCTCTCTCTCTGTGTGTGTGTGTGTGTGTGTGTGTGTGTGTGTGTGTGTATGTGTGTGTCTGTTTCTGTGTTTGTGCTATATGTGTGTACATTCAGGTGTGTACCATGTAAGTGGACATCAGAGATCATCACTGAATGTCTTCCTAAGTGTCACATTCCACATTATTTTTTTGAGGCACATTCTCCCACTAAACCTAGAGCTCATGAAGTTGGCAAGAACGGCTGGCCAATAAGCCCCCAAGATCAGCATATATCTACCATCTCAGAATTGGAAATACTCATACTGACACTCACCACTCTACCTAGCTTTTATATAGGTTCTTGGAAATCAAGGAAATCAGGTCCTCACGCTTGCAAAAGAAGCACTTCACCACTCAAGACATCACCAAACCCAAGTTCCTTATTTTTAATCTCCATGAAATGCACAACTGATCATAGTAATAAGATAATTTTAATGCCATGTAAAGTCTAGTTATAAAAAAGACCAGAATAGAGCAAATTATAGATGTGGAAAAATACGTCCATTTCTTCCTAAAATTTCTACATTCTTTTTCTAGATTGTTTTCATTAAGATTGGCCAGAACAAAACAGATTTTTTTAAATCACAAAATAGCATAAATAGTATAATTTGAAGTGAAAAACTCATTTCAAGTAAAACAGAAAGCAAAGTTTCTTTATATATCTTTGTATTTTCAAGATCATCCACTTAACTTTATTTCCTATGGGACTCAGAAGAATAATCAATAAAGAAGTCCTTCATTTCAAAAGCATTTTTAAGTTAGCAAACACTTAACATCTTTTTAAAATTATGTTCTCTTAACCTCATACAATAATAATCTTTAAATAAGAATAATAAGGCCATCCAAAATAACAAAACTCTTGAATTCATGAGACACTTTCCTAAGGATAGCTATTTTCTATCATTTCTTTCCATTGTATTTTTATAGTCTTTATTTTGTCTTATATATCATCCTTTAGTTGTTTTCTGGTGTGCTTATCCACAATTGTAACAAAACCCTTCAAGGAATTAATAGAGATGAATATCTGTCCTCCATCTATACATCAAATATGTCATCATTAAAGCTTGTTGTTATTCTTTTTACTAACAAAAAAATTGAAAACAAAAATTGTTGCTTTTTACATAAATTTCTAAATTTGTAGTATTTTTGAGGCCTTGATAGCACAAATCTTTACTTCATTTATTTGTACCTAGAGTCTTATAATCACTTTGTTCGTGGTTTATTTTTATATTGAAGTAGTATATTCCTGTCTCCCCATGCTTGAAAATTAATTTAAAGATGATGTCTTACCATTAATTTAATTTAAATATTTTAATGTAATTCAAAAATTTGATATAAAATTAACACAACAGGTTTGAGATGTTAATTTTTACACCCTTATCTATATTTGACCTGTATTTAGATGTTTTATATGTCTAAGTTTCTTGACTACCTAATTCAATTAGAATATCCAAACTTCAGTTCAATTGTTCATAATTTGCATAGGACTAAGAGGTCAGCTACATCTTAGTGTGTGCATGTGTGTGCCCATATCTACACACCCATGCATGTGCCATAACACATAAGTTAAAAGTTAGAAGATATCTTTTGAAAATCAGATTTCCCTTTCTTCCATGTGGCTTCTGGGAACCTTCATTGTGTCTCATTCCATAATGTGTCCTTAGTTTGAAAAGATACAAGGGGGGAGGTGGAAAATGGAGAAGACATATTCTGGCGAGACTGCTCTTCCCACTTCTACATTCACAAAAAGTAATTTCTGTAAAAGTGTGTTCTCACTTCCTTTGGGGACGAAACTCAGATATTAATTCCAAGAATTAAGCTCCTATATTTTTGCTCTATTAAGTATATAGTGAGTAGTTTAGAGTTTTAAAGGAAGAAATCAGTACTTTAAAACATAAGAATAAAATCCAGTGGTTGGTACATACCAAGGCTTAGTAAGTGCCTGGTTTTTGAGCATTCCAACAACTACCATTGTTTTGTCATACAACATTGTCACCAAGAATCCTTAGTCATGCAATAGTTGATTTTCTTAAAGGTGTAGAAATTCCTCAACAACATGGAACTATCGACCCACAATCTTATCTTCCTTCTGATAAGGAATCTTGAGACTCAAACTTCATAAGAAGGCTTCTAAACCCTTCATAATCTGAACTATGCTAATTCCTTCAAAATGCTCTTCCATCCCAAGAACTCAAAGCTTTATATTTGTCCTTCTACTGAAAGTTTTTATGCTTTCTATGCGCTCTTCTTTCTCTATCACACTGTGGAGATATCTTCCACATCAACAGTACTTGACAAGTTACTCTAACTCACTAATGACCCACTAAGATCATAGAACTCATGCAGAAGAGTCTATGGCCCATTTCAAGTAAAAGAGCCATAGCATAGAAGGGGACCAATAACCAATTTTGATGTAATAGTTGCATACATGAAACTTTATCTGACTTGAAGTAGAAAAACAATTCACCAGTTAAAAGAACATATTGATTTTGCAAAGAAGCTAGTTCAGTTCTCAGCATGCACAGTGCATCTCATAACAGCCTGGAACTGCAGGTACAAAGTTTTCAGTGCTTTTTTTCTGGCTTCTGCATACATGTGGTATATATATGTGGTATATATATTTCATGAAGACAAAAAGCACATAATTAAAATAAATGAATTGTGAAAAAAACCTACAACCCACTTATTGTATTCATTATTTTTCCTTGATTTTGAATTACAGTTCAAGACTAAGATCCATTTTGGATTCATCATAAAAACAGGCACTTGAGGCAGATGGTTATACTGTGTCTATGATTGAGAAGTAAAAGAATACAATGCTAGAACTCAGCTTACTTTCTCATTCTTTTTCAGTCAAAACCCCAGCCCTGTGTTGGTGCCCATAGTTGAGAGAGGGGGGTATTCCAAACAGAATTAACTCAATCAAGAAATTACTTCAGAAGCCTGGTTACTAGATTATCTCACAGATTGTCCAAGATTCTATAAGGCTGGCAATTAGCATCAGCTGGCATATTAACCTAAAAACCTCAGCCTTGACAGTGCTGATATTAAATAATTTTGAAAATTGCTAAAGGATGAGAGAGAATAAAGTTAGAAATTATTCCAATTTCTCCAGGGCACATATAAGGGATGTGTAGGGATGGTCACTGAGAATCAAAGCATAGAATGAACTGGTAAACCATCAGCAGACCAGGCCCATTGCAGGATAGCCAAGCACATCTTAGGTGGAATCAACAGTCTAGAATGAGCCCTCATTTCCATGGAGTAGTTGAATAAAAGGAAACTAAGAGGCTGTCCATGATTTAGGGTTTGCAAAGCCTGCCTTTTTGTCAACTGCACGTTTGATTCTAAAGGCAGTTCTGGGAATTGGTAAGATACATGCCAACTCCAGCAGTGAAATCCAACAGTCAGCAGCTAGTCTGGCAGTCTGTGCTGAATTAGGAAGGAAGATGAATTGCAGAAGAGAAGAGAAAATAGTATGTGACCCAGAGGTTACCAACCCTGTGGATTAAGCAATTTGTTTAAAATTGCCATGAGCTAAAATGGTCTTTTTTTCCCTCCCTGATTTATCTGAAATATTGCAGTTCTACATTTTGCCCATTAGGTAAGCATTTGGAAGAGGAAGGGGTGTCTTAAACCCAATCAAAAGTCTTCTCAGGCCTGGACAGTGTCTTCTTTATCTACTTCCCACCTTGATGCACAGTTTCTCAGTTGCTCACCCTCTTCCCATTTTAGTGTGGATGTTGAACTTCACAACTATACATGAGTTTTTGGTCTCAATCCTGGAAGGCAAATGCACATTTCAGCTATGTATACATAAATAAAAATCCGATAATTGTATGAGTTCAACTGTTTTTCTTAAAAGAAAGACAATATTAAATACTTTCTCCATCATTCTCAGTACTTAAGCCTTCTCTATATGATCAACCATATGACTGACTCTTACTACTGAAAGATGTCCAAGTTAGAGATGAACATGGCATTGTTAAAATCCAGTCATTTGGGAATGCTTAAATACCAGTAAAAATATAACTAAAATCCATAATTGATACACTCTTACAACATTATTCCCACAGAAATTATCTCAAAATTACAGTCTGCATTTCCTTAGCACAGTGGGAGATCACACAAAATAATTGGTCCTGTTATTTTATCAAAATACCATGCTAAAGATAAACCTCCAATCAAAAAGGTAATTAAGACCTAAATCTGAGTATATTCAATTACCTCTCAATGTTGCCTTTGTAATTCTGGGAATTCTGCCCTGAGAATGAGCTAAAGTTCAGCTCAGTTTTTTTTTTTCCTCTCTAAAACACTGATATGGAAGAGAGGAAGTGGCTAATAATATGCCCACCCCCACTTTCTTCCATCCCTCAATTATGTATTTCTATAGCCAGGACTATAGACTTTCAAGTTTGAAGGGAAATGACTCAAATGTAGAAGATATGCAGATTTATAAAAATAGCCCCTTCGGTCTTCTATTTAACTATTGTATTAAATGAAACTCAACTGCATTATCCAGATCTTTAGCAGTGAATGCTTATGACAAGGAAAGGTAGTTGGCATTTTGAGATTATGTTTGTGGGGGGGCAGCCTATTTCCTGTGATTATTAAATCATAACAAAACTGATGAGGGTGGACTTCCTAAAAAATGGCACAGTGAAGCTAAATCTCCTTTTCAGCTGCACTTCAGCTGTTTATAGTTAGAAGACTTTCTATCATTAGATTCAGGAATATTTGTAGCCATTTTCACATTTCGTTTCTCAGTGGATTTTTTTTAAAGTCCAGCAACTAATATTCACTCTTGAAATATGAAACACAATTTGAAGATGACTACAAATGTTTCTTAAATTAAAATTTCAAAAAACGTACCAACTGAAAAGGAGTCCAAAAGGTAAGCACTGGGGTATGTGTCTGCAAGCCCAACTTTGCGCACATTAAAGGACATTCTTGGCTACACAAGTGAAACCTAAGCTACTGAGGTGCCGAAGTGTGAAACTCTATCGCAAAAATTAAAAAGAAGAGAGAGCAGAAATGGATATAGGTAAGGAATAGTGGGGTATTCCCTTTAAAATGAAAAAAAAAGGAAATGCAAACATTTTCCTGGGAGGGAAGTAAAAGATAAGTATGTCATGATCATTTCTAAGAGAAGAATAATTCCATGAGATGAGCTTACCATAAACCATGTAGAGAAAGACATTGAGATTTTAGTAAACTTTAGTTTATTTTAATGAGCAGATAACATATTCACTACTGAAAATACATATACAGAAAGCCAAAATGAAATCATTGTTACTGGTGAAATCATTTTTGCTTGGAGTATCTTTAGATCCTGTGTATGGGCCCATGCATATATATTAGTATAAATCATGAGTGTAGAGTTCAGAGGTCAAACTCATCTTGACCTCTTGCATTCCACCTTCAGGAAGCTGTAAAAACAGTCAAAAACCCAAGACTCTAGAGAACCAACTTACCAACCTGTGGACCTAACAAGTATTTGTGACTGAATCCTCAGAGCCCGACATGAAAAACAAGGCATGAAAACAAGAGGTCAGCTCTCTGGCACTGCTGGCATGCTGGATGACCCACTATGGCACCAGTGCTCAGCCCTAGTATCTAGTTGTCCTTTTTTCAGCAAAACTATCTTGGAAAAAAATCAATTTCTAGAAGACAAACTGGCTTTCACTTTCTTTCTTATTGTTGTATTCCTCAAAATCTCTAAGTAAATGTGTTATTAAAATAAAATTGTGTTGTACTGCACAAAGTTATATGAGTATTTTGAGTCAGGAAAATCTATGTCAAAAGCTAAGAGATGAGCAATCTATACTGGGGGTAGTAAATCTTTGGCAAAGATACCTAATTAATTAAGATTAGCCAATGTGGGGAAAATGAACATGCTGTTGTATGTATACTTAACACAATCATAGATTCATCCTCTGCCCCCCCCCCCCGGTCTGTGTGTGTGAGCTATTAATGCCTGAAGTAAATCTCTCTAGTCTGTGATGATAACCATTAGACATAAAAGAAATAAACAATCAAACAAACAACCCCCCCCCGAAGTACCTATAAACCTGTGGTCTTAAATGTCACCCTGTTTTTGGCAATGGGAATGGCATAAGTAGGTATATCTTAAATCATGCGTTTCACACAACACCACTACTAGATCTACCATAAAAGAAACTGACAGTTGTGTAATAAAATGGCTGGACTTTCCAGCAGCCTACACATTTTATGGTAGTAATCTCTCCACAGTGTAGGAAAGCACACCAGAGCAAGGCAGTGTCTCATCCTAGGAATCACTCTGGAACTAACTGAACAGAAAAACCAGGAAATACAAGTTCAAGAAATACACAATGCAAATGTCCAACTTAATAGGATCCCAATCTTCTTGGGATCTATCTTCTTGATGCTCACTTTACAGTTAACTTTCTCATGTATTCAAAACATTGTAATGTGCTCTTAAGTTCCCAGGGTGGTTCAAGGCTCTGGATCAGTGCATGGGGCAGCCCTCCTATTGTGGGATGTGTCCTAAAATAGGATCAGCAAACTACAGATAGCCCACAAAATCCTGCTCATGTTTGCCTCCAATGGTCCAGTATTAAGGATCAGTTCATATTTTAAAGCATTGTAATAAGAAAGAAGGAAAGAATGAAAGCTCTAAGTGAAAGTCTCTGCCCTTCCAGCAACTCCCAAATACCCAGCAGTCATTTCCCAATTTACCACAGAGGTTTATATTAATTATAAATGCTCAATCAGTAGTTCAGGTTTATTAATAACTAGATCTAATACTTAAATTAATCCATAATTCATATCCATGTTTAGCCACATACTTGGTATCTTTCTCATTATGGCATTCTTATCTTTCTTTTTCCACTTCTGGCTGGTGACCCCGACTCTGCCCTTCCCAGAGTTCTCAGTTTAGCTGCCTCGCCTATACTTCCTAGCTAGCAACTTTTATTAAATCATCATTTTATTAAACCAATTCAAGGGACAAACCTTTTTATTGTACAAGAGGTTATTTCATAGCAGAAAATGAAAAGGAGGGAGGAAGAAAGGGAGTAGAGGAGAAGAAGAAAGTTAAAACAGCTAGATGGCTCAGCAGGTATAGTCTTACTGCCAGGGACCTACAAGGTAGAAGAGAACGAACTGTCCCTGGTGCTCACAGGCATACATACAAAAAGTACACCAATAAACGTAACATTGAAAGACAGCAATCGGAGAGAGATAGAGACAGACAGAAGTAGGAAGAAAACAGAAAAAAAAGACAGCCAAGGAGGGAGGAAGAAGAAAATAGAAGCAGTTGAAACAGAAAGCATGAGGCTTATGGAGTATGAAGTATTTTCTAATGGTCCTTTGCATTAAAATTTTGATAATCCCTGCTCTCAATATAAAAAGCAAGAAAAATAAATGAAAATAGAGATAACATGCTGTCCTTGATAAAGAATAGAGACATTGTGAAATAGCCATCCAGGTTATGACAACCATGTGACGGTGTCTGGGTAAGTGTGTGATCTATAGGAAGTGGCAAGAGAAAATTGTTACTGATCGAGCATTGTGCTGGTGCCCTCACTAGGGTCTATGCTGGGTATGCATGAGGAACATCAGTTAGATCTGTCTGAGTCTCACAAAGAATGAGGCTTATGGGTAAGTAAACAGTGTTGTCTCTTGCCTGTCACCTTAGATATATGCTTGGTAACAGTATTGCTGGATTATCTAATGGTTCTATTTATAAAATTTTGAGAGCCTTCTATACTATATTTACATTATACATGATTGCTATACTAATTTACATTGCTTAAACAGTCTAAAATAATCATTCAGTATTGTAATTGATGTTATCATTATTAAACTTTCTAATGAAATTCTTTCTGTATAGTGAGGTGAAAATTTCATATTGTTTTCTGTGTCTGTTGCCTTCATAGTTGGCTACTTTTAAATAACCTGTTAATAATTTCAATGCATTCTTTGAATGAAATATTTATTTAGTGTTCTTTTTCCAGTTTCTGTTTATTTGTGTAGGGTAAAAGGGCCAGAGAATATGGTTAGAATTCAAAAACACATCTAAAATGGGCTAAGACCTAGTCACTGGATTTTCCAGTGGCATTCTGTGGATGTAGGACAAATGGGTGGAATTATAAAGAACAGTATGTTGGGGTACATTGTCAATTTGACAGCATCTAGAATCAACTAGGAGATAAACATTTAACCATGTCTATAATGAAGTTTCTCAATTAAATTACTTGAAGGGAACTGAGAGTAGCCCTATCCTATAGGCTGGTGTCCTGGTTTGAACAATTAAAAGAATGCTTTTACATCATGTATTTCTTTTCTTCCTGATTTTGGACACACTGGGACCAGCTGCCTCCCGCTTCTGCTGTCAGGACTCCCTCTCCTTGAGGGGCTGAACCCTTAAACTTTGATGGAAAAAAAAAAACCTTATTCCTTCCCTAAGTTGTTTTTGTCAAATATTCTGTCACAGCAACAAGAAAAAAAATTAAAGCTATGAACATTCTCTCTTTTAAAGTCCAGGAGTAAAAAGCCATATTCTGCTGAACAGACTCACCTAATGTCCCACTAGACTTGGATTTTAGATTAAAGAGAAAAAAGGTTCTAATATTCTTTCTGATGTTCCAACTCTCAGAAATGCCTCTGCATAGCTTCGGTAAGCCATCCTCTTATAACATGGAATTACTGCTGATTATTTACAAGGTAAATATTGAACAATAAAGAAACTCATCTCATCATTAATATAATGTAATTACTCTTTAGATGGACCCCAAAGAGTAGAAAGCATGGAAGTTGAAACTGATAAAGATGTTACAACAAATTCATAAAGGAAGAAAACAGTTTCTTTTGATATCATTAAGGAAAAATTGCATAAACCTTAAAAGTGGTACATGAATAATTTCAGATTTGATGCTAAGACCTGTGATATAAAACCTTTAAATTGTTTCAAGTATACTGTGCATCATACTAAAATAAAATTCATGCTAAATATAATTTATCACTAATTGTATGTAGCTTCTTTAGTCTAAAACAGTCCTGGTAGACAAAATGTTAGCCCAAAGTATTTTTTATAGTAGAGATTCCATGTAGTATTAAAGTTTTAAACAGTCAATCTTATCTATTGTTGAAGGAAAAAGAAGCAAATGCAGATCATTTTATATAATATAGCAAAGTAAACAAAGATGATACATTCTATTGCCCTGTCCTTTCCTACAGTGTGAGTCAGCTTCATAATAGAAACTTTACACTTCTAGTCATTAGCCTGTTCATAACTGAGTTTTGAGACTTGGTACAGTGTATTTAGATGAAAAAGAAATAGTTTAAAGAAAATGTATAAATTTCTATTAAGTGTTAGAATAAGAGTAATTATAAATGAAAAGTACCAAGCTTGAAGTCTATTGTGATGCACTGTTTTATTTATATTTATTTATATGTATGTGTGTGCCTCTGTTTGTCTGTATGTTCACCCTATGTTATGGATATTATGAGTACTCAAGAAGACCCAAAGAGGCTGTCAGATCTTGTACAGCTAGAGCTACAGGCATTTGTGAGCTGCTTAATATATGTACTGGATTCTGAAAGAGCAGAATTCTGGGATCCTGCAAGAGCAGGACATGCTCTTAATGACTAACCTACCTATCCAGCCTCCTATTATGGCATAAATGTGATATGACTTGAAAATTTATTCAATATATTTAGAGTTTATTATTTTCCCATAGGTTAATAACTAGTAGAAAACAAATTCTCCATTGAATATTTTTAAGCAGAAATGCTTTTATGATTTATTATTTTAGATAATAAAATTCCCACTACAAAAGAGGCATAGTGTTTAACACATACACATATCACCCACAATGTTACTTTTATTCATAATGTTTGCACTGACAACCACAGTGTAAGGTAACAATAGTAATAGTCTTTGAGCTTAATTATTCTCCCTTTTAAAAATTTATTTATTAATGTTCCTTTATTGTGTTGTGGATGTGTGTGAGGTCTTACATGTAGAAGTCAGAAAACAATTTTCAGGGGGCCTTACTTACAACCTTGAAATGACAATTTTGGGGGCACTCTAGGCCACCTAGCTTCTGGAGTCAGGAAAATCTTCCTGTTTCTGTCCTCATCCCACTGAAGGGCTGTAATTATATAGATGTGTGACAATACACATGAGTTTTTACATGATATCCAAGATCCACACAGATCATCTGGCTTGAAAGAAAAATGCTGTTACATGGAAAAATGTGGAACCACCACAAATTTCACTAACTTATTTTGAATATCAGGCCAAGGATCATGAAGAGATGTGTGTAGTCAAGACTGGTTGAAATAGAGTTAGGCAGGGTAGCACATGATGTCTCAGTGAAAACAGAAGAGGTGCACCCTATCAGCAGATGCCTGAAAGTTTCCCAGGAAGCTCCCACATCTGGCAATGCATTACTAGCGAACAAAGATTACAAAGGAGTAGTCCCCTCATCATTGCTTCAGGGTGCTCAGGAAGTATATCAGGCAAAAGTGACAGCTATTTTTGTCAAGGTGTCAAAAAATAAAATGGTGCAGAAATCTGAGGGCAACATACCTGGCATGGAATATCGGCTTGACAAAGTCTTGGTGAAAGATTGTCTACATTGTGGTGGCTTGTGGACATATCTGTAGGGTATTTTTTAAGTTCATTGATGGAAGTTCAGCTCACTGTGGATGGCACCATTCCTTAGATAGGAACTCCTAACTATAGGAGAGTGGATAAATCAAGCTGAGCACGAGCAAGCAAATAAGCAATCACAATGGCAGCAGCTGCAAGCACCTTCAGGGCCAGGGGCTACAGAAGCAAATATTTCAAAAGACAGGTCTCATTAGAAGATGCTTTTAAAAAGTAGTTTCTTGGAATTGGGGGGGGGGGGCAAACTCAGTGATGAGAAGTACTTCTGAGAGATGTGGCAGCAGAGACAGGTCTGGAAGCTCTGCCACAGCACGTCTTGTCCCATTGGTGCTGGTTTTCAGGTGGCTGGGAGGCTCAGGTCTCCATCAGCCCAACTCTATCCATTGCAACCTGCTAGGCCAGTGCCTTTGCCCCAGCATGAAGGCACTGCTGGGGCTGGAGCTGACACTTAGGTTGTTCATTCTGCAGTGGGGAGGACAGTAGGGGACCGTGGCCTATCCACACACTGCAAACATGGTGATTGTTCCCAGCCACAGGATGTCTGAGATGAATAGTGCTCCAGTTTCTGGATTGAGTCTCCTTGAGGGATTTCCATGGTCCATGCTGATGACCTGGATCTGTGCTGCAACTGGAAATCATGTTAATGTTCAAGATTCTGCTGCTGCTGAAAACCATGTAGAAGTCCATGATCTCTGCTGATGCTAGCTGTTATGGACAAGGAAGTTCCTTTTTCAGTGGTATTAATGACTGCAGCCTCGTAACTGAGAACAGCTCAATGCTTTTTGACATGAGCAACATTAAAAGCTATCTGATACCTCCCAAAAGATGTCCATACAGGAATCTTTGGAAGAGTTCTTAAAAGATTGCACTGGGAAGAGCTCCTGGTCCAGCTGAGCACAGGAGAGGAGAGTTTGTATGAGCAAGGGGATAGGGATTATGAGGAAAATTCCCACAATGATTACTAGCTGGAGCTCTGGAGGTTCACTGAAACAATAGCCATTGGAGGTCTGTCAAGAAAACGTGCTAGGCCCTCTAAGTGTAGGCAACTGTTGACTAGCATGGGCAGTATGTGGAGCCTTGAGGGGTGGGATGAGACTGTGTTCCTGTGTGTGGGCTGGCACCTTGGAGCCCATTCCCTGAAAAAGAGCACCTAACCCAGTCTTGACTTTTGGATGAATGAATCAGACTTGCCTGGAGTGGATGTGCCATACTGAACTGACTCACCTTGGGACTTCTTGCCCTTTTGAGAGAGGGGATGCATGAATGTGGAGGGCTGGAGGCTGAAGGCTGACTGGGAAGGGTTGGGGGGAAGGAAGGGACGGGAAGCAGGGGCATGTAGTATGAGGTTTCTGCCCTGGTCTTTCAGGCCTAGCCTCAAGGTTTAGGCCCACAGACCCACAGACCCGTAGAGACACAAAGATGCTTAAAATAGTTTTAAGCTGATTGGCCTAAGGCCCAGGCATACAACTTGCTAACTCTTTACCCTTAAACTAACCCATGACTCTTGTTCAGCCATGGGGTTTGGTACCTTTTCTCAGAGCAGCATGGTTGTCCTCTGCTTCTTCTGGCTTCTCTCCAGCATTCTGCTCTGTTCCACCTGTTCCTAGAGTTTTCCTAGTATGGTAGCCCCGCCCACACTTCCTGTCTGCCTTTGGCCAATCAGTGCCTTTAATTAAACTCATAGGCTGGGACAATTATTTTCAATGAAACAACATAATCTCCCACTGGGGCATACATAGATAAAAATGTCATTTTTTATTAAAAAATAATAAAATGCAAAAAAAAAGAAAACAAAGATTGTGAGCTCTTCACAGTTGATCACTTCTGGTGGGGATGAGGTACAGAAGGACTCAGTTTTCTCTAAAAGGCTGGCCACTGGGAGCTTGACCATGCTTCCATGAGTGTATGGTCAACACAAATCATATTTGGTGGTTTTTGTTTGGTTGGCTGGCTAGTTGGTTTTGTCTTTTATTTTTTCATTTTATTGGGAGGGTGCAAGGGTGTGCATCATATGAAATTTCCAAATAACAAAAAAATCATAATAAGGGAGGGAATCAGTGCACAAGGGGGAATTCATTCCTCTGTGTGCTCTGTGAATGTGATATGACCAGCTATTTTATATTTCTGCCTCCTGGACTTCCCCATACACTGGACTATAACTTGGGCTATGAGTAAAAATAAATCATTTTTTCTCCTCTAAGATGCTATGGCATATAAAAATATAAACATTTTTATCACTGTAACAGGAACAAAACTAGTTGGAGATCCTTGCTTCTGATCATCCCATAGCAGTGTTCTGCCCAGCCTCAACAACCCCCAGAAAGATCCCCAGAATCACACCGACTCTCCGAATCAAACCCAAAGCAAGGCTTATTCAGCTGCAGCAGGGCCCCAGCTCCTGTCACACAGCCACACACACACACACACACACACACACACACACACACACACACACACACACATGCACTCACACACCCACATACACACTTGAGAAAATATTTATAGATGTTCCATCATAAAGCATAGGATTTAATTCGAGTATGATATTTTCTTAGCCTTTTCTATATTTTGCATTTTATGTAGTTTTTCTTTGTTTTTCTTTTGCACTCAAAATAACAAAATTTCTTACAACCTGTCCACATTTACTTGGGTTTGGTTGATTCTCTGACACATATTAAGTTCTGTAACCAAGCCCTTTTATGTCAATTTGAGTTGACGTCTAATTTAGCATTAATTACATTTTTCTCAGATCACATTATATTATGAAATATAACAGTGAATTTATATTCAAGCCCACATTTACTTTTACATCTCCCTCACTTTCACATCACTTAATTCTGAAAGAAAATATATAGCTCATTATATTCTGTAGCCATATAAACATAGTTCAAAATGAGATCAAGTTCTATACTATTGGCTATTTTTTTCAATGATTTCTTAGGGGTCTAGAACTCTGCAATTTCCAGAGAAAAGATCTCTGTAATTTAAAGATCTATGTTTATCTCCAAAGTGTTCTTACGTTAGCTCATTGCTCATGTGCACAGCTTTTCTTGATGTACGTTTTCTCCCATTATTTTGCAACAATAAGGTTTAGGAACTCATTGCCGTGTGTGGAAAAATACTCATGTTTAGTATGGGAGATCTTCAGTGTTATCTGCTTTTGTGACTTTAAATAAACAACTTGGAGACTTCCATTTTAGGTCCTCTGACAGCTTCTAGTCCATCAGAAGTTTAACTATTATCTTGAATCTTGTTTTAAACTGGTGGTATAAAAAAATGCCTGCTAGTTTATTTTATTGATTTGCTAGGGAGTATTCATTTATTTCAAAGTGGCATACAAAATGCCAGCTATCTTCTCTGCCAATGTCTAAAACTCTGTCATTGGCTGGTGAGTTGCTGTAGTATAGATGTCTACTGCCACAGTTTCTTTCAAGGTGTTGATTAGAAACAGCAGTTGATGGAGAAATGGATCAATGGTTAAGAGAGCAAACACTAGGACTGAAGTTCAGACACCTGAGCTCACATCAAAGCTAGTTGTTGTCCTTTGCCATGCTTATATACAAGAACTAAGAGAGGCAGAGGTGAGGACAATGCTGAGTCTTGACTGTTGTCTGGCAATCCAAGAACTGTGAGATCACTATGTAGGTCAGGCTTGTCTGAAACTCACAGAGATCCACCTGCTTTTGACTTTTAAGTACAGAGATCAGTGATGTGCCCCACCATGCTGGTCAGTCTTCAGTTTTTGATGGTGATAAGTTCTTCAAGATTCAGGTGTTTCTTGTGTTTCCACATGCAAAAATCCTACACATATGCCTGAAATTAGAAAAGCTGTAATTTTATATGTTCAAGATTAATATCTTATTAAAAGACCTGAAAATAAAGTTAAAACATTTCCAAAACTCAAAATAATAAAACAAAAGAAAAGACAAAATGATAAAATCAAACAATAAAGTGCCAAATAAAGATATTGAATATTAATTGTATACCAGTCCTCAAATTTAAATAATAATTAAGTTTAAAATAATGTTCACATTTATAAGAAAATATAATATATCCTAGTGTTATTAATACAACTTTTATTTATTATAATAAGTATAAGCACATTTTCTAAGGATTCAAAATACCATCCTGAGATACAAAATTTATTCCCAGTTTTGAAAATCTAATTCTCAGAAAGGATAGAAGCTCATGGGTGTGTGTTTTGTCTCTATAAGTATTGTTTAGCAGGAAGTCTCCTGTGATGGATCATTTTTAAGAAAACAAATGAAAATATTGGTAAATCTTAAATTTAAAAAAAAATACTACTCATGAGAATTATATAAAAATCTAACTTGGAGGCTCCAGAAACAGTACAGAATATGTGCTGCTCTTGGAGAGAACTAGAGAATAGCACCCACGGAGGACAGCTCACAATCACATTAATACCCTTTTTGAGACTCTCCAGGCGTGATATCAACATGCACAAACCTATACACAGCATATACATACATTACTAAAATAAAATATTTAAAAAATACTAACTTGGGAAAAATAATAAAATATGATATGATGACATTCAGGTGTCTTCAAGGCCTTACACCATATGGCACTGTGTATGCAAAACAGAAAAAATATCATGTATATGGAAAGCACTATTGGATACTAAAAAAAGAGAATCACTCTTCTTGCCTGAATAAGAGTGCACCACTTGTAGGCAAGGTGTCAATAAACATGGCCTAGAGTATTAATTAACTATTGGTCTCTACAGTAAGTTAAATGAGTCAAGTCTCAACTTTATCCTTCTGATCCTATCAGAGAAAGCCTTACAAAGGTCTTTTTGTAAGTTCTTACCAACAGTTGCTATCTGTGATAATCAAGTACAAACAAATGAATGCACTTTTAATGTTATTGTAACACAGACAAGCTGTTCTAAGTACTAAATGACCTAAATGGCTGTAGAATCATACATAGTGCAAGATATTTTATAAATTGAACTTTCAGGGATTATAAGAGCTGCTAACTCAATGTTAAAATAACTATATTTGGAGTCCCCAACAGTTGCTAAGTGCTTCAAGAAAGAAAGAAGAAAAGAAAGGTGTGCTTGCTTTTGGTGGTGCTATTAATATAGTAAAAAATTAAATGCTCTGATAATTACTAGATAAGCTAGTGGAAAATTAGTCAATTGATGCAGATATTGGCCAACACAAAAATCCTAACGTTTAGTAAACTATGATTTTTTTTTTTAAAAAAAAAAGCAATAATACATGTAAGAAACCAAAGTATAGTAATCAGAGGATTTCTTTCATACATAATATGCAGATGCATGTTAGTAACCTTTCAGTCTGAAGGTGGCCATACTCCACAACTCCAACAAACCATGCTAGTAATATAACCCAAAGCTTCACACACACATACAAAGTAAGTGTTCCCTTTTCCAAATTTAGTTAGAAGAGGCTAGGATAATCTTTACTTATGAATGGATATAGTATTTTCAGAAATATGGAGACGTCTCATCTATAACTGACATAAGTATGATCATTGTTCTAATAACACAAAACCTTTTTGAAAAGAATTGAAAAACCTTCAAATAGGTCCCTCTGTCTGTCATTCTAGAAGATGAAGGTGTTTTAAAGAGCAATGAACCTATTCATAGTTTTAGTATTGAATTAATAAATATCCTCTATAGGTGGAGTAGAAAGCTCAGACAGTGAAATGCTTGTCAAACAAACATCAATAATTGATATCAATCCCTATAACCAACTTCTAATAACTGGGAAAACAGAGTTAGGTAGATGGATCCCTAGTGCACAATGGCTAGCCAGCCTAGTTGAATATTAACTGCCAAGCTCCAGGCTAGTTAGAAACCCTAGATAGGAATTACTGAGGAACAATAGTTAAGGTTAACCTCTGGCATGCATATACACTCATAGAATAATTATTCTTTAACATATATAAGCTAAGAACTTACTTGTAAACTTAGCAAAGAATATAATTCCAAAAGTCTAGATCACAGGTCTTGAGATTAAACAAATGAACACAAGAGTATTGATAGATGGCAGACACTCATTCCGCGAACATGGAGATTGGTCCAGATTTCCAGGGCCATTTTTATTAGTGTTTGCTCCCCTTGATCTGAAAATATTTCAACTCTTAAAGGTGACATAGTATCTGCATTATTATAAGTACAGACTGTATTATACACAAATCAGCCAAAGATGATCTTTTTGTTATATGTTTGAGCAGGTAAAATATGCATCACATCTTGTTGTTTTTTCAGTGTTTTTTTTTTTTGTTTTTGTTTTTTATTTTGTTTTTGTTTTTTTTTTAATGTTTGAAGCCAGGATTTCAGGGCATCTTCATCAATCAAACATAATTTATCTTTGAATGAATTGACCACCTTTTATTTTTCTGTGGAAATAAAAACAGAACCTCACTACCAAAGTAGCATCTCTTTTGATGTTCATTTTGAAGTCAAAATATTTTTAAAAATATATGTGTTAGGTTAATCTAGCAGCATTTACAATCAATAACATATAGTATCCAGACTCTGTGAATATTCCATATCTACATGACTTTTTTCTTTCATATTACTTTACTCATTTTTAAGGACTTCATTTTGTTATTTTAAAACTATTTTAATCTATTACTGTATGTGCTCTTTCTTTTCTCTTTTTAAACACATTGTAAACCACGATAGGCACTTTTTTCTATTTCTGCCCTGTGCATCTATAACATTTTCTTTTTGGATGAGCAAAAACCCAAACCTGCCATGCAGTTGAGAAACAGCTCTCTGTACTACACATCATGTGAAACTGTGGAAATGTGCCACTCTTAACTCATGGCATGATGACAGTGGATAGGAGATGTGTCTCTGTATTACCTGTCTAACTTTCTGCCCACCCATCAGCCTGTCAGCTTTTTATAAACACTGAATGTGATACATACTCACATGGTAGAGAAGGATTATTCCATAACATAAATTCAAATAAAATTACATAATTTTCTGAAGCAGGCTGTTGTGAATATCATTGGTTAATAAAGGGACTGTTTTGTCCTATGGCAAGGTATCTTAGAAACAGGCAGGAAATTTTAGCATATATAAAGGGGAAGGAAGGTGGAGTCATATGGAGACCAGATTCAGCTGCCCAAGAAGCAAGTATAATAGAGTACCAGTAAGCCACAGATCACATTGAAAGATATAGATTAATAAAAATAAGTAAAGTTGTAAGATATAGCAAGCAATAAGCCTCAGCCATAGGCTGAACAGCATGTAATTATTATAAACCTTTGTGTGATTATTTAGGCCTAAGTGGTATTGAAGCTGCAGGCCCAAACCTTCTGTCTAGGCCAGAACAGACAGGTAAAAAACTTTATACAATTTTCCCCTTTGCTTTCCACCCTCCAAAACCTCCCATGTACTCCCCTAAATCTCAAATTACTGACTTGTATTTCTTTAGTATTCCAAAATAACTAAATACAGTCTTCTAAGTCAATAAGTTACTTATATATGTATGTGTTCATACCTGTCCATTTGATATTGGGTAACCAAGTGGGTGCTTCATCCATAGGTAAGATTATTTTTCTCACTGTCAGCATTTTTTTGTTGTCTGTAGTTCTTTGTCTGGATTGAGGCCCGGGGTTCATAAGGGAGGGAAGAGGGACTGGAAACATTGTATGATCCAGAGAAACAGGAATTTTTGTGGGATTGTAGGTTCTAGAAATGCCAAAAGGTCTATATCATAAAGTGTCATCAAAATGACTTTGTAAATAAGTCATGAACAAGAATGACACCAGTACCACTACTTCTTAACAATATCTGACCATAGTGGGCTAGCGAGACAGCTTGGCAGTTAAGAATATGCAGAACATTTCTAGAGAACCTGTGTTCAAGTCCCAGCACACAAATCTATAGTGGTTCACAATGGAAGTCTGCATCAAAAAGCAAAGACCAATGGAAAGAAGTAAAGAGAAATAAAAAAATCATGTTTAATTGTAGCATGTATTTTCAAAAATAAGATGTGACAGTTATGAATTTTCTGATGCTTTTAATGAGTAGCAAAGATGTAAAGTACATAACAAAATGTAGTGATTGACAGAAAAACATTTTTTAAAATAACATCGTTACAGTTTTAAAAATGAAAGTTTCAGAAAGAGACAAACAACTATTTAAAAGAAGAATAGAAACTCCAAGCAAAACACAACCTTAAAATATTACCAGCAGATACTGAAGGTGAATGAACTTACCTATAATAAAGTGAATTGTGAAATACTTAGACAAATAAATTTCATAAGACCAATTAAAAATGTAACTATTAAAATAACACAACCTATGGAAATGCATAAAAGAAAGTCATAATTCAACCCATTGCAAAGCAATTTTTCTCACCTATTCTTCTGTTCTGGTTTTTGATTTCTAAGTATGATGACCCTAAAAAGACCCTTGCCTTGATTCCTCTGCTGTTTTCAAGGTTAAAAGTGAGTGAATTCCTGTATTGGATACTGAATATTGACCCAAGTTCTTTAGATAAAGTTTTGCAGTAGCTTCCCCTCCCCCCCCTTTCTCTTTAGTCTAAGTATTTTATGGGTTGGAAAATTCTGATAAAAATTCCTGAGGAAATGTTAATACCCACAAATGGCTCCTAAGTACCCTCAGAGATTGTTCAAATACCTGCTTTGTAGAGGTAGTCTGGTCAGCAATTATTTTTAGCGATTTGTACATTGATAACCAGGAGTAGAAGCAGAATAAGGCATATGCAAAGACGAATGTTTGTGTTTTACTTCAGGTGAAATGAAAGCACTAAGTGGCAAGTTAATTATTTCTTTGCTGTTATAGATCCCTAGGGTACATTATGTCATCATTAACTCTGATATATTAAGAGTGATTGCCAGCTGCTGGTGTGTTTTCTTTTATACCAACTGCAAAATAAGTTTCAGATCCTTTCCCTGCTTTTGATGCTTGATTGTTGATGCACATAAACAGAAGGCAGCAATCTTGCCTTCTGAAAGAAGAGCACATACATCAGTGCTTCCTTGAGATTTCATAGAAGACAGAGTAGCTAGAAATTATTTAACTTAAAAGAGTAAGAAAAAGATAAGTGAGATCAATCTATGGTTAAAAAGCATTAATACTGCAATTGAAAAGCTCAGAAGTCAGTAGAAACCTTGGTGGTGCTACTGCATTCCAGTAACTCCAGGGCTGTTAGAATGCCGTGATAAACTCTGGAGTTTGATGGCTGTGAGGAAAGGAGTAGACAGTGCTAGAACAAGACACCTGTTATTCTTCTCTGACATCCTTCCCATTGGGCATGTGTGCATTTGGAAATACACACACGCACACACACACACACACACACACACACACACACACACAAAGATGTTCATACATGTACATAGCCCAACATTGAAAGCACTTTCTACTCACAGAAGAGAATCATGTAGATAAAGTGCATTTCTTCCTACTAAATAATATGAGTGATATAAATTACTTTTAAACATGTTGAGTAGCTGTTTAAGAATTTCAGACTATGAATACAATACATTTTAATCATATTCACTCCTGACTCTGACTCCTCCAACTCTTGCCAGATTCAACCCCACCACCTGAACCGAACCCCTGAAAAGAACATAATGAATGGCCTTCCTCCCTTACAACTGTGAAAATATAGAGGAGGAGAAATCTGTTCTACCTCACAATTTCATGGTGAGAAATAAATTGCGACTGGGACATCATAGAAGTTGGTGGTTACTGAGCAAGGATACTGCTGCACCAGTCTCTGGGACCAGACAAAGAGACCGAGAAAAGTAGTACTAAACCATAAGCTTTGTGACCCTCCCTCAGATGAACTACATCCTTCCACTAGACTCTGCTTGAAAAGCAAATGTTCCCCAAATGTGCTGCCAGCCAGCAACAGACAAACAAATAGGACTGCGAGGGACTTTGGTTATGTTTTAATTTTAAAAGTCGGTATGAGTGTGTTTATACACATGTGAAATTAGTGCCAGTAGGAGCCAAAAAAAAGAAGGAGCTGGATCCCTGGGACCTGGAGTTCCAGGTGGTTGTAAGGCACATGACCCATCGGTGCCTGGAGAGTGATATCCATTCTTAGTCTCTGGTTACTTTAAGGTAACAATAATTTTGGCTCTATTATAGAATATATTATTTATGTGTTTAACATAAATTAATGAAGATGAATGTTCAGGCCCAGTAATCGATATTTACAAATTTTAACTCTCTTAACTTTAATCAGCAGATATCCTTCAAGTCTTAAATAGACAGAATGAGTTTACGTAAGAAATGAAAAATGCTAATTCCATGATCAATGTGAGACATCACCTGAATAACCTTCTGTGTTTTGTTTACTTTTTATATTTAAAATGATATTCATCAAAGAGAACCTCAAATAGCCTCGGCCACACTGAGGCAAAGTTTATTGTTAGAATGTTGCTGTTATTTGTCCTAACAGTGGCTGTTCAAAGGGACATGTAGGTATTCATAATGAAACAATGCCATGTCATTTTGCAAAATGAGAGCTTGGTTCTGTCGTTTTCAAATCAACCTGGACATGATTATCAGGGAGATGGTCAACAGTGGGGCTAGAATTCACTGGAATGAAATGGAAGCATACTCTTCGTTATGTCTGCAGATTCTGACAAAAGCATGATGTGTCAAAACAAGTTATTTTTTCAGATCTGAAATAGCTCAAAACAATGCCTTGATTATATTTAAGCTGACATTTATTTTAAATGTGGCAGAAGTTTGTAAAACACTGTTAATTTAAAGCACTTACACTGTGTTTTTAACAGTGTATTTATCAAAATTTAGCAAACTTTTGGTACTTGAAAAATAACTTCTAATCATTTATACTTGGCAAACTATAATTTGTCTAGATGTGTACTCATTTTTCAAATCAAAAAATAATTTTAAGGTAGTCATTTAAAACATCAACACATTTGACACATTTTTTGCAGTAAACATGGTTTTGGGAATACTAGAAAAGATTAGAAAATACATAAGGAGGTACTCAGCAACACTGACACAAAAGAAAAATACCATTTAAGTATAATAAAACAACATCCACTACTACACACTACAAAGTGAACCAAAACACAATAGTTAAGAAAATACTATGCAACTTCTCCCTTAAAAATACTAATTATTGTCTGTGAGATGAAAAGTTCTGGAATCTTATGATGAATATAAAGCACATTTCTCTTCAATAGACAGGAGAATGATTGGGCAATAAAAACAGGGGCATATTGCAATAATGATGTGGGAATGCCTTTCTGTATGCTGTAAATCTCAATCTTTAAATAAAGGAGCTGTTTTGGCCCTTGACAGGCACCGTAGAAAAAGTAGGCAGAGGAATCAGAACAGGTAGGAAAGGAAGGGTGGAGTCAGAGACAGACTGAGCTGAAGCCCAAAGGAACAACATGTAAGGAACACAGGTGAGCCACGGCCACGTGGCAGACAGATTAATAGAAATGGGTTGAGTTAAGATGTAAGAACTAGCTAGCAATGTTCCTGAGCCATAGGCCAAACAGCATAAAGTTAATATAAGCGTCTGAGTCTTTTATGGGGGCCTGAGCAGCAGCAGCAGGCAGCTAAGGGGTCTGGGGCTGCAGATCTGTGGTTCTGGACCTCTGGCTGCCCAGGACCAAGAAACCTCATTGCAATACAATATAAATAACATTTGATAATCCATACTTTTTCTATAGACAGGAAAGTTACTTAGATATCTATAGTTTAGAAAGTTATAAAAAGTATTCTTCTGATATATAATTAAAATGTATTTAATTTATTATTGAATTCAGTACCTTAAACACTGTAGGCTAGAGAAGACTGTGGTTATGTAGGTACAATTTTTATAGGCCAGAAAAAACTTTCTCATTTGTATCAACAAGCACATGAAATGATAGGATTTTTTGATCATGTAATCCTGTAAAAAAAAAATCTATATTCAGTGGAGATGCTTAAGAGAAACTGCAGACTACTTATAGACAGAAAGTGAGTCCAACTGTCCAAAAATTCCCAAAGCCTAGACTAGGAAAATGAACTGGTTAGGAAGAAAACTTACATTTATGCATTTAAGAAAGAAGAGAGGGAAAGGCCAACATCAAAGAATTGATGCTAATGTAATTGCCTAGACAAGAAAATGAAGTACTTGACCCCTTCCAAGAGGCTGTCATGCAAAGAATGGACCAAACAGAGCCAAATGTATTTGGGCTACTGCTGTGAAACAACTCACATTCTGACTTTTCTTAGTAGTAGTCCATAAAGAGGAAAATAATAAAATACTATTTAATATGTGATTTAAACATATTATTATTCAAAATTAAGAACTGAATCCAGTTTCTAGAGGATTTATAACAAGAACCCTGGGTGGTCAAAGTGAAATGCAGATTGAGAGAATATTGATGACTAAGATATTAATCTTGGTAAGTAAGAACACAGTGCTTCAGTCTTCTGCTGTAGATGCTGTCAGCCAAACTGAGTCTTTGTCTCATCTAAAAGTGCTTAGCACAAAGTCAGGACCTGTCCTTCATCTCATACTGTTTATTACAGGGGCATGGATGTATGGTTAGTCTAGAAATGCTGAACAAAAGAAAATAAGCTTCATCAGTTCAAATTCCCAAGGTCATGTCTCATTGCTAGAGACAGATCTTGGCAGACCTTCTTGATCTATGATGCATCCCAGAGAAGAAACGGCAGAAAAATCCAGTACTAAGAAAAGCATGGGGGAGGGAGGGAGAGCATTTCTGTCACTATTGTAAAGTTAGTTTGTACTGATAAAAATCTATAAAGCATATAGGTTAATTAAACAACTCAGCAAAGTGATGTCGTTACATCAATAGAAGAACTTGTGTAAAGATGTAATGCACCACGGATACGCATTGGTTAAGAAGTGTCGTAAGTCACCACTGATGTAATGCACCACGGATACGCACTGCTTAAGAAGTGTCGTAAGTCACCACTGATGACTGAAAAGAAAGCCTAAGTAGGAGAGCTTGGTACAAGGGAGTTTTCTGGGACTGACTGAAATAGAAGTCCACCAGAAACCATCCCTGACAAAACCAAGCAGACATTTGATAGACCCATTGCCACATCCATACCTCTACATGTTTTCTATTGAAAACAATATTATAGAAGTATGGCTACCATGTAGGTGATCTTTTACATAGATCAATAATATAAATAGCATTGCAAAAATAAATTTTAGAATTTTATTCTATGTTATATTATGAAACATGATTTTAGAGTCTCCTTCATAAGTGAATTTTCCCTTAAAAATGTTGCTCTAGATTGCTTTTGAAAATATCTAATAATATGCTAAAATATTCTAATAAGAAAATGATTAATAATAAATGATGTGGGGATGCCTTTCTGTATGCTGTGAATATCAATCTTTAAATAAAGGAGCTGTTTTGCCCCATGACAGGTGCCATAGAAAAAGTAGGAGGAGGCATCAGACTAGGTAGGAGGAGCAGGGCAGACTCAGAGAAAGAAGGAGCCAGAAGCCCAAAGGAGCAACATGTAAGAAACACAGGTGAGCCATGGGCCACAAGAAACACAGGTGAGCCACAGGCCATGTGGCAGAAAGATTAATAGAAATGGGTTGAGTTAAGATGTAAGAGCTAGCTAGCAATGTGCCTGAGCCATAGGCCAAACAGCATGGAGTTAATATAAGCGTCTGAGTCATTTCTGGGGCCTGAACAGGGGCTGCGGCTAAGGGGTCTGGGGCTGCAGGTCTGTGGGTCTGGATCTCTTGCTGCTGGGGACCATGAAACTACTACATTGTAACAGATGGCATCCCTGGGTGGGAAAAATATCCACTTAAAGCCTGAGAAAGTTTAAAAATGGGTTTAGCACAGAAAATGAGCCAGAGCAGCTTCCAAATTGTGTGTATGAAGCAGGTCATTGTACAGAGAAAGCACAGCATCCAGTCACATTCAAAATGGCACTGGTGGACTGGCAGCAGGCAGTGTAAGCTGTAACCAGACCAGTTCCTGAAATCTCACAGAAGACTCAGTAGCATGTTATTGGTTTAAAGTTTCTGTTTATTTTGAACAAAACGTAAGCAAAGACGGATACTTAGTAGCAGCATTTTCCTGTGTCTGCTCTGTATGCTGGCCACAAACAGATGCGGTCCCTTAAGAGAACTTACTGATTCAGCTTTGCAAAATCTATGTGGTTCTTTAAGAGAGTGTGAGTATTTTTAAAGCTCTTATGGTTAGAAGATGATTAAGGATTCACAATAAAACAGATTCAGATGAAAAGAAAAACCTGTAAACGGGTTACAATGTGTGTAAAAGTACATAGGCTTCAGAGAGAAAAGAAAGAGGATAGAAAAAGTCTTTAAAAAGAGAAATAGAGTAATAAAAATATAATAAGCCACGTAAAGATAGAAAATAGACACAAAATCTGGATTTTGGTTGTTATTGTGTTTTCTTTTAATTTTTTAACTGCTAATGAACTAACTGCAGAAAGACAATGGATTGTAAATGCAAAGGCTACTAAGTTAAACAAGAATATATATTTTAAAGGTGTCTTGATTTTAAAATTTGTGTCTAAGGATTTATTGCTTTGGAAGGGTTCTGCTTTTGTTTCCACAGAAGATGAGAACCTGTGGATTTTTTCTAGGCAAATATGGTTTCATCAACCAAGACTCCCTGAAAAAAATCTCTGATGAGAAGAGATGGCCATATCAGCTTCAGGGCTGCAGACTATGATTCAGTCTCAAGAACCCATGAGATTTTCAATACCCCATAATCAGCAGGAAGTAGTAATGGAAAACTATACCCAAATTC
The DNA here is from genome assembly GCA_033318265.1 of Phyllotis vaccarum. Lineage (NCBI taxonomy): Eukaryota > Metazoa > Chordata > Mammalia > Rodentia > Cricetidae > Phyllotis > Phyllotis vaccarum. The sequence goes on along the minus strand of JARWLC010000011.1, from coordinate 14,162,514 downwards.
CCCAAATATTGTTTCTAAATGTTTATTTTTATTATAAATGGTTAATAGTCATAGTTAATCTCTTTCTAGGAAGAAAAGGGGGATATGATATATAAATGATTTTTAAAAAATTAGATTATTGAATTTACTTAGATCAGGAAATCAGCTGTTAATCTCAAAATGTTTTGCATTGGTATGGACTTTGGTTTATTGATACAAATTTAAGGTCAGTTTTGTTATGCTGAATGTATTTTCCTACTCTTGTTTATGGTATGATGTTCATGTAACTGATTTAAAATTGTAATGTATAATTAAGAAATGCAGGCTAATAGTCACCTTTGATAATCAAACTTATAGATAGTTAGGTTAGTCAGGATTTTTAGGTATACAAAGATATATTTCATTAGATAGGTAATCTTCAAAGATTTCTAAGACCTACATAATATGGCATTTAAAATATTTTAAGAACTTAAACTTTTATGGACAGTGAGTGAGACAGATTTGCTCCCGGCAGCACCAATCAAGAGAAAAATGGGCATCGAAGAAACTCCATGTGGAGTCTACTCTCTTTGTGGCAATGTTTAGCCACTGGACAAGACTGCTTGACAGTATGCTGTTTAAACTGGACATGCAGGTTCCATAGGAAGGTAACCTTTGCACTTTGGCAGAAGAAGCCGAAATGGTCATTCAGGTTCCTGCTTTGCAGAGAAAACTGTCAGACATTCTAAAGGACTCGAGGAGAAGTGACTGATGAACTATATCAGAATGGGCAGAACAGATTTCCTGCTTCACTGAAATGAAAAGAGACTCTGGGCCTGTAGGCTGAAGATGGATGCCCCAAATTTATAAAGGAACTTTGGGTGACTGTCCAGCAGATAAGTGTCATCTCTGTCATTTCTGGATTTTAGAAGTTGTTTGCACTTCCAGTTTACATAGGTAAATATATCCTTCTGTGGTCTTTGATGTAGTTAAAGATTAGATAGTCATAAGTATATAGTTTTTCTTGGTTATTTTAAGGTATATATGAAACTTTAGATTCATAAGGATAAGGTTGATAAGAGTATTTTCTTTAGGTTTGCTAAATACAAATGACTATATGTTGTAACTGTAATTCTTGCTTGATAGCTGTTTTGTTATATGTAATTTTGCTTTGTTAAAATTGAAGCCTTCCTTTTTGATTAGACAGAAGGGGGGAAGTGATGTGGGAATGCCTTTCTGTATGCTATGAATAGCAATCTTTAAATAAAGGAGCTGTTTTGACCCGTGACAGACACCATAGAAAAAGTAGTAGGAGGAATCAGAATAGGTAGGAGAAGATGGGTGGAATCAGAGAGAGAAGGAGCCAGAAGCCCAAAGGATCAACATGTAAAGAGAGACAGACTGAGCTGCTGCCCAAGAAGAAGCAAGCATGTTAGAAACACAGGTGAGCCACAGGCCACGTGGCAGACTAGTAGAAATGGGTTGATTTAAGATGTAAGAGCTAGCTAGCAATGTGCCTCAGCCATGGGCCAAACAGCATAAAGTTAATATAAGTGTCTGAGTCATTTCTGGGGGCCTGAACAGCAGCGGGCGGCTAAGGGGTCTGGGGCTGCCTGGGACCAAGAAACCACATTGTAACAAATAAATGATATGTTATTGCCAACGATATAAGTAGAAGAAAGAAAAGAACATAAGAATACTTATAATTCTATAATTGACTCAGCATTTTATGATGTTAGACATAAAGATTTAGGCTTTATATAAAAATACTGAAGTCAAAATAATAAATTAGGATAAGAAACAGTCACCAGCAATTTCAACTTTACATGCACAGCTTTAGCTCTGATTTTTAGTTCAGATGGATAATGAGAATATTCAAGTATTGAGATTTCGCTATAAGAGCAAAGGTTCTAGCTGGATCATAAAGAAATAAAAACAATGCTGATTTAATTAAGAACTGTGTGTGTGTCATGCTATTGAGAGAAGTGCAAGCCGATATAAATGGTAGAGGAAGAAGAGATATAAAGCATTATGAGGAGACCTTGTGTTTACAAAACAAAATGTGTAGCTTGTAATGAATATAAACAGAAGCTGAAGGTCTGAGGACAAGGCAGTCATGGGTCATAGTACACAGTGGAATGGGTTTTACCCCCAATACCAAATGAGTAGCAGATAGCAGTTCCAGCACTGATAAAAATATTGTTCTGCAAATATAATCCTATCTAGACAAAAATGGCTAAAAAGTCTAATAGTACAAAAATTGCATACCTTATAAATAATCTGCCTACTCTACTCACTCTAAAAATCACAAAGTAAATGCAAATACAGTTTTATGTATTTAGATAATTTGAGTATAGCTATTTAGAAAATTCCTCCTAAGTGTTAACAGGTTACTTCATTCTCAGTGTCCTACACACTACTAGAAATCACTGGCATATAAATAAAAGGAAGGAATAACATGAATATGGACCATGTTTGGAATTATCAAGGGTCTCAGATTTGACTCTACTTTGATTAGCATATCACAGCTTTAAGAATCCCATTAGAAAGTTCAAAAATACAAAATTAGAAAAGGACACTTATGTCTTAGCATAAATACTAACATCTTGCCTTCAAAAATGCAGTAGACCACCCTTGGGGGATTAGAAGTTTGGAGAAGGGGAAACGAGACAGGAGGGAAGGGGCAGAGGGAATGGGGGAGAAGTGAAGAGGAGAGGGAAGGATAAAAGGGGGAATGGTAGAACAGGAGGAGGAAGCAGAAGGGAGGGCAGAGGAAGGCATGCCAAGATTAAACTCTTTTATCCTAGAGTGGTGTGCTCGGGAGTTCATGCATAATGAACATAGCATGTCAAATTGTGTAGTTAGGCTTCATAGTTATTAATGTAAGGACCTTGAGAAGACTTGGATTCTAGACTTGGATGAACCAGAAACCCCACTAGAGACTAGAAACCTTATTAGAGAAAGGAGAAACAAAGATAAGACAATGGGAATACAGAGGGAGATTGGATTGGAAAAATCAGGGAAGACAAATGATTTCTAGAAATTACAAGAAGCCAGTAGAGTGCTAGCCTTCCTTTCCTAGTTGCCTCAGATAATCAGTCCTAATTTTGAAATTTTGGATCCCAAAACACTGAAAGAAAAAGCCCTAGTTCTTTTAAACAAATGTGTTCGCTACCATGTTTTCTTGTATATGTTGAGGGGTGGTGGAGTTAGCATGAACTGAATCACTGAGCCATAGTAAGAACGAGGACATGGGAACCAGAATGTACTACCATACAGCACTGTCCTGACTAATGCGTGAAATAGTTAGGGTTTCACCTGTTCCTTTCTTAACAATAATTGTTTGGTGTCACTCTGTTTTAGAGTAGCATTGTGTACAGAAGTTATTCATTCTACCAGCTGAGTGGTGCCAAAAGCAATTAGCACCAAATTTGTCACAAAAAGTGTCAATTTAGGTGTTAGAATTTGGCACAGCCCCCATAATCATGATGTTTTATAACAATGTGCTAATATGTATAAGAAAACAGATTGACAGACAATATTTCTGTTTTAAATATGGATATAAAAATGTATTTGCAAATTTAATATATACAGCATTTTGTAGTTACAACTTTAAGTAATATTGTAATGTAATATCTTACCTTTTATCTTAACTTTTTATATAAGCTTTATTTTAAAAAGTACAAATTACTTTCAGAATGATATTAATATTTCTGAACATGATATTGTACTTTTGAACCAAGTTAGGAAGAAAAACTTAATACAAATCATCAGTACTAATCTACAAAGAATACACTAAACATCTACGTCAGCTTCCTTTCTAGTCATTGTGATAAAATATCCTGATAAAAAGGAGCTTATAGAAGAAAACATCTCTTTGGTTAACAATTCCAGATTATCGTTCACTACTACAGGACAAGGCAGCAGAAACTTTAAGCAGAAAGTCACATGATTTCCATAGTCAAAAGCTGAGTGCAATGAATCAGTCCATGCTTACTTCATGACTACACACTGTAGACTGAGAATAGACCTCATAAAGTCTCCAACACTTTAGATTCTCAGTCTGTGCTTGCTTTGGTGCATATACTGATTAGTTCCTTTTCTGAGTAATGTAATAACTATAGGGCTCAAAAATACTTAATAATAAATTTTCTTATATTTATAAGAGTTATACCATATGTTTTCTAAGAATATATTCTCCACCTAAGCATGAACTCCACAACTAGACATCTCTTTGCATTCTGCAATCTTTGTGTGATATTTAGTAAATAATGCAAAAGTTTCGATATATTTATTATTGAATATATAATCAAAATATCTTTCAAATAAAAAAGTATCAAAGTCTTAAAAAACACATACATATGAGTATTACACTTATGAATGACAAAGAATAGATTTGCGAGTAGAAAGACTTTGAGAAAAGTTAGCTGTGAGATGATTTCTTTGCTCCATAGACAATGATTGTATATTTTGAATTAGTTTGAATTAAGTTTTTAATTTGTTGATCTAGTAACCTAAGAAACTAGCTGAAGCTGGTTAGTAATATAGAAAAACGTATTATTTTCTTTGCAAGGTTTGAAGCTGATTATCCAAGATGGGTAAATCTGCTGGTTTTATATCTGATACTAGATTCATGGTAGATGACATCACAATGATGAGAACATATGGAAATAGTTGACATGGTTAGAAAAGCTGGAGACAAGACTTTCATTATCACAATCCATCATTATGGTAACAAACTCATTCCATGGTGTTGACACAAATCACTTAAGAGAACAACACCTCTTTAATTTAATTCCCTGACATTAGACTTCCATCCTTCCACACTTTTATCACTTCAATACCATGCTCAGGGACCAAGTTCTGAATGTAAAAATTTTAAATTTCTGTTAGTCTGGTTGATACCTTTTTTACCATTCATTTCTACAGTAAACGGATGTCAGATATCTTTCTATATGAAGTGAATATGCTGTATTACCATTTGTTAATAAAGAGGCTATTTTAGACTATGGCAAGGCAACTAAAAGGCAGGTGGGAAATCCAAGCAGAGATAAATATGAAGAAGGATGAGTCAAGGAGACCTGCAAACTTCTATCCAAAAAGCAAGATGTGATGGAATACAGGTAAAGCCATGGAACATGTGCCAATATATAGATAAATAGAAACAAGCTGAATTAAGTTATAAAAACTAGCTGGTAATAAACATGAGCTATATGCCAAACAGTTTGTAATTACTATAAGCCTCTGAGTAAAATTTTATAATTACTTCAGCTGTGGGAAGATTATGTTGTTCCATTGTAAATAATTGTCCCACCCACTAGCTTAATAAAAAGCACTGATTGGCCAAAGGCAGACAGGAAGTGTGGGCAGACTAACAGACTAGAAGATTCTAGGAACAGGCAGAACAGAGCAGAATGCCAGAGAAAAGCCAGAAGCAGAGGACAACTATGCTTCTCTGAGACAAGGTACTGAGCCACATGGATGAACAGGATAAGAGTCATGGGTTAGATTAAGAGTAAGAGTTAGCAGATTATATGCTTGGGCCTTAGGCCCATCAGCCTAAAATTATTGAAAGCATCTGTGTGTCTTGGCAGGTCTGTCTGTCTGTGGGCCTAAACCTTGAGGCTAGACCTGAAAGTCTGGGTCAAAAACTTCCTACTACATTCAGCAGCATTAGGACCATAGGGGAAACTTTGTCAGGACCCTGGTCTTAAATGGGTTAGAAAATTTTCAGCTACAATAAGCGCCCAACGTGGGACAATGAAAAAGCTTTAAAAAGATTCTGAATGCACAGAAATTATGCCACACCATGTTTACTACTCTCACAGTCTCGTGCCAGCACAAGTACAGACATGTATCTCCTAGTAGCTGCCTGTGAGATGAAGCCACCATGAGCTAAGCAGCATGGCTAATATTTTCAGTTTCTCTAAAGGGTTACAGTACAAAAAGGCTTCTCCCAGACACTGTTTATTGGTTTGGGGCACATATGTGAGCTTAAAAGCACAGTTCCATGCTACTTAATACCACTTCCCAGAAATGAGGTAGAGGCTAAGAGTGAATTATGACTCACTGATACACAAGCCATGTTGAAAATTAGAACATTGAGGAGCCAGCAGCCAAAATAGCACTTAAGTCCTATCTTCACAGTTTAACAATTTAAAAACTCTCTTGATCAAAAAAGAATTAAAAATACTCAATAAAACAGATTCAGATGGAGGAAAACTCTGAAGAGTTTATAGCATGTCTAAAAATATACATAGGTTTAGAAGAAAGGAATAGAGTATAGGCAACTATATAAAGAAATAGTTTTTTTCTTTAAAAATGTCTTCAATGAGGCAGTAAAATTAATATAAAAGAATTTGCCAAGTAAAGGTGGAAAATACACAAAGAATCTGGATTATATATATTATTGTGTTGTCTTTTAATGTTTTACCTGTTAACGAGCTAACTAAAGAAAGACATTTGATTATAAAGGCTGCTAATTAAAACCAACATTTTAATTGTTAAAGGTATCTTGACTTTGACATTTGGGTCTATGGAAAAGAGGTTCTGCTTTTACTTCCACAGAATATTAGAACCTAAGTACTGCTTCCAAGCTAATATGGTTTGATCTAGGAAGAACCCCTTAAAAATTTCTAGTGGGAAGAGATGGCCCAGATGATTGAACATCTACATCAGACTAAGATGATCTAGTCTCAGGATTCCTCAAAGATTAACAGCTTCCCCAATCAGCAAAAGACTAGAGAACTCATAGTCAATCTCTTTAAAAAAAAAAAAAAAAAGGCATATAACTATGATAGGATAAAGGGTAGGTTATTGAATCTACTTTTAAAAAGCAACTACTTGTTTTAATTATTTTATGTTGATATGGATTTGTTTTTTTCATACAAATTTAAGGTTAATTTTGTTATACTTTATGTATACCTACTTTTGTTTAGGGTATTAGGTTTATGCAATTCATTTAAAGTTGTAAAGTATAAATAAGAAATAAATATGAATAGTTATCTATGATAACCAAACTTATTTATGTTAGATTATTTAGATATGCAAAGCTATATTTCATTGATATAATCTTTAAATATTTTAAATAACTGAAGAATAATGGCATTAAATTTTTTTTAGAACTTAAGACTTTTCTGAACAGTGAGGCATGTCTGTTGCTAGAAACACCACTCTACTTCAAGAGTATGATGGCCATCAAAGAAACTTCATGTGGAGTTTACTTTCTTCATGGGAAAATTTAGTCAATAGGCAAGAAATTGCTTTTGTCTTGATTGCTTGACAGTATGCTGTATAAACTGCCAGACCCATAAAAAAAATAACCACTAGACTATAACTAGCCAGAACAAACAAATATGATCCTCCAGGTTCCTGCTTCACAAAGACTGACAGACAATCTACAGGGCACAAAAAGAAGTGACTAATGAACTATGCTGGAATGGGTGGAGCAGTCTTTTAAACCTACTGCTTCACTGAAGTCTGTAAGACTCTAGGCCTATAGAATGAAGATGGATGTTCCAATGTTATAAAGGAACTTTATGTAACTATGCAGGAAAGCAGATTTCTCTGTCATGTAGAATTTTGGAAGTTGATCGCAATACCCTTTCTTACTTAGATAATATTATATTTTTCTGTGATCTTTGATGGAGTTGAAGACTAAATTATAATTTTCCTTACTTAAGATAAAAGATAAATTAGATAAAACTTTATTTAGCATCACAGAAGTAGAATAGATGATAGAATATTTTCCTTAATTTCACTAAATACAAACAGACTAGATATTGTAACAGAAATTCTTGCTTGATAACTATTTTGTTATATATAATTTTACTACATTAAAATTGAAACTTTCCTTTTTTGATTAGACAGAAGAGGGGAAGATATGTAGGATGTCCTTGTGGACACTGTAAATATGCTTTATTATCATTTGTTAATAAAGAAGCTGTTTTAGCCTGTGACAAGGCAGGTTAGAGGCAGATGGGAAATCCAAGCAGAGATAAAGAAGGGAGCAGTCATACAGATGCTACAGCCTCTGGCCCAGAAAGCAAGACCTAATAGGACACAGGGAAAGCTACAAAGCCATGTGGCAACACATAGATTAATAAAAATGGACTGAGTTAAGTTGTAAGAGATAGTTGGTAATGAGCCTCAGCCATAGGCCAAACAGTTTGTAATTAATATCAGGCTCTAAGTAATTATTTTACAAGTGACTGTGGGTCTAAGTGTGCAAAAAATTTATCTGAACCACGGGCCTAGATGGGTCAGTAAACTTCCGGCTACAATAAACATTTCTCTTTTGTCCATTACTATATGAATTGTGTTATATTTGTGAGCATATAAGGTGGATACGGCTGATGTTAGGAGTTTGCTCAGCTCCTTCTTTCAGTGATTGTTCAATTAGTCAGTTCTCCAGTCTCACCACAGTGCATGTATCTCTGAGTATGCTTGATAATATCTAGTAGCAAACAAATGTCAAAGAAAGATCAACATACATGGTATCTATGGAGAAAGTGTCTGTGAAATGAAAAGATGTGTAATATAATTTGACATTGAACACTTTCAGAACTCCATTCAGGACCACTCAGCTGAAAGATGAGCACAGAGGAAGAAGTACAAGATAGGGAGAGTTTCTGATGGTGGCTGATTATATTGTTTGTCTTGGTCTGGAGTATCTCACTCAGAATGATTTTTTCCCTAGTTCTATCCATCTGCCTGCAATTTCATGATGCATTTTTTTTAACATGCATCCTCCATTGTGTAAATGTCCAACATTTTCTTTATCTATTCTTTTGTTGAAAGACATCTGTGTTGCTTGTAGTTTCTGTCTATTATAAAGAGAGCATTTATGAACATAGTTGAGTAAGTGTCCTTGTGATAGAATGAAGTATACTTTTAATATATGCCCAAGAATGGTAAAGCTAAATCTTGAAGTAGAACAATTCCCATCTTCTGAAGAGACTCCCCACTGACTTTCATAGTGACTGGATAAGTTTTTACTTCCACCAGCAATGGATAAGTACTCTCCTTAGCCACTTCCTCACCAGCGTGAGCTGTCACTTGCTTTATCTATATTAGTAATTCTGGCAGGGTGAGATGAAATAACAAAGTAGTTTTGATTTTCTCTTTTCTGATGGCTAAGGGTGTTGAACATTTCTTCAAGAGTTTCTCAACCATTTGAGTTTTATCTATTGAAAATTCTCTATTTAGATCTGTATCCTATCTTTAATTGGGCTATTTTTTCTTGACATATAGTTTATTGAGTTCTTCATATATTGTGAATATCAGACCTCTATCAATTGTGTAGTTGGTTTTTAAAAAGTCTTTTCTTATTCTACAGGCTGCTGCTTTGTCTGAATGACAATGTTCCTTGCTGTACAGAAGCTTTTCAGTTTCATGGGGTCCCATTTATTATCTGTTGATTTTAATACTTCTGCTAACAATTTTCTTTTCTAAAAGTCTTTTTTCTAAGTCAATGTAGCTATCCAGTTTAGCCAGGACAATTTGCTAAAGATTCTGTCTTTTTTCTCACTGTGTGCTTCTTGCTTCTTTATAAAAATTTTTTTTACGAATCCTGGAGCTTAACCTGGTGCTTAACTGTGAGTCTCTGCATCTGTTTCCATTAGTTACTAGATAAAGATTCTATTAAAACAGTTAAGGTATTCACCAATCTTATTACTGAGGTAGGTCAGTTCAAGCATCCTCTTCACTATTGCTAGTAGTCCAAGCTGGGGTCATCTTTGTGTATTCTTGGAAATTTCTATAGCAACAGGCTTCTCCCTAACTCTATAATGTCTCTCTATCAAGGTATCTCTTTCATTTCTCTCCCACTCTGTTCCTCCCCCAGCTTGACCATCCCATTCCTGGAGTGCAGTCAAAGAAAGAAAAGAGAGATTATATGAGCGGGGGGGGGGGGGGGGGGGGGGGGTGTCGGTCAATATCATGCTGAGGAAATCTTTAGTGACAACTGAATCAAGTTCATGAGAACTCATAAAGTCTAGACAACAGCCATAGAGCCTACATAGGAGTGAAGTAGGCCTTCTGCATAGGGGAGACAACTGATAGCTTGGTCTATTGTGAGGGGCCCCTGCCAGTGAGATCAGAATCCATCTGGTACATGAGATGTCCTTTTAGAACCCACTATCTAAGGTAAGATGTTTGGCTCAGTGTTGATACAGGGGGCAGGGACTTGGTCCTGCCTCAACTGAACGTATCAGAATTTGCTGACTCCTCATGGGAGGCCTTATTCTTTTGGAGGAGGGGATGGGGGTGGGGAGGGCTGGGTTAGTGGAGTAAAAGGGGAATCTGTGGTTGGTATGTAAAGTGAATAGAAAAAATTCTTAAATAAAAAGTGTCATTATTTAAAAAAAATGTCTGTAGATATGTGGATTAATGACTGTGTCTTCAGTTTGATTACAGTGGCCAGTATGTCTATTTTTGTGTCAATTTAAAAAGACTTTAGTGAAATAGAATCAATAATTAAACATCTCTCAACAAGAAGAAGAAGAAGCCAGGGTGGGATGATGTTAACTCAAATTTTCAATTTACTCAATAAAATATTTGCAAATTGAATTCCAGAACTGAATCCCAGAACTCATCAAAAAGGTCATCCACCATAATCAAGTAGGCTTCATCCCAAAGATGTGGGATGATTAAACAAGCATAAAATAATAAATGTAATTTGCCATATAAACAGACTGGACAAAAAGTACACATATTCATTTCATTAATGCAGAAAAGACCATTGACAAAATCCAACACCCGTTCATGAGAAAAGTACTGCAGAGATTAAGGTTACAAGAGGCATACCTCAACATAATAACAGAAGTTACAGATTATTGCCAACATCAAATTAAATGGGGAGAAATTCAAAGCAATTCTACCAAAATCAGAAATAAGACAGGCGGTCCACTCTTCCCATATCTATTCAAGTCTACTTTAAGCCTTGGAGAAACTAAATAACTGATAATCAAAATAAAACAATTTAGAAAGGAAGAAGCTAAAGTATCTTCATTTGCAAATTATATGACAGTATGCATTAATTATCCTAAAATTTCCACCAGAAAGCTCCTACAATAGATTAAAAACTCCCCGCAGAGTGTCTGTATATGTGGGGATGTTTCAAATATAATAAAACAGTCAGAGATATCAGAGAGATCTACCCATAGTCAGTCTAGGAGGATCAGACAGTGGTAACTCACACCTTTAATCCCAGCATAGGGAATATCAGGGAGTGGTGACCTACACCCTTAATCCAATCAAATCTGAGTTAGAGGTCATCTTAGTTTACAGAAGGAGTCCCAGGCTCCCAGGCAGGAAGTGGTGGTGCCATGCTTTAACTGAGCAAAGAAAATATTTAAGGAAGGCATGGAAAGACAGAGCAGGCAGAAGCCAGGAGGAGTGAGGCTGAGGAAGCTGGAAGACAGCTGGGTGAGATCTGACTGTGGTGTTTACTTTCTGATATCTCCGCCTTTCCCAGAGATCTGGCCCTGCGTTTCCCTCATTCATGCAACATTTATAAAAGATTAACACATAAAAATCAGTAACTCACGTAAATACAAATGACAAAGGAATTAAGAAACAACACCTTATACAATAGTCTCACAAAATATATGATATCATGAGTTAACTCTAACAATATAAGTGAAAGACTTGTATGACAAGTCTTTAATTCTTTGAAGAATTAAATTGAAGAAGATATCAAAAACTGAAAAGCTCTCCCCTGCTCATGAATCTGTAAGATTAACAAAACAAAAAAGTAGCAATCTTACCATACACAAGCTACAGATTCGAAACAATACCCATCAAAATTCTAGCATAATTCTTCACAGATCTTGATAGGATAATTTTCAGCTTCATATGGAAAAAACAAAAAAAAACCATAATAGCTACAACAAGTCTTGACCAATAAAAGAACGGCAGGAGGTTTCAGCATTCCCAATTTCTAGTAGGGAGAGTCTCAAGCATCCTAAGAGAGACTTCCCATGTCAGAGATTGTGTTTTTGAACAATCTCATGACTACAATAATATGGGACCTGGTACCTTCAAAATGCTGGTCTGTAGGTTGGAGCAACCTTAAGAAAGTAAAGCACTGGTGTTGATGGAGCGATGAATCAGGAAGAGTAACTGAAATTATCAGGTAATTTCTGATCGATACCTAGCTGTGATGTGAGGTAACTCCTGTCTGCACATCTGTATTGTAAAGCAAATGCCTGACTATGATTAGAATTACATATAACTTCCCACCTTACACCTAGGTTGTCATTTAAATCCATTCTTCATACTCTATCAAATAACACCTTCTTCTCATACTGCCGTCAACAGGAAAGATTTGTGATACTCTATTCTCCTCTGATGAAGACTGTTATGTAACTTTCACTGACATTAGGTTCTTAAGTCATTTAAAACACAGACTGAGTTACTAGGTGACCTTGTCACCAAAAACAGTTCCTACAAAGGAGGCTAAAATTGTGTGATGTGTCTTCATTGTTATAATACCAACAAAGGTTCAGCCATGATGACAATTATGGTACAAAACAGTCATTTTCAAAAAAGGGGTAATTTGATGTGGACCAAGAAAATGGTAAGAAAGTAGAAATCAAAGATTAACAGTGGGTTAAGCAAGGGAAGCAAATGATTGCACTGTGAACTGGGTTGCAAATGCTGTAGGGGGTGATTGTATAGGAAATGAATATTGGGGTTATTCGTGTTTTAATTAAAAAATCATATCTTATGTAGGAGCCCAACTTCTCTGAATTTTGAGGGTTCTATAGTAATGCTTAAATTATTCCAGGTTTTATTGCTCTCTATTAAGTAGAGAAATTGTTTTCAGAAAAATCAGGGGACATCTAGAAAACATACTGTATAACCACTTATTTTACATTTAAGATCAGTATGTCTGTGACTCCTGAAATACCTGTGTTCTGACCTCCGTGCTCTCCCCGTACCCCAGACTAGTATCATAGCTGCTGTATGAACCACTCTGCATGTTTCCTTCTATGTTCTCAAAAGAAGAAAAATGTTAAATCACTTCTGCTAATACTAGTCTCCAAATAAATGAAAATTAGATAATTTACAACTGTGAATTCTAGACAGGAAACAGAAAAATGTGAACATTTTTTCCTGGCTTCATGCCCTGTTCCGCCTGTGTCTTTATTACAGGTGCAAATGGTACTAATCTCATGGATATGATTCAACACATGAAAATGTGTCTTCTGAAGCAAGAACAATTTAACCATTGACCTGCAGCCCCAACTGCAAAGCACACGCTTCATTTTGTTAAGCAGAAGGCAGTGTGGGAGAAAAGTGCTCTGTTTGGGAGGAGGGATGGCTAATGACAAAGCTGAGACAAACTGCACAGGCAAAGACACTAAGCATTCATGGAGGTGAAGGTGAATTTTTCTTCTTGGAGAAGCCAGATGAGGAATAAAATGTACTTGTTTCAGCACGAGTTAAAGATGCAGATGGGCATATTAGCAGAGGAATGCTCCCATTTCTGTCACATTGCCATATCCAGCTATTTCCACTGTGTGCCTTGTAAGTAGATGAATCACACTACTTCAACCTTTGAAAGCAGGGAATCCAAATAATCTGAGGGCACAGGTCCACACGGAACAGCAAAGAGTCCAGAATGAGGCATCTTGTTTGGGAGACATGAATGAGGCCAGATGCTGAATGAGAGGAAGGCAGACCTTTATGGGAGATGAACTTTCTGATTGACAAGGCTTTTAAACAACTGCTTGGCTGTGATTGACAATAAGCCTGGAGAACAAATGAGCAGGTAATTGCTGTTCTATATTATCTTTGCATAAATACCACCGCCCTTAAATAGGCCTGCCAGATTGGAGAAAGACGGCTGCAGCAGAGGGCTGCCAACCAGAACCTCTGCCAGGATGGGGAGAAAGTTGAACCCTAAATTGCTTCAAAGAGCATGATGCCTGCAAATTCCTTAAATAACAGCGAGAGTGTATATTGTGTTTGGAGGCAGGAGGCCAGAGGTAGTCCAGACTCATCTCTATTCACACACAATGCAGGGTGAGTAATTAAGAATCCAAATTTTAGTTCTCGGTAAAAATAGAATTAATAGCAGCTTCCTAATACATAGTTTTTCTGAGATGCACAAACATACTGCATATCAGAAGGGAATATCATTGACTATTATCTTCCTTTTAAAGCACATATGGCTATACTCCAATATTTTAAAGCAGAACCTGACATAATAGTATAGGCTTATATTTCCAGATACTAGGATGATAAAGGGGGAGATCCAGTAGTCACAAGCAAGTTTGGTCCACTCAGTGAGCTGGACAACTGAGGGTAATCCTGTCTTAATATAAAATAAAAACAGTGGCAAAAGGTATAACTTAGAGATGTCTCCCTTCCCTGACATGCACAGCACATTTAATTCAATTTCCAGTACTACTAATAAAGAGCAGATCAAAACCAGACAAGCCCAAACCTTGTGACTTAGTATTAATCATTTTGCATTTACTTTAAGTCATGGTGGTATGATATAGGTTTAATCTAGTACTGAAAAGTCATGAGATTAGTGAACATTAAACTCCAACATTTCTTGAAACTGAAAATAAGCATTAAATATAATAAAGGACATATAACATATTGGAGGTGGGAGTCAAACTGTGGTCCTTTAGAAAAAATATCCACTGCTCTTAACTGCTGAGCTATTTCTCTATCTGTGATCCATTGGATTTGTTTGGGAGAATGTGTTCTTTGCTGTCCTCATGCTCAATATTTTTAGCAGTAGGAACTAAAATAAATTTAAAAAAATACCTGTGGAAGATGAAAATAGCAAGAAGCTATTCCAACATGGTTCTGACTGCCTGAAGTATTAACATGAAAAACACGCCACAAAGAAATGTTCATTACCCTTTCTTAGTTTATTGTACACCTGAATGGAACAGAGAGTTCCCTACCATAAGGCAAGCAAGGTGTACTTTTTGTACTTCAGATTTGGGTCATCAAATTATTTAAAATGATATTTATAATGAAAATACCACTTATCAAAGGATAAGAGTGCTTGCTACATAGGATGAGGACCTATGATCATATTTGCAGCACACGTGCAAAAAGCCAGGCATGGGCACTCACAGAATTCCTGTAACTTGGTGCTGTGAAGAGGAAGACACTGGACATTACTTAGGGCTTTCTGGATCCAAGCAGGCCCAGATTTAATGAAATATTCTATGTAAAGGGAAAAAAGCAGAAGGTGACAGTATAGGAAACCAGGCATCATCATTTGGCCTCTACATATGCATAAGCTCATGCTTATAACACTTACACACACACACAGAGAGAGAGAGAGAGAGAGAGAGAGAGAGAGAGAGAGAGAGAGAGAGAGAGAGAGAGAGGGAGAGGGAGAGAGAGAGGGAGAGGGAGAGGGAGAGGGAGAGAGAGAGGGAGACGGAGACGGAGACGGAGACGGAGACAGAGACAGAGAGGAGAACCTAGGTTCAAATAATTGCCAACTAAATTTCAGGAATTATCTTTGGAACATTTTCCTGAGTGTTTTAAGCCTGTGAAGGGATGAGGTTCTACTGAAAAATGCTGAATATCACTTTTCTACATTATTGTTTGGAGTGTGCTGTACATAATATTTCTCAGTACCTGTTTACTATTTAACAACCACATATAGTCTGCCACATGTCTTCCTCAGCTTAGTACACCATATCCCAGGATTCCTTTTTTGTGAGACAAGAGAAGAATAAAGTCATAAGCATATTTTCAACTATATGACTAGGCAAACTGTCTATAGAAAAGCCAATAAGAAAATGTATGCTCAAACAGAGGAGAGAATTATTAAGACATATCTTTGGAAAATATGAGCTAAGACCTCGGTCCCTTCTGAGAATAAAGGAGGGTTGGATAATGTGAATATTATCACATTTTGGCCAAAGACATTTGTGTAGACTGAAGGTCAATTTTACATGGAGAAGTTAGATACTGAATGAATAGTGATCCTGAAGGCACCAGACCTTGAGCATGGAGGCAGTAGAGAGTGTTGCCATGAACTGGCCCTGTAGATTCCAGCAGAGAATTTCTGACACAGTCTGTACACATTATCAGTAAATGGCTTTTCACATCACCATCAGCCACCAGTTACAAATGAGAAATGCTTTTCTGTACTCTCCTCCAGAATGCTTTGAAATCAACAGTTCAGTGAGATTTTTCTGAAAAAAATTCTTTAAAATCCAAAATTAGTAATTTAACACACATTAGGACACAGAAATGGAAATAGCTCCAGGATTATCAGAATTTGGTTGTTAAACCTCAAATACTCACATAAGCACATTTAAATTCTATCTTTATCTCCCCTCCCACATCTACCTAAACACCATAGTTTTGTCCAAAGTACTTTTCAGTCTAAATATGATATTTTAAATGGATAAATTATTCATAAATATAAAAACAAACATTGTCAAATATTTTTAAAACTGTAAGAAATTTTATGAAGATGTGCTTTTCCGGGAGCATTCAGTAAAAGTTTGGAGTTCAATAAATGGTTTAGATTTACTCTATAGTTTCTGATCTGAACAGTTTGAAGACTGTTACTAATATATTGATTCAATTATTAGTTTTAATGCATAAGACATTTTTCCAGATTTATAAAGGCTATGTGATAAAATGCATTTATAAAAAATATAATCAGCAAAAGCCACTACGTATTTGAAACCTTTTCCTGCTCAGATGTCAGCAAAATCTGATAGTTACTAGCCTCTGGCCCACAATATATGAAAAATCCTCTTCACTATTCCATGCACATGTGTCTGCATTGAGCTCACTGGGTGTTCCTCTCCTAGAAAGGAAGGGAGCACATGCCAGATCCCAGACAAATCTAGTTTCCTCTTAACATTTCTTCTTCAGAAGGGCAATAGAGTACTAGAGAATTTTCTTTTTGTTTTTATTTATGCGTTTTGATTTTGCATTGTTAAAGCTCTGTTTTTCCTGTTCTTTATTTATTTTTATTTTTTATTTTTTATTTTTATTCATATAACAATATGAGGAAAGAAGGGAATCAAGAGTAAGACAATATCAGTTAAGATGTAACCCCTAGACTTGAAAAGATGTCTAAAATAAAGAGATTTTATTTAAAATATTTAAATAATTAAACTCAAGATTCTTTTCTTAATATATCTAGTGAATACGTAAGGTAAACCAAGCTATTTGGGGACTTGAACTGGAGGTATCCAATGCTTAGTTGCATGGCTACATGTTTGTTCAGTTGAACCTGAGTTCAAGGCTTATAGAAACAGAGTATGACAGTAAGACAGAAAAGACAGGCTGAGGTAGGGGAAGAGAGTTCTCTAGGCAGACTGTCACCACTGCAGAATGACAGGCCTGGGTTTATTCTGCAGCAGCCATGTAAAAGTGAGGTTCAGTACTATGTATCTATAATTCTTGTGCTCATGAGTCCGAGGACAAACAGGTGAGATTCAGAGTCAGTGAAAGACAGATCTCAAGAAAAACTGTGGGAGTCACCTGATGTCCCTGTGATTTCTATAAGCACAACCACTCACATATACACCTTACCACTAACATGTGGACCTGACACCTACAGGTGTATTAATCTTGAAAAAGATAATTAGTTAGAAAATAGAAGCAGTGAAGCTGACCTGAATTTCTTTTAAAAAATGTAACTTTGTATTTGAGCACATTGGGGGGGGGGGTAGCATATTAGCATTTCTACTTGCTGTGTGCTCATCATTGGCCATGCCCTAAATACTGGACAGGATGAGCATGCTTCCTTTTATTCTCTCTGAAGTCCATCACAGGCAACATTAATCTAACATGGCAGTTTCCAAGCTAGCAAAATAATGACTTACCAGTGCTCTCCACCCATGCCCACACAACCATGACCAATCACTCACTGCTAATCTACAAAGAAGCTCAAGTTACAGCCTTTGCTGTAGATTTTCTGCTGAGTTACTCGGGGCACAGTGCACATGGCTTGCTGGTATTGTGTAGACTGAATTCTGGTACTCAGAAAATGAAGGCCTCAGCTCTGTGCTCTCTAATGGATCATCATAAACCAATTAACAAATAGCTGCCTTTATAAAAACATTTTTCAGTTTATATTTTATTTTGCTTTATGCAATTTTATAGGTGTAACTACCTACCTGACTTTGTAACACACGGCACCCGCTTACATTTATAAACTACATTTACTTCTTCATCATGTTTCATAGTTTTGGGTGGTAGGATTCAGGTATTCATAAAGGCTGCTGGGATAAAAGGAGAGAGAGAAAGAGAGAAAGGGCCCCAAGATCCCAGCCGCCAAAAAACCATATAAAAAAAACACAAGTGAGCCACAGGCCATGTGGCAGACAGATTAATAAAAATAAGTTAAGTTAAGATAAAAGAGCTAACTAACAATGTGCCTGAGCCATAGGCCAAACAACATAAACATAATATAAGCATCTGAGTCATTACTAGGGGCCTGAACAACTGCAAACAGCTAAGGAGTCTAAAGCTACAGGTCTGTGGGTCTAGACCTCTAGCTGCCCAGAGCCAAAAACCTAATTGCAGCAGTTTTGAATGTGCATCATTTTAGCTAAGATTTCATTATCAAGAGTCAGAGAAATGACTCTGTGTACTACACTTATAGGAGCTGTGAGTTTGACTCCCAGCAGCCATGTTTGGTAGGTCACAACTACTTGTAACTCTAGATCCAGGAAGAAACCATGTGGACATCTGAACTCATGTATACATACTTACTCACGACAAACACAGAAATGCACAATGAAAAAATAATAAATGTTAGAGTTTGCAATCAATTCAGTTTCTTTAGCCATTTTATTATACTTATATCCATTAATTTAAAATAATCAGGGAGTCTATATGGATTAGAATTTTAAAAATGTATTATCACTTACACCAAAGGAGTCTTTACAGTAAACATGTAGTTAAGGGCAGGACTTAAGACTTGGTCAAATTGGCCTGAACTTGGAAAAGTGTGTCTCCTTCCCATCTGATATCAAATGGAAATGGTACCTGACTGTAGCTAATGGAAATATTATTGGAAATCAAATTCCTGTGAGGATAATGAAAAATACTAGCCTTGCTGTAGAGGACAGAATCATGGTGTCCTGTTCACAAATTCCTAAATATTTTTTTCCATTTCCTTGTTCTTCCTTTTGTGGGAAATGAGGCATGTAGGGGCCACATGTCAGAGGATTCCTTGAAGGAGGAGTTGGTTCTTTCCTTCTGCTTTTTGGGTCTCAAGGAGAACACTCGGCTTGTCAGGCTTGGCCACAAGTGCCTGTTCACACTAAGCCATTCCACTGACCTCCATCTTCTTCTTCTTCTTCTTCTTCTTCTTCTTCTTCTTCTTCTTCTTCTTCTTCTTCTTCTTCTTCTTCGTCTTCTTCTTTGTCTTCTTCTTCGTCTTCTCCTCCTCCTCTGCCTCCTCCTCCTCCTCCTTCTTAAGAATGTTCATATTATGGAATTTTATTCTGGTATATGGAATGATAAAATAATGCCATTTACAATGAATGGATAGAATGAAGAATGTGTTATGTGAAATAAACTAGACTCAAAAGAACAGATAGGACTTTTCTTACATGTGAATCTAGATTTAAATATAGACATGTTCACAGACACATACACGACATGAAAGTAGAAGAGTTATTTGAAAAGAGAAAGATTATAAAGAGAAGGCAATAAAGGATAAAATGACGTCTTTTTTAAACAATGAACTGAACATTAAAACAACTCCATTTGTCACAGGAGACTTTATTTTTCTTATTTATTTTTAGCATCAGGACTGAGCTCAGCACTTGTATGTACTAAGTAACAACATAATACATTTTCAAAGAAATAAGTGAGTCAACTAGACCTTTTCTTTTTTATTTTATTCTATTTTATTAAAAAAGTCTTTGTTATCCAAGTATCCTCCTGCTCCCCCTCCCCAGTTTCTCCAAGTCAGCCTTCAGCCTTCCCCCTCCCTGTCTTCCAATCCCCCCCATCCCCCACAAAAGGCCAGAAGTCCCAAGGTGGGTCAGCTCAGTGTGACACATCCACTCCAGGAAAAGTCTGTTTCCTCATCCCAAAGTCAAGGCTGGGTTAGGTGTTCCTCTGCAGGGAATGGGCTCCAAGGTGCCAGACCATGCACAGGAACTATCTGATCCCACCACTCGAGGCTGGGGCTGACTGCAGATCTGTAGGTCTGGGCCTCTGGCTGCCAGGAACCAAGAAACTACTACATTGTAACATTCTCATACTGCTCATGCCAGTGGACCATTGCCTCCCCTTAGAGGGCCTAGCTCCTTTTCCTGATGGTTCCCCAGCAGCTGTTCTTGATTCATTGAACTCCTCAGAGCTCCAGCCAGCCATCACTGTGGGAATTTTCTAATAATCCCTATTCCCTTGCTCATACAGACTCTCCTCCCCTGCTCTCAACTGAACCAGGAGCTCAGCCCAATGCTCAGCCATGGATTTCTGCCTCAACCTCTATTCATTGTTGGATGTAGGTTTTGTGATGATGTTTAGAGTGGTTATTCATTTGATTCTAGGGAAAGTCCTGTGTAGGCATCTCCTCCACTCTTGGTTGGAGACCTAGCCAGGGACATCCTCTAAGTTCTTGGAGCAACCGGTCTCTTTCCAACCCCACCTTGGCTTCCTCTAAGAAACAAATGACTTCTAAGCACACATTTTTTGTTTGCAGTACAGAATAGCGTACTATTTGGTTTGGACTGATGTGTTACTTCTGAGTTTCAATCTTTTAGCTTTTAGTCAAACACTATTTGTATGACTTTTCCAGTCTTTGCCCATGAGGATATTCCAAATGAGGAGGAGGAGGAGGAAGAAGTCATAAGTGTAGCAGGTTTCCACACAAACCATACATTCAAAAGTGTTTTGACAGTATGTATAACTAACTGCTTGATGGTATCTATTGTTGATACAGATAATACAAAACAAACAAAAGAGTCCATAGTTCATCTTCATTAACATACTAGCTGAGTGTGGTGGGAACCAAACAATAGGAAGCTACATACATATTACAGTCCGTCTTTGGCTATATGAAGAGACTCTGCCTCAAAATGCCTAAGGTTGAGGGTATGGCTTCTAAATGCTGGAGGTTAATTCCTGTGACTGAAAGATTTTTTTAAAGTGTACACTGTGGCTGAGCATCTGTTTTCATAAACATCTGAGTACATATGATCAATTTTCAGAGATATTTTAAAAGAGATCCCATGACAGTCTAAAAATGCATGAACAATAAGATAATTATTTCATGTTGCATTTATTTCTCATAACACAACTGAAACATTTTAGTCCATATTTGTAACAAAATACTATGCTTGATTTATGAATTGAATTACCTTACCTGAAAAATATGTATAATATAAAGTTGCTTAAATATTTTTATATAGTGTATTTTGCTCAAATTCCACACATGTGAAAATCTCTGGTGACTTTTGATACTTTTTGAAAGAGTGTATCAGTATAAAAAGAATCTATCAATAAAGAACCTGTGGGATGGAGAAACTGTTATTTCTTTTCTTAGATAATGCTGGTGGAAATGGAGTAAAGGAAATGGCATTAAAGTTCCTTAATAGCCACCTACGACTGGCCCATGACAATCAGCAAAACTTATAAAGTTGCACTTAATTGTTGAAATTACTACTAGCTAGACAATCATGTCTACCAGATTCTATAAATTGATAAGGAATGGGTTGAATGGATACCATACAATTTCCATAGACATCCACATAGCTTCAAACTCTTTTATAGGTTATCCACAAAACAAACAAACAAAACAAAATTAAAAAGAACCCTCTAGAAAATAATATAGGAAGTAGGAAGTCTTCCACATTAATCAGGAAAATTAACACATTCAGCTTCCTGCATCTTGAACTTAACATTTTCAGTGATGTGCCACTTTGTAATTATTTAGAAAGGAGACATGAGCCTTCCTCTCCCTTCTGTGATGGTTATTTTGTCCTTATTCTTATACAATATACAATTTCTAATAAGAAAAAGTTCAATTCTGCAACCTTGCATATATGAATAAAATGTGAAGTTTTGACTTTAAAAGATATAAGTATCAGAAAAAGAAAAAAATGGCTCTTTTAAAGTATAATGAGCTCAGGTGTGTGTGTGTGTGTGTGTGTGTGTGTGTGTGTGTGTTTTCCAGAGGATTTGCCAGCCAAATGGTATTTTCAAAGAGCATTTCTCTTTTAGAATCCTATTATATCCCTTTAAATCTCCTTCCATGTTTTTCCCCAGAAATGACTTTTACTACTGACTACAACTGCCCATTGATGAAGTTGAGCAATCTATAAACACTTTGAATGACACTAAACCACAGGGCAAAAGTGTCCTTTGTAATTTTTTTGTGCCTGGTTATATCACACCCAATTTTTGCTGCTTAGCACTTGTAAAGGAAATCTATCGAGTCCGTTGAAACATTTATAATGACATTTTAACTCCCTTCCATTGAAAATGCATTGGAAAGTATTTCATAAGTGTGGTATTTAGAAGGAAGCTATTATTTGGAAGAGCAGGCAAATGCCGGAACCTGCTGTTTTAAAATTGCTTTCCAAATTCAAGAAAACATTTTACAAAGGAGGATGATAATGGAGTCTGAGCTGGGCCTCAGGGATGTGAATGCCACATCCTCGTGTTGTGTCATGTATTGACCCTGGGAAACTTGATAAAACGGAAGACAGATTGCCCAGGCTCTTTCTGTGTTTAAGTATCAAGCTGATCCATAACTTTCACAAGAACCAGAAATCATTTATTGTCAGCACTGTCCAGAATATATCCTGACAGTTCAGTGAGAGTTTCACTGCCATTTATTTTCAAATCAATACTCAATTACGAAGAGGAAGATTCACTCCCTTGCCCATTTTCAAGATGAAATTATGGACTGCAGCAATAACACTTAGCTAAGCCAAAGCATCGTCTATTAACTCAAGATGGTACCGAGAACCAGCCAGCTTCTTTATTAAAGTTCACTCTCTTTCTCTCACTCTTTGGGGCTTTTAATTAATCATTGTGAAAAAGGCCTTTCACATTGTGACTGATGACCAGAGCAAACAATTTTCTCCTAACTGCCTTTTAATTTCAACTCTGGGAGAGCGCATTGACCGGATCTCACAACAACCCATCAATGCTAGTTTTTAATGTATTTTCCCCTTTGTTATTGAGAAGAATGGAGTGCGATGAAGCACCAGCCCCTCTTCGTAACTCATGTAATTGATTTGGTAAATGGGGCACATTTGCTCCTGGATAAAAAGTGCTGTCAATGAAGATACTAGGGTACATATAAATTACTCCATTAATGGGAAATAAAGCTATTTATGGTTTTTAGAGGGGAGATGCAAGCCATCCTAAGGGGGAAAAGAATAGTGTTTGCATTCATGTACCTTGTATATATGCTTCTACTAGCTTCTGCTTCTTTTACATTTCAGATAGCAGACAGTAATTAAAATGAGTTGTTTAAAAGGCAAGCTGCAAAGGAATGTGGATACTTATCTTAAAAGCAGTAATCCTAAAGGACTGTTGGTTAGTGGACAGCATCAGATTTCAGGCTTCTGCATACAACATAATGTTCCCTGTGCTTTGATTGGTGGATAAATATGTACCGAGTGATGTTATGGGTTTTTCCTATATCAACCAAGTTCACCATCTCACTAGAGAACCCAAAGTACAAGGAAAAAAGACTATATTGAGAACTCAAGCCACAGTTCCCTGTTAGCCAGGAGGGAACTCAAGTGAGTTGCCAGGTCATGATCTGAACTCAGGGTTTTTATATCCTGGGACTCAGCCAACTTAATATCACCCATCTGTCTATTATCACTGGGTTTAGGTAAGGCTCATTTTTTAATTAAGTTGAATGTACAAGGGGGATCCGTATTGACCAAGTAATGGGGTATAAAAAGAAGTTATAGAGAAACCTAAAATAAAGCCTGTCACAAGGGTTCCCAAAGGCTCCACAGAGGAGCAAGAACCAGGATAGAAAAAAAATCAAAAATTGGAACTTTGGAGTTCATTCCTGGGAATTCTGTTTGTTCCTTGGAATACGAAACAGTGGTCCTCTGGCAGTGGGACCAGGATTTATCCCTGGTGCATGAGCTGGAGTTTTAGGGCCCATTCCCTATAGAGGAATACCTTGCTCAGCCTTGATTGGGGGAGGGGAGCTTGGTCTTGCCTCAACTTAGTATCCCACTTTTTTAACTCCTCCTGGGAGGCTTTACTCTCTCAGAGTAGATAGGGTTGGGTGGGGGGACGGGGAAGCTGATGGGTGAGTGGAGGAGGGGAGAGAGGGGGAACTGTGATTGATATGGAAAAAAATTTTTTAAATAATAATAAAATGATCGACATCCTGGAAAAAAAAAAGAAAGAAAGAAAGAAACAGTGGTCCTCATTGTGTAAGGAAAAAATACTGGAGAAAAGGGGGGCTGAGCAGGTCTAAGCAGACAAAAAACTTTACAAACCTTAGCAATTGACCCAACCTTCCTACTTGAATTATTAGGAGGGTAAAATTTTACAGGCTATGCTTTCTTAACAAAATCTATGTGGGGCTTCATCTCTCCATTTTTGAGGGATATTTGACCACACTGTGATACTCTGAGACCATTAATAAAATTAACTTTGAATCAGGGTGTGGAGTCAAGGACTAGCTGACCAGAGCTAACTATAGAGATTTTGGAGGACACCAGACAGATATATGATAGATAGATGGATAGATAGATAGAAAGATAAGAATGGAAAAGAATAGAGAGGGGCTGAGAAAGATTCATGGGCCTTTTCCATCTGGGAAGCATGGAAATGGGGTTAGCTGGTCAGTCCTTTGCTGCTTTCTAGATTTTACCCCAATGTCTGACTCCTGAGGTTTATTAATAATAAAACAACTTAGATGAATGTTTCATCTGGTGTCTAACATGCCATATGAGATCACACTGCCATCTCTACAAGACACACCATTTCCAAACGCATCTGCAGCCCCCAAAGCCAAGCACCTTGGTCACTGTACAGTGTGGCCCTAAATGCCTCCCACCTACTACCTCAACCCTGAATGTTACAGTTACATCTGCCTTTCTCTGGCTCTGTCATTCCAACAGACCCATATTTTCACACACCATCCCCAAGCCTCCCTCCTCACATGCTTCTCTTGCTGAATCTTTCTGCATTCACTTCTCAGGTGGATCACTTTCCCTCCCCAAAGGTCTCAGGTTCACTCCCCAGGCCACCTCTATCAGTTCAGCTTCCTACTTGAGGCTTCTTGTAGTGAAAAGTTTCTGACCCAGCCTAGGCCTGAAATCTGGACTCACACATAGCAGATTAGTCTCAAATAATCACACAGAGGCTTATATTAATTACAAGCTGATTGACCTATGTCTCAAGCATGTTACTATATAACTCATACTTTAAGTTAACCAATATTTCTATTTATGTTTATCCAGGTGGTTGGTACCTTTTCTCAGGGCAGCCTTCTTGTCTTCCTCCCTCTGTGTCTTGCAAGCATCTCTGCTCTGCTCTTCTGCTTCTCAGAATTATTCTAGCCTGCTTGGCCCACCTCTACTTCCTGTCTGGATACTCAACCAATCACCTTCTTATTAAACTAATAGGAGTGACAAATATTTACAGTGTACAAGACCATAGTCCCATAGCAGCTCTGCCACTACCACATACCAACAGCATGCACTTTTAGTCATCCAGTGTGTGAGTGACTGCCAGTGCCCTTGGCCTGGTCCATAAAGCACAATGGCAACCCACCAAACTGTGCTAGCCCAGCTGACTAGGCACCCCTTTATGTTTTATAACCCTCCTACATAGTCAAGTAACCCTGCTTCAGCTGCCTCAATGTTACTAGAAAACCAACCTTAGTTTATACAGTTACCGTACAAAAATGACTATCAGATGTTAGGCACCTGAAGGTTATAGAAAAGTTACCTGGAATTCTGTAGAAATTCTGTAAATTTGAGTAGATTTAAGGAAGTAAACATTTCATATGCTATACATTCACTCTATGTGAAGCAGTTATTAAATTCATAGGCAACTCAGAAGAGAACTAATTCACAAGTCTAGAAAGATGTAGCTACAGCAATATGGGAAACTGGTCTTCAGTTACAATGAAGACCATGGTGGAAAGAAGAAGCAACAGCTATAGAACAATGAAATGGGGCAACAGGTATTGATATCTTCCAAGACTAATTTCTCTGTGAAGACAAGTGTGCTGATTTGCAAAGACAGTTTGAATTTCATGTCTACTCGGGCCTGTGTCATGTAGAAGCTTTGAATGCATAGGACAGGGTCAAAGAATCAGGAAAGAGAATTGAGTCATTTACTAAAATTATTCAAAGCTTAAAAGAAGCCTTCACTGACTTATTGAAAAAATGACTTTAGCTGTAAATAAAATAGTGTCATATCCAGAAGTTAGACAAATTTAATTGAGTCTTTGCCTTTTGAAAATGCTAATTCTGAATGCAAAAAAATAATGATTGAATCTAAATGCAAGTTAAGTATCTATAGATAAATGGATTAGAAAAATAGCTGGTACTGGATCTTATGCTTAAGATGCTACTTTGATAGAAGGGATTTCTAAAAAATTTAAGAAAAATCAAAATGTCAGATGTTTTAATTATGGTAAACAATGTCATTTGAAAAGAGATTCAGGTAAGGCACTCATAAAAACAGTATTATTTTTCCTAAAGTAAATTCAAAGAGAAGGCCCCAGACTTCCAGAGTATGCAGAAAGTGTCAGGAAAAGTAACCCTTTGTCATTAAGCAGCACGGGGGTGTGGGGTGGACTTGTAGGGCCAATATCAAATTTGATTCAATAATTGTCTATCAGGATTGGAGAAATTCATCCACAGAGAAGTTAGAAAACCTAATATCTGCTGTTAAAAGCATACTACTCTGGAATGTGATAAAGGAACAAACAGTTTCAATAAATAAAACAAAAAATTCAGGAGAGACTTTCAAAATGGCATTTTGGCAAACTTCTATAAATGATAAAATACCAAAGCTAAAAGTACAAACAGATGTCATTGTAATCAAAGATTTGGTTGATACAGCTAAGAAGGTAACAGTAATTTCACCAAAATCTTGGCATCAAGATTTAGAAGATAAGTGTTCATCTTCTAGGGATTGGAACTTTATCTCTGGTAAATTAAAGTATGATTGATCATGTGGATGGGGCCAGAAGGACAAATAAAAATATTAAAGCCATATGTGGTTACTACATCAATGACTTTGGGGAGATGTGATTTGTTAAAGCAATGGAAAACACAAATTAACTAGCCTTCAATCTTAGAAACAAACCACAAATAAAGAATTCTTTTGAGAAAAATATTTAAAAAATCTATACTCCACTAATATGGAAAACCTAAAAGAAATGGACAGCTTCCTGGAGAAGTACCACTTACCAAAGTTAAATCAAAATCAGATTAAAGACGTAAACAGACCTATAAGCCCAGTGGAAATTGAAGCTTTTATTAAAAGCTTCAAAGTAAAAAAAAAAAGCCCAGGACCAAATGGATTCAGTGCAGAATTCCACCAGACATTCAAAGAAGAGCTAATAACAATACCTTTCTCTAATGGTGAGGTTTCTTGGTCCCCAGCGGCCAGAGGTCCAGACCCACAGACCTGCCGCCCCAGATCCCTTAGCGGCCTGCAGCTGATCAGGCCCCCAGAAATGATTCAGATGCTTATATTAACTTCATGCTGTTTGGCCTATGGCTCAGGCACATTCCTAGCTAGCTATTTTATCTTAATTCAACTTATTTTTATTAATCTCTCTTACCACGTGGCCCGTGGCTCACCTGTGCTTCTTACATGTTGCTCCTTGAGTGGCTGGCTCAGTCTTCCTGACTCCGCCCTGCTTCTCCTACCTATGCTCTGATTTCTCCTCCTACTTTTTCTATGGTGCCTGTCATGGGCCAAAATAGCTCCTTTATTTAAAGATTGATAGTCACAGCATACAGAAAGACATTCCTACATCACCTTTCTAACTGTTCCATAAAATAGAACCTGGAAGAACATTGATGAACTCTTTTTATGAGGCCAAAATCACCATGATTCCCAAGTCACTCAAAGATGCAATGAATAAAGAAAATTACAGACCAATCTCCCTCATGAACATTGATGTAAAAATGCTCAATAAAATTCTGGCAAACCGAATTCAACTACATATTAAAAAAAAAAAAAAGTATCTACAGCAATCAAGTAGACTTCATCCCAGAGATGCAGTGATGGTTTAACATACTTAAAACTGTGAATGTCATCTATCATATAAACAAACTGAAAGGAAAAAAAAAACACATAAGATGTTATTAGATGCTGAAAAAGCTTTTGACAAAATCCAACACTCCTTCATGATAAAAGACCTGGAGAGACCAGGAATACAGTGAAAATACCTAAATATAATAAAGGCAATATACAGCAGGGCTACAGCCAACATCAAAATAAGTAAAGAAACACTCAAAGCAATCCCACTAAAATCACAAACAAGACGAGGCTGTCCTCTCTGTCCTTATCTATTCAACATCTTTCTCAAAGTTTTAGCTAAAGCAATAAGAGAACAACAGGAGATTAAGGGGATACAAATTGAAAAGGAAGAAGTCAAACTATCTCTATTTGCAGATGATATGATTGTATATATAAGTGACCCCAAAATTCTACCAGGGAACTCTTATATCTCATAAACACCTTCAACAAGGTAGCAGGGAACAAGATTAATTCAAAAAAATCAATAGCCCTCCTATACACTAAGGATCAAGGGGCAGAAAAGCAATAAGGGAAACATCACTCTTTATAATAGCTGAAAATAGCATTAAATATCTTGGTGTAACTCTAACAAAGAAGTAGCAGACCTTTTTGACAAAACCTTTAGGTTACTGAAGAAAAAAATTGAAAAGGATATCAGAAAATGGAAAGATCTCCCATGTTCCTGAATAAGTAGGATTAACATAACAAAAATGGCAATTTTACCAAAAGCAATCTACAGATTCAATTCCCATCAAAATATCCCAACACAATTGTTTTACAGACCTTGAAAGAACAATACTCAACTTCATATGAAATAACAGGAAACCCAGGGTTGCCAAAACAATCCTGCTCAATAAAAAGAACTTCAGGAGGAATCACTATCCCTGACTTCAAGTTATACTATAGAGTCATAGTAATAAAAACAGCCTAGCACTGGCATAAAAACAGACTTGAGAATCAATGGAATCAAATTGAAGACCCCAACATTACGCCACACACCTATGAACACCTGATTCTTGACAAAGAGGCCAAAAATATTCAATTGAAAAAAGATAGTATCTTTAACAAATGGTGTTGGCATAACTGGATGGTAGTATGTAGAAGAATGCAATAGATCCAAACCAAACTGCACAAAACTCAAATCCAAGTGGATCAAAGACTTCAACATAAACCCAGCTACACTGAACTTGATAAAAAGGAAAGTGGGACATACTCTCCAATGCAGTGGCACAGGTGACCACTTCCTAAATATAACACCAGTAGCACAAACACTAATAACAACAATCAATAAGTGGGGAATCTCCTGAAACTGAGAAACTTCTATAAGGCAAAGGACACAGTCAATAAGACAAAATGACAGCCTACAGAATGGGAAAAGATCTTCACAAACCCTAGGACTGATCTCTAAAATATATAGAGAACTCAAGAAACTAGAGCCCCAAACCTAAATAACCCAATTAAAAATGGGATTCAGAGCTAAAAGGGAATTTTCAACAGAAGAATTACAAATGGCTGAAAGGCACTTAGAAAATTGCTCAACATCTTTAGCCATTAGAGAAATGCAAATCAAAACAACTTTGAGATGCGTTATGCCTGACAGAATGGCTAAGATCAAAAACATAGATGACAGCCTATGCTGGAGAGGATGCAGAACAAGGGGAACACTCCTCCATTGTTGGTGGGAATGTAAAGTTGTACAGCCATTCTGGAATACAGTATGGCTATTCCTTACAAAACTGGAATCAATCTCCCTAAGGATCCAGCAATACCATTATTGGGCATATACCCAAAGCATGTACTCCAAAGGCATTAGCTCAACTATGTTCTGAGTATTATTATTCACAGTAGCAGGAATAGCCAAGCTGCGAACCACAACCCATGAACAACTTGGGATTAGAAGAAATTTAAGAGAGATAGCCAGAAATTCCCCTAAGAAGAGAAGATTACCTTAGCAAATTGGAGTCATAACGGGTTGTAACCAAGAAGAGTTGGGAACAAATCTTGAAAAAAGAAGATGATTGAGCAAGAGGAGCAAAGCGGGAGATGGATATCTATAGGGGAAGCCAATGTGTGGCTGGAAAGAGACTGGGTGCTAGGAAAGTGTCTAAGAACTTTCAGGGTGTTCATGGCCAAATCTCCAAACAATGGTGGAGGGGGTGCCTAAAAGAGACTTCCCCTATAATCAAATAAGTAAACACCCTAGGTATCATTGCAGAACCTACATCCAACAGGTAATGGAGGTGGAGGTCCATGGCTGAGCACTAGGTAGAGCTCCTAGTCCATCTGAGAACAGGAGAGGAGGGTCTGTATGAGCAGGGGGAATAGGGATCATGAGGAATGTTCCCATGGTGATGGCTGGCTGGAGCTCTTGGGAGCTCATGGAATTGGAAATTGCCATTGGAGATTCGTCGGAGGATAACTGGGCCCTCGTGGGGTAGACAGCTTTAGACTTGCTTGAGCAGTGTGTAGGGCCACCAGGGATGGGATCAGACTGTATTCTTGTTCATGGGCTGGTACCTTGAAGCCCATTCCCTGTAGAGGAACACCCAAGCCAGCATTGACTTCGGGTGAGTGAGTCGGATATGCTTGGAGTGGATGTGCCAAGCCGGGCTGGCCCACCTTGGGACTTATCACCCTTCTGGGAGAGGGGATGGGTGGATGGGTAGAAGCAAGGCTGAGGGGTTATAGGAGGAATTGAGAGGAAAGGCGAGGGGGAGCTGGGAGACAAGTTTATGGAGATGACATTTTTGTCAATGAAAATAAAATTGGAAAAAAAAAAAAAAGAAAGAAAACTCATTAACCTTCAGGTTGTATACATGCAGGGAATATGGGCCTGTGCCTGTTGATCATTCAAAGGTACCAACAGCTCTACCTTCAAAATGCCTAACTGACAAACCTCTCTGGGTGAAACAACGTCTTTTGACATCAAAGAAATTACAGGCACTAGAACAACTGGTACAGGGACAGATAACTGCTCAAAATATTGAAGAATTGACCCATCCTTGGCATTCTCTGATATTCGTCATTAAAAAGAAATCTGGAATATAGGGAATAGTAGCAAATCTGAGTGCTATTAATAAGGTGATTCAGGCAATGACCTCTTTACGGTATGGAATTCCCTGTTTTTTATTACCTAAAGGATAATTTATTATAGTGATTTATTTAAAGGATTGCTTTTTAAATTCTACTTTTACAAGAACAAAATAGAGAAAAAATGTCTTCACAGTGCCTACTTGAAATAATTCTTAGTTTGTTAGAAGTTATATCAGTAGAAAGTTCTTGCACAAAAAATGTTAAATAACCAAGCTTGTGTCAATATTTTGTATAACAGCCATTAGAAATAATTCATAAAGTTTCTTGAATTTGTAATTTTCCATTATGTGTATTACATCTTATTAGCTGATTTAGACATATATACCTTAAAAAAAAAGTTTGATGAAGTAAAGGAAAAATTTCCTTGTTTGTAATTACAAATTGCTCCTAAAAAATACCATGAAAAGATTATAAACTACCTAGGATATAAGAGTGATCTATAGAAAATTCAACCAAGGAAAGTAGAAATCAGGAAAGCTCAATTGCTAACTCTGAAAGATTTTTGAAAGTTACTGGGAGATAAAAATCAAATTAGCAAGTCAAGAACAAAGTCATTAAACTGTTAAGCCTTATAGGATTTACATAGTCCAAGAAAATTACCTGTGAAAGCTGAGAGAATATTGGCTTTGGGAGACAAAAATCACACAGCACACATATGGATGATCATTTGAATTCAGAACTTGATTGTATTCTGATTATTTTACCTTCTAGGCATCTTGTTACAGAAATTCTTTTGAAGAGAAAAAAAAAAATTTTAGAATGGATATTTTTTAACCACGCAGAGTAAAATGTTATAGACCTATTTTGAAAAGTCTTCTTAACTGATTCTGAAAAGAAAATTGAAACTTTGTCAATTAGTAGGAATAGACCCAGAAGAAATTGTGGTACCTTTAACTATTGCTGAAATTACATCATTATGGGCACTAAATGCAGTATTGGTTTGAGACAGATTAGCAACAAGTATCACAGAACAGGAGACTACAGTTTATAGAAAGAACTAATTGGATTCTCTCTCACATGGTATGTTGAACACCAGTTTCTGGAGTTTCTACATTTTACAATGATACAAATAAATCAGAAAAGACATGTTATAAGCTAGAAAAAATAGGTAAGGTGGTTCAATATCTCCGTGATTCTGTTCAAAAGTTAGAATTATATGCTATTTTCATGACATTATTAGATTTTAATGAACCTCTTAATTTAGTTACTGATTTTGAAGATGAAGAATTGTTCTATGTATTGAAACCACTGAACTTATTCCAGATGATTCTAAATTAACTTTATTATTTATTCAATTATAACAAAATATCCAAAATAAGCCATCCCCTGTATATAACACATATCAGATCCCATAAGGGTCTATCAGGCCCTTCGGCACAAAGTAATGTTAAAATTAATCAGCTCTTGAAAGAAAATTCACTATAAACCTCAAAATGTCATAAGAAGCACTATGTTAATAGCAAAAGTTTGAAGAAATTTTATTTAATAACTTGGCAACAAGCTAAGGAAATGTCCTCCTTGTCCTCTGTATAACCAAACTCCATTCCTGCAGAAAATAACCCAAAAGGTACTTAAAGAAATAAAATTTGGTAAGTGTATATGTTTTATTTTTATAGATTTCAGAAAATTAAAAGTACATGTAGTAATGATATGTACTCAGAATTTCAGTGGACAACTTCTTTGAGTTTTGAAAAGGCTGCTTCTGTGAACACACATTTATTAAAAGCTATGAACATTATGGGGATACCTGTACAAATTAAGACTGACAATGATCCAACATATGTCTCTAGTAAAATGAAACATATATTTTTGCATATCGCAACATAAAGTATATTACAAGAATAGTACAAAATTCAATAGAACGAGCAGTTATAGAAAAACCTAATGGCATTTTAAAAGGCGTGTTTAATAAATAAAGAGGGATAATAAAGACCACCGTATTTTATTAACTTTTAATGTTTTAAATGGTAGTAGATAAGGAATAGCAGCCATGAAGAGACAATGGATAGTAAAAAACAAAAACAAAAACCCTTCTGAATTAAATAATCAACTGATATATTTTAAAGATGTATGTATTGTCCTCAGAACGGGTACCAGGATATGTATTTCATTGTTATGTTTGGGTAGATATATTGCTTTTGTTTCCACAAAAGAAGAAAATCTATGGATACCATAAAGATTGATAAAAACTAGATTTTAACAGAAGAGACCTCTTGATTTCCATAGACTCTAGTTTACCATTCACTCTAAACTACTTTATAAGACTAGAAAATGTCTTTTATTTGATCAGATAAAACCTGACAAAAAGTGAAACTCTCCAAAGTTAAGGTTAGGGCAGGGTTGTTGTTATTATTTTATTTGTTTTTTTTTGTTTATTTGTTTGTTTTGTCATTCCAAAATAATAAAAGCATTAAATTAAGGAATCTGAAGACACTGTGTAAACTACTCAAGAAAACTCTAAAGAAGTTAGCTAAGATGGTCCGGCCTCATAGACCTACTCCAGGGAGAAGCTCATGTAAGTCTTTAATTTTCTCATTAGACAAAAGCAGGGCAACAACTACCTCACCCAGGATTTGACTATTATCTCAATTTCCTCAGGGTCCTCTAAAGGTCCCATCAGCACCAGACAACAGGAAATAATTTTTAAGAACATGACTTACACATTCTTAAGAGGTAGAGTAGGTGGTTTTTAGTTATTTGGTGGATTATGAATGTTTATTATTGTTTGCAGTGGTTGATTACAAGTTATTATTGGTCATGGAAGAAACTCAGCAAAGGTTAGATCTCTCTCTTAAAAGATAAATAAGGCAGGGATATGGAAATGACAGGATGAAAGAGTAGATTATAAAATCTACTTTTAAACTAAAAAACAATAGTAATCTCAAATATTTTACATTGTTATGAATTTTTGTATATTAATACAAATTTAGAATTAATTTTGTTAGAATATACTAAATATATGCTTCTACACTTATTCTAAATTTGTACTGTTACAAATTTAAGGTTATTTTTGTTTTAATATACTCTATATACGTTTCTACTTAAATTTAAGATATTTTTGCATATTGATACAAGGAAGGTTTTTTTTTTTTAAAAAAAAAAACCTGTATATATGCATCTACTCTTGCTTAAAGTATTGTTCCTATGCAGCTTGTTTAAAAATGTAATGTAAAGTTTTATTCCTTGAAAGCTATTATTAAAAACTACCTAGGATAATTAAAAAATGCGGGTTAGTAAGTAGTCATCTAGAACAATCAAGCCGTCATGCTAGGTATGTTTTCAAGTTCAAAAATACATTTTAAATGGGGTAACAAGACAGTAAGTGTTAGCAGGTGTCCATTGTTTTCTGTTCTTTTGTGTATAGGCATAAGCTGGCTAAAGGCATCATTTAAGTGGAACTATTTGATTCTATTTCTAACACTTGGGCTTGTTGGGGGATTATACTGCAAACACCAAATTTACACAGACATTAATTAAATAAAATTTAACTTGGGTCAGGAAGCTGGACTAGCAACTAGTTAAAAAATGTAATCATAGAGCATTAGAGGGCTTCTGGGAGAGATGGGGAGACACAGAAGTATTAAGGTTGAATGTGGAGTGGCACAGGTAAAGTGGAAGCACAGGTCTTCTGTAGATACCAGCAAAGAGAGAATATTAGCTAGTTGTTACTCAGCCTTTCTGAGTTCACCAGTTTTTACTCCAGCCTTTTAATCTTGAGTCTAATTCATAATTAAAATAATAGATATTTAGTTAAAGCTATCTTTAGTTGCAGCTACAGGGCAGATGCCAAACTTTTTCAGGCTGCGACCTGGGCAGCCAGGCCACTGCTAGAGAATCAGGCTCGTAACTACGGAGTTGCAATTGCTAGCTGGGATAGAAATAAACTAAGGCACAGTCACTGTGAAGAACTTAAAATAACATGAGACAATCAACAATTGTGTATGGTTTCTTATTTTTAAAAGTGGTGTTCTTGGAGATCATTCCAGTTTCTTCAAGATATGTTGATACTTTTGCCTGTTCTTTTGGGCCTATGACCCTGAGTAGCTGCCTACATAATAATGGCTTGCTTCCAATTCCTATCCTTAAGTCCTCCAAATATATTATATAATATAAATCTTTGAATACAGTGATAATGGGCAGTGTGGTGGCTTGGATGAAAATAAGCTCCATGTACCTATAAGAAGTGTGACCATTAAGAGGTGTGGCCTTATGAGAGTAGATATGGCCTTACGGGAAGAAGTATGTCACTGAGGGTGAGTTTTGAGGTTTCAGAAGCTCAAGCCTGGCCCAGTGATTCACTTTATGTTTATGCTGTCTGCAGATGCACATAATGAACTCTTAGTTCCTCTCCAGCAATATGTCTACCTGTGTACCAAAATGGTTTTTTGCCATGGTGATAATGGGATAACCCTCTGAACTGTAAGCCAGTCCCAGTTGATTATTTTTCTTTACAAAGTTCTTGAGGACATCCCTCCCCTAATCCAGGACTGCAGAGAAAAACACTGTGGGCCAGAATGCTCCATTAAAATCAAGTGCACTCCACACTCTCATCACTCTACAAACCCTGCCTGCCTCAAACCCCAGTCTGTCCCATCACCTAATAGCTTCAGAGGCTACATGAGAACCACAGTTCCTCAGCACCTATTGGATCAAAAGTACCTATTGAATCAAGAGTATCTACCTAATACCCACAGATCATCAGGAACTATGGAACACAGCCCATAGTTTGCCAATGTCTATTGTTTCAAGAGCAACTATCTGAGACCCACAATTCACCAGCACCTATTGGATCAAGAAATTGTATAGAATCAACAGCTCCTTCTGGATCCACAGATTAGTCCCTGATATAGAGAATAAGTCAGGTTATATTACACCAAATACAGGCCATTGTGACAGGGGGAGGTGATGTGGGAATGTCTTTCTGTATGCTGTGAATATCAATCTTTAAATAAAGGCGCTGTTTGGCCCATGAGAGGCACCATAAAAAAGTAGGAGGAGAAATCAAAGCATAGGTAGGAGAAGCAGGGCGGAGTCAGGGAGACTGAGCCAGAAGCCCAAAAAAACAACATGTAAGGAACACAGGTGAGCCATGGGCCACGTGGCAGACAGATTAATAAAAATGGGTTGAGTTAAAATGTAAGAGCAAGCTAGCAATATGTCTGAGCCGTAGGCCAAACAGCATGAAGCTAATATAAGCATCTAAATCATTTCTGAGGACTGAAGCAGTGGCAGGTGGCTAGGGGTCTGGGGCTGCAGGTCTGTGGGTCAGGACCTCTGGCTGCCCGAAACCTAGAAACCTCACTACTACATATGGTGTCAAAAATGGGCCAAATATCCACTTAAAGCCTGAGAAAGATTAGAAAGGGTTCTAGATCACAGAAACTGAGCCAAGGCGGCTTCCAAATTGTGTATATGAAGCAGGTCATTGTACAAAGAGAGGTGGCGTCCAGGTAACATTCAAAATGGCACCAGAGGACTGGCAGCAGGCAGTGTAAGCTGCAATCAGGCAAGTTCCTGAAATCTCACAGAAGACTCAGTAGCATGTTATTGATTTAAGGTTTCTGTTTATTTTGAACAAAAAGGAAACAAAGATGGTTTCTTAGTAGCAGCATTTTTTCAGTCTGTTCTGTTTGCTGGCCACGAAAAAAGACATGGTCCCTTTAGGAGAACTTACTGATTCAGCTTTGTCTTCAAAAACTATACAGCTCTTTAAGACAGTGTACTTTAAAAGCTCTTCTGGTTAGAAGATGATTAAAGATTCACAGATGAAAAACAAAACCTGTGACTGGGTTACATGTGTGTAAAAGGTACATAGGCTTCATAAAGAGGATAAAGTCTTTAAAAAGAGAAATAGAGTAATAAAAATATAATAAGCCATGTAAAGGTGGAAAATAGACGCAAAATCTGGATTTTGGTTGTCATTGTGTTTTCTTTTAATTTTTAACTCTTAATGAGGTAACTGTAGAAAGACAATGGATTGCAAAGACTACTAAGTGTAGACGGAGTTTTACTTTCAAGGTGCCAGTCCAAAATTAATATTTATTTGAATATAAATTAACACTCACAATATTAGTAACAGCTTATAGTGGCACCTGAACAAGGACTGTCATATCCAAGTGATGGACCAGCAATGGACACACTATTGATTCTGTCTTTTCAACAGCCAGCTGCCAGGAACTAGGAAGAGAGAGTCCTCGTGTCCCAGCAGCGACTTATCAATGAGGTTGGCCACACCCCCCCCAGGGTCCTGAGCTCTTGGATAAGCGTCTTCTGACCTTATCGGCTGACACCTTAATCCCACCACATCTCCCCCTTTTGTCTAACTAAGAAGGTTCTAAACTAAGACTATGTACAATAGGAATTATTATGAGTTAGTAACCGTAAATACCTATTCTTCAACCCCTTCAAGACCTGAGAAGGAAGATATATCACTTGAAAGTCAGAAGTACATGGAAGTAGTGGCTTCCAAATTTTGGGAGAGGACAGCAACACAGCTACCTGGACAATCACCTCTGGTTTTGTGCACCATTGGAGTATCTATCATATTGGCTACAGGCCTATGGTATCTGACAGATCTTCTCATAAGCAGGGCAATTTTGGAGGGACGGTCTTATCCTGTCCAGGCAGGTTTTGTCAGTCTCCATCCATCAACTTGTTCATCCAGCTTGGACACCATGTGTGTACTGTCAGCAATCAAGGTAAGGACAGTTCCTTACTCAACCGGCCATTCTCTGCCAAAAGGACAAACTCCAATGGAGTATTCTCGATGCTCAAACCATCTCAGGAAAGGAGCAGTGACACCAGGAGTTGTTGTGCTTCTCATGGCCGAATTTCAAATGTTAAATGCCATATTCTCTGGGTCTATGAAATGGTTGAAGATTTCTGTCTATCTATGATATTCTAACCTGTATCTGAGATGACTGGGATATGGTACCTTAAGTAATGTTGACAGTAGTTATTATTGTCTTAAGGAATAAACCCTGTACTAAAAATTAGAATACCTATATAAGGGGTGTTTAATCTCTGAACAATGACTTTTAGTATGACTATCAAACATTAGCCAGGGGTATATTACTATGTAAAGTGGCCACAGCATTTTAGACATGTATATACATATATGTCATCTAAACAGAGGTATATAAAACATCTTGTGCATACATCATAACTAGTGCTATCATACATTATATCTAGTACAATTAAATGAAGGTAATAATTGCATAGTGTACGTGACAATGATGTTCAAATATTTTAAACAGAGATAGAAACATATATAAAATATAGCAATTACAGATTCAATTTTACATAATAGTTACAGATTCAGATTTGTATCAAAGTACAATTTGCTTTGGTTATATAAAACAATTTCAGATTAAACTTTGTACCAATGTACAAATTATCACAATTAAACATATAAAATGATTTCACATTTGTATCAAAATACAAATACCTATGCCAATGCAAATTGTCTTTAACTTAGCCCATATATTCAGCTAAAATGGTGTATAGGTAGGTAGAACAGTCTACCTTTATCTGTCGTATCTATCCCTCTTCTCTTCTTCAAAAGAGATCTTTGATGCTATATTATAATTGTGTCCTCCACTCAATTTTCACTTAAAACTATTCTAACAGAATAAAAATTACCCACAAACCTCAGAACGCAAAACTTATTGGGAAAGGGGGCATAGTCTTTCATAAGCTTGCTTCCTGCTGACTTAAGGGTGATGGCATCTCTTTGGGATCCTGTAAAAGCTAAAACAATGGTTAGATCTTAATGGACTGACTATATACATTTATAATCATTCTCAGAATAGTGGTTAACTCCGTCTGGATTTCTAATTAGAAGTGTGATCTGGAGGATAATCATAGAGAGCTATCTTGCAGCCGTTTTTGAATAGTCTATTTTTTGAAAACAATCATTGATTGGTGCACACCAGGTTCTTGAGTTTTCTATTTTTGTCTCTGTCTGTCTGTCTACCTGTCTCTTACTCTCTCTCTCTCTCATACTCTCCCTTTTATTCTTGTTTCACTAGTAGGAGTTGTTGCAGTGGGGGCCCCATCTCGGTTCCAGATTCTTTGTAGCTAGGTGATAGGAGGAAATGTTATTTACAATGGAAAACTTAAGCATTGTTGATCCTCAAAGAAGACATTCATATCTTCTATGACTTCAGAAGATTGTATGCAGACAGGATGTTTGAAAGGTACAGATACAGAGAGAAACAAGGTTTAAGATGAAGTCACAATAATATTGGTCCCTAAATATTCTGTCTTCTGTCTCACACCAGGTGGCTTTTCTGATAGGAGACAGAATACTTTACGTTTTCTTTACCAATATGCTTGGGTTTAGAGAGGGAGAAAGCCACTTGCTCCCAATCCAAATCCAGCCCTATTAATAGTCAAATCAGGACCTCTTCTTCTTCTTCTTCTTCTCCTCCTCCTCCTCCTCCTCCTCCTCCTCCTCCCCCTCCTCCTTCTTCTTCTTCTTTTGTTGAGGTATAGATGCAAGATGCAAAACAGTAAATATTGAGAGATTACCCAGTAGTGCATATGTGTATTAGTTGGTCTCATAGTCTGTCATGTACACTCCTTAATCATCAGTCTATCTTCTATTGCAGGGGAGTAATTAGTCTTAAAAACAGTTGTATCCATTTTCCTGTAAGGACAAAAACTGAGACCCTGCTCCAGGTTTGTTAAATGTGTTTTCCTTACCATGTATCCATTTGCCGTATCAGGGGTGAGCAATTACTTCTCTTCCTCGGAAAGGGACTCCTTTTCAAAGAGGACTTTTATTAGTTTTGTTGGTACCCATATCTTTTCTTTCCCTGTTGAAACAAAAGCAAAACCCCTACCCCATCGAAGCACATATCCCGGCTTCCACTCTGAAGTCAACACATCCTTGAAGTAGATGGGTTGATTTAACTCAGAGGATTTCTCTATCACCCAATGTCTCTCAACAGCTGATGTTCCCTTTTCATCAGCGTTAAGAAAATTTAAAGTCAATAAGGCACTGTACAACCTCTCCCTGGGTTATCTCATTTCTTTCTTCTGTTTATAAAGCATCTCTTTCAACGTACGGTGAGATCTCTCCACAACCGCCTGTCCTGTGGTATTGTGTGGTATCCCCGTAATATGCTTTATATTATAGTATCCAAAAAATTATCTTCATTTTTCGGGAAAGATAAGCTGGAGCATTATCAGTCTTAATCTGTGTGGGAATTCCAATTATGGCCAT
The DNA here is from genome assembly GCA_033318265.1 of Phyllotis vaccarum. Lineage (NCBI taxonomy): Eukaryota > Metazoa > Chordata > Mammalia > Rodentia > Cricetidae > Phyllotis > Phyllotis vaccarum. The sequence continues at coordinate 14,122,004 of JARWLC010000011.1, read as the reverse complement.
GGCTTCCAAAAGGTGAGTTAGTAAAGCATCAGCATTTTCAGAACTCAGAGGAGTTGCCCATTGCATTCCAGAGTAAGTATCGATAGTATGATGTACATATTTCATCTTTCTGAATTCTGGGAAGTGAAACACATCCATTTTCCAGATCTCATTTCTCTGTGTACCTTTAGGATTACTTCCAGCAGGTAAAGACAGTTATTTATAGAAAGAGCAAGTGTTGCAATTCCTTACTATTTCGTTTGCTTCATTCCAAGTGATGGAAAAACTCTTCTTTAATTGTTTGCTGTTAACATGATGTTTTTCATGAAATTCTGTGGCCTCTAGCACATTTCCTATCAGCAACCAATCTATTTCATCATTACCCTGTGCTAGAGGGCCTGGGAGATCCGTGTGTGCCCTGATATGTGTTATGTACATAGGATGTATACTACCTCTGATGATATCTTGTAGTTGTATGAATAGTAAGGTCAAGTCTGTATCATCAGGAATGAAGTCAGCAGTTTCAATATGTAAAACAACTCTTTCTGCATATTGAGAGTCAGTAATTACATTGAGAGGCTCTGTGAAATCCAACAACACCATAATAATTGCATATAGTTCTGACTTCTGGACGAAGTTATAAGGGCTCTGAGCCACCTTAATTAAGTCTTCAGACTTATAGCCAGCCTTTCCTAAATTGTTTGCATCAGTATAAAAGGTGGGGGCTCCAGAAATGGGTTTATCCTGTACCACATGAGGAAATATCCAATTAGTTTCCTCTATGAATTGAATTCTCTTGTTTCGAGGATATTTATTACTAATTTCTCCTAAAATGTCACTATAAGCCTTTTGCCAAGGTTCACTGTCTGCCCATAATCAATCAATTTCTTCATTAGTCAAAGGCACGACAATTTCTACAGGGTCCTTTCCAGTCAATTGGCGAAGTCTTAATTTACCTTTAAAAATCAGATCAGAAATTTTTTTGATATATGTCTTCATCTTCTTGCTTGGCCTATGTGGCAGAAATATCCATTCTAATATAATGCTTTCTCTTTGCATTAAGATTCCTGTTGGAGATTGTCTAGAGGGTAAAATAACAAGTATGCAATCCAGGTCTGGATCCACATGATCCACATGTGCTTCTTGAAGTTTCTTTTCCACCTACTCTAATTCTTTCTCATCCTCATCAGATAATTCTCTTGAACTATTTAAATCCTTGTCACCATCCAAAGTCTTGAACAAATTAACTAGCTCATAGATTTTTATACCAATCATGGGCTGTATATGAGCGATATCTCCTAGTAACTTTTGAAAATCGTTAAGAGTCTTCAATTTATCTCTATTTAATTTTACCTTTTGTGGCCTAATTTTTTGTAAACCTATCTTATATCCTAAATAGTTGATAGATTCTCCCCTCTGCTGACACCTTAATCCAGCCACAACTAAGTTAAACAAAAATATATATTTTAAAGATATTTTGACTTTGAAATTTGTGTGTAAAGATTTATTGCTTTGGAAGAGTTCTGCTTTTGTTTCCACAGAATATGAGAACCTGTAGATTGCTTCCAGGCAAATATGGTTTCATCATCCAAGACCCCCCTGAAAAAAAATCTCTGATGGGAAGAGATGACCTTATCAGCTTCAGAGCTAAAGACTATGATCCAGTCTCAAGAACCTGTGAGATTTTCAATGCCCCATAATCAGCAGGAAGTAGTAATGGAAAACTACACCCAAATTCCCAAAATATTGTTTATAAGTGTTTGTTTTCATTATAAATGGTTAATGGTCATAGTTAATCTCTTTCTAATAAGAAAAGGGGGCTATGGTAGATCAATGATTTTAAACAATTAGATTATTGAATTTACTTAGATCAGGAAATCAGCTGTTAATCTCAAAATGTTTTACATTGGTATGGATTTTGGTTTATTGAAACAAATTTAAGGTCAATTCTCTTCTGCTGTATGTATTTTCCTACTCTTGTTTAATATATGATGTTTATTTAACTAATTTAAATTTGTAATGTATAATTAATAAATGCATGTTAGTTAGATATTTAGGTATACAAAGATATATTTCATTTAGGTAGGTAATCTTCAAATACTTCTAAGACCTACAGAAAATGGCATTTAAAATATTTTAAGAACTTAGACTTTTCTGGATAGTGAGACAGATTTGCTCCTGGCAGCACCAATCTACTTCAAGAGAAAAATGGGTTAGGTATACAAAGATATATTTCATTTAGGTAGGTAATCTTCAAATACTTCTAAGACCTACAGAAAATGGCATTTAAAATATTTTAAGAACTTAGACTTTTCTGAATAGTGAGACAGATTTGCTCCTGGCAGCACCAATCTACTTCAAGAGAAAAATGAGCATCGAAGAAACTCCATATGGAGTATACTTTCTTTGTGGCAATGGTTAGCCACTGGATAAGAACCTGTTCTTATATTGACTGCTTGACAGTATGATGTTAAAACTGGACATGCAGGTTCCATGCAAAGGTTACCTCTGAACTTTGGCAGAACAAGCCAAGATGGTCATTCAGTTTCCTGCTTTACAGAGAAAACTGTCAGACATTCTTCAGGACTCGAGGAGAAGGAACTGATCAATGGGCAGACCAGATTTCCTGCTTCACTGAAATGAAAAGAGACTCTGGGCCTATAGGCTGAAGATGGATGCCCCAACTTTATAAAGGAACTTTGGGTGACTGTCCAGGTAGATAGGTGTCATCTCTGTCATTTCTAGATTTTAGAAGTTTCTTGCACTTCCTGTTTACTTGGGTAAATATATCCTTCTGTGTTCTTTGATGTAGTTGAAGTTTAGATAGTTATAGGTATAGTTTTTCTTAATTATTTTAAAGGGTATATTGGATATAAAACTTTAGATTTACAAGAATAAGGTAGATGATACAATATTTTAATTTTGTTAAATATAAATAGACTAGATATTGTAATCATTATTCATGCTTAATAGCTATTTTGTTATATGTAATTTTGTTATGGTAAAATTGAAGCCTTCCTTTTTGATTAGACCGTAATGGGGAGGTGATATGGAAATGTCTTTCTGTATGCTGTGAATATTAATCTTTAAATAAAGTAGCTGTTTTGGCCTTTGACAGGCACCATAGAAAAAGTAGGCGGAGGAATCAGAATAGGTAAGAAAGGAAGGGTGGAGTCAGAGAGAGACCAAGCCTGAAGCCCAAAGGAGCACAGGTGAGCGATGGACCACGTGTCTGGATCTCTTGCCACTTGGGACCAAGAAACCTAAATACAACAGATGGATTCAGCTCATATTGCAAAACATAGTTTCCCAAGTGGTGTTTTTCTATTTAGGAGTTGTGATGTTAACTTATTGGTAAGTTTAGTTATATTGTTATAACACCAGCCCTCTCTCATGACCACCAAGCACTTAATAATAGACACCAAGTACATGTGCATTCTCTTCCTTGAGATACCCTTTATCTGAGAAGGCTTATCATGGGAAAAAGTAACTTCTGAGGGACCTGAGATTCTGGGCACATTTAACACATAACATCAGATACATAAACTCAGGAGTTGTGATAGTGCTGTGTGGTAAATAAAATTATTCAAAATGGACTTTGGTGTCATCAAAGGAAGAATTGTAATATCTCAGGTTTCATCATTAGATTTTTATGAATCAAAAGCAAAGGAAGAGAAAGCTTCAAGAACATGTTACAATAAAATATTAATCAAAGTCAGGACCTCAGGTAGAAGTATCATTCTCTGATCACTTTAGGTTTTACTGTGCTCTCCACTTTTAAAAAATAAAATAAAATTTTAAGTGAAGTTAAATGATGGGCAAATATCAAAATCTATTGATTGACATAAATATCCATAAATTAGAAAACATGCAAATAGAAAGTAAGAAGTACGTCCTTGAACTCATTCATGTCTTTAAGATTTACTTACGTATATTTTGTATATGAATTTTCACTTTCATGTGTGTATGTACAGTGTATGGGTAGAGTATCATTGAAGCAACAAAAGAGCATCAGATCTTCTGGAATTAGAGTTTTGATCAGTTCTGAGCAAACATGTGAGTCCTGGGAACAGAAAATGGGTTATTTGCATGAACAGTAAATTATCTTAATGTGGAACTATGTCTCTAACCCCTCATTTATATTTTAAATGAAAAGAGCATCACTCCACTGACTAGCAACTACATTCATAAAGTTCCCACGAAATACTTTGTTTAAAGTCATATAGTCACAAGTGAGTTTATCCAAAGCTAATCTGCTCAGTCATCATGTTCTAAGAGACATAGTGAGTGAGTCAGGATATTTATTGGTAATGGACATAAACCCACCCTTGCACATATACAAGAGAACTAAACTAAACACTATTGCTAGCTAAACTAGACACTAGCTAAATTTAACTAAGTACTGTTGTACAAGGTGTCCCTTATATAAATCATACAGAAAAGCATGGAGCTCTTACACGATGCTTTCCTTATGTAACATTTGTATAATCACATAGTATTTCACTTGGATCTAGAAAAAGGAAAATTTAGAGAAAGTTCTAAGGTCCTTGTATGCAAAGTGATGCTAACCTTTTGAAGGGTGGTAACTTTTACATCATTATTTTCTTAACACTCAGTAAGTCCAATTATATAACAAGTATTGATAAATATTCATTGAATAAATAAATAACTGATATATATCAAGAACTAAACTAAATAAACTTATTACTTACATGATTTATTGCTTTTTTAAAGTTATTTTATTGCTTAAGTATCAATTAGGACCACACATTAGGCTAGATTTTGAGGACATGAAAGAAAAGAAAACCAGATTAGGCTTCTGTCACTAAGTGATTGAAACACTAGTATGAGGACATGTATTATGCTAATATGAAAATAAATAAAATTTCAATTATGAGAAGGTAGTGAGATTTGCAGAAGAATGCTTGGTTATGGAGAAGGAAGATGTTTCTTGAGAATAACTATGGAAAAATGAGCCAAGGATAAATAGCACTCTGGTAGCATGGGGCAAATTCTGGGAAAGCAAAAGACTAATAATGGTTCTTGAGAAGAAGAAAAATGTGGGTAAAAGACAGAGGAAGAATCACTGAGAGTGAGAAGATTCACTTGTATAAGAGTTTTAGGGCCCACTCAAAACTGTTTGACTTTCTTGAAGCCTACTAACATGTTTTCATGGCTCCACACAACAGGTAGAGATTGGATTATACAGATAATTGCATCCTGAAGTTCTTCTTGTAGCTTCTCACAAAGAACAGATGGATGGTGGAGCAAAGAGAATAGAGGTCAGTAAAGGATGCTCCATAAAAGTCCCAAGGGACAGAGGCCACGGTGGAGAGATGAAAGCAGGGACAGCAGTCAAGTGCATATGTGTAATCCAGCTGAGTACATGCACTGACTGACTGAAGTCGGGAGGAGAAATCAAAAGTGAGTGAATAGTCTAGTGAGTTCACTGTGAAAGTAACCTGAATAAAATCTGGAATGGCATGATCCTAGAGATCCAGGACACAGTTTCCAAAGTATGAAGTTCAAGATTCCAAACAGTGTAAAGAACAGATCAAAAAGGCAGCTGTCATGTTCCAGATCACTAAGTACATATTCGGATGTACTCTTTTGGATCATAAATAAAAACTGGTTTTTTTTTTTCCTTTGAATCATTGCATGATGGGATAAAAATATATTGCATGGTTATTCTCAAAAGGACACTAATCCCAATACAAGGGCTTCTTCTGTGTTACCTAATATTTGTCTCCAAAATCCTATAAACCAGCATCATTTCATTGGGAGCTGAAATTTCAAACTAATGAGTCTGAGACAAAACCAGTATTTAACCTATGTATTCCAATGCAGCTATTTTGATTTCTGAGTTTTGACTTGGCAAAAATAGGAGTTTCTTTTCTGAGTTTAGAGACACAGAATAGTTTGTGTATAAGGTATGCTTGTTCATGTACTTTATACAAAGTTGCCTGATGTTTCTAATTTTAATTCATCCTAAATACTTCTGTTTATCACTCTTTGGATGATATTGCTTCCTTTCTTATGAGGGAAAGTTCAAGGAAGTTGTCACACTGTCTTTTTTAAATAAAATCTAACCTGTTCACTTTAATCCATTCTCCCACTATGTAAGACTACACTGAGATTTTGTTGACTGCCATGGGAGGCCTTGCCCTTTCTGAGGAGTTGATGGGGTGGAGCTGGAGATGAGTGGGAGAAAGGGAGGGGAAACTGTGATTGGTATGTAAAAATGAAAAAAGACTTTTAAATAATTAAAGAAGGAATACAGTAAATTATCTAAATAATTTAGGATACACGCGTCCAGCTCTAAACCTCCTAACCAACAATTTTGGTCACTTAAAAAAAAAGATATATTTTCAGGTCCTGTGGATAATGTGAGAAAAATTATTTTTGCCATATCTCCTGATGAGTCACATGCATAATTTAACTCTGAAAAACATATATGTATGAAATATGCATTTATGTTTTATTTTTCTCATAATTACACTCTGGGATCTGGAACATGACATCTTCTTTTTGATTTGTTTTTTACACACTTTGAAATCTTCTTCACATTTAGAAAATTGTGCGCTGGATCTCTGGGGTCATGCTCATTCCAGATTTCCTTCAGCTTACTTTTCATAGTGAAGTCACGAGACTAATATTCACTCACCTTTGATTTCTCCCTCCCTTCCTAGGGTAGTTTTGTGTGTCTAAATTAATAAATGACAAATTACCACAACTGAGTGGCGTATACAAGAAGCACTTCTTTTCTCTTGTTATCAGCTCTGAAGACCACAGAGTTTATGGAAAGTTCTCATGTATTAGTTGAGACAGATAAATAATATTGAACATTTGTGCTGTACCATGATATAACTCATTCAAAAAGAATAGAATATAAAAATTAGATTCCCTAGTGGTTAAATTTGTATCTCATATGACTTCTTTGACAGAGCTTTAGGAAAATCTCTTCAAACTGCAGGATCCATAGAGGATTTGAACACATATAAATGAAAAACAGCTACACCACTGATGCCATTTCATTTCATGGTAATCTTGGTCAATATCTGAAATATATGTGTCTAAGAATAATTTGGCCACATTTTCTGAACCTAAAGAATAAATACCTCATCTAAAGGTCGTATTAAGAGGTAAAATACACATAAAATACAACATACAAAGTCAACTGCTTTGATTTCTACAGACACAAAATCCTCTAGCTCTCATTACTTCATTAAGCCTTAAAATTGCTCATTCTGAAAGAAAAATTACCACCTGAAGGTAGTATTTTTAACTCATCTTCACTTATACAAAAGAGATGAGCATGATATTGTTAGTAATTTTTGAAAATTACTAGCTTTCATGCCGTTGAGTTCAAGTTTAAAGTCCCCAGTGTATTTAGTATCAACTCAGTACTGTCCCACTTCTAACATCTGCTCCCTGCAGTTGTAGGTCAGTAGTTGTCAATGATATTTGCTTACTTTGAGTTTTAAATTGACAAGTTATGCATTTCCAAACATATATTAACGTTTTTTATTTTTATTAGTTTTAAATTTATTCTATGAAAATTTTATATGTGTATAGAATGTAACTTAATCCTATTCACCCCTCCACGCCTCGTTACTCATTTCAATTCCTCCCAGTAAATGGCCATAACAGATCTCACTCTAGATCATACACACATTTGACCCAGTGAGTCCAGTTAGTGCTCACATTTACACGAGTGTGGGCTCGTCCACTGGGGCATAAGCAGTTTGCCAGTAGAACATACCTAAAGAAGGTGACTTTCCCTCCCCCTTTATCCATAAATGGTCAGTAGCTCCTGAGCAAAGGGTGAGGACTAGGACACCCCTCCCCTTTACACTGTACTTTTAAATGGATTAACTTTGTGTACATCTTGCATAGAAAACCATAATGAAACAGTCATGTTTTGGCAAGAGGTCATTTCACAATCACCCATTCTCTGGCTTACTCTTACTTTCTAATCTGTCTTCTTTTGTATTCCTGGAGCTATGGATATAGATATTGATATGTATGTTCCATTTATAATAGATAATTTGCAGGCACTTATTTTCAGAAATTTGAACATTTATAAGTCTGTGAATTAACTAGTACCCATTGCAATATAAAGCTTCTATAAACAATGTTGACAGCAACAATTGGTATCTGAACTATACTGAAGAATTATATATAAATAGCCTCACCCACCTCCCAGTATGCAATGCTGATATATCTTTAAAACTCTTACTGTTTTTCTAACTTTATCAGTGAATAAATAATTTACAGTTCAGAAGCACATCTTGTAGATTTGTGTGGAATTGAGAGTAAGCTGAATTAATCTCACTGCTTAAAGTTCTAATTATCTTAGTCATCATAATATTTTCTTTCAACAATTGTATAAAAATTAATTAAAGATAAAGACTATTAAGCAATCAGTCAATAGCTATGAGTATTGCTTAAGGTTTATGCTGTTCAACAACAAGACAAAATCATTCTATCTGTAAGTAAAAATTAAAGCCCATTCTTGAGGAAAGGTGAAGTCAGCATGAAACCTCTGTGAAGAATCCTAGAGATAATTCACTTAGTGGACAAAATATTTTGAATGTGTTTGAGTAACTAAATGTTACCATGTCTAAATGATTATATCTCAGAACATGAACAATAGCTCACCAAAAAGAGAACACCAACAAAGATGGAGAAATGGCAAATAGAAATATAAGAAGGTTTCCAGTTAGCATAGCAGGTGGTCAGTTTTATAGCTATGCAAAAAGTAATATTAGAATTCAAATTCTGTAGAAAAGTTTACTTTGAAATCAATTTGACAGAAATTCCATGAGCTGGACAATATGTAAATTGAGATCTTCCTGTCTTGTTTAGTTACTACTCATGTTGCTGTAATTACATACCAGAGGAGAAACAACCTCAGCAGGGCATCAGTCTGAGTCACAGTTCAAGTGGTTATGGGCCACTATCATAAGAAAGGCGCAGATGCAGAAACAGATGAACACTGTTGCTACTCCTTCCTGCCTCAAATAATCCAATCTAACCTCAACCTAGTCTAAACCTTTGCTCAGGGACATGCCTTGCCAGCCCTCTGTTCTCTGTGTACTTGGGGTTATCTTAATTTGTTCTTCAACATGAATGAGAAGTATTCAGGAGGATGATCTAGGCTCACTTTGTTTGGGGGTCTCTTAATTTCTTCTCCAATGTGAGTGGGAAGTGTTCAGGAGGATGATCTAGGGTCACTTTGTTTGGGAGTCTTTTGGATATGTCATCCTATTAATTTCTGGACTCCATGGTGTAGAATGAAAAAGAAGCTGTTTGTCTTCTTGAGATGTCAATAAAAGAACTTAAATCTCTTCTTGCTTCTTTTTTAAGCCCTATTACTGACTATAAGAAACTTTCCTCAGATAGGCTTATCTATGGATTTGTTTGTGTTTGCCTTGCTTAGAGTCAGTTGTTATTGCTGTACAAGACAAGCTCTCTTCTAATCCATAAAGATGGTTATGAGCACACATATGAGCACAATTTTACTCAGATTATTTAATCTATGGACTAATATCTTACACTGAATTAGGAGATTTCTATTATTTCTTTATGTAAAGTTATATCTTTAGCTTTTCATATAAGTTAATACAAGAATGTGTTTTAAAAATTCCCCAGGGCTAGAGAAGTCAGTAATTTTACAGATGAAACTGTAGCTGCCACTGTAAACCAGCATAATTCCTATCTACATTCTAAACATTTGTCCTAATACTCAGTGATAAGTTTAGTCCTCACCACCCATCAAAGAAACTCCTCCTTGCAACAGATAAGAACCATTATAGAAAACCACATCCCATCAAAATGCAGAGTTGTGAATCTTTGTTCCAATGACTACATTCAGAAGTTTTGGAGATATCAGAGGGAATCTACCCACAGTCTATGTGAGGAGTTAATAGAAGCTCCAGAAGTTCCAGAGATCTAACCACAGTCAGTCTAGGAGAATCAGAGAGTGGTGATTCAAACCTTTAATCCCAGTACAGGGAGAATCAGAGAGTGGTGACCAACGCCCTTAATCCCAACTGAGTTGTGGTCACTTTAGATTATAGAAGGAATTCCAGGCTCCCAAACAGGCAGTGGTGGAGCCACGCCTTAGTTTACCAAAAGGGTATTTAAGACAGGGAAGCCAAGCCAAGGTAAGGAAGGCTAAGGAAGCTGGGAGACAACTGGGTAAGGTCTGACTGTGTTTCTTCTCTCTAATATCTCTAACTTCTCCAGAGATCTATCCCCGAGTCTCATTTATTCATGTGACTGTTTTGTGTGAGACTGTGTCTCCTAATCATATAGAAATTGCACATATAAAGTCTTGCTAACATAACTACCCAGATGTAAAGTAGACATACTGAAGTAGATACAGGGAAGCCCACAAGACCCCACTCCTACAGAAAGAACTGTAAGCAACTAAGGAATGCCGAGTGACAGCAATATTCTCCAGCCAAGAGCACTCCATTGTTTATCCAATACCAATTGGATAAATATATATTCAATTATATGCACACATATATTATATAATTATATATAACAGCATATGCACACAAGTAACATTATACAGATTGAATAGGTATATGTTGTCAGGCAGTAGTGATGCACATCTTTAATCCTATCACTCAGGAAGTAGACGTGGGTAGATCTTTGTGAGTTAGAAGCTAGCCTATTCTGCAGAGCTAGTTCTATGACAGTAAAGATTTTTCTAAACAGAAAAATCCTGCCTGGGGGGGAAAAACAACAAAAAATTATATGTAATGTGTATGAATACCTATACATATCTGAATGTATTAATTAATGAAAAAAGGCAATGAATTTTAAAGAGCAGAGCAAGAATGTATATATGGGAGAGTTTAGAGAGAAAAAAATGATGTAATCACATAATTTTAAAATTAAAGAAATATTTTAAAAATTGTCAAAAATTATATCATCTGCAGCTCTCCAAATACATAAAAATCTTCCTAATAAGATCCTTGCCTTCATTTCATTCACAGTAGATCATAAACAAGTGTGTAAATTTTAAGAGAAAATTGAAACTTTTATTTTATAAATTAAATGTCAATTTGGTTGATATGGAAATTGGATTGAAGCCAAAGAGATTTACATTATTTCACTGATACTGCAATATTTGAAAAGAGAGACTGACTTCTTTTCATTACTACAGACATTTTCTTACAGACATTTTCTACTTGGGTACTGAGACTTCTAGACCAAGTATCACTGATTTGGAAATTAATTATTAGAAAGTAATGGATTATAAAGAAAACACTATGACATGTTAATGTAAAATGTATCACTCTGGAGTATAAAGAAGTAATAATCTGGCAAAGGTGGATCCAGAATATAAGTTGGAAAGTGGGTTTTTTCCACATACTGTGCTTTATGTATGAAAAGGAGAGCTTTTGGCAATACTTTTTAAAATAAATAATATAGTTTTTCTGGTAAGTTAAATTAGAAATTCTGCTTTCCATTCAGTGGCATCTTAGATTCAACTAAGAATATTTGAAAATGTTTTCCCAATCAACTTCTTGCAGGAATGTTGGTATGTAACATATAAAGAGCCAACCTTGATCCAGGTTAGTTCATAAATTCAGAGAGCATAAATTGATACCACATTGTAAATTATAATTACAAAGATATTTATATTATGGAAAATGGCACAAATTGTGTCATATTTCTCTTTCACATATACAAAGATAAAGTAGGGCTGATGAGATAGCCTAGTGAGTCAAAGGGCTTACCACAAAACCTGACAACCTGTGAAAACAGAGCATTCACTCCACAAGTTGTACCTTGTCCACCACAGATATTCTGTGGCACACTTCCCAAAAATAAATGAATATAAAACAAATTAAACCAAAAGCCTTTCCCTACAATGTAGTTATAAAACTGCATGCTTTCAATTTACAATGTAGAGGATATTTTAAAATCTTTAAATATTTGACACATAATATAAGATGATACTGTGGTTTTAAAATAGAAACTATATAATCTTGCCATTATTATTTTAATTGTTCTAGGTCTTAGAGTCAAGAAATAATGCAGGATTTAAATTCATTAAATTATTTATCAAATATAGTATTAGCCAGGATCAAAAGAAATATCTTTATTTAGTAAGATCTTAAACAAAAATGAGCCCAAGATCAAACTTTTGAAGCATGAAATATCTTTGATGGGTAAGTGATATGCCAACCCTAGAGAAAGTCTGTTGAAAAATGTGTTAAAAATAATATCCTATTAAATATTTATTGCTACGTGTTATGCTGATAAATTAATTTTCCATCATTCACTGAGAAACTGTTCAAAAATCAAGCATCTTTGTGTCTTTATAACCACAGCATCAGCAACCTCTAATTGTGTAGCAAAGTGCTGAAAAATATTCAAATGAGTTATGATAAACCTTCCTTAGCTCGGCTTCTCTTCATTTCTGCTGCTTTAAAGCACACCTTGTTGAGATGAAATGTTCTGGAGAGAATAGTTCATCCTGCTTTATTCATCTAATGAGTATACGTGGAATGTTAATTCTCAACTAGAGATGTCCGAGTGTGAAAGGATGAGAACAGCAGGCTATGCACGGTGAAATTAACTAGGAAAAGGAGGTGTGATTATGGCTGTCTGATCTGTGTTACTCTGGGATTCACTCTTTTCAATTCAATATAAATTTTACATCTAGGGACACAATTGTTCCATTCTAGAAGCAAAATGACTATGTAACTTACATTAGCTAGCACTGTAAGAAAGTACCTAAAAGAAAAAACTTTGGAAAGATAGGGTTGCTTGGCTCATGGTGTGAGAGGATGCTAACCATATGTGTGTAAAAGTGCATTGGTAGCACTTGTAGCTCATGTACATCTGGGCAAATTAGAAAGCAGAGACAGTACAGGAAGTAGGGTCAGTCTATAATTCTCAAGAACCACTCCACAGAGACCCACTTCTGCTTGCTTTACCCTATACTCAAAATGTCTTATAACATCCTTAAAACCTGCTGCCATCACTGAGTCTATAGAGGGCATTTTTACATCTAAATCGTAGCATTCTCTATTTGTAGCTTGTTGTAACACCAAATGATAGTCATAGTTTTTATTGTAATGTTATGTGTGGGATATGTAGGTTATAGAGGCTTCTAAGGGCCTGGGGGCAAGCCTGGCCTTAACCAGTTCAAACTGGTTATAACCAGTGCCTTAAAGCATGTGCTCATAGATCTTCCTCATAGCCTTGAGGGTCCTTTGAGTGGGCACTTCCTCATAATCCAGCCTTGGGTCTGCCTGGGGGCCTCAACAACAGAGACAGAGCCCTGATGTAAGATCAGCTGGATCCCTGAGAGATGAAGACACCGCAGCGGCAAATGCCGTCAAAGCACAGTCCTTCCCCCTGGCTGGGTGGAGGGTATGTAAGGCTTGTCCCTTCCTCCATAAATAAAGCTTCTTTATTCCAACTTGTTTCCGGAGCCTGAGCCATTGTACTCCATACCTTCTAACCCCCTCCCTAAAGGGGAACTACCAGGGACCCAAAAAGCAACAGTCGTGTGCTTAACATAATGAAGGACAAATCATACAGTGTCCTTTTATACTTAATGATAGCTACTCTGGTTTTACTTTTGTTATATCTTAAATCTTATATACTTTATAAGGTGAACAGGATTCTAAAAGTCTTATTACTTCATATTTTAAAGGAAAAAAATCAAGAAGTAAACTATCTCTCAGCAAGAAAAAGAGTCCTTCATTTAGTAAATGAATTTTAAAGGAACCAGTGATTTGTTAGATGAGAGCTGGAGAGATGACTCAGTAGTTAATATTTACTGAGCCTAGTCCCAAGCACATATGTTAGATAGCTCACAACTATTTCTAACTGCAATTGCAAAACATCTGACACCATTTTTGGTGTCTGTAGACAATCTGCTCAAGAGCACAAACCCATATTCAAAATAAGTATATGCATAATAATTTGGGGGGAGTTTTGAGACAGGATTTTTCTGTGTACCTCTGGCTTTCCTAGAACTTGCTCTGTGAACCATACTGATCTTAAACTCAGAGATGTGCCTGCCTTTACCTCTGAGTTCTGGGATAAAAGACATGTACCACTATGCTTGGCTCATAATTATTTTTTTTAAGAGAAATAATCACTTGAGCTACAGAAACTTTTACTCAGATCTGGGATTTGTTAAACTGCAGATTTACTTACTAGCCACGTTCCTTACATTTTTTAAGATATAATGTTCTAAAAATGCTTACACTGATTTTATTTATTGAACTGTGTAACATACACAACCAAATAGCATTAAAAATGTTACTTTTATGAACAATTTTATACATAATTATAATTCTGCAAAACTAAACTGTAGGATTTAGTCCCGGGTAAGCAAAAATAATCAGCTGGGTTTGCTTCAAGAATTAAGAATAACTCAGTAACTTTTGCTCATTTAAAAACAATTAGCTTGTAATATAGTAAAGATGGGTGGGCATATATCTGTAAATGATATAAAAATATTCCTTAATAAATAGGTGAAAACGTGTTTGTGACACAAGGTCTAGAACTTTTTCCTAACCCCTCTCTTTCCCTCCCTTCCCTCTTTCCTTTAACTCTCAGTTTTCTTTTTAGAACCCTCTCCCTTTCTTTTCTCTCCTTCCTTCTCCTTCTTCCCTTCCATTCCCCCTCTCATTTCCTCATATATCTCATCGATGATGCCCATATGTTTCTATTTTCACTAATTTGTAAGTATGGAACTATCCCAGCTGGGTTAAGAGAGGCAGAACCGTTAAGCTGTCTAGTGTGGCACATATCTAATGCGTGGCAGACTGGAACAAGCAATGACACTTGATTGCAACTGTTGAAATGCATAATGTAGGACAAAACATTGAAAAGAAACATCCACAGTCGGACCCTAAAGGTCAGCGTGCTCTATACAGAAAGAAAACTTTGAAAAGAAAAGCATTTGGCAGTAAAGTTTTTTTTTTATTTTGTTTTTTAAACTATTTTATTTAAAAAGGTTTTTTCCATATATACCTCTGCTCCCCCTCCCTTCCATCCTCCCAGTTTCTCCTTTCCCCTCCCCACCACATCCCTCCATTATTCCCCAAGGAGGGCAAGGAGTCCCAAGGCAGATCAGTTCAGTCTGGTACATCCAGCTGAGGTAGGTCCGAGTCCTTCCTCCCAGTATTAAGGCTGGGTTAGGTGTTCCTCTGTAGGGAATGGGCTCCGAGATGTCAGCTCATGCACCAGGAATATACTATGATCCTACTGCAAGAGGCTCCACAAACTGCCCATGCCACTTGACAGCCACCTACCTTTGGAGGGTTTAGTTCCTTTCCCTGAAGGTTCTTCAGTGATTGTTTCTGATTCAGTGAGCCCCCAATAGCTCCAGTCAGCTTTCTCTGTGTGTCTCCTCCTCGTGATCCTTATCCCTTTGCCCATATACTCTCTCTTCTTTGTCTTCAGCTGGACCAAGAGCTCGACCTGGTGCTTAGCTATAGATCTCTGCTTCTACCTCCATCTATTGCTGGATAAAGGTTCTGTAATGACAAGTAGGGTGGCCATTCATTTTATCATAGGAGAAGTCCTGTTTAGGCACCCTCTCTACTATTGTTAGCACTGGAGCAGTGTTCCCTTGTTCCAAATCATACACCATGAACTGCCAATTGTGTTATTGACCTTAGTCATTCTGACAGGCAAAAAATAAATTCTCAAAGTAGTTTTGGTTTGCATTTCCTGATTACTAAGAGTGTTGAACATTTATCTAAGTGTTTCTCAGCCATTTGAGATTCTTCTATTGCGAATCTCTGTTTAGATATCTACCACCTTTAAAATTTTTATTTTAAGAAATTGGTATTTCTTCGTTCTTTATATATTTTGAGTAGGTAAAAATCTTTTCCCATTCTATTTATCCCATTGACAGTGTTCTATGCTTTACAAAAGCTTTTTAGTTTCATGAGGTCTTATTATTTGTTGTTCTTAGTATCTGTGCTACTGATATTGTTTAGAAAGGTTTAGTGTATATGATTTTATATTGAGGTCTTTAATCCACTTGGATTTGAGCTTTGTGAAAGGTAATAAATATGGATCTATTTGCATTCTTCTGTGTGTAGACATCCAATTTGACCAGGACCCTTTATTGAAAAACCCTTTTCCAGTCTGTATTTCTGGTTTCTCTATCAAAACTAAAGTGTCCATAGGTGTGTAAAAATTATATGTGTCTTCAATTTGGTTCCAGTAATCAATAGGTCTGTTTTTATACCAATACCATGTGATCTTATTATGATCGCTCAGTAGTACAACTTGAAATCAGGGATGGTGATACCTCCAGCCATTCTTTTATCTGGAGTTTTGTTTTGTTTTGTTATTCCAGATATTGAGAATTGTTCTTTCATGCTCTGTAAAGAGGTGTGCTATAATTTTGATGAGGACTGCCTTGAATCAGTAGATTGTTTTTTGTAGAATGGGTATTCTTTAATGTTAATCCTAGCAATGAACATAGGAGATCTTTCCATCTTATGATAACTTCAAGACTTTTTTCTTCAAAGACTAATATTGTTTATAATTTTTTTCATTATTAACTGTTAATGGTAATAGTCATTCTCTGTCTTAACCAATTTTTAATTGAGCTGAGAGTTTTTTACTTTCATTGAGATTGTAAGATTTCTGTTGTTTCTGTTCATGTCAAGATTTAATCTATGGTGGTCTGATAGGATGCAGCAGATTATTTCAACATTCTTTTATGTATTGAGACTTGTTTTGTATCTGAGTGTATGGAAAGATCTGTGAGGTGCTAAGAAGAAGATGTCTTCTTTCATATTTGAGTAAAAAGTTTAATAAATATAGTTAGGTCCATTTAGTTTCTAAAGTCTGTTCGATCCAGCAATTGTTATTTAGTTTTGTCTTGATGGCTTGTCCACTAGTAAAAGTGGACTATTGAAGTCGTCCCTCATCAGTATATAAAGGTCAATGTGTGATGTAAGGTGTGGTAATATTTTTTAATATTAATATTTTAATAAGTGCCCTTCTGTTTGGGGCATGTTAAAATATTAAGAATTGAAATGTCATCTTGGTGGAATTTTACCCATGTAGTGTCTTTTCTGGTCATTGTTCATTAATTCTGGTTTGAAGACTATTTTGTTAAATATTAATATAGCTATACTAGCTTGCTTCTTGAGACCATTTTCTTTATCCAATGCTTTTACTCTGAAGTAATGTCTATCTTGACATGGAGCTGTGTTTCTTGTATGTAGCAAAATTGTGGGTTCTGATTTTTTGTACATTATGCTAACCTGTCTTGTTTTATTGGAGAATTAAGCCTATTGATATTGAGAGACACCAATGAACAATGATTGTTAATTTCTTTTATTTTGTTATTATTATCATTGGTGGTGTTGGTGTATAAGTGTGTGTGTGTTTGTGTGTATGCATCCATTCTTTTGGTATTGCTGATACAGGATTATTAATTTTCTGTGTTTTATGTGTGTAGTTAACCTCTTTGGTTTAAATTTTTCCTTCCAGAACTTTCTGTAGGACTGTACTTAAAGGTAGATATTGTTTGAGTTTGACTTTAACATAGAATATTTTCTTTCCTCTACTTATGTTGGTTGACAGTTTTGCTGGTTATAGTAAACTGGACTGGGATCTATGGTCTCTTAGAGATTGCTGCATATCTGTCAGACTGTTCTGGCTTTTAGAGTATCCATTGGGATTTCAGGTATAATTCTAATAGCTCTGTATTTATATGTTACTTGGTCTTTTTCCCATGCGACTTTTAATATTGTTTCTCTGTTCTGTATGTTTAGTGTTTTAATTATTATGTGATAACAAGACTTTCTTTCTTGCTTCGATGGATTTGGTGCTCTGTATGCATCTTGTTTATTTATAAGCACCTCCATATTTAGGCTAAAAAAATTTTTATGTTTGTTGAAAATAATTTCTTGGTGTTTAAGCTTATATTCTTTCTCTATTCATATTATTCTTAGGTTTGGTCTTTACATAGTGTCCCAGAGTTTTTTGTTAATTTGCATCAAGAATTTTTTAGATTAAACATTTATTTTCTTTAACCAAAGTATTTATTATATCATATCTTCAATCCTTGAAATTCCTGAAATTTCTCTTTTCCATCTCTTACAATATGTTGGTGAAGCCTGACTCTGTAGTTTCTGTCTGCATTTCTAAAATCTTCATTTCCACAATACCCTCTTTGTCTTTTTATTTCTTCTATTTCCATTTTAAGGTTTTCAACAGTTTTATTTCCTTTATTTCTTTCTTGACTTCTGAAAATGTACTTATTTATTTCATCCAACTAATTGTGTTTGCCTGGCTTTCTTTAAGGGATTTATTCATTTCTTCTTTAAGGGCCTTTGACAATGCTTTCACTCTGAGGTAATGTCTATCCTTGATATTGAAGTGTGTCTCTTGTATGTAATGAAATTATGGGTCCTGATTTATTATAGATTTTATTAATCTGCCTCATTTTATTGGAGAACTGCACCCATTGATATTGAGAGATATCAATAACCAATGATTGTTAATTCCTGTTATTTTGTTGTTATTATTGTCGTTGGTGGTATTGGTGTGTGAGTGTGTGTGTATTTGTGTTTGTGTGTGTATGTGTGTATTTGTGTTTGCGTGTGTTTGTATATGCATCCAGAGGTTTTAATGTCTTTTTCTAATGCTTCTATGTTAGAATATATAGTAAAACATCTGTGCTCTGGTAGAGACATATTGTGTTGGCCATTATTAATTCTGTTCTTATGTTTGTATCTGGGTTTGGGGTCAATTTAGTTCTCAGTACATATTTCTGGATTTGTCTTGCTTAGGTGAGAGTTTTATTCTTTCTTTCCTGTTTCCTCTGTGAATTTTCAGAGTTGGCTGAATGTCACCTGTTTTACCTGTTTGTTTGACTGGTGTCTTCATGAAAGAATGTTTGCTGGTATTGGAGCTCAGGGAATATGAGGAGATGGATGGTCAGAAGCATCCATGTGAGGCAAGAGATAAAGAAAATTGCCTGTGGTGTTCTGTTTCAACCAAGGTATAACCCTGGAAATTAGGTCTTAGGTAATAGAGAGAATGGGGAAGGTCTGTGGGACAGCCAAATTGGAATTCTGGTAGGAGTTGTCTATGGTCCAGTTAGGGCTGGAACATAGTGGTGAGACAAGAAAAGGGAAGGACAGCAGGGGATGATCTGTGGGATACACAAGAGGTTTTTACAGAAGTAGAAAAACCTGCAACTGGTGTTCTGTTGCAGCACTTGTTTGGGGTTGGGGAACCCTGTGAATTGGAACTTAGGTGACAGAGAAGTTAAAATGTAATAATAAGTTCCTGGCCCAGACTTTATAACCTTGCCCTAAGGTTCAGACCCATTCAGCCCCACTACCAGTTAGTCTCAAATAATTACACAAAGGTTTATATTAATTTCATGGTGATTGACCTGTGGCTCAGACATATTGCTAGCTAGCCCTTTCATCTTAACTCAATCTATTTTCATTCATCTGTTTAGCATTGCGGCTTGGTACCTTTTTCAAAACAGCATGATTGTTTTCTTTCCTCTGTGTCTACTGGTGTCTTTCTGGTTTCTCTCTACCCTTCCTATTCCCAGAGTTTTCTTAATCTGGCAGCCCTGCCCATACTTCCTGTATTCCTTCTGGCAAATCAACATTATATTAAACCAGTAGGAAGGAGACATATTTACAGTATAACATAATATAATTCCACTACATTATGATATATGTGCAAATGACCTATAGGGTATATACATATATGCATATATAGTTTAGGAAATACATCAATATAATTTAAAAGTACAATAGTAATTTTTAAAGATAAAGCTCTGACATGATTTTATGAGACAAGGAACCTCCAAAAATGCCATTGAGTCAGGTTTCTGTTGACCATCTACTTCTAGGCAACAGCCTACTCTTAATAGTAGTTTGTTTCTGGGGGATAGAAAGGTGGCTCAGCAGTTAAGAGCACTGGCTGTTCTTTTAGAGATCCTAAGTTCATTTATCAAAAATTACATGGTAGTTCACAATTATCTATATTGAAATCAGATGCCCTATGCTGGCATATAGTTGTACATACAGATAGAGCACTCATAAGCATAAAATAATAAGCAAAACTTTTTAAAGATTAATTTGTTTCCATTGGAAAAAACTAAATTTTTGTTGACAAGTCATTATCAACTGTAGATAATGGGTTAGAAATGATGGGCATCAGTTAGCTTCTCCTTTCAACTATAATAGTCCATTTGAAGAAGACCTGTGAAGGTCTTATGAATGCTGACTCAGATTCTGTGTGTTTATCTGTTAGTCAAACTCTCATCCACTGCTCGTGGGAATGAGAACTTGTATAGCCACTATGAAAATCAATGTGGCAGTTTCTCAAAAAGATAGTAATCAATCTGTGTCAAGATCCAACAATACCACTCTTGGATATATAGCCGAAGGATGCTTCATACTACTACAGAGACACTTGTTCAACCATGTTTATTTCTGTGCTATTCATAATATCCAGAGATTGGGAACAAACTAGATGCCACTCAACAGATGAATGAATAAAGAAATTGTGGTACATTTACAGAATGGAATATTATTCCATGGTTGAAAAAATGAAATTATGAAAATCACAAGTAAATTAATAAAACTAGAAAAAAATCACACCTAAATGAGGTAACCCAGACCCAGAAAGGCACATATGGTATATATATATATATATATATATATACATATTTACTTATTTGTGAATATTATCTGTTAGGTCAGTAATAACCAAGCTACATACAATCCATAGAATCACAAAGGTTATTTATGGAATGAGGACTGTGAGTAGGATGGGGAAATAGATATTCTTAGGAAAAGACAATGAAACAAATAGAAATTGGAGATGGGAACAAAAGGATCAATTGTGGAGGGGAGTAAAGGCAGGGATGAAGGAGGAAATACAGGATGAACAGGTAAAATTAAGGAACATTTGAGAGGTAGTTGGAAACCTAATATAGTAGAAGCTTTCTAAAATACATGCATAAATAAAGATCATCTAAATGATATTGCTAAATAATGAAGGGAACAGAGTTTCAACTGGACATCTTTTGTCACCCATTGAAGCTTCTGGTACTGGGATTGGGTTACATCTAACTGAGTTGCTAGCCAAAGGACTCCCATTAGATCCCTGAAACAACCTAGGGTATTGCCAAGACTATGGGCTATTCTCACAAACCAACAAGGCCCCATTTCTGAAGACAAAATTTATACCATACATTGACCATCAAGAAATCAAGCTCATACCTACAAAGAACCTTCACCTCTGTATTCTAGCATCTTTGTTATAGTAATGTACTCTATATGATAACAAATGAGAAATGTAAACACCATGCCAGCAACAAACCCTTATGCAAAATTGTTTACCACTTGCAAGATATGCTAGAACAATGATGGCACAAAGCTTGTGTGAGTAACCAACCAATATCTGATTTGACTGTTTGGATGAGCAAGAAACTGAGACTACATAAGCCTGGGGACCTAGGATAAAACTGATGTGGAAATGTCTTTCTGTATGCTGTGAATAAAAGACTTTTTAGGCCCATGACAGGCACCTTAGCAGTAGGCAAAAAATTGGATCATAGATAAGAGGAGGGCAGAGTCAGACAGAGAGATCGATCCAGCCACCCAAGGAGGCAATATGTAAGGTAACACAGGTGAGCCAAAGGCCACGTGACAGGACAGATTAATGGAAATAGGCTGAATTAAGATGAAAGAGATAACTAGCAATATGCCTGAGACATAGGCCAAACAACATGAAATTAATATAAGGGCCTGAGTCATTTTGGAGGGGTAGTCGGGGGAGAAGCAGCTGTGATTCGATCCAGACCATGGGGCTAGTTGGGCCAGAAACCTAATGTTATATAAAATCAAATACTACAGTTCTAAAAATAAAATGTAGAAATAAAATTATAACTAAATAATACTCTGCTATACCCATAGATCAGTATTTTGCTCAGCTACCGTCAGAGAAGCTTCCTCCTGTAGCAGGTGGGAACAAATACAGAGACTCACAGTCAGTCATACAGAGAGTAGAGACCTTGGCACACTCAACACTAAACAGGATGTCTACATCAAATCCCACCTGTCAGGGCTCAGGAAATCCTGCTGAAGAAAGGCCACAAAGAGTACAAAAACCAGAAGGGATGGATGACACCAAAGAAAAAGACCCTCTAGATCAACAGGAACCATGCACATAAGAACTCACAGAGATGCGCCAGCATGCCCAGGGCCTACAAAGTTCTACACCAGATGGGTCCTAGAGCTGAGAGGAGAAGACACAAGCCCCATCCCTAACTCAGAAGCTATCTCAATTGATATCTACTTAATAATACAGAAGCACAAAGCTTCTCACCAGCTTATCACACAGTAAACTGTCAGGTTTTAGTCTGAATACAGAAACTGTCTTTTATGTGTCAGTTTAACAATGCACTGCCATTCTATCTGTTCCTTTTTGTTTTCACCTTTCCTGCTCACTACTGTTTTTCAATGTATTTTGTTTTTTCACACACACAATTGTATGCTCTTACAAATAGACTCTAAGCACAATAGGTACATCAGAAATATTCAAATGTCACATGTTTGGGAGCAGGATTATACAATTTTTTATAACAGGGTCCATTACTTACTGAAGAAATTTAAACTATTAGAAAAAAAACAATAATGATATATGAATTTATTATTCTCACATAGATTGGGTCACCCATCCAGCCCTAATAGACTTACATTTAAGAAAATTAAAGCTAATAAATTTATCTACAAACAGTATCAAAGACCTACCAGCGTTCCAGCTACCCAGAGGCCTTCCAAATTACGGACCCTCTATAAGCACCTCAGTTATTCATTATCAATATGAATATTATTTTTAATATTATCCTGTTTTGGCATTTAAGATATTTTTAAAACATGGTTCTAATGTGGGAATGTCTTTCTGTATGCTATGAATATCAATCTTTAAATAAAAGAGCTGTTTTGGCCCATGACAAGTACCATAGAAAAAGTAGTAGGAGGAATCAGAATAGGTAGGAAAGGATGGGTGGAGTCAGAGACAGACTGAGCCAGAAGCCCAAAGGAGCAACATGTATGGAACACAGGTGAGCCACGGGTCACGTGACAGACAGATTAGTGAAAATGAGTCGTGTTAAGGTGAGAAAACTAGCTAGCAATGTGCCTGAGCCATAAGCCAGATAGCATGAAGTTAATATAAGCATCTGAATCATTTTTGGAGGCCTGAGCAGCAGCGGGCAGCTAAGGGGTCTCGGGCTGCAGGTCTGTGGGTTGGGACCTCTGGCTGCCCGAGACCAAGAAACCTTATTGTAACATGGTTCCTCTTTATTTTTATAACTATGAAACAAGTCTTTCCCTGGCAGCATTAATCTACTTCAGAGAAGATACAGGCATAGAAAACTCCATATAGAGTTGACTTTGTAGCAAAAGTTAGTCACTGGGCAGCAAGGCACACTTACCTCGACTGGTGATTGTATGATGTCCAAAATGGACATGCAAAAAACACAAGAAAGAATTACCAAACCTTTCCAGGACAAGGTAGAAAGACCTTTAGGAATATCCTGCTTCACAGATAAGTCTGTTAGATATGTTTGGACTATAGATTGAAGATGGATGCTTCAATATGCAGAGAAACACTGGGTGACTGTCCACTGTTTCTGTCACTTTCACACATTTTTAAACTGTAATTCTAATTTATTATCAACAACCAAATTATGAATGATATATTTACATCCTTAATCTGTGGCACTCAGCCTTTAAGATCCTGTGTGTATTTTTCTTTTTTTAATTTAATATTTTTTTATTTGTAAAAAAATGTTCTTTTGATCCAAGTATCACCCTGCTCACCCTCCTTTTCTTCCTCTCAATATCTCCCAGTCAGCCTTCAGCCTCCCCACTCCCTGTCTTCCCATCCCATCCCCCCAAAGGGAAAGAAATCATAAGGTAGGTCAGCACATCAACTTCAGCGTGGCACATCAACTACTGGAAAGTCCAATATCTTCATCCCAATATCAGGATTAAGTTAAGTGTTCCTCTGCAGGGAATGGGCTCCAAGGTGCCAACCCATGCACAGGAACACAGTCTGATTCCAACCCTTGAGGCTCCACATACTCCCCATGCCAACCAATAATCGCCTACCCTTGGAGGACCTAGATTCTTTTCCAAATGGTTCTGCAGTGGCTATTCTTGATTCATTGAGCTCCCCAGAGTTCCAGCCAGTATCTCTGTGGAACTCCTCCTCATAATCCCTATCCCCTTACTCATACAGACTCTCTTTCCTTGCTCTCAGCCAGACCAGGAGCTCTGCCCATTGCTCGGGGATGAATCTCTGCCTCCACTTCTATTCATTATTGGATATAAATTCTGTTATGACACTTAGGGTGGTTATTCATTTGATTCTAGGGGAAGTCCTGGTTAGGGACCCCTCCATTATTAGTTGAAGACCTAGTCAGGGACATCTTGTGAGTTTTTGGAGGTTTCCCTAGCACCCAGTCTCTTTCCAACCCCAAATTAGATTCCTCTATCTAGATATCCATATCTCTTTTTTCTCTCTCTTTGTTGCTCCTCTCTCTCACCCATCTCCTTCTCTCATGATTTGTTTCCAACTTTTCTTTGTTGCAACTCATTATGATCCCAATTTGCTAAGGTGATCATCTATATTTCTCTTCCTAGGGAAATCTCTGGATGTCTCTCTTAAGTTCCTTCTGATCCCAAGCTGTTCAAGGACTGTGGATTTCTGTAGGGGTATTGTGTTGTTTCATGGTAAATAATTGTCCCACCCACTGGTTTAATAAAAAGCGCTGATGGGCCAAAGGCAGGCAGGAAGTGTGGGTGGGGTTACCAGACTAAAAACTCTGAGAACAGGAAGCACAGAGCAGAATGCCAGAGAGAAGCTGGGAGAAGCAGAGGACAACTATGCTGCTCTAAGGAAAGGTACTAAGCCACATGGCTGAACAGGAAGAATCATGGGTTAGATGAACGGTGCAGAGTTAGCAAGTTATATGTCTGGGCCTGAGGCTGATCAGCCAAAAACTAAAAAAAAAAAAAAAAAAAAAAAAAAGCAGAAGAAGCCAGGCTCACACTATTACTTAGCACTTGGGAAGCAGAGACAAGAGAATCTCTGTGAGTTCAAAGCCAGCCTGGTCTTCAAAGCAAGTTCCAGGACAGCCAGGACTGTTACACAGAAAACCCTGTCTGGAAAAGACAATCAAAGATAGGAGGAGGTGGATCTGTCCTCTGATATCTCCAAAACTTCTGAAACTTTATTAAATCCCCACAGATTGCAGCTTGGGTATTGTTTGCTTTTTGTCTAATGTCCACTTATGAGTGAATACATCCCATCCTTATTTTTCTGGGTTTGTGATATCTCATTCAGGAGGATATTCTCCAAATATTTGTCTGAAAAGTTTAGGATGTCTTTTTTTTTTTTTTTTTTTTTTTTTTTTACTGCTAGGTAGTACTCCAATGTGTAAATGTACCAGTTTGTTAATCCATTCTTCAGTTGAAGGGCATCTAGGTTGTTTCCACGTCCTTGCTATTGTGAATAATGCTGCTAGGAACATAGTTGAGTTAATGCCTTTGAGTTACGATTGTGCATCCTTTGGGTCTATGCCTAATAGTATTTCTGGATCTTTGTGGAGATAGATTCCCAGTTTTCTGAGGAACTACCATACTATATTACAAAGAGGCTGTAGAAGTTTACACTTCCACACACAATGGAGGAGTGTTCCCCTTGCTCTGCATCCTCTCCAGCACAGGCTGTCATCTGCGTTTTTGATCTCAGTCATTCTGACAGTTGTAAGGTGTATCTCAAAGTTGTCTTGATTTGCAGCTCTCTGATGGCTAAAGATGTTGAGCAATTATTTAAGTACCTCTCAGCTATTTATACTTCTTTTGTTGAGAATTCATTTTTCAGCTTTGAACCCCATTTTTAATTGGGTTAATTAGGTCTGGGGTTTCTAGTTTCTTATGTTCTCTATATATCTTAGAGATCAGTCTACTGTCAGTTGTAGCATTGGTACATTGTAGCATCTTTTCCCATTCTTTAGGATGTCATTTTGTCTTACTAACTGTGTTCTTTGTCTTACAGAAGCTTCTCAGTTTCAGGAGATCCCACTGATTGATTGTTGTTCTTACTGTCTGTGCTACTGGTGTTATATTTAGGAAGTGGTCACCTGTGCCAATGCATCAGAGGTTATTTTCCACTTTCTTTTCTATTAAGTTCAGTGTGGTTGGGTTTATGTTGAGGTCTTTGATCCACTTGGATTTGAGATTTGTGCAGAGTGAAAGGTTTGGATCTATTTAAATTCTTCTACATACTACCATCCTATTATGCCAACACACATTTATTGAAGATACTATTTTTTCCATTGAATATTTTTAGCCTCTTTATCAAAATTCAGGTGTTCATAGGTGTGTGGGTTAATGTTGGAGTCTTCAATTCAATTCCACTGTGTCACAAGTATGTTTTTATGCCAGTATCAGGCTGTTTCTATTACTGTAACCCTATCCTAAAGCTTGAAGTCAGGAATAGTGATTTCTCATGAAGTTCTTATGTTGAGCAGGATTGTTTTGGCACCCATGAGTTTCGTGTTATTCCATATGAAGTTGAGTTTTGTTCTTTCAAAATCTGAAAAAATTGTGTGGAGATTTTGATGGGGATTTCCTTGAATCTATAGATTGCTTTTGGCATTGCCACTTTTACTATGTTGATCCTACCTACTCAGGAGCATGAGAGATCTTTCCATTTTCTGATATCCTCTCCAATTTCTTTCTTCAGTGACTTTTAAAGTTTTTCTCAAATAGGTCTGCTACTTCTTTGGTTAGAGTGACCCAAGATATTTAATGCTGTTTGCAACTATTATCAATGGTGATGTTTCCCTTATTTCTTTTTAGCCCTTTTATCCTAGTGTATAGGAGGGCTATTCATTTTTGTGAGTTAATCTTGTACCCTGCTACAGTGCTAAAGGTGTATGTCAGCTGTAGGAGATTCCTGGTAGAATTTTGAGGGCCATTTATATATATTTGATCATATCACCTAGAAATAGAGATACTTTAAATTCTTCCTTTTCAATTTTTATTAACTTAATCTGCTTTTGTTCTCTTATTGCTTTAGCTAAAACTTTGAGAACTATATTAAACAGATAAGAAGAGAGAAAGAAGAACCTTGTAATGTTCCTTATTTTAGTGGTATTGCTTTGAGTTTTTCTCCATTTAGTTTGACGTTGGCCATCAGCTTGCTATATATTGCCTTTATTATATTTAGGTATTCTGCCAGTATTCCTCTAGGACTTTTTATGGAGTGTTGGATTTTATTTTCAGCATCTAAGGAGATGATCATATGGATTTTTTTTCTTTCAGTTTGTTTATATAATGGATGACATTCACATTTTTTTCATATGTTGAACCATCCCTGCATCTCTGTGATGAAGCCTACCTGATCATAGTAGATGATTTTTTGATATGTTGTTGGCTTTGGTTTGCCAGAAATTAAGTATTTTTGCATCAAAGTTCATGAGGGAGATTGATCTGTAACTCTCTTCCTTTGTTCCATCTTTGAGTGGCTTGGGTATCAGGGTGGTTGTGGCTTCATAAAAGGATTGAGACTTCATGTTGGTGGATTTTCCTGAGATGAATAAGTAATGTCCATCCTGGTCTCTTTTGGTTGATTTTGTTTATTTTGTTAGAAATTAGGATGGCTACACCAGTTGTTTCTTAGTACCACTTGATTGGAAAGTCTTTTCCCAACCCTTTATTCTGAGTCTGTATCTTTAAAGTTGAGGTGTGTTTCTTCTATTCAACAGAAGGATGTCTTCTGGAATTTTAATGCATCAATTTATGGTGTGTCTTTTTATAGGTGTTTTGAGTTAATTGATATTAAGGAATATTAATGATTTCCTGTTATCTTTGGTGATAGCTTATGTGTATTTCCTTTCTTTGGTTTTTTTTTTTTTCCCCCTGTGGAATTATTGATTGTTTGGGTCATTGGTGTATCTGATTTCCTTAGGTTGGAGTTTTCTCTCTATTGCTTTCTGAAGGGCAAGATTTGTGGATAGATATTGTTTAAGTCTGGTTTTGTCATAAAATACCTTGTTTACATCACCTATGGTGATTGATAGTTTTCCTGCTTATAGTAGTCTGGGTTGGCAGCCATGCTCTTTTAGTGTCTGTATAATATCTGACCAGGACCTTCTTTGCTTTCATTGTTTCCACTGAATAGTCGGTATTATTCTGATGGGTCTGCCTTTATAGGTAATTTGGCCTTTTTACTTTGCAGCTCTTAGTATTGTTTCTTTGATCTATAGGTTTAGTGACTTGATTATTATGTGGTGAACAGACATTTTAGGAGGCCCTTGTCTATTTCTTGTATCTTTATAGACATTTCTGTCTTTACGTTTGGAAAGTTTTCTTCTACAATTTTGTTAAATGTATTTTTTTGTGCCTTTGAGCTGGTGTCCTTCTCAAGTTTGATCTTTCCATGGTGTCCCAGATTTTCTGGATGTTTTGTGTTATGGGTTTTTTTGGTTTTAGTGTTTTCTTTAACTAGTGTATCTATTTCCACTATTGAATCTTCTAAGAATCCAGAGATTCTTTCTCCTGTCTCTTGCATCTTGTTGGGTATGTTTGCATTTGTGGTTCCAGTTCTTTTCCTCAGGTTTTCTATTTCCTGCTTTGCCTCAGTTTGTGCCTTTTTATTGCTTCTATTTCAATTTTTAATTCCAGGAATGTTTCTTTCACCCATTTGTTTTCCTTTATTTTTCTTTCTTTCTTTCTTTCTTTCTTTTTTTGGGGGGGGGATGTTTGTTTGATTTTTTTAATTTTATTTCAGGGATTTATCTCTTCCATTTTTTAACTTGTATTTTCTTCTATTCCTTTAAGGGAGTTTTTTTTATATCCTCTTTTAAAGCTTCTATTATCTTCATAAAGTTGTTTTTAAAGTTGTCTTCTCTTTATTGTTATATTCAAGTCTTGACGTTGTAAAACCGCCAGCTTCTTCTGGTGGTGTCTTGTTGTTCTTTATATTGTTATATGTATATTTCACTGGCATCTGCCCATTGCTTCCTTGGTTCAGTTAGTCACCTCTTAGTCAGCTCATAGTCAGTTATGGGTCTGAGGACTGAGTGTCTCCAGTAATTACAGGTCTGCTTTTATCCGGCTCTTAGTTGGCTCTGTAGGCCAAGGATCTGTGTGTCTCCAGTTGTCACAGGTCTCATTCTTGTTAGGACCATAGTTGGCTCTTAGTCTGCTCTTAGTCACCTTGGACCAGGAGGCTTGGAGTCTCCAGTTATAGCTACATGATGCTGTAAATTGCAGTTTTGTATGGTTTTAGCCCATGGGATGTCCCTCCAGCTGTGTTTTGATGGGAATTGGGCTGGGAGGGGTCCTGGGCTGGGGGGTCCTCCCAACTTTCTTTTGTTTAGGGCAGAGCTAGGTGTGGTTGGGGTTCAGGGGACTATGTCCCCCGGGCCAGGGTTCAGAGACCATGGTCTAGTTCTCTTCTTGGCCTGAGTGTAGGGGTGCCACCCACTTCTCAGTCACAGTGGACCAGAAGGGCTTTTCCTCTGTTTTAAACATCCTGTTAATTTATTTCTTAGTCTATATTGTCATCTTTATTAGAATTTTAGCTGCAGTCATGGTTTATGTCTTTATTTTTGTTGCTCCTAATTGGTATGTCTCCTGGAACAGATATAAAGCCCTGTATTACATGCTAATTAACTTATTCGTAGTTAACTTTTTAACCATACTTTTTATACAGAACAATTTTTATGTTCTATTGAAATTTCAACTTTTAATGTAACATCCATTTGGATTTTATATATAGTGTGTGTTTGTATGCATAGCATATGTATATGCATGCATGCGTGTGTGTGTGTGTGTGTGTGTGTGTGTGTGTGTGTGTGTTCATCATGTCTTTGTATAATTTTAAAACTCAGCTCTTGAAAAAGCATATTTAGGTCACTTACCCAATTCAGAACTACAATGTTCAGATTTAAAA
The DNA here is from genome assembly GCA_033318265.1 of Phyllotis vaccarum. Taxonomy (NCBI): domain Eukaryota; kingdom Metazoa; phylum Chordata; class Mammalia; order Rodentia; family Cricetidae; genus Phyllotis; species Phyllotis vaccarum. The sequence goes on along the minus strand of JARWLC010000011.1, from coordinate 14,091,995 downwards.
CTGATTTATCTTCATGGCTGACAATGCAGTTTTAAGAAAAATCTTAAAGGAGCCTGACAGCTGCTGTGAAATCCTGGAATTTCTCCCCTCTCCTCTATGACACCTTGATAAGGCAATTATAGCATAATTACCTTAACAAGTGGCATTACAGGAAATTATTGTCATTCTCCTGTTAAAATAACACATAATCATCAGCAAGTGAATTCTAGAATCCCCAATCAGCATCTCATTACCTGCAGTTGGCTCCAAATGGAGTGCAGTTGGTGGGCAATAACTGACAAAGTATCTGAAGGGGAAGCTGAAAGAAGACTATTTTGGAAATCAACATGAATACAACTGAGTTAACCCCCAGTGATCAAATCTGCTGTGTACCAGCAATGTTGCCTGGTAGTCACTGAGCCCCAAGAACCTGGCAGCTGCTTTGTTTTCTGTAAATATGTTTGCATCCCTTTCCTGCCATCTTGGATTTTTCCAAGACAGTCACCTTCTTCTACAAAGCAGTAAATTATGCAGCTATGTTCCATAAATGACACCATTTTCAACTGTATGTCACTTCAATAAAAACATTTGTTTAAGCCATTCACTTCTTGATAAGATAATTGTCTTCTGAATGCAGTTGGGCTTAAGCAACAGAAACAGAAAAATAAATCTTTAAAATCCATTCTATACTGTACAAGACCTGACTTTTTATTGAGGATCTTAAAGCAGTAAGATTAACAGAAACAAAGGAGGAAATCTAGAATAATTAATGATGTGTGTGTGTGTGTGTGTGTGTGTGTGTGTGTGTGTGTGTGTGTGTGTGTGTTATGGCTTTATAGATGTTTGTGTGATTTTTGTATGTGTTGTATGTGGTAAATGTGCATGTATTGTAGAGGCTAACATAGGATGTGTTTTACTGTTTTTGTCAACTTTTTTTTGAACAGTATTTCTCAAGATCATTTTCTAATTGTATGGACTGGACAAGAAACGCCTATATTACATGAATTCTACTTGGTGTTATTAATAAAAACATGGAACAAGATATGGGAGAAAAGCTAAAATGTCAGGGAGACAGAGGAGTCACAGACAGTTTTCCCCTAGCCAATGCTTCAGGCAGAAAAGGGCAGATCCTCTACACAAATCCTCAGACTCAGTGCCTGAGTTCTCAGCGGAAAGGGTGAACGAGTGAAAGCTACACGAAGAACTTCTCTTTTCACCTTACCTTTTTTTCCTAGACCAGTTATCTTAATTTCTGGTTCAATGTTTCTGAGATTAAAAGTGTGTGCCACTATCACCTGGCTCTGTTTGGCCTTGAACTCACAGAGATCCAGAGGATCTCTGCCTCCTAAGTGTTAGAATTAAAGGTGCCGGTAACCAGTCTCTGACTTTCATGGCTTGGCTCTGTGGGTGTCTCAGTCCTCTGACATTTCAGGGTATTTGTATTAAATATGCACTAGATCACCACACTCCTGTGCCCACCTTCTAAATGCTGGGATGATAGGCACATAGCACTGGATTTCTATACGGATGCTAGGAATCTAAATGCAAGTTCTCTTGTGCAGCTTGAGAGGTTCCACAAGCAAGCATCTTCTGCTGCAAACAACCTGCTGAGAAATTCATCCTCCCAGACCCCGAAGTTTCTTTTATAGCTAATAAAAATAAAAATACACATATTTACAAATGGCACTAGAGACCCACCATGACTACACATGAAACATCTGCTACCAAGACACTTTGAGCCTCACTACAACATGATCCCTTTACCAAAATCTTGAAGTGATTTGCAAATTGTTAGTCAACCCTTTCTGAATGTTCAGATGACTTTGGTTCCATAGTTTTATAAAATATAGTATGTAAATAAATAGGGAAAATGAAAAACAACCATTTCAGTAAGTATTGACTGTAGGAATTGATGAAAAAAGAAGGTGGGCTTTCCGTAAGTATTCCACAGCAAGTCTAGACTAGATACCTGCTGGAGTTTCATTTTTCCAAAGACTGTGAACAAAACAAATATTAGTGTTTTGTTATTTTATGTGGTGAGAAGAAAAAGCAGTGAATAAAAAAGAAGTCCAAGACCATAAGAGATATGAGCTGCAGCCTCCACTTCCCATGAGCAGAATCTTCCAGGGCAGTAGGTACATCACAAGAGGAATAAATAATATGTGAAAACCCACATCATAAGTGAGTCTCCTCTTCTTTTACACAGAATTTTCAGATTAGATTTATTCTCTTGGTTTAAATTACAAAAGTCATTGATACTATGTATGACTGTGTCACCAAGGCTACTTAAGCTTATATGAAGTGGGGGTACAAAAGGCAAGACTTGTGTAAATTCCTGCCACAAATAATAGTAATGTACAATGATATAAATGCAGCTTCTAAAAGAAGAAAAAGTCTGATTGGCATAGATAAATAATGGCACCCAGCCCAAAGCTCAACTGTACAAATGCCTATGTATTATGTTCTATTTTGCTTAGTAATTCCTAATTACAATTGTATTTGTGTTGTTTTAGATCCTAAACACTATAAAAGGTTAAAAAGGTTTTGGCAGACAAATAGGGATTCAGCTCCATGCCTCAGATCTATTTTCAGTTTTCACAGAGATACTCACTGAGATGAGAACACATAGAGTATAATATCTTAGCTCATGCACTGGGAGTGTGAAGAACACCATGTCATTTGATGAAATAAGAAAATCACACTACCACTTTGTTATTAATGATAAGTTTTAAAATTGTGAATTTTGGATCCTGGCAGTGTTATCACTTCCTGGGAGGCATAGGCAAATGTCTACACAATCGATTTAAGGAACAATTTCATCCAAGTCCACCTTAGTAAATCTCTGAAATTATTGGGGGTGGTGAAAGAAACCTGGTTGAGAAACTCCTTATGGGAATATGGGTTGAGGGATACTGACAAAAGTATAGTCCCCCCACCAAAATAGCTACATCACCAAAAAGAATGAGGCATGACATATGCCAGCTCTCTACTCATCACTTCTCTATGTCATATGACATTTTTAGAAACCGTTCTGACGGTTCACCACATTCAGCATTCTGTATCATTCTTTGCACTTATTATTTGTGATAGTTCAAAAAATGCAACTCCATGCCTTTACTGTGGTGGCCTTAATAACTTCTTATTGTGACATCAGTCTCTGTAATCCAGTATATATTTCTGTCTTCCTTATTTATTCATCCATCACACATCTGTCACATTTGTTAAGTTCTTCTTATTACTGAAGCAGTTTGAGTATTAAGAGTGAAGAAAGCTAAAAATGTTCAAAGCAACCTCTGGCCATGAGTTTCAATAAGGACAATGAAAGTGTTGAATAAGAATTTAAGCTAATTTTTGGAAATTACAGTTAAAAAAGTTTATATTTATATTTTCTGAGAAAATACAAAGAGAAATTTCCTGTTAAGAACTTATCTTTGCCTTGTGGCTATCATAAATCCTCCGATATTGACTAAGTTATACACAGAAAAAAAGAAAATGCAAAAAAAATTCAAAATTAATGAGACTAGGGACATCATTGTTTGAACTTAGACATGAATAAATAATTGTTCTCAAAAAAATTGGTTATAAATGCTCCTGGATTAAGTCAACCTATATGTTACAAGAGCAGAAGAATATTTATATTCTGAAATTATCTGTCCCGTTCAGTCCCTTCAGTTCAGACAAAGGTCTTCAACCTACAGTCCTGCAGCTGCATACAAAACAATCACTCACAGGCTTGTATTAATTACAAACTGGCCTATGGCTCAGGCTCATTACTGACTAGCTCTTATTTGACTCAACTGATTTCTATTAATCTACTGTACTGACACGTTACATGGATGCACCTGTGTTCCGTTACGTCTTGCTTCCTGGCTGTTGGTTGCAGCATCTCTCCCCAAGTCTATTCTCCTTCCTCTTTATCTCTGCATGAATTTCCCATCTACCTTTAAGCTGCATTGCCATAGATCAAAAATGCTTCCTTATTAATAAATGTTAATAAAGCATATACACCGCATATAGAAAGACATCCCACATTACTCCCTCATTTCTAACCAAAAAGGAAAGTTTCAATTTTAATATTTCTCATGACAGCTGGTGATGACCTACATCTCCCAGGAGCTTCTGGAGTCTCTGTGCTGCTGCTGGCATGAGACTTGAGACTAGGAAACCCAGTGCAGCTCCATTTCTGTGTGTTCATAATTTTTTTAAAGCTTTTTCATTGCCCAGCGGTAGGTGCCATTTGTAGTCAGTTTTCTGTCCTATCTGGACTCCCAGTCCAGACAAAGCTCTTCCGCCTACAGTCCTGCAACTGCTCATTTTAATTATAAACTGTTTGGCCTGTGGCTCAGAATCTTTACCAACTAGCTCTTGTAACTTGAATCAACCCATTTCTATTAGTCTATTGTATTGCCACATGGCTTCATGGCTTTACCTGTGTTTTATTACATCTTGCTTTCTGGGTAGCAGCTTATAGTGTCTCTCCCTGACTCTGCCTTCCTTCATCATTATCTCTGCCTGGATTTCCCATTTGCTTCTAAGCTGCCTTGTCATGGGCCAAAACAGCTTCTTTATTAACAAATGATAATAAAGAAATTTGCAGCATACAGAAAAACAACCCACATCAAATGTTTATGTGGAAGATAAGACAAATGTGTGTGTGTGTGTGTGTGTGTCTCTGTGTGTGCGTGTGTGTATTATGTATGCTGGGGACTATGTTCTGGTATGGTGTAAATATTTACTTCTTCTACTGGTCTAATAAAAATCTGAGTGGCCAGAAGGCAGACAGAAAGTGTAGGTAAGTCTACCAGACTAAGAAAACTCTGGGAACAGGAAGAGCAGAGACACCAGAAGAAATGCCAGCAGATGCAGAGGAAAGAAGACAGCCATGCTGCTCTGAGAAAAGGTACCAAGCCACATGACTAACAGATTGAGAATTTAAGGCTGAGTTAAGATAAAAAAGCTAGCTAGCAAAATGTTTGAGACATAGGTCAATCAATATGAAATTAATATCTACCATAGTGTGATTATTTGGAGCCAAGTGGCAGTGGGGCTGTGAGTGGGTTCAAACCTCAAGAGTAAGCTCAAAAGTCCAAGCCAGAATTTATTCCTCTCTCTCTCTCTCTCTCTCTCTCTCTCTCTCTCTCTCTCTCTCTCTCTCTCTCTCTCTCTCTCTCCTTCTTTCTTTTTGTATGTTCATTTATTTAAAAACTCTTTTTTGTCCATGTATCCCCTGCTCCTCCTCCCTTCCCTCCTCCCAATCCCTCCCAGTTAGTCTTCAACCTCTCTCCTCCCATTCTGCATCCCCTCCCCCAAAAGGGCAAGAAGTCCCAAGATGGGTCAGCTCAGCGTAGCACATCTACTCCAGGCAAATCTGATTTTCTCATCCTAAAATCTAGACTGGGTTAGATGTTTCTCTGTAGGAAATGGGCTCCAAGTTGCCAGTCCATGCACAGGAACATAGAAAATTTCTATTATATATGTATACATATATAAGTATGTGTGTATGTGTGTGTGTGCACATGTGCCACTCACAAACACAGACATATACACAGTGTAATAAATTTTTTTCAAATTAAAATATATTTATTTAGAGCCTGAAAGTCGAGTCAGCTATTAAGAGAACCTGGGTGCACTCTCCAGCATCCATGTGTCAGTTCACAATCTCTGTAACTCTAGCTACAGGAATCTGATGCCCTCTTCTAGCCTTTGTATGTATGTATAGTAAAAATATGTCTCCTTTCAGATGATTGAAATTCCATATTTATACAATAATAAGTCTTTTGAATTTTTCACAAGGCTGTGATCTTGATGTGTCAGCATTTTTGGAGTCAACTTTTAAAACATAATAATAGTATGGAATTTCTCCCACCCATGTTAAGTTTTTATTTATTTTCTAACTTTTCTATTTTATCATCTTTTAGTTCTTAATATGAGAAACAGAATAAAGAAAGACTCTGAGCTATAAACTTTCCACATTGGGCTATATATTAAAATAACTGTGGAGAAAATAATATTACTGACAAATTTGAGAGTTGTTTTGTACTGTTTTAATAACTGATAGTATGTCTTATTCTATGTGTTCACTTGATAAATCAATTTTCCATAGATTTTATATCTTTTTCTTCATATACTTGCACTTCATTGAGCAGGTAACACTTCATTGAGCATGTTATTATGTGCAACAAAATATGCTGAGGAATACTTTTAGTATTTAGTGATTTCCCATCCAACTATGTAATTAAAATTGTGATATATTTTTTTGTTTGCTATCTGAGAAACTGTGACATCAGGACTAAAATAATCCCACATGGTAAAATGAAACTCTTCTTCACTTTCTAAAATAGCCGAATCCTGCCAGGTTTTATGAACACATCTATTTTACCTCACAACTGCAATCATTATGTCCAGCCCTAAATGATCAATTTTCCTGCAGTCCGTCATTATGTACAAGTTCCCGAGGCTCCATTAGAAGTCTGGTAATGCAGGTTAGAAACACAGGGGCATTAGTTATTGTGGTGAGAACAATTTGGCAATTAGTGGATTTGATAATAAATTACCCTCCTCCTTTCCCCCAGATGAACAAGATGATGCCAGGGGGACCCACACTCACTTCCTACAACACAGCAGCAGCCAGCTTGGCCTGGAGTCTCTTCGTGTCTGTCTCCAGACTTTCTGGTCTCTCTTCCTAATATCTCACTTTTGCTTCTTTGGACTGACACTGCTCATTAAAGATGAGCAACATTGTCACATCAATCTACAAAGCTCAGTTTAAGATACCCACATGTGTATAAGGTTTCACTCTTCAAATAAGAAAAAAAAAATGCCCTTTGAAATGCACATGAATTTATCCTAAACAGCATATTTGTTACAGGACATATTAAAACTTGTACTTCAGAATTTCTGAAGTTCTTCCTACAGTATGAGTTTTTTGGAAAGACATATGAATCATTGAAGCACTTTATTAGAATATTGTTATCTATGATGAGCTGATATTTACCATATAATTATTTACACCTTTGCAAATAACATAGGAACTAAAAAAATAAACCTTTGTGTGGGAAGAATAATTTTACTAGGTCACCTTGAAGATACACAGCTAGGTGGCCTTCATCAGGTGCTTATTTCATTAGATCTGTATCATTTTTACTTATCTCTGCTTCTTTCATAAAAGCCTGATAATTATATAAGACAGTGAGGAAGTTCTAAAGAATATTGTAAAATGATAATCACAGGGTTGGTGATCATATAAATAATATACTAGACCTCTAGTTTCATGGTGGATTAAATAAATATGCGAACTATTCTGAAAAAGACATAGATACAGACATTGGCATATACTGCAAATATACACAAAAATAAAGTATATAATTCTTTGTCTTACCCCTACTTATCAGAATAAAATGATTATAATTTGGAATTTACATGTCTAGAATATGTTAAAAAAACATTTTTGGGGTTGACTGAAAATGATCAACTATTATTTTTCACATGTATTTTATTACCATCTTTTCTTTGCTAAGTCTATTTCTGGGGAACAATATTTGGTGAATAGTCTTTAAAAAATACTGCTTGCTACAAAAAAAGGTGTATTTAATTTTTTTGGATTTAGCTTTTGTCATTATTTTGTCAGAAGCATGTTTCTATGGTAGCAAAGGAAAATTTTCTTATTTATGTGTATGTGTGGGTGCATATATATATGAATGTATATGTATATGTATAGTATTTTTGATGTGGGAATGTCTTTCTGTATGCTGTGAATATCAATATTTAAATAAAAGAGTTTTTTTGGCCCATGGCAGCATAGAAAATGTAGGAGAAGTCAGAGCATACATAGGAGAAGCAGGGCAGAGTCAGGAGACCACGCCTGAAGCCCAAAGGAGCAAAATGTAAGGAACACAGATAAGCCACTGGTCACGTGGCAGACAGATTAATGGAAATGGATTGAGTTAAGATGTAAGAGCTAGCTAGCAATGTGCCTGAGCCATAGGCCAAACGGCATGAAGTTAATATAAGTGTCTGAGTTATTTCTGGGGCCCAGAGCAGCGGTGGGCGGCTAAGGGGTCTGAGACTGAAGGTCTCTGGGTCCGGACCTCTGGCCGCCCGGGACCAGGAAACCCCACTACTACATATTTTCATTTTGTTTTTATTTTGTATGAGTTTTTAAATGTTAATACATCATACTTTGCAAGTCTATAACAGCATACTTAATATGATTATATATAATGACATTTAAAATTCTTGCATAAGATTTTCATTCACAAAATAATGTTATTTAAACTGGGAATAGTTTGCATCATCTAAGAGAAAGTAGATTATACATCACAACAGTTATAGTAGACAGCACATTGATATTATTATATGATCAGTGACAGGATGGAAATGAATCATCTCTTCTTTCAATAAGCCTTTTCCTTCATCATGTCTTTATGCGACACTGATAATGAGAGCCCAGAAGACCCTCTACATGCCACAATATGTCAGTGTTTCATGTTTGTCTTCGTATATTAAGTCCACTCACTTCATTAAAATATGAAATTAAGAGCCCTGGCTACATTTTTCTCACTGAGATGATGTATGTCTTGAATACATATAACTTGCATTTGAATGTACTTTAAACTGGACAAATGAATTCTAGTCTTTTCTTGCTTGTTAAGATTTGGGTTCATTGAAGAGTAAGGGAAAGAGCCCCATCAAAATATGTATGTTATTAGGGCACCCCAGCACATGTCTGTGACCCCAGCCCTCAGAAGAATTAGGGATTAGGGTCATTAGTTCAAGGCTAGTCTGGGCTACATAGTGAGATTCTATTTAAAAACTAAAACCCATGTCCTTACAGTAAAAATTAGAGAAATATTTACATTTTAAAATGTCAAGATCAGTGAGGTATGGATGCCTGATGACTTAAATTCAGTTTCCAGAAGCCACAGTAGAAAGGAAGATTGGACTCCTCAAAGTTCTCTTCCGAATTCCATACACATGATGTAGAGTGCATGTGCCTATATTCATGTACAAAACACATGCATTCACACACACACACACACACACACAAAACATGTATTCACACACACACATACATGCACTCAAGCACACACATGCACATACATATATTTTCACACATACACACACAATAATAATAAATTATTTTAATGGCAAACTTAAATTTTTTAAAAAATATTAGAAATATTTTTAAGTAGCACTTTTTACATTAATAGGTCATCTATGTAGGGAGCATACAGTAGAATGGAGTAGCTTACATCACATTGGTCAGGAAGCAGAGGGAGAGGACACTTGTGCTGAGACGCTGCCTCACTCCCCTTCAGTTAGTCCATAGATACTGCCAGATATGTTCATGGTGGTTTTCCACCTCTAATTAGCCTGAGGAGACCTTAATAGACACACTCTGATACATGTTTAGATGTTTATTAACTCACTGATGTTGACATTCAAGATGAACCATGGGAGGGATTTAAAGATCAAAACAGAGAGAGGGGTTATGTATTAACATTTTAACTTTTTAAATTAATAAAAAACCTAATATAAAAGTTTTGAGGAATGAAAGAAATTAAAGGAATCTGTTCTGAAATTCCAACAACAGCAAATCCATGAGACTTGGCACCTTCATTCACAACTGTGACTCCACCAACTTTTTATTAAAATGTTTTTATAAACTTTTTTTTTTACTATAGATTAAAATATCTACTAAAATATCTACTTGACTGAATGTTTCTTTCAATGCTTGACAATTAGCCTGGGCATGTATTATGATGTAAAACATGTAAACAGCTTTTTTAAGGGACGAGTGATATTTACAGTCTGGGGGAGTTTCACTCTACTTATGTCTATGCATTTAAAGCTAACTTTCCTCCTAAGCTCTCTTTCAACTCAAGAAGAAACTTTCCCAACACTTTCTTTCTGTAGGCTGAGAGAAATGAAACAGTAGGCAGAAACTGACTTGTTTCCTCAAAATGGCTGATGCAGCTCACAACGGTCAGTCCTATGTTTGTACCATCAGAGAACTCCATCAGAGGGCCATAGTTGAGCATGACTCTTTATCCTGTTTCTGAAGAGGCCACAGGATGAATCAATTGTATCACACAAACCAAAAGAGTACTCTCTTTGCAAAGAAAAAAGGCAATACTTACATTCTGTTCCAGAAATCTGTTTCTATATACATTTTAATAAAACCAGTGTGAAATCAGACTTAATCTATAAACCTATAAACCATGAGTGAGTTGTATGTTCTGTTACTCATATGTTGGTCAATCAAGAAAGATAATATATCTTAAGCAGGGATTCTATAAAGCTGAATTCTCCACTGGACTCTATTTCTCTTCCATGTCACAGACATTTGATGAATATTTTCTTTTTAAACTAAGGAGAAAAAAAAATGACCCATTCAAATGGTTGAAGGGAGTTTCAATGGAAGAAAGGGGGGGTGAGTGGAGGAGGCAGAGGAGAAGGGGTCAACAATAATAAGAAAATGAATGAATGAATACCAAACAAACCAGTGCAAGAAACCTAGCATCTGGATACCTCAATATTTGAATTTCAGTTTTTACTCACAGAAACACTATAGGGATAGTGATGGAGCCTACTTATCAGGGTGCTTGTTTAACATACCAGAAGACCTGTCTTCAATATCCAGCACCACATAAACTCAGAGTGGTGACGTGTGTCTGTAATCACAGTGTTCAAAAGGTGGTGGCAAATGAGTAAGAAATTCAAAGTGAACCTAAGCTACATAGTGGAGGCTAACTTGGACTAGTTGACTGCAGGTGATGAGTCTATGCCCCACAAAACAATAGTAACTTGTCTATTTGTCTTATAAGACAAATACTGATGCCTTAAGGGGTCTAAGCACCAATCTTAAATTCCTATAGAAAGCCACACTCTGTGAATCTCCTAAACTTAGCCAGCCTGTGATTTTCAACAAATGCATGGGAGAACTTTTAATGAAAAATGCAGCAGTTTGGGTGGGGGTTGGGAGATAACTCAGCTTTTCACATGAGCTTCTTAAGAAGCAAATCTTTGAAACGTTCCTCACTTTGATCCACTTACAGTTTAATGCATTCAGACAACTGTGCCTACTCAATAATGCTCCTTAACTTGCTGACAGCCATGTTCTAAGCTCTCAGTTATATTTGCACATTTGATTGGCATATAATCATCATCACAAATACAGAGAAAGACCAAAGCATATACATATGCATGCTAAGCACTTTGAAAGATTCCTCTTAAGTAATTTTTTACAGTTTAAAAACAAACAAAAAAGAAACAAATGTGTTTTGGTTGCTTAGCAGGTACACATATGCAAGTCACTGTGGTAATTCTTAAATTGACCTAAAGATATTGTAAAATTTTAATTTTAGTATCAAGAGTAACAAATTCAAAGTGGGTTTAAGAAACCAGTTATTAACTTTGTCTCTTCAATTTTCCACACATGAGAAAGAAAAACTGTGAAGAATTCTTGTTTGCCCTCTTCAGACTTAGGGTGAGTGGTTTGTTCTTAACGGTTAAGCATTGTAATTAATGTCTTTCCCCACATCTGTTCCCATAGTCCTAGACACTGCATTTCACATCTTTATTAGTCTTCTTAAGCTGGTTTAGAAAAATATTTAAAGCGTCTTTTTTTTCACCAATTTGAATATTTATAAATGACATTAATTTAGATTTAATACTACATTGAAGATCCACTAATAATTGCTTACTACAAGAAAGTCATGCTTACATACAGGAAATCATTATGCTAAGTTATTAATCTTAAAGGAAACCAAGTTTTCCCCTTATAATGTTCAGCTGTCACATCTTCTGGCACACTTTTAGTTGTATAAACATCATCTTTGCCTGCTGTAGTAATCAAGTAAATGTCACAGGAGAAATATGGTTGCAATTCCCTTGCACACAGTACATCGTGCTGGTAAGTTGTTATCTGAAGTTTGTGCCCACTGAGAAGTTTGTATGATGCTCACACACATAGCATACATTCAGGGAATAAACACACACATACACACACACCCCTTACCATTAATACTTCATATCTGTGGCTTACAGGCCAGAGCTAGCAAGAATCACTTCTTAAAATCTGAGTGAGATCCCTTCAGTTCTCAGTGTCTTAGTGTTTTGAGCTTCTAAGAATTTTTGATATGGAGCTCCTGAAGCTGAAGGAATCACTGATAAGGGAAAGCAGATGGGGTCAATGATGCTCATCCACCTGCCTATAAATGAATCTGGACAGCTTACTTATAAGTAGAAAAATATATAGCCTTCTTCAAACATTCTCATCATGTGCCATACCTCCAAGAAAATCCATCTCCACCTGTTTTCCCCAAAAATTGTTGACAAGAATATCCTAGCTGAAAACATGGCTCAGGAGTAAAAAGTACTTGTTTTCACATAGGACCTGGGTACCCAGTACCAATACCTGCATGGTAGTTGACAACATCCACAATTCCAGTTCCAGGACATTGATAGATCCCCTCTCCTGGGAACCGGGTATGCATGTGATACACATACATACATGTAGGCAAACACTCACACACATAAAATAAAATAAGACTTCTTGCCTTTTGGGGGAGATGAGGGGAAGATGGGGAAAGAGGAGGCTGAAGGCTGAATGGGAGGGATTGGGAGTATGGAAGGGAGGGGGAGCAGGGGTATATATGAATGAAAAAGACATTTTTTTTATAAAAAAAATAAAATTAACATACAAAAAAGTACATTCCTTTAAAAATGAATAATTACTACCTTCTTGCATGATTAAAAGGAACAACATGCAGACAATCTCAGTCCTCTGCTGAGACCCCAGTTTTCCCAGGCAATATCACTACTGCACAGAGATGCAGTCTCTGCAAGAGGCACCAGCTTTATACCAGTATTACACAATAGAGCCAAGGTGGTCCCAACACTCACTCACCAATATTGCCTAGCATCTTGAGTGAGTTCTTTAATAAGTTCTAGTATCCTATAATAGCCTTTCCCTGTGTTCTGAGTAGATTATGAAGCAAAATAGTAAATAGAGAAGGAAACAATAATTCTCTATAGATGCAAGATAGATTTTACTAGCAGATACGTATGGGTACCTAGGGACCTAACTGTACACTGCACACACCTCTCCCCCTTGACTGGCGTAGTCACTATGGATGACACTTGTAGACATGAAAGTGAAAGTGCCAGGTTCAAGGAGACAAAGAATATTCTTGTTTTCAGACAGGTTATTACCAAGAGAAAAGAGATTAGAGTTATGATGAGTTCCTCTCCCTGGTCTTATGATTTTCTAGTTAGTGAATCATAGCCTTCTCCATGCTTAAATTAAGTTAATCAAGGTCAGAGGTCTAGAGATATACTAATTTCAAGCTTGTCACAGGAAGGACCCTGTGATAGGAAGGAGAAGTCTATGACAGCTGCTTATCCCTGAATGCAACAGCAATATGAAAGTAGCTAAATCAGTTTAATTTGCTTCCAATGCAGTGTTTTAGAAAGTTTGGTTAGGTTAGGCAATACCTTGACTTTCAAAGATAGGTTCAGTTAGCTAGGTAGTTCTCCATTTTCCCATCTGAGGTAACACAGTGTCTGAGTCACTTGACTGCTCTAATAGAACTTCACAAACATGCCTGTTACATTACACCAGCATATGCTACTTACCCCAAAAGCATCCCTCAGAGTTGATGCATTTATAATACTAATACAAAAATCATCAAGAATCCAAATTTGGGTTATTTTGCTAAAAATATAATTACCTCCAAATCTGGAAAGCTTACAAAAACAAATGCAGATACATATATTTTTGGGTCATAATGGGAAAGGGACATTATTGGATCTCTTGTGATCTGACAGCATGGTATAAAAATCAGAATATTAATTACTCATAGCTTCCATACAGTGTTGCAAATGTGTGCTGTTCCTACCCAGCTACTGGCACTCTCTATAAAGTATGGTAGTGATAATTCAACCTATATGTTTCAAAAATATCATGATAGCACTAAAGGCGTAATAAGTGTCCATAGAGACATGACACTGTATATGTCCTTGGGAAAGTGGTGAAATGTGTGCCTGAGTAACAGAGAAGAACAAATTTCTGAAAGAAGGTTATATGGGTGTTGGGCAGAAATTTGAACATGTGTCACCAGTGGCTAGTAAAGGCTCCAGTATGTAAGTAAATAGATTTATTTGGTTATCTGTTTGTTTGCTTGTTTTCTTTAATAAATGGGAAGCAAACATGCAGTCATTAAAGCTTGAGAAAGGCTATTTCATCTCCCTACTCATCAATGGTTACAATGTTGGATCTTATCCCAAGTAGGCCAATTGGGCATCATTTCCAGATACTATATGCATAGAGAAACTGATAAAACTACCATGTCCTTTGAGAATCCGAGATCCCTGATGATGGGCAGATCAAGAATCTATAGTGAAAAAAAATTCGGTGCTAAATTATAACAATGCTCAGCTGGATTTCTCAATAACTTTCATTTCTGCTTAAAATAGAGTTGATTTTGGTAGTTCACAGAAAAACATGGGGTACAAAGATAGAAATAATCAATACGTCCTGAACTTCATAGCTGGGGCTAGTATCAAAGATGAGTTTATATAAAAAGATTAAAAACTAAAGAATTGCCTAATGAATTAATAAATATTGGCTATCAATCTGGATGCTATTATTCATAGCTGAAATCAGCAAAATGTTTTATGTTAAATATCAAGACATCAACAAAAACTTGAATTTCATTGTCTGTTCATTATGATTCCAAAGATGTATAAGGGGAAAAACTAGGGAAACTATGTGAACAAATATGGCATAGGTAGCTTTGATCATTAGAAAAAGAAATTTTATTTTATGTGGATAAATATGTTAATGTTTGATTATACTTAAATGAGGCAACTGTTCTGCAACCAAAAGTATTTAAATTATTTTCAATATGAGTGCTGAGAATAATGACAAGCAGTAGTAAGAGAGTAAGATTTTCTGCTAATATGTAAATGAGAGACCATAATTGAAAAGCTTAATAACTCATTTTTTTCATAGAATTATTGAACAATGTCTTAAAAGCCTCTAGGAATTCTCTAACAACTTGTTAGAGAAAGTGTATTTATGTTTTACTCCTCTATTTTAAATTATTCGTTTTTGCAAAGCATACTGTTACTTCAGTTCATTAATTCTTAGAATCTATAGGTTTGTAGAACTGAATTTCTTTAATCATGCATGTAAAAATTAATTATTAGAATTTTTGTTTTGCTGATTTCAGCAAGTGTGTGGAACCACACAACATAGCCTTCAGCAAAATATGTAATTTCTAGCAGTAAAAGGAAATGGGATTTTTTTCTCAAAATGAATTTGCTGGTACAGTAATTTATATTCAGATCATGGTGGAAAATGTATCTATTTATGTGTATGTGTGTTAGTGGGGGAGGGAGGGAGGGAAAGAGAATGGGTATTGTATGTATTTGGCAGGTATGCAGACGAGACCAAAGGAGGACATCGATCTTCTTGCTCTATCATCCTCTTCTTCATTCCTTGGAGGCAAGATCTATAGTTGAACTTGGAGCATGGCTCAGGTGAGCCAGAGTAGACAGGTCATTGTCCATCTGTGAACCTTGTGAGCTCCAGTTGAATGACTATAAGGCTCGCTCCACATGACAAAAAACATGCTTGATACTGTAAATATGTCCAATAATCTAGAGATGGATAGTTCATAGTTCTCAGGAATGAAGCTACTGTGGTTATTCCACTAAATGAACATAACCTGAGCATATGTATCAAATAAATGGCACCTTATCAAATCTTTCTAAAAATTTATAGAATAATGCATTATATCTGTGTACTCTGGGTATGCAGCTGAGGTTTAAACACTTTAAACATTGTCTTATTTATCTAAATAGACAAATGCGAATCCATTTAAATACATTATGACAGTATCAAAACAAATTTAAATTCTTCCTGTGACGTCTTCAAAAATAGATCATTCCTAACTTCTTGTTCAAATACTGTCCAAGAGTTTAATTTCAGTATAAGAAAAATCAAGAATAAAAATCTGGGAGTAAAGCTTAAATCACTTCAGAAAATATGCACAAATACTAGAAAGAAATTAGTAGGAAACATTATGTGGTATTATTTTGTGTTAGATTCTGAAGAACAAAGGTAAGAATTTTCAAAACAAATTCCGTAGCAAATCTCATCATCCAATAGTAATATAAAATTAGGTATTAGTTATCAAAGTAAATTATAAAATAACAGAAATAGAAAAAGAAGCCAGAATAAAAAATTTCTGTGTTATTATTTGCTATATTGATGGTTTTTTTCTTTGCAGTAATTCACTCTGGGACATACTTTCCAAGTAAATACAAGACAACGGGAACGTCTAAAAATTAAATTCTCTGTAACATTTGAAATGTACTCTAGCTTTGGTTTCATTGATGTTTTATTCTGTAAAACAAGACTCTTATTTCTGAATATGACATGTGCACTGTTCAGCCACACCAAGACAAGTAGAACTGGTTACCAAGCATGTCATCAATTCTGTGTTACTTCCCTGGGTGCTGAAGTAAAACACGCTGAGCTATGGCTTCCTCTGCATGGCGAGGGAAAATTTACTAAGCACTGCTGCCACCTTTTTTCAGCTGGTTTTCAGGCCCTTCTTCCCTCCAGAGTATACCTTCTATGCAGCCTAAAGCTGGAGGATGCAGGCATGTGTCTGAGAACTGTGGATGGTCACAGTGTGTGCTCCATTGACTAACCATGAAAACACTAATGGAGCTGCCACTGATCCCTGAAATGGCTCCTTTGAAATCCTTAGGACATCCACGGGGTCACTACTCATGTTTCATTGCAAGGATAAGCTTCAGGCTATCTGACTGCTTGCTAACTGCCACCTGCAATGAACTACTTACCTTTCCATTGCCAGCTTTAACAGCCACCTGCCAGAGTAGAGCATATGAAGAACAGATAGAGAGGCTCTTAAACATTATAACTGCCAGAATAGTAGTTTGTACCACCAAGTCTGGAAAATAACTCTTGCGCACACCAGGATGTATAGAGAGACTCCATCTCTTCCTTCAAATTTCTGGAACTTAACTTAGAGAACTCAGATACTTCTCAACTTCACTATTGACCTTCTAAAGCATGGCCAACTTTGTAGCTCTGGTCATCTTTTCAAGGCTTTTTGTGAAGATATAAAAGTTACCCTCCCAAAGGAAAAAAATTGTGATGAAACCACAGGTAAAATGTTAGTTATATGAAAATGAGTAAGACAGAATACAACTCATTTTCATTTGCACACACCCTTATGAATAATCCATACACACATGCATATACCTATCTTGCCTATTCATATTCCTAGCCATAGTTTCATTAACAGGTAAACCTATCCATGCATGTACCTTTATACCTACCCATTCATACTGCTATCCATGCATCCATCCATAGTCTCAACTGATCTTCTATATGCTCTTCCATCTTTCTGAATTTCCATTTATCTACCTTTCCATTTTATTAAATTATTGCTACTGAGTCACTGAATATAAAATAATGATTCTAATTTTTTAGTTCTCACAATTTTGGCTAAATTTAGTGTTTTTAACAATAAAAACAAAACGATGCAGGGTGTAGGGAAGTTCATTAAAGTGGCCTCATCTGAACAATAAAAAAGATATCTCTTATCTTGTCTCCCTACTTAACTGGATATAATGAGTTTGTGTGAGCATCAAGCATGGCAATATTTACACAGACACTAACCTGGGTTCATAGAAGCTCATAGAGTCTGGACCAACAGCTATGGGACCTTTATAGGACTGATTAGGTCCTCTATATATGTATGAAAGTTTATCTTGGTCTACTTGCGGGACTCCTAGCAGTAGGAGAAGGGCCTGTCCCTAATTCTTGGGCTAGCTTTTTGGAACCTATTCCTTATACAGGATTGCCTTGCCCAAACTAAATACAAGGGGAGGAGCTTAGTCCTACCTCACCTTAATATATCAGGCTTTGTTGACACTCATGGGAGGCCTGATCCTTTCTGACCAGAAACAGAGAGGGGGTTTATTGAGGAAGGGCAGAGGGAAGGTGGGAGAAAGAATGAAAGGGGGGATGGGAGAAGAAACTGCAGTCAGAATACAAAAAAGAAAAGAAAAAATTTAGTTTTTAAAGGGGAGGAGGAATAGTGGAGTTTATTTAATAAAAAAATACTGCATGATGAAAATTCAAATTAGTATTGTTTTCTTGGGTAAAGATGTAAAAAATGTAATATGTTTGACTACCCGTGGATGATTATTCTCCAGCATGTCTATAAACTACTAGCCCATAGATGAACCTCAGGATGATATTTTCTTGCTGTCTTCAAACCAGGGAGTCTTTATACAAAACCATGTTACAGCCTGTCAATGTCCTGTTAAATAGACCAGCTCAGAATCAACCAATATGTAACTCATCATTTCCATTTATCCATTAAACAGATGCTTAATAAATACTATTATTGATAAATAGAAAGCTGACCCTCTTTGGAACATGTAATAGAATTTTTATTATGCCAAACAATTCATAAACACTATGTTATGTTAGGTAAGTAGTATTCCAGGTGTGAATGGGGTTGAACTTGGTCTTACATGATGAAATATAACGTGGGGACTGCTTTTCTAGGAGTTCAGAGATCAAACCATGCCTATTATTTGTTCTAGTTTCTGTAGACAAGTGCCTGATAAAAAGAAAGTTAAGAGTGTAAGGGCTATAGTTTGAGGGGGTCATTTTTTCTGGTGGCTGTGACATGAGAGTTGATGTGAAAGGTGTGACAGCAGGAGCAGGAAGCTGGCTATTCACACTGTCCACATTCAGAAAACAGTGCTGAAGGCTGCCTCTCATGTAGTTCTCATATAGGATAGTTCTCCCCGCCTCTCTTGTGCATTCAGTCCACAGCCCACACAATGTTACCATATACATTTAGGCTGGAACTTTCTACTTCACCTAGCCTAATGAAAATTATCCCCATAGATATCGCTTTGAATGTCTCATAGTTGATTCTGAATCCTGTCAAATTGGCAATCTCTATAAACTATCTTGCCTTGATATCATTGAGAGTGACAATAAAATTTACCTATCATTTGGAAGGTGTCAGTCAAGCTGATGCTCTCAGGAGAAAGACAATTCACCAATACCATGTGCAAGAAGAGATGTATGAGAAAATTATAACAAAATTTCAAGGCATGAAACTTAGTATTTCACTCAGAAAAATTAAATTATTGAGTTGTGTGGAGGGAAGTTACAGGTCATTACAGGTCATAGTAGGGAGTTGAAACCACTATAGTTGGACCCAGGAAAATTGTAGAAGTCAGTTAAGGGTATAAGATCCTGCAGGGTAAGAACATAAGAATCATTGTAAGAAGATGTAAATAAAGTGTTATACTCAGGGTGGATGCTTTATGCAGATGCTATCCCATCTACTATGCAGGTCCCAAATTAAAAAAAAAAAAAAGCCAATATTTTCAGGGTGCAGAAAAGAGATTCAAAAGACCCAAGGGCTTACAATTTAATGAACCTACAGATGGCAAAAACAAATGTCTGTCCTGGAATGCCCAAGTGTTGCAGTGTGGACCTTCTTTGTCGTCTGAGAGGCCACAGATGAGAGGCTCGATCCTCATTCCATGGAGCTATGTAGAAATAGTACCTTCCTTTATTGATGTAGTTGAGTGAGAAGAATTTATGTCATTGAGGAGAGTGTCTTCAAAAGGAATTATGGGTTCTCTAGTCCCTTCTTGTTGTCACGTCCCATCTGTAAGTTGAGAATCTTTGTCCCTCACATGTTGTTACCATGAAGTGCTGCCTTACAGCATATCCAAAGGCAACAAGATGAACTGAACATGGTCTGAAACATGGAGCCAAGATAAACTTTGATTATTTACAAATGTATTTTAGGTATTTTGTGGCAGTTGACTAAGACACCAAGTTAAAATCAGCTTGTCTTGGCAATATTCTTAATAACTTTCTCTTTGGTTCTCTGAGTTGTCCTTGTTTGGATGAGTAATTATATATGATTATTGGACTATAAACTCTCTTTTTCCATACATGATGAAAATTCATTGAAAGCTTTTGGGCAAGAGAGGGCTGTAATTTATGTTCTAAAAATAACACCTAGATAATTTGACTGCAGCACAGGGAAAGCAGATTGAGAGCCTGAGGGGAAACAGGAGCCCTAGGAAGTACAAGGAAACTAGGAAAGACAGTGCTGGCTTACATTCAGTTAGTGAGAGAAGGTTCAAAATGAGTCAGAAAATGGAGCTTCTGAAGGTGGAGTCCTGATGTGGGAATGCCTTTCTGTATGCTGTGAATATCAGTCTTTAAATAAAGAAGCTGTTTTGGGCCATGACAGGCACCATAGAAGAAGTAGGAGGAGAAATCAGCGCATAGGTA
This sequence comes from Phyllotis vaccarum, assembly GCA_033318265.1. Classification (NCBI taxonomy): domain Eukaryota; kingdom Metazoa; phylum Chordata; class Mammalia; order Rodentia; family Cricetidae; genus Phyllotis; species Phyllotis vaccarum. The sequence continues at coordinate 14,071,633 of JARWLC010000011.1, read as the reverse complement.
GGAGAAGCAGGGCAGAGTCAGGCAGACTGAGCTGAAGCCCAAAGGAGCAACATGTAAGGAACACAGGTGAGCCACGGGCCACGTGGCAGACAGATTAATAGAAATGGGTTGAATTAAGATGTAAGAGCAAGCTAGCAATGTGCCTGAGCCATAGGCCAAACAGCATGAAGTTAATGTAAGTGTCTGAGTCATTTCTGGGGGCCTGAGCAGCGGCGGCTAAGGGGTCTGGCGCGCAGGTCTGTGGGTCTGGGCCTCTGGCTGCCTGGGACCAAGGAACCATACCACTACAACAGAGTCCAGTGAAACCAATCCCGCATATGTGTAGGAGCTAACACAATTTTCCTGTTCTTAAGCAGGAATTTCAAGTTCATTACCTTGTATCAGAATATGAGCAGAGCTCATATTTATTCAAGCAGTCCTAAAATTTGACAATGTGTGGGTGATTATTTTAGTATTGTGGTTGCTATCTATCATCCATTCATTTATTTATTCCTCCTTCATCTGCTACTTGTGGCAAGGGGTAGAATGCATTTTGTCAACTTCCTTTTAAATATAGATGCTAGTTCTAGCCCCTGGCCTGAGGATGCTTATGAGGGAATTACATAAGGTACTTCAGGTTGGGATGAGATGAGAGATGCCCTCCACTATGAAGGTAGGATGAGATTTTCAAGAGAGATTATCAGAAAGAAAGCAGACCTCGCTTTAGTGATATGAATAGGCTAAAGCAGAGGGCCATGAATGAGACAAGGAAGGGGAGAAGGGCCTGAGCCCAGTCAGAAGTTAAGCTGTGCATGGAGAATGCAGAGGGCCCTTAGAAGTTGAGCTTACAGATGGATTTAAACACTTCCCCCAGGGTGTACTTGGAGCCAACAAATGGAAGTCTGAGTATTTGGGTAACTACAGATGTCTAAGGCAGTTGTTAAGTAGGGATTATCCCACCCCAAAGGTCCTGACTCTCATTTCTATTACAAAAGTAGACAGAAAAGAATTCCAAGAACCATTCTCAGTTTCCTTTTTCTTTGGAATGTGAAGTATGTCGTTTTGGCTAAGATATGCAGACTGGGGACTTGGCTCAGTCAGTAAAGTGCTTGCATAGGAACCTAGATTTAGATTCCCAGCACCAACTGAAAGAGCCAGGTACGGTGATGTTCTCCTTAACACTTTCAGGAGGGGGATACAGTAGGATCCTGGGGCCTTGATGACCAGCCATGTCTACCCAAATAAATAAACTCCATGTTCAATAAGTGCTTAAATAATCTTTTTAAAAAATTAAAGAAATGGTGGAGTAGCAGCAAAAGGCTTCAGTAACATGTTTATGTGCCTCACCCTTCTTGTCACCAATTTTAGTAGAAGCAGAATGACTCTTACACAGTATAACATCCTTCTGTTTGCCAAGACAAAAGCACAGCAATTTCAATTATGAATGCAGCATAATAATTAATATTAAAATAATCAGAACCAAAAATTTACTATTAAAGGTGGACTTCAGGGAATTTTTTGGAGATGTTTAATATGTTCACAATTTTATGAAAGGTTTGGAAAGAAACCTGAGGGTGATTTACCTCCTCCATACTAGTCAACTTCTGATCAACTAGTCGAATAACATTCAGAGCATTTTGTTTGCATCTCAGAATGTAACATGTATTTATGAACATTTGATTAAATTTATGATACTTACAACAATAAATCTGGGTAAAATACTGGAATGAGATTAGTGAAATACCAGCTTTGTATCTTTGTATCTTTTAGATATTGCTGCATTATTCATTTCAACATGTTTCTTCAACAATGCAAAAAATAGTAATATATAGTAGTGTAGTGATGGTGCCTACCTTTAATCCCAGTACCTCAAAGGCAGAGGCAGATAGATTTCTGAGTTTCGGGCTAGGCTGGTCTTCAGAGGGAGTTCCAGGACAACCAAAGCTGTTACAAAAAGAAACCCTGTCTTCTAAAATAAGGAAAGAAGGAAGAAGAAAAAAGGAAGAAAGTAAGGAAAGAAGGAGACAAAAAGAAAAATTAAAAACTAAATAATAATATTTGTATACTAGTCTATATTTGTGTATATAATTTATAAAGATCGGTATGAGGCTGTATAAACATGTATATGACAAAACATGTATACATGTATATGTGCACATTTACTAGCATTAACACATAAGTCATATACATACATGCACATACAGGTAAGGAATATGAAAAAGAACATAAACATACAACTTCATGTGAAATGTGCACAAGACATTTACAGAACTATGTCAACCTATAGATCCTAGACTGAACTAGGATTGTATAGGTTGTGTGTAAAGAAAAGGGCAATTGGCTTTATTTTTGACATTCAATACTTTCTATACAACTGAATGTATAAAATGGCCTTTGAAGCTTTTCCAGAGCAACTGACATGTAAACTATACAGACTAACGAGAAGTTCTGTTATAGTTAGTCTTACACAGGACTAACATGCTTCTTAAGCACTGAAAGATTTATGTTGGGTCTTTGATCCTCAAGGGTTTGTGACATCTCTGTGGATATCATAAGGATCATACTATGTGTATGGTAACAGAATAAAGAAACCACAAAAGAATGACACAACATTGTGGAGAAGTCCTGGCTCTGTGTATGTGTGTGTACATGAACATAAACATATAAAGTTAGGAAGTTACTAAAGAAAGTCAGTTTTAATGATAAAAATAATACTGAGGGTATAGTTCATGGGCTAGAGCGCTTACCTAGCATTCATGAAGCCCTAGATTCAAGTTCCTGTAATATGCAAAACCAAGTTGATGATAACACATGCCTGAAATTTTAGTACACAGAAGTTTGAGGACAGAGGTTTCTAAATTCAAGATCATTCAATTACATATTGAGCTCAAGGACAACCTATTCTGTCTCAATAAAAGAAAACAAGCAAAACTGGTGAATAAAATAAATGCCCATAAGTCAAATCCAAAGTTTTCTGTACTGGACATATACCAGATGAATTCATATAAATTAGTTTTACATAATTAACAGGGAAAGATTCCAAGAAGAGCAAGAGATTTTATTTAATCAAGAAATATCAATGAGGGCTGGAGAGATGGCTGAGCTTCTAAAGGCTATGCTCACAATCAAATATATAAGAAATGTCAATGACAATTTCCAAATAACTCTGAGACTCAGATGAGAAGATGAAAGTGAAAGTTTTATTTTACTGTCTTTTCCATAATGATGTGAATATGTGGAAAAAAATCATCCTTCATGATACTTGAATACATATTTGTCGGTCAAAATTGAGAGAAAAAAATCTGTTTTGTGTATACTTTTGAAACTTACTTATTTAATCAAGTAATTTCCAGGAGTGAAGTGATTCAATAGTAGTTTAAGTATAAAGACATAAATATATTTTCTCTAGAATATAATTCCAATTTTATCAAACTTTGAGACATTTAACAGCCTCACTCTTTAAACGCCTTCCTAATGACATCAGTTTTAATGATTTATATAATTTGAAGTGGTTATTTTCCATACTTCATTACTTTCTCCCAAATGATCATTGATTTGATAATTACTTGATATTTTAAAGCCGGAAGACATAATGTCCTTGAGAATGTTTTAAATATCTTGTTCCAACCATAAATAAATTGCATGAACTTAGGAGTGATTTATTTTTTTAAAAAGATAAAGATCACTTGACTTTATCTTAATTAAGACTATTTAGCAACATATCTTATTGAGGAAATCAACATACAGCTTGTAACCAGACCATAAAGAAGGCATTTCTCGAAAGTCTGAAAATGTCACTGTGTTTCATGAGAATGGCCCAGAATTATCTGTAGAGAATATCTCACTTCCTTCCAGCTCCTCTCTCACTGTTCTGTAAATTTTATTTGTACAGAGTCAGTTGACATATTTTTTTTAAAAAATGGTTAATTTTAACCATTCCATTGGTTTATATTTTTGTCATTCTTTATAATTTTTGTCATTCTTTATAATTTTTGTCATTTCTGTGTTGTCTTTTAGACATACAGAAGAATTGAATCAAGCTGTTCTTTTACAATACACATTTTACATCACTGAAAGAGCATAAAATATGCAAAGAAATTTAGTATATTTATATTCTTTATATATAAATAATATATATAATATATAGAGAGATAAATAGACATTGGTTTCAGTCTGGGAGACAGTTTAGCAAGTAAAGGAGCCTATCTCCAAGAAAAGTACCTAAGTTTGATACCCATGACCACAGTGGCAGAAAAAGAGAACTGACAAAAAATTGTGGGTATGGGCACACACACATACACACATGCAGGCACACACACATGTGCACACAAACACACGTGCACACACACATGTACACATGTGCGCACACATATGCACACACATGTGCACGCACACAAGCACACACACATATGCACACATTCAGGTGCACATGCACACGCATACACACATGTAAACATGCACACATGCACACACATGCATACTCACACTTACACACATACACGCACATACACATATGCACACATACACATGCAGGCACATACATGCACACATGTACACACACATACACACACACATGCATACATGCACACACACAAATAAATCAGTAAGTTTCTATTATAGTAAATAAGACTTTAGATGAGGCTAGTGAGAAAATTAAGTTTGTACAACTCTATTTGAATTAAAATGCATTTGATAAATATTTCTTGGTATAGAAGCCCATTGGGTATAGTGGCCAAAGGATGCTGATTCCCTGTCCTCTGACATTGTCCTATTTGCATTGCACATTCTCTCTGTAGAATTTAGCTTTAACTTGCATTGTAATCCCTGAATCCTAAGGACACTTCTTCCCCGGTTTACACTTCAATCTGTAATGTTATTAGTTTGCAGTAAATACAAATGAACACACATAGATACTTAACTTCATAAATAGGTTGAGTTTGGAAAAAAGAAAATAGAGGGAGAAGATGGGTCTTCCTGTCCCTTCAAGTTTCAATTAGGAGTCCTTTGCAAATTCATAAAAAGCCTCTGTTGACAGTCCTTCATAGTTCCCCTGTCCAAGCCATCAATTATCCTAATATCATGTGGCCCAATTGACCCAAAACAGTTGTCAAAAGTTGGTCAGATTTAGGAGTATGAGTTGATAGAGTATTTGCCTGGAAAGCTTGAAGCCATTGCCACCACTACATAAGGTGAGCATGGTTGTACATATTGTAATTCTACAACTTGGGTAGTGGATGCACAAGATCAAAAGTTCAAGATCATCTTCAATTACACAGTGAGTACAAGACCAGCCTGAGATCAAAGTTAACCAAAATTGTAGAAAATAAGAGTGTGTCCACGTATGTGTGAGGGGTCTAACTTAACTCCAGCTCTCACTACTTTCTTAATGCATATTTTTCTCAAGGATGTATTCGCCATAAGCTCACTGCTTATGAAACAAGCTAAGGGTAGTTCATCTAAAAAATAAGAATAAGAGAAATTGGAGCATTTAATTACTCCAAACATACACAAATAAAGAATTTAAAAATAACTTCATTGTCTGAAGGATGGGCTTATAAATCATTTAAAAGTTTATACTATTTTACAGAATAAGACACTTTTGAAAATACCATGCCTTTTAAAAAGCAAATGTACAAGTTCCTAGAAATCTTCCTAATATCAGAATAATAAAAAGCTTCACTGTGGTAGAGCAAACATAGGATTACTAGTAGAATAAAATCTTATTAAATATGGGAACATGAAAGTTATCAAGTAGCTTTAATAAAGCATTTTGACTTTTTGTACTTTTAATCAAAGTTAATAATATGTACCTTAATTATTTTAGGGCTTCCTTTTACAATGATTTTGCCTGGTCCCTTAAGATTGGATGTCTCTATGACTTCTAAAATATATATAGGATCATATAAACACTCAAAGAATGGAAAACATATAGATGTTCTTTCTGCCAGTCTCTCACTGGGTCCTCAAAACTTTTTGAAAATTTGTAAGCAGTAAAAACCAAATTCTACCAGAATAGCAGTGTGTACATGTGTGTTTTCATTGTAATCTGGTTATCTTTTGTTATTTATTCTTTTACTTTGATTTGTTGTGTGTTTAAGATACTTAACCAATCTAAACAAAAGTATGAACAATAGTATCATACAGGCATAGGGTTCTGAGGAATACCTTGAATGCTGTCTATATCCACCTTGCATTCCCTTGAGACTGGGCTGGCAGTTAGCAAACCCTGGCAATCTTCCTGTCTCTACCCATAGCATTGGCATTAGAAGTCTACTCACGTCCAAGTCCAACTTTTAAATGTATACTGGATATTTGATTTCATTCTTGCACAACAAGTGATCTTTCTTACTGAGCCATTTGCCTAGCCCCTGGAATCCTTCCTGTATCTAGAATATAGTAAATATTTTCTATGGTCACTTGAAATAAGTTTCAAAGTGTCCATTAGGACTATAGAGAAAATGTAAATCATTATTAACCATTAGAATACTTAATTACTGTATATTATAATGACTCAACTCTTGTATTGCACAATGTAAGATCAATAAATTGCTCTGAATTAGAAAATATTTCTAATTAGTGAAGTGAATTTAGGTAGCTGCTGTATGTGAACTTATAAAAAAGGAGTACATCTTTGTATTTATGTGGGCATGCATATTTTTCTGGAAATAGAATTACAAATTATATGAAGTGTTCACCAGTACTTTGAAATAAAAAGTAAGAACACTGAGTTCAAGTCACCACTAAACATAGTTTGTGTATGTTGGGAGAGAATTGTGTAATGTAGAAAATGCCATATATAATGCCATATATGACAAACACTACACAGATTCTATAATAAAATGATCATATTAATAAATTGTCATGTGTGCTGAAGATCAGAGGACAAAGCCAGCCATTAGTTAGCCACAGAAGCCAGGGAGAGGTGGTGTTCAACTTTAATCCCAACAGTTAGGATCTTATGCTTTTGGTCCGAGTACTTGGGAGACAAACATGCCTTTAATCCCAGCACTAGGGAGGTGGAGACAGAAGTGATATGGCTGGGTGGGAAGAGGAATATAAGAGGGGAGCAGACTGAAAGTCAGTCTTTTGGCCTAAGAATTCGGTCAAGGTAATAAGTCTCTCTAATGGCTGCTCCAATGTCTCTCTACTCCTTCAGCATTTACTGTGATACCTGGCTCTGGGTTTGTATTAAGACCAATTAGAATCCGTGCTACAATGTACTTTTGGAGATAACTTAGGAACTCGCTCTTTACCTCATTTCAGATCCAGAAGTGCAGCTCTAGTCCCTACTTCAGACTCATGCATTTTTGTCACGAGTTCTCCAAAGCCCCTTGTCTGGGGGTGAGCTGCCACTGTCAACTCCTACGGCAGGCAGAAAAGACTTGCCAAAAAAAAAAAAAAAAAAAAAAATCTGAGTAAAATTCTGAATGCATAAAAACAGCTAGAAGATGAACCGTTTCCAAGAAAACGTCACTGTTGTTTACCCTGCCTGGATATGTTGTTTATGGAATCTGCATGGAGCACATAAGCTGAAGTGGAGAGAAAGCTCAGTTGTAGATTTCGGCTGACTGTCTTGGTGCCTCAGTGGTTTCTGCTGAAAGGGGAAGGATCTGGATTTGATGGTGGTTTTTTCTTACTTGTTGTTTGTTCTTTTACACAGAAGCTTCACCTAGGGACACTTGCCTGCCAGGACCTCTCTAATAGAGAACCCCAGCTAGATGTCTTACTTGAGCTTCCTCAATCTGTTTTTGCTGAAATTTGCAAGCCCCTGATTTTATGACGTTTCCTTTCTTTTTTTAATTGGAAACCTTATGAAACAGGGCACTCAGCTCTGCCTGTGACTCTTTATATTGGGAACTGCATCTGACTTCATTGAAGGGGCTTCTCCAATTGATTTCTGCTGAATGTTTTGAATACCCAATTTAATAATATTTTGCTATTATAAAATATTATATTAAATAATATTTAATAATATTTATCTAGCTATCATCTATCTATCTATCTATCTATATATCATCTTCTACTTATCTACTTAACTATCTACATATCTATTCTCCCTCTAATCTTTGTCATCTACCTGTTTATCAACAAGCAATCCATCATCTGCTGATTATTTGTTTACTTTGGCTTGATGTATGCTTAGGCAACTCAATAATTATAAACCAAACTATAAATGATTTAATTGTTTTTAACTTATCTAAAAAATGCAGTGATCACTTATGCAAAAAACACATGAATAAAAAAGAAAAATACGTTTAAAAACAGCAAAGCAAAATAAATGTGATAATACTAGATTAAAAAGTGTAACCAAAATTAAAATTGACAAGTGATTTACACACTATAAACTTAAGCAATAATACAGAAACTTATCTAAATTATTAAAAGAATATTGTAAATCTCATTTAGTCTGTATACAATGCAACTCCATATAACCTGATACTATAGTACATAAAATTGTTCTGTCAGTTGTAGGTCAACATACCACATGCCATGCCATGTATACCCAAGAACTGGAAATTAAGTAGATGGATGGTGGTAGCCAGAGGTTTTAATCAATTAATTTTAGTGGACAGATAGAAATTGTATATGTCATGTTTATTACATATAACAGGATGTTTTAAAATGGGTGCACAATAAAGATGAAATGAAACAACATATAGACTAACTCATATTTATCATTTTCCTTGTGCTGAGAATGGTTAAAATCTACTTGTTTCCCTTGTCATAGACTGAGAAATGGACTTTTCACTTGCATGAGGGCTGAAGATGAATAAAGGCAAAAGGCTGGTAAAGCAGCTCACACTAACAGATATGAGTCGGCAGTATCAGTAGGAACTCATGTTTAGTCTTATGAAATACGACCATACATGAATTTCTGTGGTGGGATTCAGGTGTCAGTCAATAAGCTCTTAAGACGCTTATCCAGGTCCCGGGCTCCTGGAGAGGGTGACCAACCTGGAGGGGGTGTGGCCAACCCCATTGATAAGGGGCTGCTGGGACTCGAGGACCTCTCTTCCTGGTTCCTGGCTGCTGGAGAGACCAGATCACAATCCATCGTCCATCCATCGCTCGTCCATCACTCAGATACTCCAGTCTCTGTTCAGGTGCCACTATAAGCTGTTTTTTGTATCTTGAGTGTTGATTTATAAATATTAATCTTGGACTGGTGCCTCGTAAGTAAAACTCCACCTACAGATTTCAATGTAAGAAATTATACAAGAACATGAAAGAAATGTCACTCTAAAGCAACAAGCTCACTCCGAAACTATATATTGTTTTCTAATACCGTTTACCAAGATAGGGAATGAGGCTCCTTGGAGGTGTGGCCAAATATAGTGATTAGGTAAGAAATATACAGAGGAACACGGATCATTGTGTAGACTCAGAAAGTAAGGATGTGTGCAAACTACCAAACACCAGCTCCCACAGTGACAACAGTATGGCAGAAAGGCACATTTCAAATGCTTCCCTGTGGACAAAGCTTAAAATTTTGAGTAAAAAAAATAAACAAATAAATAGCAAAGAAGTAATGGTTATGCTTCAAAAAAATAAAATAAATTTCTGTATAAGTATAAGCAAAAGGGTATCCAAGCAAAGTATGAGAAACTACCACAAACATTCTGACTGAAAATCAGAAGAATTTTAAAATTGGTTCCTAGGAAACAGAAAAGACATTGATGAGAGACTAGAGGGATCTGAATATATGGTGTATTTTATTAGATGTATGATAACTGTGCTCTGGCCTTAGCAAGTCTACTAGACTAATACCAATGAAAGAACATAGGGAGTTACTTGAGAACTTTCTATGCTAACTTCCCAGTTATTCCTTTTTTAAAAATTATTTTATTTTCTTTTAAAAAAAAGTCATCTCCATCAATGTATCCCCCTATTCCCCCTCACTTCCCCCCTCTCAATCCCTCCCAGCCAGCCCTTAGCCTCACCCCTCCCCATCCACCCATACCCTCCCCACTAAGGGCAAGAAGTCTCAAGGGGGGCATGTCCAGCACATCCACTGCAGGTAAGTTTAAATCAAAAACAGTTCTAAAACTAAGTTAGTAGAGCAAAGGGAAAACAAAATATTGATGAAGACAAAAGCATCATCTCAGTCTGTGTCGGGACATGATTCATAAAGGCCACCAACTGCTTTTCCTCCTACCAAAACCACACTAAGAAACTTAGTGTGTGTGTTCACAACTCTAGTGTTACACAGACTCATAAAATTTCTTCATAGAAAATCCTCTACAGGCAACAGAGACACCTCTATAGAGGTAAATATTCAGAAGCCTGCATGCTGATGAGGCTTGTTAATGGTAAAATTTCAACTAAATGTAATTAATTAATAACAAAAACTTAGAAGTGCATAAACTGGACTGCTCCCATTATACCAGACACAAGAAAAAGTGCATCTCTTTTAAAACTTCATTTCAACCATGTGACTCCTGAGAAGTCAACAAAGATTTAAAGATCAAAGTCCTAGGCTTCACTGAACAAGCAGAAAAGTATTGATGAAGAAGAATGACAACCAGCTGCCTCTGGGGACATCATATCTTATTGAGTTCTTCATCTTGATTTCAATGGGGTGAGCCAGAGTCCTGTATTCTGCCTACATTGGAACTAAAAAGAGGTTAATGTGGTTCAGAGTAGAAGTCAATGGAATCCTCCAAGTGTCTGCTAATCACTTAACTCATGAGAAGCAGAATTAGAGGTCAGGGTCTGTTCCTGTAATAAGCTTATATTCTCCTTTTCTGAGATTTTTCTTAGTATATGCCCATGCATATTGTGTGCTGACTTAGAAATGCATGCTCTTGTTGACATTCTTATTTGTATGCAAACATATTTGTATCATGTATGCACACATGTGTACATTTACATTATTGTGTTCCAGCATGTGCATTTGTAAAGAAGAGTATGCGTGTGGTATTGTGTGAACTCATAAGTATGTGCATGTATGTATAGCAGTCTAGTCTCAGGAGTGAGAAGGAGAGAAGAGGGTGCTTTGTGTTTGTGAAGCTGGGATTCTGGTTGCAGCTTATGCATCCTCTTGTACTTAGAATGTCAGGAATGAAATTTTACATGCTTATTTATGTGTGAAGAAATTGAAAGAGACAAGACAACCTCACGAAGTTAGATATGTGTCCAGGGATATTACAAACAAGAGTCATTTCAATTTCTTTTATTTACCAGCTATTCCTAGATTAACATTAGGTATTTTTTAATGATAAGGAAACATGAAGTATGTCTTTGTAAATCAGAGTAAGTAACATTTTCAAAATCAAGTCAATACAAATGAGCAGTTCTACTGGTGGGCCATGCAAGAGAGGTGGACAGTGGTCACTACTGAAATTATACCTCTTTATTTTAGCCCAACAGCCTTCTGCATCTTCATAGAAGTCTGAAGGACTACAAAGATCAAGGAAACCATTTAAACTCAACTTATTCTTTTTTATTGTTCAAAATGATCTATTCGTTTCTGTGCTTTAAATGATCAACTCCTTCATTTAAATGACTTTCTAGAAACACGGCTTCTAATGAAAACTCCATTATGCTTTTTCATAACTTTTGACTTGAGTGAGTTCAGCTCTGGGCTCAGAAAGATATTAATTTAAAAAGAGAAGAAAAAAGATGGAATGTAATGAGCTGTGAAAAGACTGTACGTCCAGAAAGAATAACAATGAAAGATACTTAATATAGAGCCAATTATTTGACTGGCATTTGGATCTTGCCTTTTGTAATAACTTCAACAGAAGAAATTTTCAACCTAGAGGTTTTTCTGACATTATACACAATGCACAGGAAGATTTGGACAGTGACACACAAGCTAGGGTATCTCCAAACATTCATGTACATTGCAAAGTCTTTAGGTAAGTTTCCATGTCTCTCTTTCCTCTTTTTATATTACACTAGGAGTGAAAAGTATAACTGCATTTATACATACGCCACATATAATGAAAATAATTAAATATAAAAATCTGCCACAAATAAATATTATTTATCATTAATCATTCATTAATAATGTTAATATAACTGTGGTTGCACCAGATTTTAGGAAACACTATAAATATATTATAATATAATAAATAAACAGCTAAGAAGTAAACTATACCAATCCCCACAATATATTAATTGGTGGAAGTTATTTCATGTAAAGGCTATAAAAGCTATTATGTGAAATTAGTCAAAGGAAACACTTCTTCAAGGCTATCATCTCAATACAATAAAAAGAGAGGAAAAACAGCTTAAGAAGCTACAATGACAAAATTAAAACCTGCTTCCCGGAAGTGCCTGAGAAAAGAAATTTTACCTCTATATTTCAATGAAACTAAAATAAGTTATTACTAGTGACAGAAAGCATAAAGTGTTGCAATAAAAGTATTAAATAAAAGATTATGACATTTTGAAGCTAGAAGCCAGGTGAGTAAAATTTTCACAAAGATGGCAAAGCTAAAAAGGGTGGGTAGCTAATTCACTAGATGTTTCAAGGCTGATTATGTGAGTCTGAAGAAAGTAAGGACAAAATTGTAGGGTCATCCACCGAAGCTGATAGTCACCTTTTACCCTAAATAGATAATTAATGAATGACAAATGGCCTAGAAAGCAGACTTCACAATAAAAATATCTTGAAATCTTGATTCCTAACCCAGGACTTGAGGGCTGGACTTCACAGATGCAGAAATCACATTGATCCTGAAAAGAGACAGTAGAATGCTTCAACTATAAATCCCATCAGCTGTTGTTGGACCAGAGGGATCATTTCTGCTAAAATTAATTATCAAGCTCCTGTTATGGGTAATGTGTCTACTGCATGATAAAAAAAATTCTTCTTCATTCTTATAATATACAAGGGTCTGAAATAATAACGTATAAACATTCTACATTGTTGCAGTAGTGCGGTTTCTTGGTCCCGGGCGGCCAAAGGCCCAGACCCACAGATGCCTTAGCTGCTTGCCACTGCTCAGGCCCCAAAGAGAGAGACAACTAAACCCTACAAAGATATAGGAGGCTGCCACATCAGCAAGATGTTTGTATTCTCTGTGTGAATAAAAATAAATTATTTATCTTCCACTTTATATTGTAAGCAAGGAGATACAAGTCCCGTGAGGTCTCTTTGGATCAGAAATACCCATATTCCGTACCTGAGCCCAATACTTAAAATTCATATTAGGAGAATAGAAAGGTTGTATTCACTTTGGGAATAAGGCTCAGAACATAAAGTGATGCTGTTGTAGGTACAGGCTGTAGTGAAAGCACCTTTCCCTCTTGCTTCAAGTTACTCAGAGCACCAATGGTATCAGAATATTTATTGTTACATTATTGTACATCTCAATACTATATTTGAAGCATAAATCCCTGACACTGTGGAACAAATTGAGGATATTTTGATTAAAGAATCATATATCTGCAGCCACAGAAATGGACCATCAGATTAAAGTGCAAGCTGTGGAAGCCTGACAATCCAACTCTGATCCCTGGAGCCCTGATAAAAAGCTAAACGCAGTGACAGGAATCTGGAATATCAGTAGTCCTACTGTGAGTGGTGGGAAGAGAGAAAAGTCACCTGGAGGCTCTCTAGTAGAATGTAAAGCACAGCAACAGAGAAGAGCTAGGCCCTGGTACAAGTGTTCAATAAGAACCAACTTCTGAAAACCTTCCTCTAACATGCATATATACACTACAGCATGCATGAGACCATACTCACATAAATTAATATAAAATTCATAATAAACGTTTTTAAAAAGTGAATCACATACCTTTTTAAAAATTGATGAAATGTCCCATGTATGAAAACTATACATGGTCACCCTGAGGTACAACTATCCATGTGAACAGGGTTCCATCAGCCTAAGTGATAGAATTAAATGTGACCAAAGATGGGTGTTCCTACATGGAAATTGTCCACCAGAATTCAATCAAGCCATAAAGGAATTAACTACTAGGTCACTGACACACTATGCAGCATGACCTCATCTGTGTCACCCCAAGTGCCTTTTCTCCTTTAGCTTATACCTTGAACTTTTAGGAAGACTCTATGACAACTGATAAACCATAAATATTGAATTGGTGATTCTGATTATTTAATGTCTGAAAATTAAAGTTCAACATATATCACTGTGACTGTTAATGCTGTCAACTAAACAGAATTTAGAATCACTCTGGACATGCCTTTGGAAGACAATTACATTAGCTGAAGAAAGAAGTCTTGCCTACTGTTGGTGACACCATTTCCTAGTTGGAGTCCTAGAATGTATAAATGAAGAAAGAGATCTACATAGCAGCATAAACTCTATGGTTCTTCATGGATACCATGTGACCAGCTGTTTCAAGTTTCTACTTCCTTGATTTTCCACCCATGAGGGACAGTATACTTTTACTGTGATTCAGAATAAACCATTTATTCTTAAGTAGTTTTGTCAGGATATTTTTTATTCTCACAGCAACAAGAAATGTAGTTAAGATACTCAGTTCAGGTAGGTCTCACTACTACTTCTTACAAGACTTCTTCCTACTCAATTTTCAAAAGATATGTGAATGCTGATCTTCATGCATACATATAGACATACAATTGATTCCTGAAATACAGGCACAAAGAAGACAGAGAGGATTGTAGTTTGCTTGTTTTTAAAGCAATATTCCTGTAAGTCTATTGCTATGAAAATCATTACTTATAACTACAAATCTTGTAACAGACATTCAACACTGTAGGCCTGTCAAAATGACAAGAACCATAGAAAAATTTCAGTGAGGAGCTCTTGATTTAGAGACTACCTTGTCACTTTAAAATGATCTCCAGTTGGCCTCTAACATTACAGTAGTTAAAAATTAAATAAATAAAACACAAGATGTGAAGGCAAGTACAGAATCATCTAGGGAATATTTTAAATGTGAAAAAAAAAATCCTGTCTGTCTTGACAGCTTTATTTTTTAAGTGTCAGCAAACATCAGTGTCCAAAAACCAATTTTCAATCACCTTCCAGAGTGAGGGAACGATGATCACAAATTAAACTGTGGGGTAAGAGAGAACAGAATCTCAAATTCTCTTTGCATCAGCATGAGTTATGGGGAAAAAAAATCTCTCACCACATTGTCAAAAGAAGAACTAGAAACAAAATGTCTATGAACTATAGCCAAAGTGAGCACACATTTGTCAGATTTTTTTCCCAGCAACTTCTGGAAGATAAAAGATGCAGTAAGTATTCTGAGAAAAGCATGGATGATTTATCTACTCAATTATACTTGATGTCAAGAGCCAGCAAAGCAGAGGAGGGTCGCACAGAACAGCCCTGCTCTACACTCTGGTTCAAAGCTGAACATTTTAAAGACCAATAGAGCTCCAAAGGCAAATGCTTCTCTATGCAGTGATTAGAGGTGTGAAAGTTTCAAAGGAATGAAGGAAGTGCCAGAATTACCTGTTCCACTCAAATAATTAGCAAGTGGTGAGAGTCTGGGAAGCTGTGAGGCTTGTGTCTGGAAAAGAAGGAATTGTTTACTATGGACCCTGAGTAAGGACAGCTTCTCTGGTCCTTCTTAGGAGATTTAGCAAGTGGGAAATTAGTCACAATCAAACTGGACTCTTTCCTGCCACAAGCTAATTAAAAAAAAAAAAAAACTCAGTAATTAAAGATGAGAGATTGTAACAGGGGGAATCTCATGCTTGATAACTTGAGGAGGCAACTCTGAGCATGTAATCATAAGGCAATCTCAAAAACCACACTTTGGACAGAAGATACTAATGTCAGGGCATATGCCTATCCGATGATGTCTGCCTTAGACTGACCCCATTCTTGTAGTCAAGAATTGTAAGTCCAAAAGACTCTAGTTACCCTTCTTATTTCTGCTGGTTAAGCGTTCTTCCTTTGTTTCCCTGATTGTGCAGTTAGCAATAGTTCCCTTCTCTCCACTCCAATGTTCAATCATTATCTTTGAAAAAAATTATGTTTGTTTTTTGCTTGAGCCTGATAGGCCATGGAAACTACACATTTTCAAGACTCATCCTGGAAAACGTTTTGAGTATACTATACTCTAGAACAGCTGTTCTCAATCTGTGGGTCAAGACCCCCAGGGTCTGAGGACCCTATCACAGGGGTCTAAAATCAGATATCTTGCACATCAGAACTTACATTAAGATTCATAACAGTAGCAAAATTATAATTATAAAATAGCAATGAAATAACTTATGATTGGGGCCACCACAACATGAGGAACTATATTAAAGGGTTAGTCACAGCATTATGAAGGTTGAGAACTACTGTATAGAAGATGACTTTCTAGAATCTAGGAGATGACCTTATAGACTCTTGGAAGCACAGTGTTCTGAGTTTTATTTCTGTGGTTGTGATAAAATGTGCTCATCAAGAGCAGCTTTAAGGAAAAGGGGTTGAGTTGACTTAGAATTTTAGGGCCAAGTCCCTCATCACAAGGAAGTCAAGGCAGGAACTTGAAGCTGCTAGTGACATCCTCAGTGAAGAGCAGAGGGAAATGAATGAGCACATGTGAACTTATGCTTGGTTTCTTCATGACACTTACACAGCTCAATACTCAATCCATAATGCCATAATGTTGCTGATGACATTTAGAGCAGAGCCTTCCCACCTCAATTAACCACAATAATAAAAAAAAAAAAAAAATTTAAAAAAAAAGTCTCTCTCAGGAGAATGCCTACAAGTTACTCAATCTAGATAATTCCTCAGTAACACTCCTCCCAAGAGATTGTAGGTTGTGTCAAGTGGACAATTTAAAGCAATCATTACACATTGGATTTTTTAAAAGAAGAACATAAGATCTGTGTCTAAGTTTTTACCTGAAGTTCTCACCCCATTTACACGTACTGTTGCTTAAAATTCCATTTATTCAAATATTTTTTGTTGTTAGTAGATTTTTTTTTTTAGACAGGGTTATTTTGTGTAGCTCTGACTCTCCTAGAACTCACTTTGTAGACCCGATTGGTCTCAAACTCACACAGATCTGCCAGCCCCTACCTCCTTCCCAAGTACTGGAATTAAAAGCATGCACCACCATCACCTGGATATGAATTATATTGTAAATAGAACTTACTTTCATTATTTATCTAGTGTCAATGTCAATCCATCAGCATGATAAGAGAAACAGGAGACAATAAGTAAATTGGATCTTATAAAGATGCCCAAGAGGAAAATATATACAGAGAATGGACAGTGAGAGCATGCTGCATGCTCCATAATGCTCTGGAGCTCTGACTGTATATGTGTCTATACTTGGTATTCTTTCAACTATTTGAAATGTGTTTTAACTTGAAGAGTAAAGTACAAAGTCATTCAAGATCCAATTTTAATATTTTGTAGTAACAGGATTAAATCAATCTACATATTTTGAATTCACAAATGCTCAAAAAATGCATCATATTTACTAATTCAAAACGCATCTTTCTGTGGAGTAGTCAGCATACATCATATGCTTTCACATATAAATTTTTTTCAACTTAGTCATGTTTTACCCAAAAGTAAACCTCAAGTCTTAACCTCTAAATTTATTATCATGTATGCATTAATCTGTAGACTTTCAGACCACTTTGAAAGCATCGTAATTTTATTTTGCCTTTTTAAATAATTTTTTGAGTCAAATGTGCTTTTTGGTTTTGTTTAGTTTGAGGTTTTTTTGTTGTTTTGGTTTTTTGTCTTTTTTATTTTGCTTTTTAACTATTCCTCGGACATCTTTTACATGCATACAACGTATTATAATCATATCACTCCACTTTTTCTGCCAACTCCATCTAGACCCTGCCACCTACACATAATTTCCTCATCAGTTTTATATACTTTCTTTTTGAGTCCTGTGACAGCTGCCTTGTGCCTGGTGCAGGGCTGTCACACAGTTTCTCAACCATTTGACCAAATGTGACTATTGTAGGGGATTATGTTGCTCCATTGTAAATAATTGTCCCACCAACTGGTTTAATAAAAAGTGTTGATTGGCCAAACACAGACAGGAAGTGTGGGTGGGGCTACCAGGAAGAACAGAGCAGAATGCCAGAGAAAAGACAGAAGCAGAAAACAACTATGCTGCTCTGAAGAAAGGTACTGAGCCACGTGGCTGAACAGGATAAGAGCCATGGGTTAGATTAAGGGTAAAGAGTAAGCAAGTTATATGCCTGGGCCTTAGGCCGATCAGCCTAAAACTATTATAAGCATCTCTGTGTCTCTGTGGATCTGTGGGTCTGTGGGCCTAAACCTTGAGGCTAGGCCTGAAAGTCAAGGCCAGAAACTTCTTACTACAGACTATGACTTGAGAGAGTAGATGTAGAACATCTTTGCCATCATAGAGAGGTCCTCTGACTCTCTTGTAACAAAATTATGAGTCAAGGTTTCAAATCCAAAGATGTGAATTCAAACTCCAAAGACAACTCTTGCTTTGTTGAACAAGCTGAAGCATCTCAGGCGCATTCTTTAATATAGGTTACCTCTGGTTTCCTTTGGTAGAGGGTGAGTTACACCCTCTATCTTGCTATGAAGTACCTCTAGGTGTGACTAACATGCTTACCCAGACAAGGGGAAAAATGAGTTAGAAATTGAGAAGGAATTTCAATCCCAATCAAGTTTATGCCAGGAAAATTAAAAAAAAAGTACAAGCATATATCATTTATCTGCTTTGGCAAATAATAGCTGTGAAAAAGAAGTATTGGCATTAATACAAGATAGAGACATCAATAAGTTGCCTGATGAGAACATGCTTTCCTGTCTCTTGAAAACTTGAGTACCTATCCAAAAGGGGGTTAAGGCAAAATGTGATGCTTGAGTTAAAAGATAATGAGTTGAAATGTAATATAAACAATCAATACATTGAAATAATCACATTTTATTTATTTGTTTGGGTTCTATAACAGATTTACTTGAGTCTAATAAACATGGAGTTAGAAATCTCTACTCTTTATAATATACCTTTAGAAATCCTGACTATTATGATCAGAATGAATAGCCTCCACTCCAAACTCTCACAGCTCTTGTTAGACACAGATGTCATTGCCCACTGAACATGGTGTAATTAATCCCTTCACACTTTCCCTGTCTACACGGTACAACATAACTACGAGTTATCCATCACCCCCTAAATTCTACAGGTGAGTAATTATTATGATAATTAACGGTTATGTAAATTATCGGATGAGAACCACAGTGTATTTCAGATGAGGTTTTTGTTTCTTAGACATACCTTTAGCTTTGTATATGCGTGTGTGTACATGTATGTTTACCCCTGCCTGCCACTACAGCTGCATGTGCTTCACATGAGAGAAACAGACTTGAGCTACTTTCTTTCAAATCTGAGCTCCTTGGAGGCTTGCATATTGAGAGAGTGGGTTGCATCTGCCTGAATGTCTGTTAGATAAACAAATATTTAAATGTAAGCAATATTGGAAAGATTGCTTTAAGCACTGAAGCATAACACAGCATTTAAGAGTAAAAACAACTGGGCTGGCATTTGTGTAACAGACTCCAAATTACTGGAGCAGGAGGCTGCTTAGAGATCATGAAGCAAGTGTACCCCTGAGGATTCCATAGACTGTGACTCATTTGCTTCCAGAGCACAAATTTTAAATAAATGGGTGGAGGTAATTTCACTAAAGCACCCCAGAGCTCAGGTGTTGTTGGTTTTAATATCTTGCCCATGTACAGTTCAGACTCTTGTGGTGAATCCTCTTCTCCATGATCTATTTTCTTGCTTACATGGGGTTTTTTTTTTTTAACTTAAATGTTCTAGACTGTATGCTTTGTACATTAATAACTCCACTTTATTTCTTATCGGACTCAGTGAACCAAACATGAGATGGACACTTAACTAAAAGAATAACAAAGTCATACTTTAAAATTGTCCTCTAAAAACTGAAACGTTAAGCCTTAAGACAGATAGGAAATTATCTGTGTTCTTATTCAGAGATTAAGATACAATAAGAATCACTGGAAACCTGATTCATGTAAAATAGTCTTGGGAACTGCCAGAGTCAGCACTTCGGTCTTGGCACTGCTTTCTCCATACCCTTGCCTCTCCTTTCATCCTATTCAATGTCCCCAGGCATCAATAGACAAGAGGACTATATGCATTACGCATCCTACATCTTGCTGGTGAGCTTCGGCTGTGAATGCAACCTTTCCCAGGACACTGGTCCAAGAATTTTTTTTTCAGAAAACTCTTATCAATTTGTTTTCTTAATTTCAATTAACATAGTTGTACTGAAGAGTCAACTCAGAGTTTAATATATTGGCATGAAAGTGTTCTACTACTAAAAGGTGCCCATCTATCCTCAAAATCTTGTTTTTGTATATGTGTGCATTTGTTTCTCTTTGAGAATGCATGTGTGTGTACTCACTTGCATGTGGTGTGGGTCCTTGAGAACCAGATGAGGCTGTCAGATCTCTGGATATGGATATCTACTTGAAGTTGTAAGTTGCCTGGGGTGAGGGCTTTTTGTCCCAATATGTACAGCTTTAGTTCTGACCCAAATGAGACAATGGGAAATGAGGAAAACACACACACACACACACACACACACACACACACACACACACACACACACACACACACACACACTGAGATTGGAAATGCAATTGCACTCTGATGCAGATATGCTAAGAATAGCCTGGAAACTTAGCATCTTTAGATATTATAGCAAGAAGAAGGCAGAAGATTAGCTAATACTGGTAAGGAAATCTCTGTAGGGGAATAGTCTCAGGTCACAGTCTCTAGAAGAAGCTGCAGTTGATAAATCTTATGTATAGTGGTTTTAGATAAAGGCCAACTGTTTGTAAACATCTATACTTGGATACTTGGACACAGGGAAGGCTTTGCCATTCCCATGAATCTGAGGCATTAGGGTTCTTGACATGGAAGTATTGATGTCAACGATACATATACACCCAGAACTTTACCAATTTTATACAGCTCTTAACTGCCGAACCATCTTTTTAGTCCTTTCCAAGTACTTTTGAATTCATCAGGGCATGTTATACATTGTTTCTTCATCATGAGCTAGGTTGACATCAAGGAGCTTATTTCCATGTAAAGCACTGAACTGTCATCCTTTCTCACCTTTTACTTCAACCCCTCTTTTCTCTACTTCTTACAGAATAAAATAACAAGCTGTCGTGAAAAGAGATGATGGTGTAATGTACTCAGTACAACATGATTGTGTTATGGTCACAGGATTCTATTCTGTCACTTGTTTTGAGGTGGACATTTTAGCCTCTAAGACTATCTACTCCCATAGCAGCAAATTACATTAATCGTAGTTTTGTCTACACAAATTTTGGGAAATTGTTACACACACATACACACAAATGTGAACTTAATAGCCAGGTATCTGGCTTAAGGTAAGAATCTATAAATATAGCTTTTGGTCCTACCAATATGGTTTCTGTTTTCATAATCTTTCAGAGCCATATACTACAGACATTCACATAACAAATACAAGTATAATGAAGTTTTTAAAAAAATAAATAAAGGGAAACTATATCGTGTCACCAAAGAACATTGCAGGATAGTGAGTATCCCCAAAGTCACCTCTTTGTTCACATGCAGTGACCAGAGTCTATTGGACTTCCTTATTGAGGGAAGCAGCAGATGAGTTCAATACTAACAGAAGCAATATGAAAATGGTATTTCAGACATGTCAACAGGGGTACCTCTTTGTTAATTCTGCAATGGGAAGGCTTATCCAGCTCCTCTTAAACTCCCTGGAACCTGGCAGAGATCTCTGAAAGTCTTCATGCCTTCAAGGATAAGACCAAAAGCTTTTCTGTAGGACAACTTGTTTCCCACTAAGGACATGATCTCATGAGAAGGAAGTAAGAGAAGCAGCGAAATGCCTAGCATGTTAAACTAAAGAGAAGGGGCTCAATGGTTGGAAAAAGGCAAAACATATCTTCAGCATTCCTGTTGTCCACCTTATCAGGTGGATCAGGAAGAAATAGGTGAAATGAACTGCTTTAGTTTGAAGTACACAACAAAAATCTGAGGTCCATAAATTGCGACCCCCAACATATGTTAGAAATTTTCTATTAGTATAAATACTATATTACAGTGTCATGATATATTGCATATTTAGTAAAATCAGTCTGGAACATCAGAAAACAAATCATCCACAGTGAAGCCATGAATGTCAGAGAGTGGTAACCCACACCTTTAATCCTCTCGCTCAAGAGATCTTTTTGGACGTCTGTGAGTTCAAGGCCTAATAGCCAGACAGTGTTGGCACCTGCTGTTAGTCCCATGCAGCTAGTCTCCTGTCAGGCAGAGACAGGAGTATCTCTGTGAGTTCGAGGCCAGCCTGGTCTACAAAGCAAGTTCCAGGAAAGCCAAGACTGGTACAAAGAAAACCCTGTCTTCAAAACTAAAGACAAAAAAAAAAAATTTAAAAAAGCAAAACAGAAAGGCTGGAGATATGGCTCTGTTCTCTGATATTCCAGACTGATTTTATTATTAAATATACAAAATATCACCACACCATAATAATGTGTTTCCATTATTAGAGTCTGTGTAGGTGACCGATAGTTTTTATCTAATTTTGCAAGATCCTCACTCCTTACATAGAAGCATTTTCAGCTTGGTGCTACTTCAGCTTCCGAGACCTTCTATCTTACATGAGGCCAAGAGAAGCTATATTTTGCTCAGAGTCCTTTATGTATTATTACCTCATCAGGCATTAGCTGGGTCCTCATGATTTTTGACTTTTGAGCCCTGGAATCTAACGTTAAATCCACCACACTTGTCCCTTGCCTCCAAATGCACCATGTCATTTGTGTTGTTTGTGGCCATCTGTAGAATCCTCAATAACTACACTCAATTTAAAATATTACAAGAAAAACTAGCAAAGAGAAAAACAGGAATGTCAACTGCTTCAGAACTTCACGCAGTCCTGGGAAGTATTTATGCTTGGCTAACTTGTTCAAGAAAGAAGAACCTGTATGGTTCTTCTCTATAATGGCACTCTCAAGAGCTCCAACCCTATTTTAGTTAAGTTTTACTACAAGGAATGAATTCTATGTGCTTGAAGTTGCCACAAAACCCAGTGTTGCCTGAGATGAAAAATATTGACCAGCTCTTGTGATCTAACACTCCAACTATGAATCAATTACTTGAACAATGTTTGTTGCTGTAAACCTTACACTTTGGATTGAAATTTGCTTTTGAGGCCTGGAATTTTCATTTTTATCAGCTGATACAGAAGAGGAAATATATTGTCACTAGAAATTTTGAGGCCTGCATTGGACATCATATGTTATCAGGGAAATGGGAACCTCTTTGTTTGGGTTCGTAGTCTTACTTTAAAATATTTCTTAGTAGACTCATAATGAATCTTAGGGTCATTTCATTATAGTTGAAGAGAAAAGCAACATGGCAGGCAAGCTATAAATCTTGGAATAGAAAAGCCATGCTTTTTTGAAAGTAGCCACATGGCAGACAAGTGGTGGACAAGAAGCCTGAAGTGCCAAAGATAACAGGCTTAGGCTTTGGGAAGTATCTGAAAGAAAAAGAAAAAATATTATACTTTTTTGAATTAGGACTCAGAAAAGCAGGCAGACTTAATGAAACTCCTTGGCTGTGACTGACTGACCGGGTGGTGGCATTTATAGTACATTATCTCACTGAGACGGTAATTATTCCTCCCATCTCTTTAGCATACTGTTAGCGAATCATCTTTGAGAACACTCACCTACTTTTAAAGGGAGGAGACAACAGTGTTATGTTTTAATCTTTGGAGTAGATCAGAAGGTCTTATCACCACCAAGGATAGGAGATACTCCATTAGGAAGGAGTCTACTACTTTTAAAAGTCTGGGAACAATATCAGTATTGGAAAAGAAAACCTTCCTATCATAACAACAAGGTCATCACTTAGATGAGAAAACATATTGAGGAGAATGTGGCACACACATAAATCACCTGGAGCACGACTTCATAAATGTCTCAGCTCTAGGAGCAAGGATTGGAAAGAGCATGTATCCCTTAGTTAGGGATATGGTTCACCCTTTAGGCTTTGTCTATTTCTCCACTCTGTATATTTACCAATGTTTTTGTGATATTTGTTAATGATTATCATTGCAATAACAGGTTGAGAGAAGCAGTCTTGACATAACCAGCTCCTAGAATGCCATTTCAGCTTCAAGACCAATTGAGAGCTAAATTGAGTGGTATTTCTGAGTTGACAAAAGAGAAATTTAATTAAAACTATAAGTGACCTTCAAATGTCAGAAGTAAATAAAATGATAACAACCATATTCTTGACAGCTGTCACCAGCTAATGGGAACAGCATAAAAACCATGATGGGAGCATACTGGCAAAGCCAATGTGTGCTAGACTCATCATCATAAAATTTTGTCAGATAAATGCTCAACATGATAATAATCTTACATCAATGCACTGAATTAGCTTCAGCTACACTGATAGGAAGACAGGTAAGGGGAAGGATCATCTCCATAACAATGACAGCCTCCCAAGCTGACAAATATCAAAAAAGAATGAATAAAAGGAAAAGCAAAGAATCTCCACCGATTATGACAGAGCCTCACATTTCAACATTCTATGACCTTCCTTCTTTAGTGTGAATGCTTGATAGTGAGTTGCTTGGGTAACTTACACACACACACAAGTACATAAAGTAAAAAAAGCTCTCTCTCTGTGTCTCTCGTGTGTGTGTGTGTGTGTGTGTGTGTGTGTGTGTGTGTGTGTGTGTGTGTGTGTGTGTGAAAAAATATAGAATGCTTACAGATGTCTTCCTGTAAAAATGGAGAAAGTCTCTTGGCTCTAGTATTTATTAAGTTAGCTTTCTGGCATGGGAAAAAGCAGAATTCATAATCTCCAAACTGAATCAGGCAGTCAGCAACTGTCTTTGATAAAGAAATGATTCATTTTGCAGCTTTTGTTAATACAGCCAATTTTCCCTATTTACAGTTTACAATTTAAAATATGCTCTGTGACTAACACCAAAGAAAGTTCTGCTGTAATTAATGCCCCAAATAACAAACTATTCATAGTATCTTAGCAATGACATACAATCAAGTTGAATGTTTAAAGATTTGACTTAAAACATGTTTTTAACCAAACGGGAAAGACAGATGGTAACTGAAACCACTACTTTTAAACTGGTGTATTATTTTAGAATATTATTTTTAAGTGAATGAATTATGTAGATATACTTAAATCAAAGAATATTGTACCAACATAAATACATATAACACATTTAGTTATAATTACCAAAGATGTAATATTTGGGCTTAGACTCAGGTTCCATCCATCCTGCCACTTAATTTCATAAGGAATGCAAACAACATATGCCTATTTTAACTGTTTCACTTTGTCTCCTGACTTAAATTCTAGCATGTTTACTCTCCATCTACTAGATGTTATTTCTGACATCCCCACCTAAGAAAAATGAATTGTCCATAAACCAAAATATTACCTGAAATGGCTTTCAAAGTCTACTATGTAAAGTGTTTGGTTTCTAATGTGTGTCTTAGAAAATCCACAATTAGCCTTATTGTAGTGCATAGAGATGTAAAGGATCAGACCATATGTATAAGAGTTTATGTTTGTTTAAGAAAATTTGTTACTCGTGAAATTACAAAGTCACTTTACCATAAACGCAATATACATGGATTTGAAGAAATTGGACTTCACTATAGGTTGACGATCAATGAAAAATTTCTGTAATCTGTCAGAAAGAAACCCTCACATATGACACAGTCCCAGAATTTAAAAATGCCCTGGTCTTATTGGCACTGTCTTATAGAGCTCAGCATTTCTCTCTTTTGCTAAGAATGTTTTTATCATTATATTCCTTGTGTCATTCATGACAGTTTCATTATGCTTTCTATTCTGTGAGATCCATGAAGGAAGAGGACATGAACCTAACCATCTATCAGCCAGATGTTTGGCATAGTGTCATCAATCAATATTAACTGCTTTCATGATGATTACTATAGCAATTTATATTGTCATAATTACCTACTATAGTATGGTACTAAAATTTAGATCAGTTTTTATTAATATTTTTATTTATCCTTTGAAAATTTTAGGCATATACACAATAATTCAACATCTTATCCACCCCACCTCATTATCTCCCTCCACCTCCCCACAGACCTCATCTTCTTCCTGAATTCATGTCCCTTTTTTTTGTCTTTGTTACGTATTTATTTTTTTCATTAAAAAATGTTATTTCCATCAAAATATCCCTCTGGTCCCCTTCCCCTCCCCTCTGCCAATCCCTCCCAGCCATCCCTCAGCCTTGCCCCTCCCCATTCACCCATACCCTCCCCTATGTCCTTTTTTATTAGTAGAAACAATTGCAACAACTCCACACTTGGCATTTCGGAGACAGAATTATTTAGAAGCAAACAAAAAGAGTTGTGTTTCCTCTGGGCTTGTCTTGAAGGCACAAAATAAAAAATAAAATACAGAAAGTGTTTGAGCTTTCTGGAGAAGCAACTGCAAACAAAAGACGTGCTACAAGTCCAGTGTGATGAGATCTGACATTAGCTAGAGGGGAAGACCGAGGTTGTGATCAAAGAGTGTAATGCACGTTTGGCCTGGTGCTTTCATAAGAAACACACAGTCAAAAGCAATGCCCAGTGAGAATCATTAAATCAAGTCTGGCTAAAAATACATTTGTATATTTCTTTCCATACACTGTGAAAGAAAGAGGGCAATGGCAAGAAAATGAAACCAAAATCTTTATTTTTAGAGTCTGAAATAAAATAACATAGGCAGGTTCTGCTGAGTGTAAGTAAACATTACTGAATCCAATTTCAAATTTAATTTGGTGTTAATATCCAAATTAAAAGTTATAGATCTATATTTATACTAACTTTAGAAATAGTGTACAGTGGTATTTATTAGTTATAAAGTGTACTGTATTCATACCAACTAGAAAAATCAACATAAACTCAGGCCATATGTCTTATAATTGAAAGACATGAAAATGAACTAGCTATTGTTAATATGTGAATTCTACCTGGAAAAAGATTTGATGTGAATAAAAAGTTCTTAAGTTAAGAAATAACTTGGTCATTGGCTAGCTTGGCCTATAAAATACGAGTGAGATTTACACAGTTTTGTCTGTGTAGCAGACATCAGTGTAGTTACACATAGCAGCTTGTTTAGTTGCTCTTCTCCCCTCCTGCCACAAGATGCTTGAGTTTCAAAACAGGGCTATTCTTTTGATATGTGTCCCAGAACAGGTAAGCATATTGAGAGCTGAGGGGAAAAAAAAACACAATAAAAATGAACCTACCATTTTTGCAGTCCAGCAGTGCATGACTGGAAACCAAAAGAGAATTATAGACAACCCAAGGCCTTCCTAAGACAGAAAAGTATGTTGTCGAATGATACTCAGAGTCATGTGATGTTAAGAGGCTGAGTATATACACATGCAATGACAAAATAAAAATAAAAAGAAGAACCATGAATTTGAAGGAAAGTGAGAAAGAGTATTCAGGGGGGATTATGGAGGTGTATTAGGAAAGGAAAGAGAAGAGAGAAACATAATTACAATCTCAAACAGATCACAAAAAGAGGTTGAGAAAAGCAAAACAACATAAAAATTGGAACTAGGAGCCAGTGAGACACCTCAATGTTTAAGAGCATTTGCTACTTCTGCAGAGGACACAGGATCAGTTTCCAGTATCCATTGGGCATCTCACAACCATCTATAATGCCAGTTGTTTAGATCTGATCTCCACATGGGCACTGCATATATGTAGTTCACATATGCATGTATGTAAACAATCTTCCACATAAATTAAAAATAAATAAATATCTAAATTGGTATTAAGGTGGGATGCTGATGAAACACAGAAGTTGAAATATTGTAATTGGCTTTGAGGTCAAACAAAATTTGACAAAAGGAAAACTATTTTTTTCAGATCTTCAAAGAAAAAGTCAATATTAACACATTTAGTGAAACTGTCATATATAGTAACTAAAGACGTTGATAACATATTCAGTTAATTCCAAGACTTGGTCAAAGAGGTTTTGAAACAGAGTGATATCATAATTAGAGATGTTAGACACAGAAGTTAAAGTAATATAATAAATATGAGCTCAGGAGAAAATATATTTGTGGTATGCCACAAATGTGAAAAAAAAAACTTAAATTATCTAGAAATCAAAAAAGGAACTGGAAAGAGAATAGTTTTCATCACTAAAAATAAAGTAAACTGAGAATGTCTTTGACCAAGAAAATTTAATTAAGCATCAGCGAAGACACTAGATTAAAGCAAAGAATATTTGGGGGTATGTTTTTAATACCTTTTCTTAAACTCTAAGATGAGTTTTGAGATACGCTTACCAACTGGGGTGGAACATCTTGAGAGAAATACATTATGACCTTTTGGATGTCTGAGAAAGTCGTGCTGGTGAATGGCTTAGAGGATATTCTCTAGAGTCCATGGGAAGGTGGAGAGAGAGAACTGACTCGGCATCGCTGTGTCAGGTGACTTCCATGTATGCACCCCACCTATATACATCATACATTCACACAAACACATTTTTAAAAAATTAGAAGTCTGATAAAAGCAAAATTTATAAATAAGAAAAGAGGCAAAGATGATGAGGGGAAAAAGAAGGAGAGAGAGGGAGAGAGAGAGAAGATCATAGATCTTAGAAACAATTTTAGTGGAAGACAGTGGCATATATAGGTTGCTCACATCAGTAAGAAGAAAATAATTTTACAACTCAAAACATCACCAGCCTTAATTAAATTAAACTGGCACTATCTGAAATTTAAAGCATTATTCTGGGTCTCAAATTTTCTACAAACAAGATAGGAAGCCACATACCAGGGGACCAGTTGCGCTAACACCCTCTTTGCTACACTCATAGAGAAAACTGACAGCTGGATCTCCAAAGGGAGAATTCTTCATCATCAAGCCAATACTTTTAACACTGTCAGGAAAGATTCATGACATTTCTATGGACACATAATCATAAAGCTTCCGTTATTTTCTTGCGTATCTGAGGAAGAATGTAGCACCTGTTTTCCTTCCTTGTGTGTAGGTAGAATGACTAGAAAAATAATTGTACAATGAATTTAAAAATTTCCATGAAGTGAAGCCACATCCCATGGGGTGATGATGCCACCCACCCTCTTTCTTCTTCAATAAAGGTTTTCTGTAAATACTTTCACAGATACACCCATATGTGTGTTTTCTAAATCCCATTCAATTAATGATGAGGATTAATTATGACAGTCTATAAATGATAGGAAAGACCCAATCCAGAGCTTGGAGAAGGGCTCATGTAATATGAGATGAAGGTTATTAGCCCTTTAAATTTATGACTTTTATTCCTTCAGAAAATTTAATTTTTATACTAAATCCTAAATAAGCAATACCTTCTATTTTATAACAAAGTAGCAGAATATTGGAAAGGACCAATAACTAAGCAATGATCATGCAGCTAATGAATGAAAAATAAAAATTTCCTACCTACATCCTTTTTACTCCATAGCACACAGTTTTTCCATCCAGACCTGAAAATATAAAACACAAAAATTATATTGAAACCTATTGCATGGATAAGTAAATGGGTAGTTTAAGAAAAATATCTTTTTCTCATTTCTAACTGCATTTCATTCAACTATGAAGCAATGTCAGAAAAATCAACCAATTTTCTAAAAAGCTACAAAGAAATTCTGTTTCAATGAAACAGGCTATATAGAACTTTTATATTAAAAAGCCTTGTCTTAAATCAAATAAGTTACCTGGTTAATACACATGAAGCTCTTGCCCTATTTTTTCCACTTACAAGCCATTAGTTTGTAAATAAAAGATGAGGATCATTGTATCTAATTGCATTGCTTCTGACTGTCATCAGTGTCAGACATCAGAGAAATTAATACCAAAAATAAAGGCTTGAGCTCTACCGGGTATAGATAATAGCTCACAGCATAGTGGTTTCCACCTGTGGGTTGTGACACCCACCAAGGTCATATAACAGATATACTGCATATCAGATATATAAAGCATCAAAATTACATTTATGAAACAGTAAAGAAAATAACTGGGAGTCATCACACCAGGAGTAACTATATTAAAGAGTTGCAGCATTGGGAAGGTTGGGGATATCAGTCAGCATTAAGTTTATTGTGTGCTTAGCGCAATAACTCTTAACATGTATCTGTAAGATTGTCTATTTTATTTACTTCATTATTTTATTTAATTGCATGAGGAATCTAAGGACAGTAAGTCCGAGAATGAATGGATGCAGAATATTTTGTTGTTACTATGATGAATGGCTTGGTTTCATTCAATGAGTATGGGGTGAGCAATGAAATTATCACATTCAGACACTGTATGAACTGTAGTTATAGAAAATACTATGCTTTTGTTAAGTTAAAAATGCTTCCAGAATGGTGGGTTTAGAGTTACTCTAAGAGCCTCAGACAAAGTGCTGTCTACATGTCACATGGAACCATTTCTGTACATCAGAGTTACAGCTGGATTCTGAGTGACAGGAGGGTTGCATAAAACACCAAAGTAAACTTTAGTAAATTCATTTTCCTTTCATTTTTTCTGATGATTACCACCTATGCTGGCTTAGTATTATTCTCAAGGCATAGCATGACCAAAACGATAGCAACAGACTATCATAGTCATTAACAAATTAGAGTCATTCCCAATAAATTAATTCACTTGCCCCATGTAACTTCCATATAAGATAAGAAAACACTACAATGTTTGTCTTTTACAAGTGCCCAAACACACCAGCATGTGACAGGTCTAGAGCTCAAAACTAGACTTCTTGGTTCTAAACAGCACGTTTATTCATCTACACTAGGTTGTCCTCAAAGGTTGACAATCAAAAAAATCTCCAGGAAATGCTTCTAACTGTCTCACATCGAAACAATTACACTTACTCACAAAGAGCCTCTCCTAGGCAATAACTGTACCAATTTCAACAAGAAATTTAAACACAGAAGATGTATTTGGTCTTCTAATTTGCAATGATACAGTCTATTGTCAAGGAGAAGACATGGCGGGAGAAGTGTGACGAATCTGATCACATCCATGTCTGTAACTAGGAGAGACACTACAGGAAGGGTGTTTGAGCTAGCACAGCTCAAGGGAAAGAGAGTACAGGAAGGATGTTTGGGCTAGCACAGCTCAAGGGAAAGAGAGTACAGGAAGGGTGTTCGAGCTAGCACAGCACATGGGAAAGACAGTACAGGAAGGGTGTTTGGGCTAGCACAGCACAAGGGAAAGAGAGTACAGGAAGGGTGTTTGGGCTAGCACAGCTCAAGGGAAAGAGAGTACAGGAAGGGTGTTTGGGCTAGCAAAGCTCAAGGGAAAAACAGAGAGCAAAGGAAGGGTGTTCGAGCTAGCACAGCTCAAGGCACATTTGAAGTAATTAAGTTCCTCCAGTGAGCTTCACC
This sequence comes from Phyllotis vaccarum, assembly GCA_033318265.1. Lineage (NCBI taxonomy): Eukaryota > Metazoa > Chordata > Mammalia > Rodentia > Cricetidae > Phyllotis > Phyllotis vaccarum. Next base: position 14,040,261 of record JARWLC010000011.1, on the reverse strand, counting down.
TCCTAAAATCTTACCTTCTGCCCAAATAGTAGCTCTGCTCATTTATGCATTAAGACCAAAATAATGTGTAACACAAAAGCAAATGTTTAGTATGTTTAAACAGCTCATCTATTATAATAACCAAAGGAATTGATGAGAAAAATTCTAGTTCTAGAATTCTATCATGTTTTAAATTACAGTGTCCAACAGAATTGATGTATAATTCAAAGGCTTCTGTAAACCTACAAACTATTCATTCCTTCTCCAACACAAGCTATGTGTACCTCAGGTTCATGGAAATTCATTGAAGAAGGGACAGAAATTGTAAGAGCCAGAGGTCTAAGATGTCTACTATGAAATATTGTCTTCTATATATGACAGGGAAGCCATGCCCATAAAAATCTCAATAATAAGATTTCATAAAAAGACTAGCACAATGACTGCACCAGTTGACATGCCAATGTATATGGGGAAAATCTTACAAGATACCACCCCTATAGGCAATTAATGGCTACTAAGAGAGGAATAATTAGTCTTCTTCCAAAATGAGGCCCCTGATTGGTTATCTAATCCTGAGTGGTCAGGTGAAAGCGTATATGTATGTATGTGTGTATATATGTATATGAGTAGCACTAAATAGACTCAGCAGGTTGTATGTATATAAATTCATGCATATTTACATATGAATTGATATATGTTTACATATATGAATACATAAATAATGTATATATGTTCATGACACATACACCTATGTATGCTACAACAGTAGTTTAAGAGGAGGTCATGAATTTGAGAGGGAATGTGGGGGACACAGAAGGAATTGGTGGGAGAAGAGTAGGAATGATGTAAATACAGTACTCATATGAAATTCTAAAAAATATAAAATTTATATTTAAATAAAGATTTCTAGGCCATAGAAAAAGATGCACGTGTAAATCTTAAGCATACTTTTTTAGGTAACCACAGCTTCGCACCAGTTAATATATGCCCATCATTAAAATATTCATCAGTGCACAGTGCTGATTTTCTATAAAACCCTCAGCAATCAGGCCAACCACTTAATTGACATGTTTCTGTTTCCACTTGAACAGGCTAAAAAGGGAATCTTTCTACAGTAGATAGAAAAAGTTGGGCAATTAAAATTCTTGTGAAAAGTTAAATTACCCAGAAGCAACCAAATATCTTCATAGTATAATATAGCACAGCAGGCAAATCATCCATAAAATGCCTCAAAGGGGAAAAGGCAGAACTCAACCCTCAGCTCTGCCGTGGTTAGGACAAACTTCCACCATACCTTTTATAAGTCCTCATTCCTTCTGAACAGTGTTCTGCAGCGCTGTTATCTAGAAGAAAGGTGAGTGTTTTTAAGAAGACTGTGTTGGCAAAGTGAAAAGTCCAAGTCTTGGCTTCACATGAGAATCATCTCTGAAGCTGTTAAACTGTCAGGAAACCAGATTAAACCCCCAAAGACACAAGCTGAAAATCAGCGATCTAAGCGCTGGAGGTGATTTGAATTTTCAATCAGAGTTGAGAATGACTGTCTTGGAATATGAAAAATAACACTCCCTGAGTTGGATTCCAGTTTTTGTTTTTGTTTTTTTAATCTTCTGTGTTTTTTGTGGATCTGCTAACGAGGAGCGGCCAGGACCACAATAACATCAGGGCCACCAAGGCACTGACTAAAGAGACTTAAAGAATGAGTAGAGGTGGCAACTGTGACAAAAATAAGACAATAAAGCAGTAAAAGGCTTTGGAAGTACAGAGACAAGGAGAGAAAATGGAAAGCTGAGTCTACAGAGGAGAGAAGCTGGGAAAAGTCAACGATTAGACACTGTACCCTTAATCTCTAACAGGTTTCAGAAACTGACCACAGCCTAAGAGTAGAGTGGCCTAGTGCACACATCTAGAACCTGTGACTGGAGCCAGTAGTAAGAGCCAAGAACTATGAAAGTCAAGGATTTGAGAAGCAAAACACTACTCATCACCTGATGCTTACAATACTGTTACATGATAAATTGGTTTATCAGTGGGGGCCCCTTCAGTCAAGGTCTACATCAGTAATCACCTACAGCTGTGGAAATCTGCCCCTACAGAGCTTTGAACCGAAAGCCTCAGTGTACAAATCTCTATATCTGTTAGTCTAGACCATAGGTCTTTTTGGCACTCAGGGTCCATTGTGCTAATACACAGAAAGCTGACTTTTGCCTTCGTTATTTACATTTGGAGAGAGCAAATTAAACCAGTCAGTTGAATATATGTAACAAGAAGTAACTGGTGAGTTGAAAAAGATTACAGCTCCTTTCATCTTGCCAATCCGGGGCAAGTATGATTAACCATCATTTGCTAAATGGTGCAAAGTGAAGTCAGTCAGCATAGAATGCAGAAATTATCATTTGCAGTCTGGCACAGAGTAGCAAGCCTTTGCCAAGAAGCCTACAGGGAAAACTGTGGAGTTTTGGTGTAAAACCTTTTTCCCTTAGTGTCTAAATTCTGTTGCTTTCACCTTGAAAGGCCTAGTCCTGGGGGGGGGGGGGGAGAGAAGGCCAGATGACTTAAGGTGTTTATGTTTTTTATTTGTTTGTTTTTAATTATTCTCTCATAAATACATTCCAGGCACAGTTTTCTCTTCCTCTACTCCTCCCAGTTCCCCCCCTGCCCTCTCCCCAAGATACATTTCTCTTCCATTTTCCAATCAGGAAAGAGCAGACCTCCAAGGAATATCAGCTAAATACAGCATAACAAGATACAATAAGACTAGGCTCAAACCCTCAAATCAGCGCTGGACAAGGAAACCCAGTGGAAAGAAAATGATCCCAAGAGCAAGCAAAAGAGTCAGAGATAGCCCCACTCCCACTCCCACCCCTTAAGAGCGCCAAGCTAAACAACCAGAACATATACAGAGAGGACCTAGGGCAGACCCATGCAGGCTTTGCGATCTCCACTTCAGTCTCTATAAGCCCTATGAGCACAGCTGAGTTGATTCTGTAGGCTTTGTTCTCCTGGTGTTCTCAACCCCTCTGGCTTTTACAATCCTTCCTTCCCCTCTTCACAGAACTCCCCAAGTTTCATCTACTGTTTGGCTGTGGGTCTCTGCATCTGTTCCCATTAGTTGCCAGATAAAGCTTCTCTTGGACTAGGCACTGACCTATGGGAATATCCAGAGTATTATTAGGATCATTTATTTCGTTGAGTCTTTGGCTGGTTCTCTTTGACTCTATCTTGGACTCTGGGCTGTCCAGCCTCTGGTTCCTGGTTTTTCGGGCAGTGTCAGGCATGGGCTTACTCTTAAAGTGTGGGCCTCCAGTCAGACAGCCTGACCACTCCTGCAAACTCTGTGCCAACATTGCCCCAGCACATCTTGAAAGCAAGACAGATTGTAAGTAGAAGATTTTGTTGCTGGGTTGGTGTACCAATCCCACCACTGGAATCCTTGACTGGTTACAAAACATGACCAGTTCAGACTCCATATTCCCCATAACTAGGAGTATTATTATTATGGTCACCTTCATAGATTTCAGGGAATTTTCACTGCACTAGATTTCTTCATGATCCCTTAGTGCCCGCAAGTCTAGTCATCTCTCCCAGTACTCTCTTCCTCCATCCCTTCCCCTCACTCAATCTCTCCAGTTCCCACCCCCACCAATCCCAAAACCACTCACAAAATCTTTTCTACATCCCAATCCTAGGGAGATCTATGCATCCCCACCACAATGAACAAAAACATAGATAATCAAATTGTTTTTAAAGACATTTATTGCAATTATCATAAATATTAGTGATATCCAAAAGACCGTGCAAGGCCAAAAGACATCAGGGCCTTGACTAGAAATTGGCAACAAATTTGTATTATATTTTTTTAAATAGCTTATTTGTTCCTCCAAAACAGGCCAGGTCTTATGTCACAGAATATCATGGCAGAGACTTTGTAGGCCATCCTTCTAGTTCTGTTAAAGAGGTCAGTTTACTTGACATAACTGCATACTGCAGCCCCCTACCTGTTTCTTTCTGTCTCTTACATCTTGGAAATAAATTCAACACATCCCCCCCCCCAACTTCTTGATTTCGTATCTTTTGATTCTCCCACATACTTCTCATATAGTGGTCTTCAATAGGGTCCACTGTTCACTCCTCTTCCCTATCCTCACATCCCATCCATTTCTCTATTCTGTATGTTCCCTCACCTGGTTTTATTTTGGACATGCAAGTTGTCACCCATCATAATCTAACTCTACTCTTATTTCCAAGCTCAGTAATGTCAATCAACCTTGTCACTCAAGCTGAAAATGTTTAAATCACTTTTTTGATTCTCTCAAATCAGTCAGCAACCACAATATGCATATGAGGAGCTACTAAAAGTCGCCCCCTAGTGTCTGCTTCCTTTTCCTTTTCACTAACCATCAACACTAGGAGAAACAGCCAAATGTACCAAAAAGATATTTCTACTCTTAAATGCTGCAATAAAGTGGTACCATCCCTCTGAGCAGTGGTCATAGACATGAAGAAAACACTAGGGTTCTGGACAAACAAACTTTTAGAATATATGAGAATCTGAAGCACAGTCTCTAGTGGATAACAGTGTCCAGGACATAAAATGAATGATCTGAAGCTATTTATCTTGGGAGAAAAGACTGAATGGAGACAAAATAGTGGCCTTAAAATATTTAAAAGTACATAATACATAGGCAAGTGCCAGAAGGTGCCAATACTATGCCAAGAGGTGAAAGTTAATATGAAACATGTTCCTATCCATAAAAACAATGTATTTTGACAATATCAGCTTGGAAAACAGAGGGCACAGTAGTCCCTCCTCACTTAGGAAGAACAGGCTCAGTTATATAATGTGTCTTATGCTTGCAAGTCCATCACTTAGAAGGTAGAAGCCTAATGTTCTTGAGGATAAAGCCAGTGTCAACTTCTGAGGTCAGCTTGAGCTGCCACGGGACTATCTGAAATCAACTAAAAACAAAACAGGAAGGCTGATTTCCCAACAGTGCTGCCCTGGCAGAAAGAGACGAGAATGGATGATAGAAGGTAAGAAAAGCTATCCAAACTTTAATTTTTCACTTAGAGGAACTTGTGAATAGTATGTATAGTCCTTGTGTGTTAGATGTTTTCCCCTTTGAGTTTATGTTAGTGATCAAATACCAGACAACAAGTGATTTAATAGAAGGGTTTCTTTGAGCTCTCAGTATGAAGTTACAGTGGTGGTAAGGAATGCATGGCATCAGGATTATGAGACACTGTACCCACATTCTGGAAGGAGAGAGAGAGGCCAATGTGCTATTCAGCCTTCATCCCACTTTTTTCTTTTCATTCAGACCGCAACTGTACACAGAACAGCACATGCTGAGGCTGAGTTTTCCCACCTCAATTAACCTATCTAAAAAATATTCTTAAAGGCCAGTCCTCAAGGTGTTTTTTCCTGGACGGTTCTAGATTATATACAGTTGATTAGCCATCACTGTACTCAAAGTGGTCACATCCTCACTTAAGAACATTTTCTGAACCCAGTAAGTTCTCTTCCCCAGCACAGAATCGCCAGAGTTAAAACTGTTACATTCAATTACACCAGACTTCTTTCCCCCTGTCTTCTAATCATATGATGCATTGAGTTGAATTTGCATTCACAATGCTTTAGGAAGCCAGCTTGCACTCGGTACCACTGCATGGCACCACCGCAAATTGCATTATCTCTAATGGCTCATCAGCTCTGAGATTTAGTACTCAATCTTGTTTTATTATCTTCCCCAGCTATATTCTATACCTAATTTTTCCCTGAAATGAACATTATTGATTTACTTATTAAATATTGTCTGCCTAGTGAGAATTTTTCTTACAAGCAGTATGATGAATCCTTTCTAAAAGTAATGATTATCTTCAACACAATGCCTGAAATGCTACTTTTACAAAATGTGTTTGAATAGATTTGAACTAAATACAGGGTATAAAAGCCATCCCTGGACTCTCTTCATAAATGCTTATACACCAATTCTACTTTCCTGAAAAAAGAGCAATCAATAAGTGATTATATTCATAAAATAAATTATATTTCGGGTTTTGTTCTGTCTGACACTGTTAAGAAGTGATGATCATGGCAGGTTAAGTCTGCAGGCAGTAAACAAGGAGCTTGATAAGTGGACTGCAGTATTGGAGTAGATGCTTCAAAACAACATCTAAAGTGAGCACAAAATGCCTGTCTCTTTAAAGAATAGTTTCCTCCTCCCATAACGCAGTGCTACCTAAATCTAAGTTAAAATTCAAAGTCAAGACGCTTCCAGAATTTTTCATTCTCCACAGTGGAACTTATATTTCCCCAGGCTTTCCTGATAATACCAGAGTCCCAGGCTCTATTCTGAAGCTCTTTGCTCCTCCATAGAGGTATTTTGGAAGGAGTTTTCTGTTGTTTTGGTTTGTTTGTTTCAGATATGTTCTCATGCATCCTAAGTGCGATGGCATCTCATTATGTGGCCATGATGACCTTGTTGTACCTGTGATCCTGCTGCCATCCCTTCCAGAATGCTGGAGTTAAGAGAATACAAAACCATTCTCAATTGCTGCAGTGTTGAGGGTAGAACCTAGAGCTCTAGGAAATCTAGATAAGCACTTTATCCACTGAGCTACATCTCAGCCCTCCCCTACAGGTGTATTGATCTCCCAACCTCTTCCTACATCCTCTAAAGTGACAGCTGTATCAGTTAATCATTGCTATATGCGGAGTGTCTTTATATTTATGTTTTCTCAAGAATCTGAAAAGGTCACTTGGTGCATTAGCTTCTTGAATGTATTCCAAGTGATAAAGAAAAAATCAGTTTGCCTGGTTTGTTCATGGTGGGGGCCACTGAAGAGCTGAGCAAGTAAAGAACTTGTTTCCAAGCCTGGCAATCTGAATTCAGCCCCCAGGATCCACATGAAGAGGGAAAGCATAACCAGGCAAGTGCTTCTCAGACCTCCTCAGATGTGTTATAGCACTCTAGTGCTGGCATGTGATTATGAGCACAGGTGCACAAAAAAACACATGCGTCCACACACACACATATACATACACACCCAAAAATAAGTTCAATGTAATAAGTGTTTATTTTTTAAAATGATCACATCAGTTTGACATTAAAGGTTGATAAAGAAGCATAAAAAACACCTAGACATTTACTTTTATTACCTATGCAGGTGACCACGTGCTGATGAAAGAGATATAAGGAACCCAAGAAGATAGTTCTTCATTCATCAAGAGTAACAAGTGAACTTCCTTGCAGAATTAGACATTCTAAATGTCTCCTCCACCCTTCACTTCTTGTAATTCTCATCTGACTTACTTCATCCATCTCAAACAGGATAAAGAATGAGGTATTAGCAGTAGACAGTTTTGATCTTTGCTATGAGTTATTTGCATGCTAAGAGAGGGCTTGTCTTTAAGGGGAAAACACAGATCAAAAGAACAAATAGGTGCCTTCATGGATAAGCAATAGGAGGTGGAGTTACAAGTCCAGGTGATCAAATGGCTCTTTCTTAAATCATATCAGCAAGCTTCACCCTGTGCCTGTAAATCAAACTACCAAGCTACACACACACACACACACACACACACACACACACACACACACACACACACACACACACAAACACACACGGGGAGGAGGCATTTAGTCCAGTACAGATATAAAAACAACAGGGAAACAAGAATCAAGAAGCAATGCAAATAAACAAAGCTCATTTTATGTCATCTTCTATCTGAGGATCATATCCTTTCTTGAACATTACCCGATTAATTTACACAGCACCTCTATAAGATATCAATTATTAGGAACTAAGCAATTAGTGTGCAGGAGAAAGAGAACATTCAGCAGAAGCCCAGGCAGCGTGAAATTAGGGACCAGGGTAGAAGAAGAAGTCAATTCTTTATTCTTTCAAGAGGGTACTGGGTAAAAGTGTCCTAGTTACCAAAGGCATAGCAAAGACACAGCTAATCTCTAGGCAGTGCTTGTCCATGGGAGCATGCCTTAACTAGGGATCACAAAAGAAAAAAAGACTGTCTCTTAGCAACACGGAGGGCTGCATCATATGCATCAGCTTCCTCCTGAGCTTAAGTCTTTGAGTCTGAGTTCAGAGTCTTCCAGGAATGTAGAAATGTATTTGGTGCAGATTGGCTGTAAAGAAACTTTAAGCAATCATACTCATCTCTCACTGAACTTGAATTCAGCTCAGCTGTCCAGCCAGTGTGTTTCGAGGAATTCCTCCTGACTCAGGCCCCAACCCCCAGCACTGAGATTACAGAGTACTGCACAATATCCAGGTTGTTTTATTTTGTCCACATGCATACTGGAGACCCTAACTCGGGCCCTCATACTTATATAGCAGGCATCTTCAGAATGTGTGTCATCTCTCCAGGCCACCTTCTCCGTTTATAATTTTTTTAACTTTTGAAATTTAAGTAGAATTAGATAATTTCCCCCCCTCCTTTTCCCTTCCCACTCTATCCTCTCCCATGCTCTTTTCACATTCCTTTTAAAACCATCTGTTCCACTGACTGCCTCTTTAGGCCATAGTCCTTGTTTTCTGGAATTCCTGGCTGTGCTAACCTTCCTGTTGACACTCTATCACAAAATCCAGGGGGGAGGGATACAGATCCTCCTGGAGAACATATTAGTGAAGTGAAAAGTTTCCTGACACGAAAACTTTAGGAGGGTGCATTATTCGGGCTCACAATTTCAGAAGGTCATTTCATCACAAAAGTAAAAACGTGAGTGTCTGGCAGAAGGTCTTCATATCACACATGACCAAGTAACAGAGAGCGAGAAATGGGGCCAGGATAGAACCTTCAAAGGACTGTTGAAGTGACATACTTCCAACAGCTAAATCCCACATCTGATTGTGCCAGTTTTCAGAAATAAAACCACTTACTAGAGAGATAATAAAAGGCAAAAGCTATATTTCAGATTCAAATATAAATGCAAAATGACAGGAATAAAAAGGTGAACAGATACAGTGGAGGGCACACATTGGAATATTGGTTATACCAAGGTGGAGGATGAGCAGGAGGAAAGGTAAGCCTGAGTCTGCAATCACTTTATGTGATGGTTAATCTTCAATGTCAGCTGGGTTAGATTTGAAATCACCTAGAAAACACATCTCTGGCCATCTCGTGGATGGCATGTTGTTTAAGAGGGCAGAGGTCCTTAACTGAGTAAAGAAGACCCAACTTGAATATAGGTAGAACCACCACAAGCACTAGGGTCCAGATTAAATAAAATTAGAAGGATAAAAGGGAAGCCAGCTGAGCATTCTCTCCACTTTCCTAATAATATATGTGACCAACTACGACATGCTCATACTAACATGTCTTCCCTACCATAAGCACTGTATCCTAAAACTGGGAGACAAATTAAACCTTTTTTCCCTTAAGTTGTTTGTTCCTGTCAGCAAGAAGAAAAGTAAATAATATGTTCTGTTAATGCAGGGCAGTTACTGAAGCCTCAGCCAAGGAAATACTCTCTATTTGATGTGTGAAGATGCTCATTAGGTAAAAGCTTTGGGCACATGAAGATCCAGCACAGAAGCACTGTACTGGCTCCAGCAAATAGCATAGGGTCAAGCCAAGTGCATTCTTCAAGAGAGGTAGCTACAATGATGGAGAACCAGGCTCCAAGGAACAGACCTAAACACATGGGCACCCTAGAAACTGGACACTGGAGAAAGACAAAGACAGAAAGAGAGATGAATACAGAGAGATGGCAGAGAAACTTCATGAAGAGCCAAGGACCTTTGCTCAGCAAATAGACATACAAAGAAATTAAAAAGACAAAAGCTCAATTCCGACTTCTCCCAGCACTTTCTGGTCAAATTTAATTGTATACTCTTTCCTTTCCCAGCTGTGTGTCATTATTTCCATGCTAGTGTTTGCCTCATTTCTTTGGAATTATGGTTAGTTGTTGTGTATCCAATTCTGGCAGAGCATTCTAATATAACTTACCATTTCTGTTTCATGCTCCCACACCAGCACCCTGCATGGTCCTCAAAAGCAATTCTTAAGAAATAACATGGGAGTAATACTTTTTACAGGTTGAATTTCCTAAAGTCAGGAAGAAAGTTATCAATGTGGGAACCATTCTAGAGCCAGATCCCTTGGTTGAATGGACTTATGATAATTATTTAGTAAAAGATAGGAAGCATTCAGACAAGTCCTCACTATAACATATTTTATACTCATTTATGAAACGATTGCATGGATAATTTGTTACTAATGACTACTGTTGCTCCCCCCCCCCATATCCTTAGTAAACATATTTGGCATATTTGAAAAACTCAAAGGATAAAATAGTGATGGTTGTTTCTGTTCAGAGTTTCCATAGTTAAGAATGTAATTTTCCAATTATGACAGAGCAATGCAAATACAGTTATGTCCCTTGGAGTAGTTATTGCACTATGCATAAATGTATGTGCAGATCCCTCTGTGAGTTTAAAATAAGAATAGTAAATTTATAATACAAACCTTAACAGGCCCCCAAGCCCAGATTACAAACACACACACACACACACACACACACACACACACACTCTCTCTCTCTCTCTCTCTCTCTCACACACACACACACACACACACACACACACACACACACACACACACACACATTTGCCACAAATTTCCTTGAAGTGTCTATAGCCTCTTTTTTGGATAAAGTTAACCTCATTAGTAAAATTGCTATAGATCATTTTGGAAATGAATGCTTAACTAAGAGGTACTGGAAAATCCTTCGACTTGTTACCCCTCCCCTTGCCAAAAAAATTAATTAAATAGCATATATAATAGGCTATATTATTTGTCTTTAGCACATTTAGATTCACTTCCTGCTTTAGGGAAACTGTTACCTTTGCAAAAAGCAAACCATCTCTTCACCCGGAATACCTCTCAGCACAATAAGGGTGTGACAAGGACATTTTTCCTCCTCCATGCTACACAGGGCAGTCTATGTGGCTGACCCAGCGTTACAGTTAGTAATTTTAAAAAGGCTTATCATTATCCTGACAAAATGCTATGTAGGTGTTCGTGATTCATTTCTTAATAGTGTAGTCAGGAAATAAAGAGAGGAAACGGGCGAGTGATAATACTGGCATTCCAGTCCCTGTGATATTAATTACTCAAGACACGTGCATGACATGTTGTTCATTTGTTCCTCACTGCGAGCTATCTTATCTCCACTCAGGATGGCTGATTAGTGCAGGCAGCCTCCAGACATTCTCAGACACTCTTCGATCCTTCATTGTTTTGCAGCATTGATGGAAAATGGCCTGCATTTGAAAGCACAGAGGAACTACTTCGCCCTTGCTGAACTTCTCTCCATCCCTTCTTCCCTCCTCCCTTCCTCCCCCACCTTTTCCCTCCTTCCATGTCTCCCCATTCCCTCACCTCTCTTCCCTCCCCTCTTCCATTTCTTCCTTCATCTCTGCCTTTCTTCTTTGGCCTCTTGCTCTGTGCCTTTTAACAAATGTCCCTCAGTGGAGCTTCAGTTCAGGATCTATTGCAGAAGATTCATTCCAGATTTTTCCCTGTCTGTTCTTTTTTCTGCATGACTGCATCAAACATTTTACACCTTACCACATTGTGTGACTCTATGTAACACTGAAAAAAAAATCAGTTCTAATATATTTTTAGTACTTCAGTCCTCTGTTCATGAGAATAATAGTATTTTCATCATAGTATTATTATGAGTAGAGGCAAAATATCCCCAACAGGCTCATGTGTTTGAATAATCATTCCTTGGGTGGTAGCACTGTTTTAGGAAGTTGCAGAAGGTTTGGGCAGAAGGCATGGCTGGCAGAAATGATTTGTAACATGTGGACTTGAAGGTTAAGGTCCAGGCTAGCTTCAGTCCTCGGCACTGCTCCTTGACCTACAGGGGTATGAAAAGCAGCAAGCTTTAAGCTCCTGGTTACACAGGGCATAGTTATTTCAGCTGCCTGGCCTCCATAATGACTTTGCTCCTGAAGCCCTGAGCGCAGTCTACCCTCTCTGCCTTCAAGTTGTTTCTGTGAGGTATTTTGTCATAATGATAAGAGAACTATTAATAATTCAAGTGTATTCCAAGTTTTAAAAAATAATGTATGCTAGTACAACACCTTGGTGCAGCTACACATCCTGGAGTTGCTATTAGCAATTACCTAAATGTACCTGATTGCAAGAAAACACATTCATCTTGATACTACATTTCTGCAATCACCATCACTGTTTATGACCATCGGTCTACTTAGTTTCTGCACAGAAACCTAGCTCTCTGTTAGTGAAACAGACTAATTGGTTGTGGAACATTATAATGGAGTAAAACACCAATTGTCTCCCAGCATTTGCAATCAGCCAAACCTCAGATGAATCAGTGTCACTTCCTTACCAGGTGCAGTTCTGAAGCTAGGCTGCTTGGGTTTAAATCCTAATTCCACTCCTTGCTGCTGGGGAAACAGTAGTTCTGGCCTCAACCGACCATTTATAAGAAAGACCTAAGAACGATCACCTATTTGGGAAGATTGTTTTGGAAAGTAAACGACTCAATCTGGACAAGATGTAAAGTGTGGAGAAAAAGGCTGAGCATATACCAAGGGAATTTTTCCTCTTTTCTTTTTTGTGATTTTTATTCCAAAAATGACACAAAGCACACCGGCCCCATGTCTGTGGTGTTTGGGCTCTCCACAGTCAATGTCTATTGACAGTGTCCTCTGTATCCCATATTAGAGTCTAATGCAAGAAATCCATGAATCTTAGGGAAGAAGACTTATTTCTTATGGGATTAATGGGGATCACACGCATAGATAAATACAAAATGAAAAGACGCACTGCCTCTTCTTCTCCCAGAGAAAAAGAGGAAAATCTCCAGACCAAGCCACCAAACCATGCATCAGGAAGTCTTCTGTGTTCAAAAGAGTGTGCGACCTCTTTCCCCTGTTCCTTTAAGAAATCATATAGGCAGGCAAGAAGCACTGCCTCTCTGGGGCCAAATAGTCCAAGGTCACAAGTAGAACAAATACCTGCTATAAGAGTCAAGAAAGGATGGGAGTCAAGAAACTCCCTCTTTCGTTTCCTCTGTAGAGTAATGCAACAGTCAAAGAAGGAAAGTCAGGTAGAGGAGGGCTGCAATTCTTAAATTCCATGCCAACTGTACTGGTCAGTTTTATGTCAACTTGACACAAAGTCCATTGGAAAAAGGGACCCTCAACTGAGAAAATGCCTCTATGAGATTTGCTGGTAGGCAAGCCTGGACAGCATGTTTTTAAATTGATGATTGATATGAAAGGGCCAAATCCATTGTGGGTAAAGCTATACCTGGACAAGTGGTCCTGGGGTACTAAAGAAAACAAACTGAGCAATCCATGGGGAGCAAGTCCTTAGCACCCGTCTTCAAGATGCATCACTCCTCTGCATCAGCTCCTGCCTCAGTTTCCTGCTTTGACTTCCTGCCCTGACTTCTCTTCACGATGGGCAGTAATCAGGACATGTAAACTGAAACAAACCCTTTTCTCCCCAACTTCTTTTGGCCATGGTATTTTATCACAGCCATAAAAAACCTAGGACACTGGCCCAACATAGGAAGAAGAGTCCTACTCTGCATATTTAGTTGTATTTTGTTATTCAAGGATTCGAGAAACTTAGCACCTTTTCCATTTAAAAGTCTGCTCCTGAGCAAGAGCATCAGCACAAGGAGGTGGGAGTGGCCACAACACCCCTCCCTAGGTCTTACAGATGTGCATGCTCTACCACTTATGTGCATCAAATGTGCAGCTACCATCAGAATCACCTTCTTAGGCAGACAGCTGTGTGCTTAATCACTGAATGTGATTCCAACTATAGAGAGCAGTGACAGCAGCCATGGACATAAGAGGGAGAGCTCAGGGAGAGGAGGAACTGGTGTGGCCCAAGTTCTCCAATGAATAAATATTATTGTTGTTCATAACTCCAAAAAGAACTATTGAAAACCATTGCTATAAGTACTGAAAACATATTGCACATTGGATTTTATGTGACCTGCAATTTGAAACCTCTATGATCCTGAATGTTTAAAGATTTCAATATTCCATTTTAATGAGACAGAAAATGCAAAAGCTGCAAAAAAAAAAACAAAAAACAAAAAACAAAAACAAAACATAGAAGCAGGAATGGTTTACAAAAGAGAAGAATTAAGTGATTGAACATGAGAAGATACTGTCACAGCACCATAACAAATGAAATAAATAGCATTTTAATTTATCAAATAAATAGAATTAATCTTGAGAGACAAATTTTCATGAAAGGTCACAAGTGCTTATCTTTTAAATGTCATAATATTCAGTAAAGGTGAAAGAATAAAAATAAGAACAAAATCCCTATCATTTCATATTCTACATGGCAAGGGGATGTTGGGACAAGCCTTTTAAGAAAGTCGTCTAAAGCTATACATTATAAGCTGGAGTCAAGTGAGCCATTAACTCACCAGTCTCACTCCTGTAGACTATTTTACAAAAACAGAAAAGGAATCAAAAACTACAGGTACAGAAACATATAGATATATATTATAATGCCTATGCGTCTCTCAGAAGTGGGATGTAGGCCAGAAAGAAGGTTCAGTGGGTAAGGCACTTGCCACAGCATCTAAGGACCTGAGGTCAATTTCCAGAGCTCACAAAGTAGAAGGAGAGAACCCATTTCTGTAGGTAGTCCTCTGACCTCTACATGTACAATATGTCATGCTCATGAATGCAAATTTCATATATATACATATTATGTATATTACATATACCTATATATTGAAATAATGACTCAAGTTGATTTTTTATATATTAGAAAATATCATGCAGGTATTTTTTAAATGAGCTATCGATCTTGGAGAATGTGGTCAAATGAATGACTGGATCCTATATATTCAACTAAAAAAATCTTAGGTGATGTATAGTAATGTGTATGTTCCCATGTTTTGTGAGACAAATTATTATAATGCCTATTTGTGTGTTTGTCTCTGTGTGTGTGTGTGTGTATTTATGTTTGTCAGAGTTTGGAGAAAGCTCAGGAAGCATGAAAACTTGCTGACAGCAACTGATGGAAGCAGACACAGAGATCCATAGCTAAGCACCAAATCCATCTTTGGATCCAGCAGAAGAGAGAGAGAGTATGAGCAAAGGGATCAGAATCATGAGGAGGAAACCCACAGTGATGGCTGAGCCAAGCTATTGGGAGCTCTCTGACTCTGAAATGACAGCAGAAGAACCTTCAGGGGAAGGAACTAAACCCTCCAAAGGTAGATGAATGTCAAATGGCCTGGGCAGTTTGTGGAGCCTCTTGCAGTAGAATCAGACTATGTTCCTGCTGCATGAACCAACATCTCAGAGTCCACAGAGGAACACCTAACCCAGCCTTAATGAGGGACCCTGACCTACCTCAACTGGATATGCCAGACCAAACTGACTCCCTTGGGAGTCCTTGCCCTCCCTGGAGAATGGATTTGGGGTGGGGTGGGTGGAGAGAGGCTGAAGGAGGACTGGGAGGAGGAGAGGGAGGGAAGCAGTGGTGGTTATGGGAAAAACATTTTAATCAAGAAAAATAAAGATTGAAAAAAGAAAAAAGAGAGGTAAGGTACTATGGATGTGAATTTGCTAAAAGTACACAAAATACATTCATGATGTGTGTGGGGGGGAATATATAAATAAAAAATAGTTAATAAAAAAAGAAATCTTGGTGACACAAGAAGGAAGACTAAAAAAATATGCTAAAAGTGGGAGGAGCTTAGTCTTGCTGTGGTTTGACCTGCCATGCTTTGTTCTTACTCATGGCATGGAAGCCTGGCCATCCCTAAGCAGAAAGAAGGACTGCATTGGAGGAAGGGAACAGAGGAAGGATGGGGGGACTGGGAAGAGGGGGGAACTGGGGTTGGGATGCTAAATAAATAAATAAATAAATAAATAAATAAATAAATAAATAAATAAATAAATAAATAAATTTTTAAGATGCTAAGAGTAATTTTTAAATACACATTGGCTTTTTTCTCTAGTTGTGATCATAACTGTAGTGAAGTTAGCCTTGTAAGAACAGTCAAAAGAGAAATAAATAAACTTGCCAGATTTTTCGATGTTTGTATCATCCAATCTGTTACTTTGAGGTCACTATGGGCTCCAGGGCTGGTGAGAATTGCTGATCACAGAATGGCCCTTACCTTGTTAGACTTCTTGTTTGGTTATGTGGGTCTTACATAGATCTCACTTGTTATAGCCGTTTCTATGGATACCTTTACATATGCAATCATTTTGCAAATGGCTACATTAAGTAATTTACAGATATTTTTAACTTCCATCTTCTAAATGTGGATATGGCATAAAGAGTTCCTCAGGGGTCTTCTGTATGTTTCAGAGGCTTCTTAATAAACTAGTGCAAGTTCCTGAGAGATCCTAGCAGGATTACAATGGTAATTTACTCAGAACTCATAGCTCCCTCTGATTCCTGGTGATATTTCCAGGGAACTCTCATGAAGTAATATGCAGTAGATGACATTACATCGCAGAACAATTTGCAATTTAAGACTTCAGGCAAAATAAGAATTCTGTCTGAAAGATCTATGCAAATTCTTCAGAACAGTCTCTCAACTTTCAGTAAGAAATGCAGTCTTAGGAGCTCTGAGTTCTAATAATCAGACAACATGCTTCCAGGGTTTTTAATTCAATTTTCTCCCTGACATGTCTACACTTTTTTCTCAACCTAAGAAATGAAAAATGTGTGATTAAGTAGATTTTTGTGACAACAAAGCCTCATTATGCTGTGTGCTCATGTGAACAGATGAGAGGAAAGAAGGAGAATATTTGTGAGCTTGTTTTAAGGAAAAAACAACTTTGACAACTGATGCTCTACTGGAGAGATACGTCACTAGTAAAAAAAAAAAAAATAGGAAAAGCAATTTGAAATCTTATTTCTGAATTCATACATATCCCAGGACAGCAACAGTGGGCGGGGAGCTTATGAGACTTAATCATTATTCAAATATCCAATCATTACAGAGAGATAGTTCTGAAAAATGAATGTCAAAGGGGCTTAGCACATTGCCCAGGGCAACAATACTTAGGTGGAAGAAAAAGTATACTATAATATATCAAATACCTTTCAGCATGTTAATAAAATGGAGATTTTGTTGTTTTTATTGATCCAAAACTATGCAACTTTTTGGAAAGACTTTTCTAACATTATCCTAGTGATCCAAAAATGATACTATTTGACTCAAAAAAAAAAAAAAAAAAAACAGTTCAGGCACATACTAAAGAGTAATTATTTGGAATGTATAAATTGGATTGTCATATACATACTTTCCTGTAGCAATGCTGAGTTTTATACCCAGAGCCCTATAAATGCAAGATGAGCATAATATACCCGAAATGCTTAACTTACCCCTAGCCATAGTACATTATCTATTTATAAAACCTATTGTCCAGAGCACACTTTCTGAATCATTGTCAAAAAAATTGTTCTGCTTTAAAAAAAAAAAGAAAGAAACAACAAAAAATAGAAAATACGATGTTTTGCCCTATGTCCTAAATGCACTCTTCTTGTACTTAAAAATGGTCAGCCTAACTCCTGAAGAGAATCATTGTTCTCAATTTCAAGAACATTAAAAGGCAAAATGTAGCAAAATGCTATAACTCTTCAAAACTAATAATAATAAAAAACAACCTAAGATGACTGTAGTAAAATCATTTTCCCCTGAAGCATTTACTTAATAAAATATGAACTTTGTACAGTAATATTACTAGAGAAGAAATGGTTCTTCAAGAAAGTAAAACAATATGCCAAATTCCTTTTTTGTGAAAAATAGTTTTTTCCCATATAAAATATTCTTATTACGATGTCCCCTCCCCCAATTCTTCCTAAATACCCCCCTACTCCACCCACCCAAATCCATAGCATTTCATCTCTCATTAGAATATAAGCAGACATATAAAACAACCATAACAATAATAGTGAGATGAAAACAAAGAGCCCAGTATAGTAAAAATAAATAAATAAATAAATAAAATAAACATGCCCACCTGAAGCCTTAGTTACTTAGAGCAATGAGAATTTGAAAACAGGAGTAATGAGCATACCCTGAGATCCCTGTCAAAGATTCAAGGTCTCTGTTGGGCTCTAGACAAAGCTGTTTAGAAGAAGGTTATACTGAACTAGAGGAAGGTTTCCTTACAAATATCTGGAGCTTGTAATGAGCAGTAAGGAACTGAGTTGTCATAACCAAAAGCAAGCTGGACTCTTGTCTTTATTCAGACAAAGCTTCCAGAAGGCTGGTATGCAAATTGCTGCAGGGAATCCATAGACAAAGAAAAAGAATTCATGAGGCAGAATTTAATATTTTCTGGACTATTTTTATGTTTGAGTAAATGTTGGATTGAAGAATGGACTTTCAAGTTATATTAATGGTTCAAAAAAAAAAAACCTTATGTGATTTTTTTAAAGGTAGGTAGATTATACATAATGGCCAGATAGGTGTGTTATGTATATTGTGCATCTATGTATTCAAGTATATATTTTCTTTTATGAAATGCCCATTTCAGAGAATTTTAAATAAAAGTTTGTCAATGTATCTTCTATATGTGCATATGCATGTGTATAAAAAATAAATGCATTCTTTAACCACAACTCAGAAATAAATTTACCCTTTGGAGAAATTTCCCAAACTAAAGCTGTTGTGAGTGTGGCTAATGGGTACGAACAATTTCTAATTCAAGCATCCTCACATGCAATCTACAAATTCTCACAAGCAAGCATTCAAGTTGAATAAGATGAAATCATTTATTCTATTTCACATTCTAAGATATCACATTGTAGCCCTGGCTGGCCTGGTCTTAGATCACTTCATGTGATCTAAGCTCACCTGGAACTCACAAAACTCTTCCTCCTGAGTGTCCAATTGCAAGTATGAGCCCAGGGCTAGTTTATACAATACTGTATGGGAGAGTTTATCCTAGTTACCATACCAAACAATTAAAAACAAAACAAACAAACAAACACTTGGGCTGGAAAGATGGCTCAATGGCTAAGAGTGCTCACTGCTCTTACAGAGGGCCCAGGTTCTGTTCCCAGCAACCACATGGCAGTTGTTAACTGTCTGTAACTCCATTTCCAGTTCCAGAAGACCTGGCACTTATGGTAGAACACCAGTTCACATAAAATGAAAATTTTTAAGAAAAATGTTTTAATAAAACTTGATATATAGTTTGTATTCTAAATTTGAAACTATACTCTTGCATTGCATTGTATAAATAAAACTCCCTTGGTTGAATCATATTAAAAATGTTGCGGCTTCTGGTGTATATTGGAAATTGTTTCAACTAACATCAAACAACAAAGTTGCACTTTCTGCTGTCCCCAGAATTATCTTAGAATTCCTGTTTTGTAGACCTTTCATCAGTGCTGAGAATTTTTCCCCAAAGAGAAAGGGCTTACACCTTATCCAGACTGTAGTCACTAATTGTTTACTCCGTCTCGGCAAGCCTGGTATCCAAGAAATTTTATTGTTAATAGAAGTTTGTATTATATGCCTGGATTCCATTAGTAAATAAACTGAAAAATGCAATTGTAGATAAACAACTGATACTGTGAGATGCAATTGGTTAACAACTTCAAATACTTCTTGAGGCACCTCATGAAAAAGAAAAAAAAATTATTACTTACAAATAAGTCCTTCCAGAATTTATAAGAATAATAACACTGCAATCACTAATACAATATGCACACACACACTGTGTGTGTATCTGTGTGTGTGTGTGTGTGTGTGTGTGTGTGTGTGTGTGTGTGTGTGTGTGTGTGTGTGTGTGTGTGTGTGTGTGTCTGAGACAGAGCAGGAAGTTGAGGGGAGATTGGACTGGAGACTGCCAAGATGTCCCAGGCAGGGGCAGGAACGCTTGGTTGACTTCTCCCGGTGAGTCTCTCTGGTTCTCAGTAAGGATGGAATCTGCCAGCTCCCTGTTTCCTCCTCACTATACAGAGCCCAAAATAATTAGTGTAGAAATCTCAAGGCTTTGGAATATTTTGCTCTAAATACATCTAAGCATCCTCACATATATTTAAATATCCAGTTCTCAGACATAGTAAGTGGTCCACTTCTGCTTCCTTTGAGTAACTTGTCTTCATGTCAATCATTGTGAATGGGGTCAAAACAGCACCCTCTGACTACTTGATACTTCCCCTTCAAAGGAGCCTGGGAGTGGGGACAATTTACCAGAAAAACGTGTTTATGGAAAGATCTATCTTTCTGTAGATTTGGCCAGAAAAGCCAGCGTGGCCAGATTTAGATGCTCCTAAGCATGAGAGCAGAACAGAAGATTGAAGTGTGAGCTTTGACTTAAAATGCAGGTTTGAAAATTGCTCTGCTCAGAATCTAGTCAGTCACTCTCTGCTTCTAAGTGTGGCATTATCATTATGCTCCCTAAGAACATTGAAATTCTGTTTGGCACATTGAGCTATAAAATCCTCTTTTCTAAAATGCAAGGAAAAGCCTCATTATTAGTCTAATGAATACTACAAGTAGTTTTAAATTTGTCTTAGCTACAGTCTCAAGAAAAATCATGTAATAATCAAAAAGAAAAAAGAAAAAGAAAAGTTTCTGCCAAATCTTTTTAGTTTTATGTAGGATATTTGACAAAGAATTTCATGACTAAGAATAAAGCTGACTTTAAAAAATGTGCAAAAATTGATATATTATCTATAATTTTTATCAGAGAAGCAGACATTATAACTTATATTTACCTCAGAACTCTATTTGAGGACTTTGAGAATTTACTTTCAAGGATGTAGGACCAATCTTTCAAAGCATTAATTGAATACTTTTTCATCAAAAGGCATTTCCTAAGGCCTTTTTAGGAACATGATTTAATCATAGACTACAATGAGGTTAGTAGATCATAGGGAATTTTTTAAGATCTTTGGCTGCATCTCAAAGCTTATTAATCTTAAGAGAAAATCACTAACTCATTAACGTCTCTATCACTCTTTTCATAGAAAATTTACTCTATCATACTAGCCAGATTTTTTGAAGTATTATTGCTCATAATGCACACTAGAAGCAGAATCCTTCCTTCTGAGTTCTAATTTCTGGTTTTTAAATGCTTAAAAAGTAATTCATAGATTTAGATGTTTCAATATAATGTAAACAGCTTTGTATGTCAGAAAATAACTAAATATGATCAATCAATCTTATGTTTACTCAAAATAATCCCAAAGCAAGTTTTATTCTTTTATACTTGGGACAAGCATGCTGTGAAATTGACTTTGACATCATGGTTCTCAAAAGGACTACACAATATGGGAAATGGAGTCCTTTACAATGCATAATTTAGTGCAATGTTTAATTTTTATCTTGTTTGAAATGACTTATGGGTCACAAAGCAAGTGAACAACATAAGTTAGGTAGTTATGTAAGTACTGGTCAACTGAGAAGTGAATGCTAATATCTGAATTAGCACTGTCACTTGAAAAACCCTTACAAAAGCATGGACAATTACTTAAATCCCACTACAGAAGCCTCTTGGGATAAAGGCTTCATTCAGTGATTTATTTTTCAAAGAAAAGACAAAAGTAACTGTGAGAGAAATAATCCCCGGGCAGAGGAAGGGGGGTAGCACTGCCCTGGAAGTGCTTGGGTTCTAAATCTACTTAGATATTTCTACTTATCAGATATTCATGAGAAGCTTACAGTGTCCACTCTTCAGGAATAGAAAGCATAACAAAGTTGCCATTTCAAATAAAAAAAGTTATTAAGCATATCAAACATAAAATGTATAAATATGTATATTATTAGTATTGCTAAAGACTATCATGCTATCTCTTCAAGATTCAGACTCATTTTTTTAAATTCTAAAGATTTGGGGATTTTTAATCATATTCTCAGTATTTGTTGTATATGGTAGAGTATATTCATGTGAGTGTAGATGCTCATGGAGGCCAGAAGAGAGTCAGGGAGGTCAGATCCCATGAAGCTGGAGTTATAGGCAGTTGTAAGCTACCTACGATGGTTGCTGGGAGTCAAACTCAGCTCCCCAGTAAAAAAGGCCGTCTTTCCTACCCCATTCCTTTAACCTTTTTTTAGGATGACTAAATTAGATAATTAATTACAAATATTTCATTTGAAATCTACCAATATATTCTACAATCAATTGTATTAAGAAGAAATGGTTATTTTGCTAATATCCACATACAAACAACCATAACAACAAAACCTTGTCATTCTTATAATGTCACTTAGCACTCTGTTTCTTTAAAGATGACAGTGTATTCTGAATGTGTCAGTGGGCACACACTGAACCTGGTTCCCCTTAACACAGTATGCAGCTGCCTAGTGATTTTCCGCAGACAGTTACGTGAGATTGTTTAAGATGCCAAAAGCTCACAGAGAATTTAAAAAAACTTCCTAAAGCATCTGATCAAACTTCCTGGAATCTTTATTCTTGACATGAAAATGCTGCCTTCAATCGGCCTGCTGACCTCTTCCTCCTTCTTTTCTTTCTTTATTCCCTTCCTACTGTTTGTTGAAAACTTTTTATGAGGTTCCCTCATTATGTCAGAAACCAAATCTAAAGCTCAAACTAAACTAATGTCTTCATGATAAAACAAATAGAAAATCCATGATGTTTCAATTGATTATACTTTGAAGACAAAGGTACTGAGTTATATGAAGTTCCTTGCTTTTGGTTATAGTCAACTGTCAACTTCCATTGCGTTCTTACCAGGTCAGGTCAGTGTGTAGTGTAAAGACCTCACAGAATCCTGGTGAGGGACATAGTATCTTCATTTAACATGTGAGGAACCTGGCAGATGCTTCATTTCCATGTGACTTTTGATGCAAATCTAGGCCTAATCCACTTTACACTGATCCAGTAGTAGCAGGTAAGAGTCCCAAGAAGCTGGTGGACTAGTGTGCTTGAAAGACCCCCGGGGGTTAGGGACCCCCGAAATGGACCTTTCCTCGGAAGGAGACCCCATGACCCAAGGAGGACCGAGCCACAGATCAGCTGCAAACAGCACGAGGTTTTATTGAATAACGCAGGACCTGCGGGCTACCGAGCCATTTGGGATGGTTGGCGCGCCCAGCCCTCTGTTTAGGGCCTTTTTATAGGGTTAGGGAAGCAAAATCATGCGTACAGAGGCAAAGGCGAAGTTACAAAGTTTCCATTGGCTGGTTTGAATGAAACCGCCCGTTGAGGGGTGAGGGGTGAGGGCCCCCAGGTTGCCATCCGGCCTGACCAAACAACCTGGTTATCACCCGCCCCCAGGCCTGCTGTTTCTTTTGTTCTTTATCTTCTTTTTGGAATTCTTTCCCTGATCAGGCTGGGCCTGATCCCATAGCTAAGTAACTGCTTCTCCTCCCTTCCCCCCCTCTGCCCTGTTGACATATATTGTGAAAGTTACTTGACTACATTCTCTTGTCTTTATCTCAAGCATCTTATGGAGTTAATCTTTACTGTCTTGTTAATATGTCTTAGGGAGGTTTACTTGCAACGCGCTGCTGTTAACTCTACTTCTTGGGGAGGGGGCCTTACATTCCCCCATTTTCTTTTCTGAATATCTCTAATCTTAGAGATGACTCTTTATCTAGTGTCTACTTTTTTGACAGCAAATTAACTCTATGGGAAGCCCTTACTACGCTTGTGAGGGCTTCTGCTCTCGGATCCCCTGGTGGGCACACGGGGGCAGATGGGCAGGGTCAATGGTGGGTATGTCCCAAGGTTCTAATCTTGCCCCCAGCAGGCACAGGTCCGGGTACAGGCTAGGCCACCAGGTCCACTGGAGATGGTGGGAAAAGTGTCCTCAGTCCCAGATATCACCTGCCACGTCTGCTCAATCGATTGGTGAAGGCTCTTCTCTAGGGGACTGTCGCTGCACACGGAGCTTGAGGGAATTACCAGTTCTTTGTACAGTCCATCAGTCATCAGGATCTAAGCAGCAATGCCATGAGGTCAGAAGGACTTGGTAGGGTCTCTTCTAGCGAGGTTTAAAAGTCCGATGCTGGTGTCACTGGACGTAGACGAGGTCTCCCACTTGGTAGCGATGTGGGGTCTCATCTCTCTGGGGCTGGTAAAGGTCTGAGAGCTGCTTTCATAAAGAATGTTATATATTAGCCAGGGCCTGCAACCTAGCAGACAAGGGGGTTACACCAGAGATGGTTCCCAGATCCAAAAAGTATTAGCAGAAGGAGTATTGAGCTCAGAAAAGGGTATAGGGCAGGAGCATCACCCAAACTCTGTGGCCAGTCTCCAGGGTTAATTTGCTTAAGGTTTCTACCTGTCCTGAACTTTGGGGTACAATAAAGTTTTTAATCAATCTCTAACATCTTGGCTAGTCCCCTAACTTCTTGGCTACTTCTCTAACTTACCTGGGCCGCGGACTATCTTTCACCAAAAGTCTAAACCAAGGAAAAATTTGCAAGGTTTACCAAGCGTCTTTCACCAGGAGTGAAACACCATCAGGAAGGACTGGAGCTGAGGCCGAGAGCAAGGTCCTCTTGATCTGGTCAAAAGTCTCTTGCTGTTCTTTCCCCCATCTATAGGCGGGGCATAGAGGGACCGCCAAGGCTGCGAAACCCGGAATCCAGAGCCTACAGAATCTAGCAGTTCCCAGGAACTCTCTCCGGCTCTTTTGGCTCTCAGGGGGAGGCATCCGAGTGACAGTTCTCTTTTTGGACTCTGTTAGCCATCTCTTACCGTCTTGAAGGGTCAGGAATGTCACCTCAGGTCGGCATATCTGGGCCTTCTTAGCAGAGGCCTGATGTCCCAGTTTGGCCAGTTCAACGGGCAGTTTCTCAGTCCCTTCTCAGCACTGTTCCACTGTGGAGGCTGCAAGCAATGAGTACTGCAACAGAGTTAGTTACTTTGATGCAGGGCCTCATCGAAGATGGTAGGAGAGTTCTTGAAGCCCTGAGGCAGTCTAGTCCAGGTGCGCTGTCCTGAGAATCCGTTCTTTGGGTCTGTCCACTCAGAGGCAAACAGGGGCTGGCTGGACTCATGGAGACGCAGACAGAAGAAGGCATCCTTTTAATCTAAGACAGTGTAAATGTCTATACCACCCGGCTGTTGACTTCTCTCAGGTCTCAGGCTTTTTAATGGGCAGCAATGGAATGTTCTATTCTGACTGACATGGTTTCAGGATTTTCTGCTCCAGCAGCCTCTGAGTGTGGGATTTGATCCCTTTCTTGGCATCTTTGCTCAAATCTGACTCGCAGGGGTGTGGCTGAAGGTTTTACCACAGGGGGCCGCTGGATCGCCAGCCCTGGTCTAGCCGTTTCTACTCATGCCTCCCCTCCGGGAAGGCCTGAATTGGTTACAGCAGGCTTGCTGACTAGAGGGTTAGTGAATTTTACCTTGGGCCCCTGGGGGTTAAAGGTGATCTTTGCCCCCAGTTTGGTAAGCAAGTCTCTCTGGGCACTCTGGAGTCACTAGGAAAGAGTGCTGCATTTTTTTTTTTTTCTTTAAAGTCCATTGTTCTTTTAGTCGTCCACGCCCTATGTCTGCACTGCTGACATCCTGGACTAATGATTTCTTGTTGGAGAGGGAACCTAACCATTCCCGTGTCCGTTTCAAAGTCACTTGGGGTCCCCTCCACATTAAAGGTTCAGGAGGGGATTCAGAAGGCTGGCTGTATTAGCCGCAGGCTTTTTTTTTTCTTGGGGCAGTCCCCACTAGCTCGGTATTCTTCTGAGCTTCTGGTGCGGGCCCAAGCTCTACTGTCTACCCTGCCTGCCAACCAAGGCAGCCAAGATTCCTCCCCATTCCCTCGTTCATCTATCGGTTTTCTTTTTTTCTCTCTCTCTCTCTCTATATACATCTCGCTTCCGCTGTTCTCCTCTCTCTCTCTCAAAACACTTTCTAGCCTCTCTAACTAAGTCTCAAGGCCATATCTTGTAAGCCACCCATTTTCTGAAACTTTCTTTGAATACCTATTGCTGACTGTTTTATAAAGGACTTTCTTAACGCCCCCCTATTCTTCCGATTCTAGAGCAAACAGTGTACCTCTCTGATAGACCTTTACTAGCCTCACTAAAAACTCAGAGGGGAATTTATCAGACTTTTACATCTCTTTTTCTTACCTTGGCCAGATTAATTGGTGCATCAGAGCCTGGCGACAGAGTTAATAGGTGTCTCCTACCTTCCCAATGGGGACGTCTAGGTTAGGCAACTGCATCGGGGTGGCGTCCGAGCTGGGGGCCAGTTTCCAAGCTGCTAATAAGATCCGATCTTTTTCCTCAGGGGTAAAGAGATTCTCCCAAGTAGGCTGATAAGAGAACATAGTTTAACAGGAGTGCTGGCAACGCCCTTAGGTGGCCCGGCTCCCTCGGGGTCCTGGTCCCTTGCCAGTTTCATTCCCAGTGGCACCAGGGGGATGCCTATAACGGGTGGAGGAGGAGCCTCTGTGGGTCCTGTCGGATCTGAGACTCCCGGTAGGCAGAGGACTTTAAGGGAAAGTCAAGCTGCTCTACCAGGTACCCCAGGAGCCTTGGAAGCATCTACCAGGTTCAGGCTGCTCCGACCCAGGCTAGGGGCCCAGGGGGAGGGAGCTGGTCACGGCGGAAGTGCCCATCAGCCTAATTCCCGGTCCTGCCCGTGCGCGCGCGCACTGCGGCCAGAGACGCGCGGCCGGTCTTCCCAGCTGTCCCGGAGCCGGTCGCGGCGCCGCCATGGCAGAAGTGTGCTTGCGGCAGCCCGTGGCTGGCCAGACCCTATCTCCTGCTCCGCCTGCGCGCGCCCGAAAGCGCGCAACCTCTGCGGCCGGAGACGCGCGCAGGTGGACGGGTCTGCGCCGGCTAGGCTGACCCGTGTGCCCCGCACCTGCGAGCGTGGTCACGCCGCAGGAGGGGCGGGCCGGCCCAACCTCTTCCCGCCCGAGCCATGCGACCCGACCTCCCATGCGCGCGCGCGAGCCCCGCCGCGGGGGCAGCGGAGGAGAGGAGGGAGGGGGGAGCTGCAACACTCGGGGGTGGGGTGGTTATCATCTGTCCTATGATTTTAAGACTGAGTAAGGTTAGTAGAACAGACAAAGATACACTCAAACACAGAACACTCAAACACAGAACAAAGGCGCTGCGCGGCTTCGGCCTAAAACCGAAAGCAAAAACTCAAACGGAGACCTGGGGGGGGTCCGGATTTTCCCCCTCTCCTACCAAAACCACGTATCCTTCTGATACGGGCTGAGCTCCAAAGGGCTGCCACTCCAAAGCGAGCTCCAGACGCCCCGCTACACCGGGGACCCAAATGTCCCGAAGGACCCAAATGTCCCGCCCGGCGGGACTACAAATGCCTCTAGAACGTCTTCTAGGGCTGCGAGGGAGAAGTTCTGAGCTCGTCAGCCCCTTCTGGCCCCCGCCAAATACAAATGGACCCGATCGAACCAAACGCGTGCGCAGATTCACAGAAAACAAGTTCAGACAACACCGCCACAGACAAGTTCATTCAGACACAGCCACAGACAAGTTCAGACACAGCCATAGACAAGTTCAGACACAGCCATAGACAACGAACAAAACGCTGGCCAGCTTACCTCCTGACAGTGAGTCGGTGGTCCCTGAGTGGGGGTCTCAAATCCCGGACGAGCCCCCAAATGAAAGACCCCCGGGGGTTAGGGACCCCCGAAATGGACCTTTCCTCGGAAGGAGACCCCATGACCCAAGGAGGACCGAGCCACAGATCAGCTGCAAACAGCACGAGGTTTTATTGAATAACGCAGGACCTGCGGGCTACCGAGCCATTTGGGATGGTTGGCGCGCCCAGCCCTCTGTTTAGGGCCTTTTTATAGGGTTAGGGAAGCAAAATCATGCGTACAGAGGCAAAGGCGAAGTTACAAAGTTTCCATTGGCTGGTTTGAATGAAACCGCCCGTTGAGGGGTGAGGGGTGAGGGCCCCCAGGTTGCCATCCGGCCTGACCAAACAACCTGGTTATCACCCGCCCCCAGGCCTGCTGTTTCTTTTGTTCTTTATCTTCTTTTTGGAATTCTTTCCCTGATCAGGCTGGGCCTGATCCCATAGCTAAGTAACTGCTTCTCCTCCCTTCCCCCCCTCTGCCCTGTTGACATATATTGTGAAAGTTACTTGACTACATTCTCTTGTCTTTATCTCAAGCATCTTATGGAGTTAATCTTTACTGTCTTGTTAATATGTCTTAGGGAGGTTTACTTGCAACGCGCTGCTGTTAACTCTACTTCTTGGGGAGGGGGCCTTACATGCTTGCATCTAGTGATGCAAGCCTGAGTGGATAGACTATTCTATACTTTCTATATTCAAAGGTTAAAGTAAATGTATTCCCATAACAAAAGTTAAGTCCAGGGTGAGAAGGGAGGGGTTCTGTAACACAATGCTTCCCAAAATTCTATGAAGAAATGTAATTTGTTGTCTTTGAAGAGGAACAGGTGAGTCCTAATGGCATTATCTTATGCAAATATTCCTCTCATTAGACATAGATCTTGGTAGGGTAATTGTGAATGTTCTCTTGCTCTCTCTCTCTCCCTCCTTCCCTCCACTCTTCTTCCCTCTTCTCTCCTTCCCCACCCACCTCTATCATATTTCTTATGGGTCAAATTGTCTTTCCATATTACAGTCTTGGGTATTCCATTGTTTGCTCTTTGCTTTCTTTAAAACTCAGAAGCCTAATCCCATTCTCTCTGACATGCACACCATTTCCTGAGTCTTGTCTGAAAGACCCACCATAGTTTCACACATTTTCCTTTCCCACCAGGCACTCACTCTGATGGCACTCAGTTTCACAGAAGCAGCAGGCCCTGAAGCTGCAAAGGGAGAAGGCAAACTCCTGAAACTCTATGATCATGTGTTTTTCTTAGAAGTCTCACTTGCCTTCAGTATCAATACCATGCCTTATCTGTCCCATTTATCTGAGTTATAAGATCTTCTGGAGTCTTTGCTGACTGCCCCAGCCTGACGGAAGGAACTGTTTTCATTCCTGTATCAGGATGTGTTTATTTCTCTTTGAATGGGCATTCTCCCCCACTGGACTAATATTTCACAGAGGGCAATGATTCCCTTTCATTTTGTTATACCCTTGCACAGAAGAAAATCAAAAAGTCTTAAATATCCTTTGATTGGGTGAGACATAAATCTGAAGAGAACAACCCTAGCTGGTACTCAGGAATCTCTCAGAGAAGCAGAATAGATACTATATTTTTATTTCCAAGTGAATCCAAGACACTCCAGTCAGAGCTAATAGGCCTAGAAACTAATCCATAGCCTGGAGTTATGGTGAATTGTCAAAATTAAAATAGCATTAAGTATAGAGCCTTGAGCATAGCTCAAGAAATGTACAGAAAGGTCATTTTTGTCAAGTCTTATGCTTTGATGATAAGCCACATCTCTCCCCTCAAAGGAATTAACAGATATTTTATTCTGAAACTAAAATAAGTGACATGCCCTGGAACACAAACTTGGATTACCCCAAGTCCTATGTTCCGATGTAGTAAATTTTTCAATTGTCATTATTTTACATTGTCAACTCAAAACCCACACCCACCCCAAATGCAGCATCTATACTCAACCTTTTACAAGACTGGCTGATTAAAGCTTCCGTTACTGTGAAGAGCTGAAATGTTGCAAATTAAAAACTAATTATCTTGGTCTATCTCTAGTCTCCTAAATATGTATGTGTGTGTGTGTGTGTGTGTGTGTGTGTGTGTGTGTGTGTGTGTGTGTGTGGTGTGTGTTATAGTAGACTTGCATAGTAACAAAACAAAGAAAGTGATGAGAAGTGAATACATTTTTAAATTTATTGGTAGAAATATTAGGTAGGCAGTTATAGACAAGTGACAAAGACTCTGCTATAGGCCTCAGATGTTCCATGATGACTCTTACAACCTTTGGGTTGATGGAAGATGTGTTTGTTCATACTAAAAAAGAATTTCAGCTGGTAGCTGTAAGAATGTTAATGCACTCATGTGTATACACACACACACACACACAAATTAGGAGACTAGAGATTGCCCGAGATAATTAGTCTCTAATCTGCAACATTTTAACTCTTCACAGTCACAGAAGTTTTAATCAATCAACCAGCTTTGTGAAAAGATAAACAGAGATAATATACTGGGGATGGAGGTGGGACCTGAGTTGGCAATTAAAAAAAAGGATATTTTAAAAAAAAGATGTACAATATAATGTGTATCTTTAGGTTCTTAAAAATCTCTACAATCTCAAATTAAAAAAGAAGTATATGGAAAATTATCCCCACACATTCGCATAATAATTATTAAAACATGAGTGCGAGAACTATAATATACATTTGTATGTTACTTTTTATTTCTATAATGTCTCTTAAAAATAAAAAGCCCATATGAGTGATCTATGATGCAATACTTCTGAAATAAGTTGTCTGCTCATATACATCATGAAAAAGAAATAGAATTTTACTGTGTTATTTCTCAATTAATTTCTCTTATGCAAGAAATCATAGAGAATCTGCCTGGAATCTTCTATGGACAGATGGTAGCTGCTAAGGGAGGGAGAATTAGTTTTAAGAAAGAAGGCTGACATTCTCCAATAGATGGCTCCATATCAAAGAGTGAGTATGTAGGAAGCATAAGTTAACTCAATGGGTTATTCACTTTTCTTTTTTTGAAAAGAAAAAAAGATAAGAAATTAAAAGGTAGGGAGGAGAAGGTGGTTCTGGAAAAAGCTACAGGGAGGAGTTGGGAAATAATATGATAAAAGACATTCTATAAAATTATTTTAAAATTTAATACTATGTTATTTATTTTAATAAATTTACTTATTTATTTTACATTCTATCATAGCTTGTGGGGATTCAATAAAAGTTTCAGAAGTTTTGGAGATATCAAAAAAAAAAAAAATGTTAAACAAATGGTGCCCAACGTGGGGCATATACATGATAGACACCCACATTAAGCTGGAGAAAGCTTTTAAGCTTTTTAAAATGGTCTAGAGAGCACATAAACTGAAGCCCAAAGCAGCTTCAGAGTCGGGTCTCTGAAGTGGCCCTCGGTAAAGAGATTTAGTTGTTTATGGGATTAAGTTATAAAATGGTGTGCTTGCTACATGCAACTTAAGGTGAACAAGGCCAGTTCCTGAGCCTAGATATAAGCAAGAAACCACGTACTACAATAGCTTTCCCTCTCTCATCCCAGTCCCTCCTTCCAACCCTGTGGTGATAGATTGTATTTTTAACAAAATCAACCTGTATTTCAGAAAACAGAATCACCCACTGAATTTCTGTCAGTTCAAGGTCTAACAGCCAAGCAGTAGTAGCTCACCGTTTAATCCTAACTCTAGGATTATAATGCAAAGTTTAACTCAGAAGGGAAACAGCTAGGCAGAAAGATAGTTAAGGAAGAGGAGGCATTTTGTAGGAGCAGACCAGCAAAGCTGAGAACCCTTAAAGATAGCATTTACCCTGTTAGGTCTGAAAAGTTGGCTGGGTGGTAATGGATTGTGGTCTGTTTCCTTTCTCTGATATTCCAGCTTTTCCTCAATATCTGGCTTTAGGTTTTTATTATATACTAACTAGAATTCGTGCAATATAACCTTCCCTCTGTACCCATCCCCCAGTCCACTCTTCCTCTATTTCTGTTTGGGAAAGGTCAAATCTCCTGTGAGTATCAACAAAATATGGCATATCCAGTTGTAGCAGGACTATGCAACTCCCCATGTATTAAGACTGGGAAAGACATACCAGTATGAGGATTAAAGTCCAAAATGTCAGTAAAGGGGTCAGAGATAGTCCCTATTCCCACTGTTAGGAGTCTCACCAAAGGACCAAGCTACACAACTGTAATATATCTCTCGAGTGCCTAGGTCAGGGCCATGCAGGCTCCAATTGAATTTGCTAGGCTATTTCTTTTTAATGCAGACATAGGGATATTGAGGTGGCTGAACCATTAAGGAAATAAACTGATGAATAAGAACATAAAGTTGGAGTGAAGATTTGACTAGATGTGAGGAAATGGAAGAAGAAAGTAATAGGAGCTGTTAAAAAATATATTTCACAGATATATGAACATTTTACAGAATAAATTATATACATGTACATATACATATATGTGTTGTGTGTATTCTTTAAAAAGCCATGCCATGAAAAGTTAATGCTTATTTTTCAGAACTGTTTCAGATGAGTGAAAGAACTAGAAAACATATTGCTTCATCATATCTCTCATATGGAATAGTAAACAAGATGTATACATGGAGATCTTAAAATGAAGAGAGAGCTAAGCATTGTGGTGTAATTGTGTGATCAAGCAGCCCAGAGGATGAAGCCCATGGTGAGGCACTTCAATTATGGCTGTGCTAAGGTTGGTCTGGATTATTTAGGGATACTATGTATCCAAAAACAAATGAATAAATAAAACTATGACTGGTATCACGTGTTCTCTTTAATATACAAAGCTGACAAATGGCCATCCTAAAAGCAGAAGAGTATTGTTAGAGGTTCAGAATTTGAGGGTTGGATATATAATACAAGATTCAGTTAGTACACACTACATGGCTGGTCTGATGGCATGACTGGGTATAAAATGTGTGCCGTCTAATTATGTTAGTGATAATAAGGCATGTATTGTTACTTTTCCATTGCTGTGATAAAACACAAGGACCACAAGCCACTTATGGAGGAAGAGGGTAAACTTGGTTTGCTGTTCCAGAGGGATAACAGTATGTCCTAGTGAGGGAGGGATGAAAGTAAGTGGCATATAGAACAGCAGGAATAGGAAGCTGAGAGAGCTCTTCCTCAACCACATTCAAGAAACAAAATTCAAACTGGAAGTGGACGATGCTGAAAACCATCAAAGTCCCCCCCCCCCCCCCACCCAAGACTTACTTCCACCAACGAGGTTCTTCTTCCTAAATGTTTCTTGACCTCCCAAACAGCTCTGCCAAACAGGGACCAGGGGCTCAAATATGCAAGGGGCTGGGGAATGTTTTTCCTTTAAGTTACTACAAGTATCTTTTTAAAGATATAATTGGTCAGGCAAGGTCACGGAAGCCTAAAATTTCTGAGCTGTTAAGTTTTCCAGTAGATGTCATGGAGCCGTTGAATTGTTGATGCCTCTGCTATTTGAAACTGCTACCATTGCAGAAGCTGGAGCTTTTGAACCTAGGGAAACACTCCTCAAACTAACAAGTCCCAGGTTCACAAAACTTGTAATAAATTCTTCACAATAAAGTGTTCCCTTTATTATATGCTAGAGAAGCAATTTCACTTTTTTTTTTTCTGGCAAACTCCTCAGATACTTTAAATATAAAAATATGTTAGGAATCTACAAAATTAAGGTCTGGTACATTTTCCCAATTCTTATTTAATCTGAAATACTTAGGCATATTTACTGATTGAAAAATGTATACTGGTTTAGAAATCATGGGTTGGAGGAACAAGAAGTTCAATCCTTTTTAAATACAAAACCAAATGTAAGAAATTTAGTAATGGTATATATATTGGAAACACAAAACTAAAACAGCACATTCTGAGTACCACATTCTCATTACCACATTTTATAAGCTAGGCCAGTTTCTTTACAGGGACATAGAAAGTGTTTGTGGCTAAAAATTGAAAGTCATCTTTATAAAATTTAGATGTTCAAAAGTCAGAGGGGACCTGTTTAACCTTTACTTCATTTCAAGAGAGACCTAAATCAAAGTACAGAAAAGAAACCGAGTCAAATATCTCATGGTCATGCGTTCAGCACAGAACTCCCTGGCCTGGGGATGTGTTCGGAAGCCTGTTCTGCAGCACAGCCTCAGATTTGTTACATGGATCATTACCATATTTGTCTGCACCTTGTTTTCTTGTTAATAACTAATTTGGAGGCTCAGTAGCCAAGAGAATATGCTGCTGCTTCAGAGGATATGAGTATGGTCTCTAGCATTCATGTTGGAGCAGGATACAATGGATTGAAACCCCAGTTCCCGAGAATACAGTACCCTCTTTTGGCCTCTCTGTAGGTACCTGTACTAATAGTCACATGCTATACACACACACACACACACACACACACACACACACACACACACACACACACACACACACACACACACTACTAAAAACTAAAATGTTTACAAAAAGAATTAGGAAAATTAGAGAAATTATTAAGTCCTCAATGGGTACTTTGTGCCCACTTGTTATGAGGCAGCATTAGTAATCATGATCTAAATGAACACCTCTCCTTCAAAAAATAAGTGTAGATAACAGATAAACAACTGTTTTTTTTCCTTTGGCTTTAGATTTTTCCAGAATATGGCACTTTTACCGTACAAATTCAAGACATTACATATGTATACAGCTATTCTTTACTTCAGCCTGCTAGTACTGCTGTGACATTGTTAATCTTCCTTTAACCTATTTGTGAAATGAGTAAAGTGTAAATTCAATTCCATTCTATTAATATTTATTGAGAACCCATAGAGTGCTTAGCATGGCACAAAGAACTGTAAGGTTAGGCGATGAATCAGGCACACACTCTTTGACAAGCGTTGCAGCCTCCATCTCTGGGGAGCATTTACTCTAGCCTAGAACAATGTGAACAATCAAAATTAGAGTTGTGTTCAGAAAAGAACATGAGGGCTTAAATCAGGTCAGAATAACCTAAAACCACTTTACTATAGAGGCATGGAGAAGAGCTCACGAGCTCCAGCCTTATCTAGTACTGCTAGGTAAGCTGAGGAGTACATTGAGTAGAGAAAAGATGTGAAATTGTGATTTTTGTGGATTCCAGAGGATCTCCCTTTATATTTATTCCAGATAATTAGTCATATAGTATGCAAGAGAGTAATTTTTTTTAATGAAGGTCTTTTGGCCTTTAAAGGACCCAATAAAATATAAAACTTGGGCTCAGGATGTAGTTCAGTTCATAGAACGCTGTCTAGCATAAATCAGACACAATGGCGCATGCTGCAACCCTAGCAGTTGGGATGTGAAGGCAGGAGGATCAGAATTTCAAGGTCATTCCCTGCTACATACTGGGTTAGAGGTGAGCTTGGGCTGCACTAGACCATAACTGAGAAAAGAAGGAAGGTATGTGTGAGGGAGCAAAGAAAGGAGGGAGGGAAGGAAAAATAGAAGAGATCAGACATGAAACTAGAGCATACATGCATGTATATGCTTATATGTGAGCACATATGTATAGAGTTTCCATCTACTTTTCCAATTCTGCCTGACAGTTTGCAACATTCTTTTTTATTTTATGTGTTCTATAACCTCATGATCCACCTAACCTTGAGCTAAGTCACCAACTTCTTCCTCAGGGAAACCAATATGCTCACATGCACATGCACAAAATTGTACTTTCTTTGTTTTCGAGCACTGTCCAGATGTCCATACTTTCTCTACATATGTATAAGCACAGTTACTATGTGACCTTTTCCCTTGGAGACCTTAAAAAAAACACAACATCTATTCACCCCCAAGGTGAGTCACCGATCACTCAAAGAATCCAAAGAATGACTCCACCTATATAAATCTTAAGAACAAATGAGTTGATTAGAGCTTCAGAATAGTGTGTGGAGAGTTACAAAAGAAACATGGTGAATCCAAGGCAGTTGCATCAATGGTAAGCCCACCTAAATGTGGTCAGTCTCACTAAAGCTGTGTCTCAGAGACCTTTGCAGGCATCTGAGACAGCCTCCTCTTCCCCACCAACTGTGTGCAGA
The DNA here is from genome assembly GCA_033318265.1 of Phyllotis vaccarum. Lineage (NCBI taxonomy): Eukaryota > Metazoa > Chordata > Mammalia > Rodentia > Cricetidae > Phyllotis > Phyllotis vaccarum. Next base: position 14,004,654 of record JARWLC010000011.1, on the reverse strand, counting down.
AGCTGCTGCCTTGTATATGTCAGGAGGATGAGGCCTTTTGTTTACTGTGCGTCTTGAGGTCCATGAGTTTGCCTAGCTTCCTGGACCTTATAGCCTGGCTCCTTCCATGTACTCCTGGGAGAGAGCACTTCAGATCAAAGGAGACTACACCATAAATACCTTTGGAAAATATCAACAATTTCACATGCATTTGATCTAAAGAAGTGGCCAGGGTACAGTCAGAGACCATATTTAATCTCCATTTATATCCCAGCTCCTGCCCTTAGAAAGGATGTTTCCCCTTCCCACATTCCTAACCTGTCTCACAGCATTGGACAGAGCAGAAAGGTTTTGCAATACCTTCTCAGCTGTCTCCTTTTCTCTTCCATCATCAATCACCCAATCACAGCTACCAAACAGAGGATGGGAGAGATAATAGCTAAAATATGAGGGGACATTGGATTTCTCTAGATAAGTGCTATTGTTTCAACTTCCATTATTTTCTCATTTTATCTCATTTTCTAAAAAATCAATGATTTTATTTGATGGACCCAGATCTTCTTGTATGTGTTGTTTAAACACAGAAGTGATGTGGGTAGTTGCTAGAATTGATGCCAAAAGTATCAAGTCTAATATCAGCCTTTTTTCATTTTTCTTTCTTTTTATAACTGCTAAATGAACTGAGAACTTTGTGAAGGCTTCTGAGATGTGTTTCTTCCATTTATATGTAAAATATGCATTCTGACCTCTGAAAAGATCAAAGAATGAAATTAAAAGATTTTTATTGTTTGTAAGTTTGTTTGTTTTTTATTCATTAGGGTTCGTATTTGGGATATTACCCAAAGAAGAACATATGAAACCTTGGTCTCCAGTGCAGCAAACTCCGCAGTGAAGCTTCAGGAAAGGAGCCGGATCACCATACCTCTGATCTTATTGAGGATCCATTTAAAGAAAAGTTCTTAATTTGATAGTCCATAGGAAGCTGATGGAAACTTAGGATGAAAACTTAGTAGGAAAGAATGGGCCATTTGTAGTATTTGATTAGAAATCATACTGTCCCCTAGTGCTGTCTGTCTCTTTTTGCTTCCTGGATATGATGAGGTGACCATCCTCCCCATAACTCAGCTTTAACAGCCTTTTCCCATGCATCATCTTTACCTGTTCTTCCCTCAGTCTAGAAATAGACAAAAAATTGGTTACAATAGATTAAATAAAGGTTATATTTATTAACCCATATTTAATCATCACAGCCAAGCAAACATTCTTTAATCAAAAGAATAAAGCTGAAGCCCAATATTTAAACTGTGCATTAAAATATGGCATTTAATCTAATCAGCTTGGCCAACAATGAAAAAGCCACACTCAGTGTTTGTTCTTCAAACCTAGAATCCATTCCCTCTGTCACTCTGATTCCTAAATCCAATTTGAAAATAGTTTGCATTATATGCTATCTCACAGCCTTTTATGTTTGCTAAGCAAATATAATATGTTTGAAGACTTGGTCTTCCTGAATGTGACATTGTTAAAAATCAAATGTGTGGAACAGTTACAGCTGCTGGAGAAATATAAGAAAGATGTGTTTCTTGAAAGTGATGTGGAAAACTAAACAGACTCAGACAGAAACATTCCTGATTATCTCTTCACAACCTGAGACTTTACAGTGAGAGCATATAGGGGCTGAAGAGATGGCTCAGAACTTGATAGGCTATAAAAACCGATAAAAATGAAGGACTGGAAAAAATTCCTCAGCAGCTCTTCCTTCTAGTTTTGTTTCCTGAATTTCATGCTTAAAAGCAACTGATGTCCTCGCAAAAGACCCAAATTAAGTTCCCAGCACCAATGTCAAGCATTATCACAAGCACTCCAGGGATCCAATTCCACCTCCAGTAGATCTAACAGTGTCATTTGTCTGTTATGGGCTGTGGGCACCTGCACACACAAACACACACACACACACACATGCACATATGCACGCACATGCTCACACATATATGTACACATGCACAAACATAAATATCATTAAAATAAATCTTTTAAATGACTATATATTTTATGAATATGTTTTTATTATTACACATGTATGTGCATTTCTTTTCTAGATTTAATATTGCATTTCAACAAACAGTCTTTTACCAGAACAACTGTTTCCACAGAGGGGAGATGAGTGTATGTAGAAACAGAAGAGTGATGAGATGGAAATTCTCAAGCTCCAGAGACATTTTCTGGATAAACACACTGAGAAGAAACAGTGTAATCCTCACACCTTTTTGTTTTAAATTTCTCATCACATTCTGAGTGAGTTTTTTGATAACATTTCATAAAAGGCACGAAGACTCTTCCATTCCACCTAATGGAGCCTCTTATATGAAGACTGGGCATTTTCTCTGGCCAATGTGAGCAGTGAAACAAGAAGGCCAAGATCGGAGTTGCTGCCTAGAACCTAAGAACTCAGTCTTTTATCGTTTTACACTCCAACAAAATGTTCATACAATGACCAATGTTGAGTGCGGTTTTTAGCTTGTGTTTATTCAGTGCAGAAGAAGAACACTTTGGGCTCCTGATTCAAGTCTAGTGTTATACCAGTTCCCATAAAAAGACAATAAACACACTTCCAAATGATCTGGCTTTGTCCAGGGAGCTTCTCCTGGAAAAAAAGGAAAAGAAAACCCTATTACAAAAGAAGATGATAACTGTGAGAAGGTGTAACAAAGGAAGGAGAAAAGAAATGTTGAGGTTGAGTTAAAATTTTAAGTCAGAATGCCAGAAAAAATCTCACAGGTACATCTAAGAATTGAGCTAAAGCTTGGAAGGGAAGAAGCAACAAGCCATGAAGATAATTAGAAAAGGCATCCTCAGTGGAAGGAACGTTGTCAAACTTTAAGGGAGGGGCGATACTAGAAACAAGGCGGAGGGGGGGGGTCACTCAGCAAATAAGTTGAAAGGATGGGATAGCAAAGTGCATCAGGAACCCAACAGGTTAAAAGCTCTATGAAGCTGTTACTTAGAATAACTGAGAACACAGGAAATTTGGAGAATAATCAATTTGGATGCCTTTTGAAAAGTGCAATAACTAACAAATTAACCAAGCATTATGGAGTTCTGTATGGAAGAGAAAAAGTTAGCTTTAAGCATCTGTTACAGAAACAACCAACAGGAACTCCTAAAATATTCAAAGGAGATTAAGAAGCTGGCATGGAGGATAAAAGGGCTACTTTTTTTCCTAATCCTGAAGGGGAGAGAGGCCGTTGACCAGAAAGTCCATTTAGCAAATGCTGGGTTTGAGATATCCACAACTCTCCCAAATGAAGGTCCAAAAATATAGGTAAATAATTCCACTGTTGAGAAAAGAACTCAGGTCTACTGAAGTCAAGTCACATACGTATTTGTAACCTGTGATGAAATTCCATAGTCAGAATGAAATCTATAAAGTACTCAATACAGGAAAGAAGTATTCAAAGATTAGTTCAAAGGCTGAGTACTCCCAAATCTACAAGTCAAAAAGGCACAGAAGAATAAGGAAGGGAAATAATCAAAATAGAAAAATGCTAGAAGGAGGTAACTCCTGAACTTCAAGGCCAGAGAGAAAAGATATCAGCCACATTAAGTTTGGTGGCCTTTCCAAGTTGAAAGATGAGTCAGGCCATGGGAATAGCATGGAGAACTCATTGTTTAACCTTGCAAAGCAGCCTGGGGGAGACTGGAGAGACTGGGAAGAGAAGACAGCTCATTCAATAAAGTATTTATCTTGCAAAATGCAGATCCAACTTTAATCCCAGAACCCTCAAGGTGGCAGAGAAATGTGGATTCCTAAGACTCAGCAGCTAGTGAAACTTGCCTCATGAGTGAGTTCCTGGACAATATAACATCTCAAAAAGCAAGGTGGGCAACAAGCGTTCAGACATAAATAAATGCATGCATGCATACACACACAACCTGTGTGTGTGTGTGTGTAACTTTCATATATATGTGGAATATAATAGATACATACATATATCCCATAAGTGGTGTATATACCATAATGTCTTAGAGTCTCTATTGCTGCAACAAAACATAATGACCAAAGAGCAAGTTGGGGAGAAAAGGATTTATTTGGCTTGTGTTTCCATAGCTGTTCATCATTGAAGGAAGTCAGGACAGAAACTCAAACAGTGCAGGAGCCTGGAAGCAGAAGCTGATGCACAGTCCATGGAGGGGTGCTGCTTAATGGCTTCCTTCCCCTGGCTTTCTCAGCCTGCTTTTTTATTATTATTAATTATTATTATTATTATTATTATATTGTTATTATTATATTGTTGTTGTTGTTGTTATTATTATTATTATTATTATTATTATTATTATTATTATTATTATTATTATTTTAACACAAAACCACCAGCCCAGGGATGGAGTCACCCACAATGGCCTGGGCCCTCCTCCCTCATTAATGATTTTTTTTTTAATGCCTTACAGCCAGATCTTATAAAGGCATTTTCTGAGTTGAGGTTTTCCCTTTTCAGAAAACTCTAGTCTGTCTGCCAAGTGGCCATAAGATTAGCCAGCACACATTCCTACCTTCTGATGGCAGTAATGTTAGTTATATTCAAGTTATTACAAAACAGACTACACTATATTTTCATGATGCAAAACTGAATTCTGTATCCATTAAAATTAGATGAATTTTAGTTTTGAGGGTGTAACAATAAATAATGAGGCTTAGGAAAGAACCACAGAAATCAAGATAAATATCTACTGAGGGAATAAAACAGCTTAGCCAACCAGATATCCATATGCTGTACCTGGACTAAATTAAAGGAAATTTAAAATTTAAATTCCAAAGCAAATGGAATCCTCACCTCTCTGCTTCCTGTCCAATGCCAAAATCCCTTCTAAAATCTTCCTGTAACATGTTAAGATTGGAAATAGAGAGGTGGCTCAGCAGTTAAGAACACCAGCTGCTCTTCTTCCAAAGACCCTGAGTTCAATTCCCAGCAACCACACAGTGACTCACAACTATCTAAAGTACGTTCAGATGACCTCTTCTGGTGTGCAGATATACATACAGATAGAGCACTCATATAAACAGAATATATAAATTTTTAAAAATCTTTTAAAAATGTTACAAGATCAAAGTGGTAAAAGAAACATATGATGTCATATTCTGCAATACCCTCTTTAGACAATAATTCTTTTATTAATAAAGAATTTTAAATGGAAAAATGAACCTTTGGGGGATTGAGTTGTACAATAATTAAGAAGTTATTTAGTAGTAGAATCAGGTGAGTGTCTAGGCATTTATGAGATACATACTTGAAGTCTGGCTACCTTGTGCAATTCCCATGTCACTCATGTTCCTATATATACACCACACTTGAGCAGACCTTTGAGGAAATTCACATATAATCAAATATAAGACAAGACAGAAACCAAGAAGGGAATTGGGGTGTTACTTACTTAGTTTCCCATTGGTGCTGATTTACTAAATGACAGCACAGACATTCCTTCAACAATCATCAGTGCCCACTTTTTCTCTCTTGGAAGTTTAAGATAAAGGTGTTTACATCTTTGTTAAGTTCTATTCTGGGATTATGAAATCTGTCCTTTGGCATCATGTTTTCCCCACCTAGCCTACCTCTACCTGTAAAAAAATCTCCAAGACACTTTCTCAGTAGCTCAAGAACACATTTCCTAGGCTTCAAAGGCAAGATCATCTTAATCTAATCTCCTTATATTTTTTGAGAGTGCCTGCAGTGAGGTTTTCCAACTAACCAATCCACAAAAGAATCTTGAATCTTCTTTTCTCCAAGCTAAAGAAATATTGGACAAAAACAACAAACATTTTATCCCATGAGTAGTTGCATTTGACCAAATTTTCCTCTGTTCATTACAATGCTTCACCATAGTCTTTCCTGTCTTTTGTCACTTTATGTTCTGAGTAAGAAGATTGACACAAAGAGAAATTAAGTCATTGCCAAGAAATTTGAGAAGTTGAGTGACAAGTCACAAGATGCCATCTGGAGTTCCAAGGACTGTCTACTGTGGTGGACTGCAACTTTCTTGGTATCTTCCTCATGGCTGTCCTTGTAATCATTTCAGCTGTGAAGCAGGATGGTGGCAAGTCTGGTAATTGCACACTGAATCTTATATGAACACTCTGAAGCTGTGTCTTCCTGAAAATTACATGGTAAATAATTACATTTGTAGGGAACAAATAATTCAACTATTCGTCACCATGTCAAATGCAATTTTAAGATCTGATGAGGCAAATCTTGTTTAGGAGATGAAAACAGAAGATATAAACCAGTTAATTGCCAAGCGATTAAACGGGAAGTGCCATGCGTGTATGATTAATGCAAAATGTGCAGACAGCTAGTGGGGAGGGCTGGATAGGGAGAGAGCTGGGCTAGTCCCTGTGCAGGGTAGAAGAGCAACAGCAGAATTCAAGGAAGCTGTTGGAGCTAAATCACTCAGGGCACAGAGGCCACAGGAGAAGAACTTGTTTGTGTCGAATCTATTGAACACTCTTTTCTTATCCCAAAGACTTCTCTCTTCTCATTTTTTTCTTCATTATTTTCTGAAAATTTCCTGTGAAACCCCTTTTCCAACCCTAGCATTTTCTGTTCCGACTAACTTTTCTTCTTTATTTGTTAAGAGGATTTTTTTGATTACTGTTCTTCTATGATTATTCTTCCAAATCTATCAACATCTTCTTTAATGTCTGCAAATCAGCCCTATTATGTTTGTATCTGTACAGTGCACATATGCATATATGCAATGGCTAACATTTTAGTGAATGTATGTGTGTGTATGCATGACAAGACTATCTGTGAGACCAGAAAACAACTTGTAAAAGCCAACCATCAGTTGGTTAGGCTGGGAGACAAGGGTCTTTACCCAATGAACCATCTCACCAGCCCTAGACAGTTTACTTCATAGGTCCATTTTACAGAATTACATAGAACCCATATATCTTGCTAAACATTTTTCTGTGTGTTACTGTGAACCTGTTTGGGGATGAGATTAGTACTTGAATAAGTTGTGTGAGTAAAGCCCTCTCCTCTCTAGCATGGGTAGGCATCTTCAGATTGGTTGGAAGCCTAGATAGACTACAAGACCAACCTTGACCCATGTCAGGGAGAACTCTACAACCTGGTAGCTCTAAAACACAAAGCTTACTATGGTATTTCTCTGGCCTTTGAATGTAAATGGAAACAATGCTAGATTTTTCCAGGGTCACTTGCATGTAGGTGACAGAATAGGTCTTGGGAATTTTCTGCTTTCATAATCAAATAAGCCATTGTTTATATATAAATTAAAATGATACAATATATGCCTGTATACTTTTATAAGCATCCTGTTCTGTTTTTCTGTATTGCTAAATACAATATGCATAAAAGTTACCAAGTCCCTTAGCATTTCCTGGCTTTAGTATAAAATTAGGATTATACTATATTACCTGTCTTAACATAGAGTTTAGAGGAAAGAGCCCTTGAGTATGTTAAAGATCTGGGGTTCTGTGGAATGTCAGGTAGCTTCAATTTGTTCCTAGAAGAGAGTAAGCACTCTGAGACCATTTGCTTTCCTCCTGCAGGTCTGGACAGTCAGTGACTCTGGGCTTTATGAGGAAGTTGGTGATGCTTGTATTTCCCTGTGTGTCTCAGCTCCACCCGTCATTAAAACTGTGAGATATTTTACTGAAGATCATTTTCAGATGAGGTGCATGATGGGCTGTGCTGAGGTGTGAAGGGAGATGGGCCTCTGAGTGTGCTAAGTGGTTTCCGAGTCACTGGAGCATGGGCCAGGGCACTCAGGAGCACTCCCTGTTAGATCGTTAGCAATCCCCTAACTCTTCCTGGACAATAATATTGACTTCACATTAGATAAACATGAATCTTCTAAACAAGGAAAACGCATAGGTGTTACCCTCCCCTCCACATCACACAGAAGAGAGGCAGCGGGACACAGTCCATAGAGTTTAATTCTAACTGTAATTACCTTTCCTAGACAAGCAAGCTGGAGTAGCAAATGAAGCTGCTGCTGTAACACAGCACAGTGAGGACAATAAAAGAGGTCACCCCCTCCCTTTGCAAGACCAATTCTGTTTTGAACAGAACCCATTATTAGCTACTCACAACCATTATAAGCATATTTTAACATCTCTTCCTTATTGAAAAAATTCAAAATAAGAGAGAGGCAAATCAGTTGTGGGGACACTGAAGAGAATTCTGGCATTGGTGGGAGTCAGCTTTCCTGTGAGAGAGACAGTTCCTCCAAGACAATCTCTGAAGAGCAAGGACAGCTTAGTGCACAGACTGTTCTCTAGTTCTTTCCCTGAGTATGCTGCAAGTTTAGCAAGGTCACCATTTGAATCTTGTTTTCTAAAATAAATTAGAATTAGTTAAATCACTGTTTCAATTTATCTGATATATGCATATTAAGCAAAACTAAAACATTGGCACATGATAATAATGGTAGACATTTTAAAGAATAAAGAACCCAAGACATGTGGGTTTCTATGGGTTCTTAAATGTCAGTTTTTATTTTTTAAAAAATTAATTATATAAAATCCATCAGCTTCTCCAAATGTTAAAAAGAGGCACCTTTAAAAGTGACAGTGATTTGACCTATCATGAATACCTGTAATTCCAAAACTCAGGAGATGGAAGAAAGAGGATCAGAATCCACAAATATAATTTCAGTTCCAGGCCATTCTGTGCTACATGAGACCCTGTCTCAGAAATGCACATGAGGTCATCTCCTGTTGGATTCAGTAGGATGGATGGATAGATTAGAGGAAGGGAGAGAGAGAGAGAGAGATAGACAGACAGACAGACAGGCAGGCAGACAGGCAGGCAGGCAGGCAGGCAGGCAGACAGACAGACAGACAGACAGACAGACAGACAGACAGACAGATAGATAGATAGATAGATAGATAGATAGATAGATAATAGAGAGATGGACAGATGTGAGGAAGTTGGGAGGGGTGTATGTGTTGGAGATGATGTGAGTGATCTTGGAAAGGAGATTAGAGATAGATTTTATGTGCATATATATATACATACACACATATTATATATAATACATATGTAAAATTCTCAAGAATGAAAAAATAAAATAATGTTTAAAATAAATAATATATATATATACACACACACATATATATAATACATGTGTAAAATTCTCAGGAATAAAAAAGTAAAATAAAATAATTATTAAAATAAATAAAAAGTGAAAGAAGTGACAATGACGACTAGGCATTGTATACGTATCTATGAGCTCAGCTCTCAGGAGGCAGAAACAGGAGGATAGTAAGTACAGGCTAGCTTAATCTAAATACCAAATCCCAGATCAGCCTGACATTCATTATAAAACCCTGTCTATAAACAAAGCAACAAAAAGTAGCAGTGTAGGTCAAATGCACCAATAAGGCTGAAACAAATTTGACATAAAGAGCCATTATGGTCCTTTCTTAGGACAATTACAGTAAGTAACTGGTAAATTAACCAAGAACATCAGTGTCTTCTCTTGCTTCCTCTTATCACTGCCTCACTGTTACAATACTCACTGGGTATAACTGTATGAATAGAGAGCATGCCCACGAGAAAGTCCACTATAGTACACTGCTTGTTTCACAAATTACCCTGTGCATAATGTGGCTGTTGTGCAACACACTGAGGTTAATCAGGGTAACTGGGCTTCAGACATCAGTACTCCCGATAGAGAGAAAATTATATGGCCTAGAGATGTGGGGTTTTTTTCAGATTATAGTCTCCTATATTGACCTGTCTTCAAATTAAATCAAAATAATTGAAATCAACCTTATGTAATATTGATTTAACTACCACTCAATAAAAATTAGTTAATATTGTTCATGACTTCCATAAATATTTTCCTTAACTAACGCTAAAATTTACCAGAATCATGTGTATATACTCCATTCATATATGCATAGATACACCTGAAATGTACATTTATAGATTTGAGCATCCCTAATTTGAGAATTCAATATTCCAAAATTCCATGAAGTTCAAAACAATTTGAGCTTTGACAAATGGTAACAAGTGGAAACCTGAACACATGAGACTTTATTTCATATCAAAAATATTACAAATGTTTTTAAAGAGATAAATCTGTTATATAGGCAGCTTCATCGCTAGTATTCATTGCCAGCCATGAGCTTCAAGAGAGGCTCTATGTCAAAATATTATAATATGGAGACCAATAAAGAAAGTCATCCAATGTCCACACACAATTATAGAGGTGAGCATACACATACATATACACATACACATATCCACCTCTCTCTCTCATTAATTTTGAATCAGGTATATTGTTTGACTTTATTTTTCCACTTTAATGCTTACTAATTGATTTATCTAATGAAACAAAAAAACAAAAACAAAATCTTTGATGCCCACTGTCTTCATCTCCATAATTTCTGGAGTTAGATTATATTTTATCTTAATAAAAATACTCCTAGTTTTCATTATCTTTATCATCCATATTTTTATCATTGTAGCACAGATAATCACCTGTGATTATATTTTCATGTGTATGACATTTGTATACTAAATTAATAACTATCATCCTGTTTTTGATGGCTCCTAGGAACATATTTTTAGTTTTTGAAGATTTTTCCAGATAGTCGGGTATATTAGATAATTGATAGATTCCTGGTTTGGTTTCTTCCTTCTCCACAAGGGGTTTCCTGCGCTTCCAGCTACCTTGCTGTTTTTATCCTGGGAGTGAGTCCTACTAAAGTTATGAGAGAGACCCACCTTTTCCAAGTGTTTTACTGATGTCTGTGATTTCTAAAACAAACACTCAGGCAGCTTCCTACAAAAATGTAAAAGGGCCCAGAAGCAAAGCAATTCATCTTTACAATATTAAAATTACTTTATCCATTTTACATGGCAGTTCTTGAGATTCCAATTTCTTTTGTATTTTTACAGTGTGTGTGTGTCTGTCTCAGTATATGAACAGAAGTCAGAAGACAACTTGCAAGAGTTGATTCTCTCTAATCTTGTGAGTTCCAGGGATCAAATTTGGGTGGCTAAGCATACCTTCTACTCCTCTGACATTTTGTTAGTCCCAAATTTATTATTAAAAGACAATGAACAATCCAAGTTTCTACACAATGGGAAGGTAAAGGAAGTTAAAGCAACCTACTAAAGTAATTTTGGGTTATACAGGAAACAAAAAGAAAGGCTTTTGAGAAAATGAAGGAGAGTCTTCTTTAATTTATTAACTCAGAATTGATTCTGAGAGACTCTAGTCTACATTATTTCCCAGTGTCCGGAGTGGAGAATATACTAACCACTGGCAATTCCACCTTCTTAGAAACCTGAGACTAATTTGTTCACTTTAGAAATTCTGTATTTTCTTAAAATGTGCCTTTATTTGATTTATTTTATTTTTAGTGTGCCCAACAATCAGTTGGCCCTTTCGTTTTTAAAGCACATGCTCCTGTCAGACTCTTGTACTGATTCACTAACTTTATTTCTGTTCCTCTCTTTGTGGATATGCTTCCTGAAACTTCTTTTACCTGGCTTTGAACTTCTTCATTTTGCTTCTGATTTTACTGGATTTTTTTTTTTTTTTACATTTTATCACTTTTCTTTTTTATGTTCATTTTATTATTTTGTTTATAAAGAAGTCTTTTTTTATGCATGTATCCCCTTGCTCCCCCTCCCTTCCTTTCTCCCAACCACTCCCAGCCAAACTTCAGCCTCCTCCTCTCCATCCCCCGATCCCTCCCCCATCCCCTTCTGCAAAAAGGCAAAAGTTCCCAAGGTGGGTCAGCTAAACATGGCGCTTCCACTTCAGGAAAGTCTGATTTCCTCATCCCAAAATCAAGACTGTATTGGGTGTTCCTCTGCAGGGAATGGGCTCCAAGCTGCCAGGCCACACACAGGAAAACAGTGTGATCCCACCTCTCAGGGCTCAACATATTGTCTATACCAATAGACAGTTGTCTACCCTTGGACATGTCTACCCCATGGTTCCCCAGTGGCTGAACTTGATTCAGTGACCCTCCCAGAGCTCCAGCCAACCATCACTTTGGGAATTTTCCTCATAATTCCTATCCTCTTGATCAAGCAGTTTCTCCTCCCCTGCTCTCAGCTGGACCAGGAGCTCAGCTCAATCCAGTGCTCAGCCATAGATCACTGCCTTCATCTCTATTCCTTGTTGGATTCAGGTTCTGTGATGACACTTTGATTATAGGGGAAGTCCTGTTTAGCCACCCCTCCACTATTGATTGGAGACCTAGTAGGGACATCCTGTGAGTTCTTGGAGGTTTCCCTAGCACCAGGTCTCTTTCCAACCCCTCATTGGCTTCTCTATCAAGATATCCATCTCTTTTTCTCCCTCTTTATTGTTTCTCTCACTCAGCCACTTCCTTCTCTCATGATTTGATCTCACCTATTCTTAGTTGTGACCCATTATGACCCCAATTTGCTAAGGTGATCTTCTCTATTTTCTCTTCCTAGGGGAAACTAGGGATGTCTCTCTTAAGTTACTTCTGATACCAGGGGTTGTAGTGTGCAGCTTGGGTACTCTTTGATTTTTGTCTAAGATCTGCTTATGAATGAGTACATCCCATGCCTATCTTTATGGCCTTGTGGTAACTTGTTAAGGAGGATATTCTCCAAATCCAACCATTTGCCTGAAAATTTTAGGATATAATTTTTTTTTTCTGCTAAGTAGTACTCCATTGTATCCACAGTTTGTTAATCCATTATTCAGTTGATGGGCATCTAGGTGGTTTCCAGGTTCTTGCTATTACGAATAATGCTGCTATGAACATAGTTCAACTAATGCCTTTGGGGTATGAATGTGCATCCTTTGGATATATGCCCAGTAGTGATATTGCTAGATCCCTGGGGAGATTGATTCCCAGTTTTGATTCCCACCATACTGCATTCCAGAGTGGCTGTACAAGTTTACACTCCAACCAACAATGGAGGAATGTTCCCCCTGCTCCGCATCCTCTCCAGCATAGGCTGTCATCTGTGTTTTTTTATCTTAGCCATTCTGACAGGTGTAAGGTGGTATCTCAAAGCTGTTTTGATTTGCATTTCTCTAATGCCTAAAGATATCTAGCAATTTTTTAAGTACCTTCCAGCCATTTGTAATTCTGTTGAAAACTCCCTTTATAGCTCTTAACCCCATATTTAATGGGGTTATTTAAGTTTTGGGCTCTAGTTTCTTGAGTTCACTATATATCTTAGAGATCAGACCTCTGTCTGATATAGGGTTTGTGACGATCTTTTCCCATTTTGTAGACTGTTGTTGTTGTCTTATTGACTCTGTCCTTTGCCTTACAGAAGCTTCTCAGTTTCAGGAGGCCCCACTTATTGGTTGTTATTCTTAGTGTCTGTACTATTGGTGTTATATTTAGAAAGTGGACACCTGTGCCAATGCATTGGAGGGCATTTCCCACTTTTCTATCAAGTTCAGTGTAGCTGAGTTTATGTTGAGATCTTTGATCCACTTGTATTTGAGTGCTGTGCAGGGTGATAGGTTTGGATCTGTTTGCATTCTTCTACATACTACCATCCAGTTATACCAACACCATTTGTTGAAGATACTATCTTTTTTCCATTGAATAATTTTGGCCTCTTTGTCTAAAATTAGGTGTTCACGGGGATGTGGGATAATGTTCAGGTCTTCAATTTTATTCCATTGATCCACAAGCTTGTTTTTATCCCAGTACCAGGCTATTTTTATTACTATAGCTCTATAGTATAGCTTGAAGTCAGGGATGGTGATTCCTCCTGAAGTTCTTTTACTGAAGAGGATTGTTTTGGCAATCCTGGGTTTCCTGTTATTCCATATGAAGTTGAGTATTGTTCTTTCAAGGTCTGTAAAAATTGTGTTGGGATTTTGATAAGAATTGCAGTAAGTCTGTAGATTGTTTTTGGTAATATTGCCATTTTTTACTATGTTGATCCTACCTATCCAGGAGCATGGGAAGATCTTTCCATTTTCTGATATCCTCTTCAAATTCTTTCTTCAGTGACTTAAAGTTTTGTCAAATAGGTCTGCTACTTTTTTGGTTAGAGATATGGTAAGAGATTTAATGCTATTTGCAGCTATTATAAAGGGTGATGTTTCCCTGATTTTTCAACCCTTTTATATTTAGTGTATAGGAGGGCTATTGATTTTTTGAATTAATCTTGTGCCTTGCTACATTGCTGAAGGTGTTTATCAGCTATAGGAGTTACATAGTATAATTTTGAAGGTCACTTATGCATAGGACCATATCATCTGCAAATAGAGATAGCTTGACTTCTTCCTTTCCAATCTTTATCCCCTTTTGTTCTCTTATTGCTTTAGCTAAAACTTGGAGAACTATATTGACTAGATAAGGAGAGACAGGAGAGCTTTGTCTTATTCCTGGTTTTAGTGGGATTGCTTTGGGTGTCTCTCCATTTAGTTGGATGCTAGCTGTCAGTTTGCTGTATATCACCTTTATTGTGTTTAGGTATTTTGCCTGTATTACTGATCTCTCTGGAACTTTTAACATGAAGGAATATCAGACTTTTGTCAAAGGCTTTTTAAGCATCTAGTGAGATGATCATGTTTCCTTTTTTCTTTTTTTGTTTGTATGATGGATGACATTCACAGTTTTTTGTATGTTGAACCATCCCTGCATAATTTGGACAAAGCCTACCTGATTGTGGTGGATGATTTTTTTGATATGTTGTTGGATTCAGTTTTCCACAATTTTATTGAGTATTTTTGCTTCAAAATTCATGAGGGAGATTAGTCTGTAATTCTCCTTTTTGTTGCATCGTTGAGTAACTTCCAAATCAAGCTGATTGTGGCCTCATAAAAAAGAGTTCTGCAATGTTCCTTTAGTTTCTACTGTATGGACAGATTGAAGAGTACAGGTATTAGTCCTTCTTTGAATGTCTGGTAGAATTCTGCATGGAATAGTCTGGTCTCAGGCATTTTTTACTTGAGAGACATTTGATAACAGCTTCAATTTCCTTTGGGGCTATAGATTTGTTTAAGTCTTTAATCTGATCTTGATTTAATTTTCCTAAGTGGTCCCTGTCCAGAAAGCTTTCCGTTGTTTTCAGGTTTTCCATTTTAGTAGAGTATATATTTTCAAAGTATATTCTTATAATTCTCTATATTTCCTGAGTATCTGTTATTATACCCTCATACCCCTTTTCATTTCTGATTTTGTTAATTTGGATTCTCTCTCTCTCTCCCCTCCCTCCCTCCCTCCCTCCCTCCCTCTCTCCCTCCCCCCCCCTCTCTCTCTCCCCCCCCCCTCTCTCTCTCTGATTTTTGGTTAGTTTGGATAAGGCTTTATCTATCTTGTTGACTTTCTCAAAGAATCAACTCTTTGATTAATTGATTCTTTGTACTGTTCTCTTTGTTTCTATTGTATTGATTTCAGCCCTAATTTTGATTATTTCCTGCCATCTATACCTTCTAAGTGAGTTTGCTTCTAATTGTTATAAAGCCTTCAGCTGTGCTTTTAGGTCTCTTGTGTAAGATTTCTCTAGGTTTTTCATATAGAATCTACTGCTATGAGATTTCCTCTTAACACTGCTTTCATTGTATCCCATAAGTTTAGGTATGTTGTAGATTCATTTTCATTAAATACTAGGAAGTCTTTGATATTTTTTTTCTTAACTTTTTCCTTGACCCAGAGGTGGTTCAACTGAGAGATGATCAGTTTCCATAAATTTGTAGGCTTTCTGTGATTTTTGTCGTTGTTGAACTCTAACTTTAGATCATAGTGGTCTGATATGATAGAAGAAGTTATTCCCATTTTTTATATCTATTAATATTTGCTTATGACAGGGTATGTGGTCAATTTTAGAGAAAGCTCCATGAGATGCTGAGAAATATATATATTCCTTTGTTCTTGGGTGGAAGGTTCTATATATATCTATTAAGTCCATTTGGGTCACAACATCTGTTAAATCCCTTATTTCTGTGTTGAGTTTCTGTCTGGTTGACCTATCAAGGGTGAAAGTGGGGTATTGAGTTCTTCCACTATTAGTGTGTGGGGTTTAAAGTGAGGTTTAAGCTTTAGTAGTATTTCTTGTATATATGTCGATGCCCTTATTATGGGGGCATAAATATTCAGGATTGAGACTTAATTTTGGTGAATTTTTTTCTGAGATGAATAAGTAATGCCCATCCTGGTTTCTTTCGATTGATTTTAGTTTGAAGTCTATTTTGTTAGATATTATGATGCCTACACCAGTTTGCTTCTTAGGACCATTTGATTGGAAAGTTTTTTTTTTTCCCAACCCTTTACTCTGAGCCTGTGTCTGTCTTTGAAGTTGAGGTGTGTTTCTTGTATGCAACAGGATGGCTTCTTTTTTTGTATCCATCATGTCAGGGTGTGTCTTTTTTATAGGTGAATTGAGTCCATTAATATTAAGGAATATTAATGACTAATGATGGTTATTTCCTGTTATTTTTGGTGATAGTTTGTGTGCATTCCCCTTTGAGTTTTTCTTCTGTGGGATTATTGATTGTTTGTGGTTTCATGGGTGTATCTGGTTTCCTTAGGTTAGAGTTTTCCCTTTAGTGCTTTCTGTAGTGCCAGATTTGTGGGTAGGTATTGTTTAAACCTGGTCTTGTCGTGAGATATCATGTTTACTTCATCTATGGTGATTGATAGTTTTGCTGGGTATAGTAGTCTGGGTTGGCAGCAATGCTCTTTTAGTTCTGTTTAACAGCTGACCAGAACCTTCTTGCTTTCACTGTTTCCATTGAATAGTCTGGTGTTATTCTGATTGGTCTGTTTTTACAGGTAATTTGGCCTTTTTCCTTTGCAGCTCTTCATATTTTTTTCTTTGTTATGTAGGTTTAGTGGCTTAATTATTGTGTGCTGATCAGATTTGGGGGGGAGCTCTAGTCTAGTGTTCTGTAAAGCTTCTTGTATCATTATAGGCATTTCCTTCTTTAGGTTGAGGTTTTCTTCTATGATTTTGTTAAATATATTTTCTGTGCCTTTGAGCTGGTGTTCTTCTCCTTCTTTGATTCCAGTTATTCTCAGGTTTTGTCTTTTCATGTTATCCCAGATTTCCTGGATATTTTGTTATGACTTTTTTGGTTTTAGTGTTTTCTTTAACTAACATATCTATTTCCACTACTGAATCTTCTATTCCAGAGATTCTCTCTTTCATCTCTTGCATTCTTTTGGTTATGCTTACATCTGTGGTTCCAGTTCTTTTCTTCAGGTTTTTTATTTGCAGCTTTGCCTCAGTTTATACCTTCTTTATTGCTTCTATTTCAGTTTTTTTAATTCCTGGAATGTTTCTTTCACCTATTTGTTTTCCTTTTCTTGGTTTTCTTTATTTTCTTTCAGGGATTTGTTCATCTCTTCCAATTTTTTGTTTGTAATTTCTTTTATTTCTTTAAAGGAGATTTTTATATACTCTTTTAAGGTTTCCATTATATCCATAAAGTTACTTTAATGTCCTTTCCTTCTGTTTCCTCTTCATTGTTATGCTTGGACCTCAATGTTGTAGAGCCATCAGCTTCTTCTGTTGGTTTCTGTTGTTCTTTATATTGTTATATGTATTCTTGCACTAGCATTTGCCTATTGCTTCCTGGGTTCACTCTTAGTCAGCTCTTGGTGGGCTCTTAGTCAGTTGTGAGCCCAGTGGCTAAGTGTCTCCAGTAATTGTAGGGGTTGCTCTTAGTTTGCTCTTAGTTTGCTGTAGGCCAAGGAACTGTGTGTCTTCAGTTCTCACGGGAATCATTCTTTGTAGGGTCTTTAATTGGTTCTTAGTCAGCTGTAGACCAGGAAGGAGTCTGTGTGGTATCCACTTGTAGGTACATGATGACACAGATTGCGATTTGGCTCATGGGATGTCCATCCAGCTGTATTTTGCTGAGGATTGGGCAGGGGGTGGCTCTTCCAGCTTTTTTTTGGTTCAGGATGGAGCTGGGTATGGTTGGGGTGCTAGAGTCTATGTCCCCAGGCAAAGGTTCAAAGACCACGGTCTCTGCTTGGCCTGGGGGTCAGAGTTCCACTCAACTCTTAGTCGTTTGTGGACTGGGAAGAAGGTTCAGGGTCTCCAGTTATTGAGATGTAACAGATTGCTGTTTGGGCAGGGTTTAGCCCATGGGATGTCTCTCCAGCTGTGTTTTGCTGGGGATTGCAGGAGTTGGGGGGCTCTCCCTGTTTTCTTTGTTTTAGGGTGTACCTGGGTGTGGTTGTGGTGCCAGGAGCTATGTCCCTAGGCCAGGGCTTGGAGACCAAGATATCCTCTTAGCCTGAGGGTTAGGGTGCCACTCACCACTTAGTCAGCTGTGGACCTTGAAGGAGGCTTTGGGATCTCCAGTTTTCAACATGTGATGATACAGATTACCCACTTTTGTTTTCTATGTCTTTTTCTTTATCTTACACTCTTTTTCATTTTTCTATGAAATTTTAAATTTGATGACACTATCTCAGTCTCCATATCTTCTAGAGCTAGGTTATATTTTATGTTAATAAAAATAATCCTTGTTTGTATTATTTTAATCATTTATATTTTTATCATTGTACCACAGATAATGAGCACATAATGAGACACTTTTTTAATATTCTGAATTAGACCTTAAATATCTGGCTCATCACAGTTTTGTGAGCATAAGTGTTTTTAGTATTCTCCCTACTACTGTTATTCTCCTAAATGGGGTAGTATAAAACTGCCCTCCAAATTTGTATCTCTATACCTTGGATTAGTAAAGATCTCAAATATCATCAGAGAACTTGTTTGTTTTGTGTGTGTATTGATGATAGCTAACATAGAAACTCAAAATTCTTCAAGAGGACAGTGACTTAGGAACATTCAGCCACAAATGAGTTTTCTATATCACACTCCTTATTAAAGCTCAAGGTCCATTGTGGAAGAAGGTACAGAAAGAATGTCAGAACCAAAGGTTTACAAGGTCCGGAACAAACCATGTCTTCTGATCCTAATAGGACCCACTGCACTCATGAGCCCACAGCAGCTATGGGTGCCTGAGTGCCTACACAGGACCTCCACAGGATCCATCCAGTCAACATTCCAACATGGATCCAGGAAGATCTTACCATCCCTTGCACAAATTTTTGTTTACTTTCTTTCTTATTCTTTCTAGTCATGCCTCAGTACAGAAAGCCTATTTTAGCTTCTATAAGGACTTATAGTTCCATGTAACCCAGAGTTACTCTGCTAAGTTATTTCCAGTTCCTCCTGCCTCCCTAGTGTGCAGAAACTAGGAATGGCACTCTTTGCACACACAGTTCCCTTTCAGTCAGATAAGCTGGCATCTGATAATGATTCATTCTGTCTGACATTGTCAAATGAAAGATCTTTAAATTCTTTGCTATAACTTTAGTGGCTATCCCAAAAGAGAAAGGGAATATATGATAATATGGGGATAATAAGATCCAATAATTATCACCTTATAAATTAGTGCTGTCATTTGTTTTGGATCCTAAATAAATATCTTTCACAGTTAATAAGGTGTCTTATAAATTTCGCAAACCAAAATTTACTGAGCAAGTCTAGTAAATTCAAGCAACATTATTGTTTATTCCCCGTATGCATGTGGTATATGCATATATACACACATCAGGCCACTAAGAGCCATAACTACCATAAAAATTATTTTGGGAGAGAAAAATAAGGAGATTCATAGATTAAAGAATAAGTTTAACCTAACACCTGATAGCTGTCAAATCCTAGGCTTGAATATATAATGTTTTCCCTGACAACCCACTACCATCATGCTTCATATCTTTAATTATTGTGAGTTCTAATCACATTTTTCTATGACTTCATTTTTAAAGTTAAGTCTATTAACAAAATACGAATGATTACAATAGAAAAATATTTTAAATTTTCAAATAAAAGTGACAGTTTTTTTATAAACCTAATCTATTCATTTTATTTAAAAGATGGCATTAAAGTACAAATTATTAGCTAAATAAGATCTACCAGCCCCTGTAAAGTCGGAAGAAATAAAATTACAGGCAAAAACATATAGAATCTCAATATGACTCTTATTAAATTGGTTAGTAAGCAATGATCTAAGCATCTAAAAGAATTCTCAGGTGAGCACTCACCGACCTTTTTAGACAGAGTCATCATCTTTGTCCTTGTTTCTATCCTTCCATAATCATCTACTAAGATTTCTTCAGTCCAGATCATAGACAGATCGTAAAAGACAGTGAGGAAGCCCACCTTCAAAGTATAGATAGGAAAACGGGCACACTCATTTGTAATGACAGTATTGGCTTCAAGGCAGCTGTTTCAAATAGGAGCGTTAGTCACTGTGTAAAGACAGGATAAGTCTAAAAGCATCTTGTTCATGGGACAGCTGCTGAAAGCTAGCCAAAGTAGCCTCATACCCATATGCTACTTCAGTATGCTTGAAATTACTCCAATATCTCCACTTGGGAAATGTGCTTTCTCTACCAGCCTGTATAAACCCAGAAGCATGCAATGCACATCTTTTGCTGCTCTCAGTAAACTTTTCTCTGAGCTACAAAATCTTAAATTCTAATTGTCTTTTTGACTTTCCTCTCCAGTCTGTGTACCTAGAGCATTGCTTCATTTTATACTCCTTGTTCTGATAACTGCCCTGTCCTCCAGGCATCAGGCCCAGTGGTCTCTGCTTCAATACAGAACTATGATCAATCTCATTTTTGGGGATTTCACTTCCCACAGAAGTGTTTTTTCTCCAAAGATTACAATCATCAACTCTCCCACTTTATATTCTCCACCTAAGTGAACTCATTGGCTCCCAATGAAGTCACTGTTAACTATGGTTGATAGGACGAAAACATCACCCTTCAGGAGTAGTAACACCAGACTTCTACATGCTTATTTCTTCTGCTTCTCTTTGAAAAATCCAAGTGGATTTTAAAAAGCAGGGGATGAATCTGAGACTGAGTAAACAATTAGTGGGTTTGACTATTTCACAAAAGAAATTATTAATTACTAATGCGTGCTACTCATGTATCTTGAGAGAAAGAGAATAAAATTGGGAGGGGGTAAAGGAAATAAAAAGCTCTTGTGATTCTGCCACCTATGAAATCATTCCCCAAAAAGGTCACCTTGTCTAGCGGAGAGACTGGGAAAGCAACGCCACGTATTATCCTTCCTTCTTGTACCAGTGAGCAGACTTACTGCAGGTAGGAAAACTCAATTACCAAAGGTTGTTATGTGGTGCAACGATGGCTTTCACCTGTCTGTCAAGAGCTGAAGAGGATTTATTAACCAAAGTGGTGAGCTGAAGTTAACTCAACTGTCAAAAAATTGACCGATTTGCAGGCTTGAACTTGGTTCATAGCAGTTCTCACTTACTTCTACATATCAGGCATATATGATATAGAACAGTATAGGAGATGTTCACCTTCTCCTTACTTGTCATAGAAATCACACAGGTTTGCATTTATAGTATAATAAGAAACACTGGGCCCCTGAGATAAGAATATCAAGGAAAATCTAGTGCTTTCACTATGGTCAGGAGACAGTCAGCTACACATGCACCCTTTGGAAGCCAAGACCTGCAAGTGACCACTGACGATTACCAATTTCTTCCATCTCCGACATAAACATTATACTGTGTGACTAAGAAGATGGCTACGTAGTTAGGGAACACCTGCTGTATAGGTATAGGGACTTGAGTTCAGATTCTCAATGGTCAAGTAAAAGAAGATGCTGGGCTTGGTTGTCTGTGCCTACAGCCCCAGTTATCAAGGGGTGAAGACAAGAGGCTTGCTGGAATTGGCAAGCTGCAAATCTACCTGTTAATTCAGTGAGAGACCTTGTCTTGAAGGAATAAAATGGAGGGGGACAGAGCAGCATACTCAATAACCCCTGCTAACTTCCATATATGTCTGGAGTCACATGTATACATGTACAGATTTATCACATACACACACACACACACACACACACACATACACACACTAACTTAAAATTGTCTTATATTCTTGACCAAAGGAAATAACACTACTAAGAAAAACTCACAAAAAAATGGTCTACAAAGGAAGAAAGAATTGAAAAAGAGAAACTGGATTTTTTTTTCACAAATCTCATTTTATGACTTATAGTGTAGCAATGTAAAAACTTTACAAAGGTCAATACAAATAAAAAAAAATATACCTTAGAAAATGTCTTCTAAAATTAAATACAGATTGAAATAAATTGATGATGCATTTAAAGTAAGAAGCTTTAACCACAAAGCAGGAAAAATTACTTCTATTGACATTAGAGCACAACATTTTGGGTGCACAATGCCCAGTGTAACAAAAGAACAAAAAGAAAATATAAATGCACTCAGTACCCTGACCAATAGAACCAATAACAGTGCTATTTTGAGAGTATTGTGACTGTTTCACTGTTAGGGTTAGCAAATGAGTAATCATGCTGATGTCATCTGGGGCAGATTCCCTCCACTTAATGTTAGAGGCTGCAGTGCAAAGTCACACAGATTAGGAAATAGATACTAATCTTTAGTCTGAATTAGCTATGTCTACACTTTTATCTCTTAAAAAAAACATATATGTAGTTCTGAAAATTATACATAACCAATCCATGGCAATAGCTTCATCCATACCTAGAACAGTAATCAATGGCCATTAATTCCACTGTCAGTAGACCAGGAGTCTATGAAATACGTGCTTCTAGTTCTAAGAGAGGAGAGGGCCAGGGCAGTTTGTAATGCTTTATCACACATTCTAGAAGCCAGGTCAGCAGGGCAGACACGTTAGCTTGAAGGGGTGGCACTGGGCAGAAACACAATAACTGATGCTCCAGGAAGACGATGGCATCAGCAGAAAAGATTCCAACATGACCCAGCTGTAGCACTTTCAGACAAATATCCACAAAACTGAGAGTCGATGTGTCACAGAGGTGCTTGGACATCAATGTTTGTTAGACATCTGATAACAGAAGGATGGATAAACAAAATGTAATTTAAATGCACAATGGTGATTTTCAAGCATTACAGAGAATAAAGTTGCATCACATTCAGGAAAATGGATGCAACTGAAATCATCACACTAAGTGAATTAAGTCTCAGAAAAACAAACATCTATGTCTTCTGTTACATGCTGCTCATATGATAACCTTTATTCAACTTCATAGGTAAATAAAGTCCCATATATACTTATGACATGACAGTAGAAACAAATCTGGGGAGAGAACAAAGGGGACTAATGGAGAGGAGAGAAAAAGGGTAGTGAAGTGTGGTGGAAAATGTGTAGTAATTGCATTATAACTGCCTGAAAACAGCCTTTTGTGATTCTGTGCAATGAAATAAAATAAAAACAGATTTCAATTATGTTAAAATAGTATGTACATATTAATGACACCCCTACCCCATTACAAAGCTACTTTTGAAGGTTACTAGAACCCTGAAAGTTAACTGGGATATCTGGTTTGTCTTTGTCTCACTGGAGATAGAGGAAAGACTGACATAAATGCCTACTGGTGGGGAATTTTGGCATCATATAGGCCATGCTCAGTAATTGGCCTGAGTTCAAATAAGCTTTAAGGAGTTTAAATGTGACACTAATAAGCATAAATTTGGCTATTTGATTGTGTTCAGTACAGTGAAAGATTGGGGTACATGGGAAAGAACAGCTTGTTACCCGTGCAGTGGGATTCAAACAATATTGAGAGAGACCTATAGGCATAGCTTTGGGGTCTCATGACCCTAAATGGGGTGTGCCCATTTCCCCCATTACAAACCCTGTTGCACACTGCCCTTCCATCCTGTTTGTTCTTGCATTCTCAGAGAAAAGATTGGCACCATCACTGAGTAAGACAGTTCCACTCTCCAAAACATTGCTGTATGGTTCAGTTCATATCAGAGAGTGTTTATATAACCCCTTAATAAATAATAATTCTTTATATGATCAGTTACAAATAAATAATTCTACAATAACACATCATCTAGAAATGAGATTTAAGTAAAGGCCTTAATCTTGGTGGGAGAACTTGTGGAGAAAGAAATTTACCAACTACAGTTTAAAGGACTCTGTGCTCACCCACGTGAAACCTTGGTGAGGACCTGATTTGACATACAGGTAGAACTTTGGGGTAATCCACGGGCAGGTTTTAGAGTTATAAACAAGTAAGAGGCAGAGACAAGCTTTCCTCTCAAGCCACACATTAAGGAATGCGGACTCAACTTTCCTCATAAAGTCCTCAATGGAAGTGAGAGATTCTTTTCAGGATAAAATACTAAGTGGACTTTCTTTGGGAAAAAACATTTTATATTATAATAAAATGAATCGTTCCCCCTTCCATAAAAGAAAACCTTCCTTCTCAGCATAGAATGCAGAAGGAGAACATTTTTAAATCGGAAAATTCCTAAAGCTTCTCTTTCACTTTCACAGATAAAATCCATTATTTCCCCAATAACGTATTGGCTGAATTGGAGTCAAACAAGATGTGATTGGAACTGAAAGCCATCCAATTTTATTTCCTTCTGCTCCTCTGATTCACAGTGAAAGCTTGGCTCTGTGCAGGTGAGCACTATGAGAGCAAAAGTTGACATCAATTGGAGTTCTCAAAAGAACTGTCTCTGTGTGGGGAAAATATCACCTTTTTTTAAAACACAGGAGCAACATCCAACAACACAGACAAGGTAGAAATTGATGTGAATGAAATAATTGTCATCTAGTGATTAGTGAAGGGTTGCTCATAATACTCTCCACTGAAAAGATCTGTATTATTTGAATATATCATATTGTTAATTATGGCCGGGCTGCATTTACAGCCTAATTTGTACTTTTACAGTCTGTGACATGTAAAAGCTTGAGGTAATTTTAGTATCATATTGGGTGTTTGAAATTCAATGAGTGGTGTTAGCTTCAAACATCAGCCATTTCACTTAACACCTATTTAGCCAAGTAGGGTTGGGAGGGGATGGTGTTGGGGAAGCTATAGAACCTCCAGGAAGTCCTAAGAGCAAGTTTCCATCAATTTCCACTTAAACAGCAGGGTAGAAATAATCCTAAATGGCCGATATGGTACTTTGTCTCAATCATTAGCCACAAAAATCTCCAACACATATTGATCTGATGTTGTAACCTCTAAATTGGTTTTGTGACTAGCCTCTCTTGAGAGTGACTGTACATTTCTTCTACTAAAAGAGTATAATCTGTTTACCACATTTAGAATCTGGAATGTTTAACCAGTGTGCATAGTTTCTCTTGAGATGGTAGAAGTTATCACTGGTCCTTATTTCATTTTGGAAGCCAGAAAAAAAAAATCATGTTAAATTCATATCATAGGAAGAATGGGGAGACTACTTGAAATACTTAGCCAATCCAAGGAGAGTCTGAATAAGTAGGATTGGGTGCTTAATACCTCAGTCTTCTAGAATCTGAGCACATCTCTATGAACCATAAACATCCCAAGAAGAGGAAATCTGAATAAGCAAATCTTAAAAAAAGATTTTTAACCACATAGAAATTGGCTCCCGGCCTGCTACACCACAAGCACATTGCCCATTCTCTGTCTCTTAACTTACAAGCTATCCATGCCTCCACAGGACTTTTGGTCCGGCCTTCTCTTCTTTTTTTCTCTTTAGAGAAGTGAAGAAAAGAACATTTTTGTTTCTTTGAGTCCTATTCTCTAATATCAAATCTGACAAACTATTCAAGTTTCCTGTACAAGAAAACAATTTTTTTTCCATCAAAGTAATTTCTAAGTTTGAAAATCTACCAATTGTGTGATTTATTGTCACCCACCAGAAAGACACTTAGGAGAGAAATATTAGGCAGACTCACTGGAAAAATTCAAAAGGACATAGAGAAGGTATGTCAGTCACTTTTCTCATTGCTATAGCAAAATTCCTGACAAAAGCAACTTGAGGAGTACAAGTTTTTATTTTGGCTCACAGTTCAGAATACAGTTGGATCTCCAGGGGAAGCTCTGGTGGAAACTTAATGCATCCTGGTTATACTGAGTCCACAATCAGGAGTCCAAGAGGTAAATGCTAAGTCTCAGCTTTCATTGTTCCTTTGAGTCAGTTTAGGACCCCAGAAAATGGGATGGTGCTGACCACATCTTTATGTTTTAGTTGCCTTAATATAGTACCACTCTCACAGACATGTAGAGGTCAGTCTTACAGATAGATCTACACATTGTCAAGTTGGTGTTCAACATTAGCCACCGCAAGAGCTTTTCTTATTGAGTTACACAAATAAATATGTTAGAAATTGAACACACTCTGCAAAGTATTAGATTATAAAAATAATGCTTTTCTTTTCAACCAAGAGCCAATTATAAATATTTGAGAATCAAGAACTGATACTAAAAACAAAAAAAAAAATTCTGTGCAATTATTTTAGGGCTTTGTTTGTTTGTTTTGCCTTTATATGAGAGTAGAAATAAATGATAGATATTTTCCCAGGTTTCATGATTTTAATTACTTACTCCTATTAATTCTGATCCACAGGTATTTTATGTGGTCAGATTAGGACATATCTCTGTGAAGAGAAAGAACTGTAGGCAGCCATGTATAGAGTTGGTGGTTTGGCCATGTTATCAGCCTATGTGAACAACTACTTGACAATTTCTATTAGCTAAGCAAAATGAAACAGACCATGAAACTTAAAACAATTATATCCTTTGACTTTCCCACTATAATGACATGTTCAATGCTTAGATGCTATCTGATCTATCTATTTGATATGAATAAATTTTGCTCATTCATTCCTTCTAATGAAAACTCACCAAAGGGATACTTTGTACAGGTCAGGAGAGATGACTCAGCAGTCAAGAGCCTATGCTGTTCCTGCTTGACCTGCCTCAGTTTCCTGAAAACGTATTGGGCTCTTCACAACCACCTATAACTCCAGCCCCAGTGGGATTCAAAACCTCTGGCCATAAGTGGACCTATTCCTTTCCTTCTGCTCCTGAGATCCAATTGCCTACTCTCATCACCACACTGTAGCGGGAAAGCTGTTGCTGTTTCCCTTTCTCTTCCGATCCCATCTCTAACAGAGCAGAATGATCTTCTCCCCAAACCTTTCTTCCTCAAACTCATCCCATTATCGTAGCAGCCAACATCAACAGGCAATCCCTGGGAGCACACCAGCAGATCTAAACAGGAAAACACGTAATCTAAATGTAGACTTTCACAACTCCCTTCTCTCTTCCAAATCTGATTCCCCATTCTCATCCCTAACTCTGTGACAGAACACCAATGCCTTCCTTTTCTGCCCTGACATCTTTTGTGAATCCCATCGACTCAACCCTCCTAAACTCCCTCCCTCCCATACTGGTTACTTATCCCAGACACCAACTCCAGCATGAACTCCCTGTTAACCCAGGCTACTCTTGCCTGAAAACCAGGTAGGCTGTCTTCCCTATTTCTCGTCCTAGATGCAGTTCCTAGTTTTGTCCCCAGCTCTGCAGCAGAACACTTGGATCAGTCCTTCCAGATCCCCTGCTCCCATCTCCTTTGGACCCCACAGAACTTGCCCTTCTAATCTTCCTTCCTCCACTCTTTGTTCCATTCCGGACTCCAACCCCTGCTTACCCAAGGACCGCTCCCCTCTGGGAAACAAGTAGGACGAAGGGAAACTCACATCATTCCTTGTTTCTGAGATCCAATGATTGCAGCCTCTTCACCAGCTTTTACAGGAAGACTACTGCTGTCTCCCTTTCTTCTCTGACCGCATCCCCAATGGATCACAATGATCTCCCCACCTCACCCCACCCCCTCAGCCTCCCTCCAATTCATCCTATTATCCCAGCCTCCAACCTCTACAGGTTGCTAACCTTTGCTAACCCAAGTTTCCTGTAAATACACCAGATGATCAGAGCAGGAAAACAGGAAACACACAGCACTATAACTTTCCAAAATCTGTAGAAGAAACAGTAGTCAAGGAACTTTAAAAGAAAAAAAAAAAAATCAGGAAACCAGCACTACACCTGTAATCACCCATACCCAGGTGACTAGACTATAGTGAAAAGACATAGTTAATAACAGCCAGAACAATAAGTCTCCACTACAGCCCAGCTATCCTACTACAGCAGGCAAACATGAATATTCCAACATAGCTGAAACACAAGAAAAAGACCTTAAAACCACCTATATAAAGATAATAAAAGTTCTTAAAGAGGAAATTAATAAATCCCTTAAGGAAAACACAAATAAGCAGTGGGAAAAAAGTAAATAAAACTGTTCAAGGCCTGAAAATGAAAATAGAATCAATGAAGAAACACAAACAGAGGAGATTCTGAGCATAAAAAGTTTAGGAATTTGAACAGTAATTACAAAAAAAAGCTTCAGCAACAGAATACAAGAGGTGAAAGAAAAAATATCAGGCACTGAAAATATCATATTATTGGTCAAAGAAAATGTTAAATCTTAAAAACTCTTATCAAAAAGCATCCAAGAACTCTGGGACTCTATGAATAGAGCCATCGTAATAATAACAGGAATAGAAGAAGGAAAAGAATCCCAATTCAAAGACCCAGAAAATATATTCAACAAACAGATAGAAGAAAAATTTAGTGATCTCAAGAAGATATACCTATAAAGAAAGGTACAAAAAAGTAAACAGAATACCAAAAAGGTTGGACCTGAAAAGAGTGTCTCCTGGGAACATAATAATCAAATTACCAAACAGAACAAAGAATGGGTCTTAAAAGCTGCAAGAGAAAATGACCATATAACATGTAAAGTCAGACAGATAAGAATTGCACGACTTCTAAGTGGAGACCCTACAACTCAGAAGAAATGAGACAGATGTGCTTCAGACTCTCAGACACTAAAATTGCCATCTCAGACTACTATACTCAACAGAACTTTCAATGACCATAGATAGATAAAATAAAGTATTCTCTGATAAAGTTAAATTTAAGCAAAATCTATCTACAAGTCCAGCCCTACAGAAGAAAAGTTCCATTTTAGGAAGGCTAACTATAGCCATAAAAATGCAATGAATAAATAAACTCAGATCAACAGAATGCAGAAAAGGGAAGCACACACATAAACATACACTACCACCACTACCAACAACAACAATAAAACAATGAGAACCAATCATGACTTGTCATTGATCGCTCTCAATATCAATAGTACCAATTTCCTCAACAAAAAGACACAGACTAATGAATGATATATCAACAGGATTCATTCTTCTGTTGCATCCAAGAAACACTCAGAATCAAGGATAGACCTTACCTCAGAGTAATAAAAGCAGGAGTTAAAAGTCTTCCAACAACAAAAACTCAGGGCCAGGTGGTTTTAGCATATAATTCTATCAAACTTTTGAATGAAAGTTGACATCAATACCCTTCTGTGGGAGATTGTGTTGTTCCATTGTAAATAATTATCCCAACCACTGGTTTAATAAAAAGCACTGATTGGCCAAAGGCAGGCAGGAAGTATGGGCAGGGCTACCTGACTAAGAAAACTCGTGAGAACAGGAAGCACAGGGAGAATGCCAGAGAGAAGCCAGAAGAAGCAAAGGACAACTATGATGCTCTGAGAAAAGGTACCGAGCCCCTTGGCTGAACAGGAAGAATGATGGGTTAGATTAAGGGTACAGAGTTAGTAAATTATATGCCTGGGCCTTAGGTCGATCAGCATAAAACTATAGCAAGCCTCTGCGTGTCTCTCTGTGGGACTGTGGGACTGCGGGACTGCAGGTATGTGGGTCTTAAACCTTGAGGTTAGGCTCAAAAGTCCAGGCCAGAAACCTCCTACTATAAATGGCAGCACAACGTGAATCAAATATACCACATAAAGCCACAGAAAGCTTTAAAAAAATGGTCTAGAGCCCAAAGCAGCCTCTGAATTCTGTCTCCCATGTGAGCTGTGGTACAGAGACCCCCTGGTGAGGCACATGGGCTTGAGCTACAATGGCAGGCATTTGAAGTGCAGCTTAATGTATAAAATAGCTGGTTCCTCAAGTCTCACAGAACCCTCAATTTAAGCAAAAAGTTATAAATGATGTATTTAAGGTTTCTGTTGATAAGGACAAAAAGAGAATAGAGTCAAAGATGGCTTTTTAGTGGTGATATTTTCTTGGATAAGCTTTGTTTGCCGGAGGCAAAGTGAGGCTTGGCTTTTTGAAGAAAAGCTTCCTGATTCAGCCTTAAAGGCAAAACACTTGTGAGTCTTTCAAGAGGTCCTGCTGCCTAATACTTAAATGGAGCTAATGAGCAGCAGATGGCAAAGATTTACTTGATAATTATATGAACTCTAAAATTCCCCAGAGAACCTGGGCTAAAAAGATAAATTCTATGAAATTAAACTAGGAGCTGGGTGGAGCCATCCACCCATCCTACCAACATTGAATCCTGGCAGATTAAAGGTGTGTTCAGAAACAGACAGAAATAGGAGAATCTGAGTGGAGTCAATGACCCTAACCAAGCAAAGGTGTGGTCAGAGACAGAAAAAGCTAAGAAATAAATATACAGTAAAGACAGTTTTTTGTAAAAAGTCTAAGTGGTTTAGAGTGTGTTAAAAATTTAGATACATAGGCTTATAGAAAAAATTATCACCTTCATATGGAAAAACAAAAACAAAAACAGGACAGGTGAAACAATTCTGAACAATAAAAAAAAAACTGCTGGACATTTCATCATTACTGATTTCAAGTTGTACTACAGAGCTATAGTAATAAAACCACATTGTATTGGCATAAAACAGACATGTTGACCAGTGGAATCTAATTGAATAGTCATATATAAACCCACAAACATATGGACATCTGATTTGGATAAAGAAGTCAGAAATACTTCAACAGATGATGTTGGTCAAACTGGATGTCTGCATAATAAAGAATGAAAACAGATTCATATTTATTACCCTGGAGAAAATTTAAGCACAAGTGGATCTAAGGCATAAATACGAAACCAGACACACTGAACCTAAAAGAAGACAAAGTGAAGACAATCCTTGAACTCATTGGCACAGAAGAGGATTTTCTGAGCAGAACATTGATAGCATGGGCACTAAGATCAACAGTTAATAAATGGGACCTCATGAAACTGAAAAGCTTTCTAAGACAAGGGACATTGGTAATCAGACGAAGCAGCAGGATAAGAATCTTGGGTTAGTTTAAGAGCAAGAATTAGCTAGCAATATGCCAGAGCCATAGGCTGATCAGCATAAAATTAATGCAAGTGTCTGTGTGTTTCTGTTAAAATGCAGGTCTACAGGCCACAGGGCCAAGCAGGAAAGCCCAAGCCAGAAACCACACACAACAAATGGCAGCCCAACATGGGTGATACACATCCACATAAAGATGGAGCACAGAATCAGAGCCAAAATAGCTCCTGAGTTGTGTCTTTCACATGAAACATGGTACAGAGGTACCCTGGTGAGGCGTGTGGGCTTGAACTAAAAAGTGGGGGACTTTTAGAGTACAGCTTAACATGGCCAGTTCCTAAAGTCTCACAGGAGCCTAGGTTTAAGTAATAAGCTGAATATGATGGATTTAAGTTTTCTGTTTGTAAAAACATAAATGAAACAGAATCAAAGACTACTTCTTAGTAGCTTCAGCTTTTTCTTGGGTCACCTCTGTTTGCTGGAGGCAAGCAGAGGCAGAGCTTTTTAAAAGAGAGGCTTCCTGACTCAGCCTTAGGGCAAAACATTTGTGAGTCTCTTAAGAGGCCTTGTTGCCAAATACTTAAATGGAGTTCATGAGCAGCAGATGACAGTGCTTTACTTGCTGATTATATGGACCCAAAAAAGTCCCCAGAATGGTAATTGTGGGTAAGAGATATATAATAAAGACAGGTTTAAAAAAAAAAAAAAACTCTAAATGGTTTAGAGTGTGTTTAAAAATAAATGTAGACTTGAGAGAGAAAATAAAAAGGATAAAGTCCTTAAAAAATAAATAAAGTAAAAAAATAGTAATATGCTATGTAAAGATGGAAAATACTAAGTGTCTGGATACTAGATGTTATTGTCTTTCTTTAAGTTTTTTGACTGAAAATGAAGTAGTAAAAGCTACTAAAATCCATTTGATTACAAACACTGCTGGATTAGTCCAACCTATATATTTTGTAAATGAGTTGACTTTAAAATTGAAATAAAAAAATATGCTACTTTGGAGAAGAGGTTCTCCTTTTATTTCCACAGAAAATAAGAGGCAGTGGGTTTATTTCTGGTGAAAGAAAATAAAGGTTTGATGGAGAAAGGCCCCTTAAAATGTCTCCAATGGAAACAGATGGCCCAAATGATTCAGCATTTCAGAGCAACTCTATTGTAATTCCTCTGAGCCCTGAATCAATTGAAAATAACCTCAAGGATACTGGCTGAGATGACCCAGACTTACAGACTACTCCACTAAATACTTGTCAATAATCCTCAAATTTTCTTTGGGTCCCCATGGAATTGCTAGTGCCCCCACTCAGCAGGAAGTATCCTAGAGAACTATGCCCACATTCCCCTAAAATGGATTATGAATGCTTGTCTTTGTTTATGGTGTTGGTTATAAGTTGCTATAGATAACGGGGAAAGGAGAATATTAGATTTGGTGTTCTCTCTCTCTCTCTCTCTTTTTTTTTTAAGGGAGAAATCTAGTGAGATTATGTTGTAACGTTGTAAATAATTGTCCTGCCTACTGGTTTAATAAAAATTCTGATTGGCCAAGGGCAGACAGGAATATGGGTGGGGCTACTAGACTAAGAAAACTCTGGAAACAGGAAGAACAGGGCAGAGATTCCAGAGATGCCAATGAAGCCATCAGATGCAGAGGACATTTATGCTGCTCTGAGAAGAGGTACTGAGCCACATGGCTGAACAGGATAAGAATCATAGGTTAGTTTAAGGGTAAAGAATTAGAAAGTCATATGCCTGAGCCTTAGGCTGATCAATATAAAATTAGTATAAGTGCCTGTGTATTTCACTGCCGCTGCAAGTGGGTCTAGTCTAGACCAGAAAGTCTGGGTCAAAAATCAAATACAACACCATATAACTACATGGAGACGTCTTGTTATGAATTCTTGCTCAAAAGCTTAGTCTAAATTCTAACTAATTCTTATGAATTAAATTAACTGGTATTTTTATTAATCTATGTTCTAACATATGGCTTTTACCTCTATCCCATTATGTCTGACTTGTTCTGAGTCTGATTGTCTTTTCTGCCTTTTTTCTTCCCAGGATTCTCTCTGTGCTAAAAATTCTGCCTAGCTATTAGTAGTTTAGCTTCTTATTAAAACAATCAAAGTGGCATGTGTTCACACAGTGTAAAAGAATATTCCACAACATATCCCCCTTTAAGTCTTAAAAAAGAAAAGGCTTTAACTCTAATATCATATAACTATAAACAATAAAAACAAAAACAAACATCAGGTAAGAATTGTATTTACAATATCCACTTCATTTGTTTTTATCATATTGGGATAAAATACATTGTTGATTCTATCTTGATGAGTTCAAAGCTCTATACCTAATTTAAATTCTATTATAACTAAGGAAATCTATGACTATCTAGTCTTCATATCCATCAAAGACCCTAGAAAGATATATTACCTTAGTAAACAGGAAGTGCAAAGGAAGCAACTTCCAAAATGAAAAAAATGATAGCAGAAATAGCTGGCTGCCTGGAAAGTCATTCAAGGTTCTCCTGTGGCCATATGGTATTCAATCTGTTGCCCAAAGGCCTAGAATATCTGACAGACTTTTCTGTGAAGAAGGAAATTTTTGAATTATTGTCCTACCCAGTCTTGGCAAAGTTAAGCAGTAGCATTTTGGGGTCTTGTTTGTCCTGTTTGGACAGCATACTGTTAGCAGTTAAGACAGGGATAGTGTTTTTGCCCAGTGGCTAACTTTTGCCACAAAAAAGCAAACTCATATGGAGGTTCTTTGATGTCCATCTTTTTTTTTAAGTAAATTGGTGCTGCTAGGAGCAGATGTGCCTCACAGTCATAAAAAGCCTTATTATGCTATTAAAACGTTTAAATTCTATATTCTGTAGGTCTTAAATCTATCTCTGTATGACCTTGAAAAAATACTATGTTTGACAGCTATTACTATTAACCTGTATTTAATATCCTAAATAGCTCTCAAAGATAAACTTTACAAAATATTTTAAATGAGATACATAGGTACAATACCTTAAACAAGAATATAAACATATATTCAGTATAAAAATAACCTTAGATTTATATTAATATACAAAAATTCAAACCAATGTAAAATATTTAAGACTAATAGTTGCTCTTTTAATTTAAAAGTAGATTCAACAACCTGCTCTTTTATCCTATCACTTTTATATCCCCCCTTGTTTCAGAATGAGATCCTAAGTCTAATACCTATTGTTTAGCTTTTTTCCTGACCATTACCAATAATGACTCCCCTAAATAATGACAAACATCTATAACCCAGGGAATGACCAAAAAACATCCTCTCCACCTCTTGGGAATGCATGCATTGTGTTTTCTAGACTGCTTCTTCTTGTCTGGGAGCATTTGAGTTTTTAGGGAACTCTAAGAAAATTAAGATAATGATCAAGTCTTGGGTAAAATAGTCTGTGAGGCTAGACCATCTCAGACAGCAGCCTTGAAGCTGTTCTGGGTGTGGAACTCTGAGGAAGCTGCAATAGAGACATTCTGAGAGACTGGATCATCTGTGCCACCAGTTTTCATTGTTGTCTGGTACACTTGCTCTGGAAACACATAAACTTTTAAAGGTAACATACATTTCTGCATTAACATAAATATAGAGTGTGTGCTATGCACAAGTCAGTATAAGATAATATTTTGTTATATGTTTGACCAGTTAAAATATACATTACCTGTCTTGTAGTTTTTTATCTTTATTTCTTTATGACTGTAGCCATGATTTTTAAGGAATCTCCCTTGACTTGATTATATTTAATCTTCTTTAAGCTTGAACAGTTCTACAGCCTTTTGTTTCCTATAAAAACAAACATATAACCTCTCCTCCAAAGGAACACATTGTTCAACTTTCATTTTGAAGTTAAAACATCTTAGAAATATATTGATGTGGGAATGTCTTTCTGTATGCTGTGAAATAAAGGTACTGTTTTGACCATGGTAGGTACCATAGAAGTAGGTGGGAGAAATCAGATAATAAATAGAAGGAGGGTGGAGTCAGACAGAGAGATTGAGCCAGCTGCCCAAGGAAGCAACAGGTAAGGAACACAGGTGAGCCATAGGCCACATGGTAGGACAGATTAGTTGGTTGAATTAAGATGAAAGAGCTAGCTAGAATTGTGCCTAAGCCATATGCCAAGCAACATGAAATTAATATAAACATCTAAGTCATTTTTAAGGGTGGGATAAAGCAGCAGCAGGCAGGTCCATTAATGGTCAGAAATCTCACTGTTAAACATGGTGCCCAGCATGGGATGAATATACACATGAAGCCTAAGAAAGATTAAAAAGGGTTCTAGAGCACAGAAACAGAGTCAAAAGTGACTTCCGTATTGTGTCTGAAGTGGGTCACTGTACAGAGATGGTGTGGCATCTGGGCTACAGACATAATGGCAGTGGACTCACTGCAGGGAGCATAAGCTGGAACAAAGCTGGTTCCCTAAGTCTAACAGGAAACTTGGTATAAGCCACAAGTTCTATATGGTCGATTTAAGGTTTCTGTTTATAATGAACAAAAAGGGAATAGAATCAAAGACGGCTTCTTAGTAGCAGCATATTCTAGAACTGCTCTGCTTGCTAGTGGTGAGCAAATGTGATAAACAAATTTATAGTCATGTTAGTTAGATTTTTTTAGGTATGCAAAGATATATTTCAATTATATGGGTAATTTTCAAATACTTATAAGACCTACAGAATATGAAATTAAAAATATTTTAAGAACTTAGAATTTTCTGGACAGTGACACAGATCTGCTCCTGGCAGCACCAATCTACTTCAAGAGAAAAATGAGCATTGAAGAAACTCTATATATGAAATTTACTTTCTTTGTGGCAATGGTTAGCCACTGGACAAGAAACTGTTCTTGTACCAACTATTTGACAGTATGCTATATAAACTGGGCATGCAGGTTCCATAAAAATATGACCTTTGAACTTTGGTAGAACAAGTCAAGATGGTCCTTCAGGCTCCTGCTTTGTAGAGGGAGCTGCCAGACATTCTTCAGGATACAAGGAAAAGTTACTTATGAATTATTCCAGAATGGTTGAAGCAGTCATTCAGATTTCCTGCTCTACTGAAGAAGACTTTGCCAGAAACTCTAGCCTGTAGGCTTAAGATAGATGCCCCAACTTTACAAAGGAACTTTGGGTGACTGTCCAGGCAGACAGGTGTCATCTCTGTCATGTCTAGATTTTGGAAGTTGTTTGAATGTCCTGTTTACTCGGGTAATATCCTTCTGTAGTCTTTGATATAGTTGAAGATTAGATAGTTATAAGTAGTTTTCCTTAGTTATTGTAAAAAGTATATTAGATATGAAGCTTTAGAATCAAAGGGATAAAGGTAGATGATAGAATATGTAATTTTGATAAATACAAATAGATTATATATTGTAACTGTAGTTCTTGCTTGATAGCTGTTTCGTTATATGTAATTTAGCTATGTTAAGAATGAAACCTTCCCTTTTGATTAGATAGAAAAGGGGAAGTGATGTGGGAATATCTTTCTGTATTCTATGAAATAAAGGAACTGTTTTGACCATGCCAGGGGAAAAGCAGAGCATAGGTAGAAGAATGACAGAGTCAGATAGAGAGATCAAGTCAGCTGCCCAAGGAAGCAACGTGTAAGGAACACAGGTGATCCACAGACCACATGCCAGGACTAGCTAGCAATGTGCCTAAGCTATAGGCCAAACAGTATGAAATTGATAGAAGCATCTGAGTCATTTTTGAGAGCAAAGCAGCAGCAGGCAGGTGCAGACCATATGGCTAGCCAGGCCAGAAACCTCACTGTTACAGTATATAGGTTGGTTTAATTTAACAGTTTCCATAAGCCAGTGTCGCTTACCAGCTAGTATCTTTTTGTACATTAGCATTAAATAAAGTCAAAGCTAACAAGTCATCATATAAAATCCAGACTCCCTGTGTATTTTTCATTCTTGCATGGCTTACTTTTTTTTTTTTATTGCTTTACTCTCTCTTTACCACAACAGGCATGAGAGACATAAGACTAAGAAGCTGCATTTGACTCCATTTTTGTATGTATAAAACCTTTCCTAAGCTTTCTCAGCTCATATGTGGATGATATACATGACCATATACTGGGCATCATTTGTAGTTGGTCTTTTTCTGTCCCACCCAAATAACCCCATGAAAATGTCTTATTGATTATGAAAGCACAGCTAATAGTTTAGGCTTGTTTTGAACTTATCTAATAACTTAAATTAACCTACATTTTTATTAATCTACATTCTACCTTGTGGCCTTTACCTTTATCACATCTTATGTGTCTGACTTGTTTCTCTGGCCTTCTTCCCAGCATTCTCTCTGTCCCCAAGATCCAGTCCAGCTATTTGTCATTTAGGTTTTTTATAAAAACAATTACAGTGACATGTCTTCACACAATGTAAAGAAATATTCCACAACACCCTACAGAATGGAAAAAATTTACCAACTCTGCATCTGATGAAGGACTAATATCCAAAATATATAAAGCACTCAAGAAACTAGATAACAAAAAACTAAATAGTGCATTATAAAAATGTGATACATATCTAAACGTGGACTTTTCAATAGAAGAAGTCAAATCCCTGAGAAACACTTTAAAAAAAAAAAATGTTCGACATCCTTTGCCATCACAGAAATGCAAATCAAAACCACCTCAAGGTTCTGTCGTATACCTGTCAGAAAGTCTAAGATAAATAATACAATTGTATTTTGTCATGCTTGGTTGTTGTCTCTTGGGAGCCAGAAAAGGAGTGCATCTGGAGGGAGAGAACTCTGATGAATGAAAGTGCATATTCCCATGTGCAGACAGTCCTATAAAGACATGCATGCATACAAATAAATAGAAGTAAAAGAAGCTATTTCTAAAAAGAGATTTTTTTTCTGCCTTAATTCTCAAGAATTTTTGTTCTGTGCTTTTTGGAATCATTTTCTGCTTTTAACCCCTTTCCACACCTTGAACACCTGATACGATGGTCATTATTTCTTCATTATTTTGTCTAATTAACATGAACTTAAAATAGTATAACTTTGGGATGAATTTCAAGAGTGTTTTCAAATGTCTTAGGGAAAATACTTTTTAAAGAATCTCTAAAGAAGGATTAACCACACTGACCTAAAGAGAAACAATGACAACAGGGTGTAGATCGCACTAATGGGCCAACTGACAAATCCCCACTTCATTTTATCTTGCAACATTCTTTTGCTATTGTCATGATCAATATTATTTGCTAAGGCTGAGTTGATCCTGGTACAATCCTCATCAATCCTGGTGGTTCCAGTGACAAAATCAATTTAGTGACTTGATGCACTTTCTATAGTACAGTTTTCACTTCTTGTAAATTTATGGCTAATTTGGACATATTTCAGATTTACATAAGTTTTAGACTTTACAAAAATATACCTTATATGTTTTACTAGAAAGTAAAATTGAGGGCTGTTCCTAGCATTCATATGATGGGGCATGATCCTCCATAACTTTAATTATAGGAGATTTAATGCCCAATTTTGAACTCAGAGTGCAACAGGCATATGTATGATGCACATACACACAAGCAAACAAAACATTCATATACAAGCAATAAAACATAGAATAAATGCATCAGACAATTATGAAGAAACTGAAATTGGGTTTGAATAGGCTGTCTGTAATCTACTGCTGTATCTTTCTCTACAACTATCCTTAGTGCCAAAACATACATCTACCATTATAACATCTACAAAGATCTTGGTTTAAAACTAAAGACATTTCTATATAAAAGAACATTAACCTTGATTATTTTTTCAATATTTAGGAAGAATTCTGAGTCCGTTGGGAACATTAAAGATCTATGTAAGACAAAAAGAAAGAGGGAGATTTCAGAATAAAAAGCACTAGACTGATCTCTCATCTGGTGGCCATTGCATTGGCAGAATCTACCTAAAGGAGCTACTTGGAAATGTTGGAACATTCAGAAAATTTGGACATTGGATTGTGGTTCATTTTAATCAGTCTCAGCTACGCATCCTCATTTCCAGTCTTGTGACAGGAAGTTATACACATGTTCTGGGATCACTTATAGTCACACACAGCATGTAGAAGCCAGGTTACAGAGTGCTAGTTCTGAACACATAGAGTGACAATTATTATTGATCTTCACCCACTTTTTGCAAGTTCTCCCTGCTTCTAGTTAAGTGACTTATGGAGGATTTGAATGAGTAGTACTTTCACTCATGTTTATTCTTCTCTTTTTCACTTGTTAGAAAATAGACATTAAAGATTAAGGCTTTCAAAATGACTACATGTATGTACTGACAAAACTAGATTTAAACACATACCCAGAAAAAATTATTGAAAAATAAAAGACTGAAAGCTTACAAATGTAATTTATTCTTAGTACAGAAAGAGCTTAAAACAATAACTTAAAAAAAATGAAAGTAACAACACAAATGAAAACAATATCAGAAAAAATTAAAAAGACAAATTTTATTTCTAGCTACCACAATATTAAATTTAAAAATTTTATAAAAATGCACAAGGAAAAACCGTCTATAAAAACTATCCCTAGTATAAGGTATGATGGCAATATACCACACAAAGACTTTGAAGTACCTTCCTTAAAGATACACAAAGACATAGAAGTTAAGAAAGCAACAAGTAAACAAACTATAAATATCAACAAATAGACTTTCAAAATAAACCAAAAACAAATTCTGGACCAGACAAATGCAATAGCTGTGGCAATTTGAATGCAATTGGCTCCCGTTAGCTCACAGGGAATGGCATTGTTAGGAGAGATTACATTGCTGAAGTTAGGAAGTG
The DNA here is from genome assembly GCA_033318265.1 of Phyllotis vaccarum. NCBI lineage: Eukaryota > Metazoa > Chordata > Mammalia > Rodentia > Cricetidae > Phyllotis > Phyllotis vaccarum. The sequence continues at coordinate 13,964,830 of JARWLC010000011.1, read as the reverse complement.
TGTCCCTATGGATGCAGACTTAGAGGTTTCCTATGGTCAAGATGCTGCCCAGTGTCCCAATCCACTTCCTGCTGCCTTCTGATCAAAATATAGCCAACATCACATCATACATATCTGCCTGCAAGCCACTATGATTTTAGCCATCATGACAATGGACTGGATCTCTTAACTGTAAGGCATCCATCTCAATTAAATATTTCCATTCTATAAGAGTTGCCATGGTCATGGGGTCTTTTCACAGCAAAAGAAACTCGAAGAGAAATTTGTACCAGGAGTGGGGTGTTATTGTGACAGGCCTGATGATGTTTTGATTTGGAGGAATTTGGACTTTAATGCTTTGAGTTAGAAAAGCAGTGAAATGCTTTAAGCACTGCTTAGGGTGAACATGGAAAACAATGGTGCTGAGGATAATTTGAACTGTGAAGATCAAAAGGTTTCAGAGAAGAACATTAATGTGCGTCCTAGAGATAGTTTTTGTGATATTTTGGTGAAAATGTGGCTGCTTTTCTTTTTCTGCTCTTGTCTAAAAAGTATACCTGAGGCTAAAGTAAAGAGTTTTAAATTAATTCACTTGGAGGAAATCTCAAAACAACCTAGTATAGACTCTGTTGTGTGGTTATTAGTGATAACTCTAGTAAAGGTTTATAATGGAAAGGAACAAGCTAAGAAAATAAAAATACAAAATTTGCAAATTGATAAATGGGCACTATGTAGGGGGATAATGTTATATTGTAAATAAGTGTCCCACCTACTAGTTTAATAAAAATGCTGATTGACCAAAGGCAGACAGGGAGTGTGGGTAGAACTACCAGACTGGGAAAATTCTGGGAACAGGAAGAACAGAGCAGAAATGCCACAGACACACCAGAGAAGCAGATGCAGAGCACATCTATACTGCTCTGAGAAAAGGTACCAAGCAGCATTGCTGAACAGAATAAGAATCATGGGTTAGTTTAAGAGTAAGAGCTAGCAAGTTATATTCCTGGACCCCAGGTCAATCAGCATACAATTAATGTAAGAGTCTATGTGTTTCAGTGGGACTATGGGACCGTGGATCTGAAAGTCTAGACCACCAGGCTAGGCTGGAAAGTCTGGGCCAGGACGCTAGGCCAGAAAGTCCTGGCCAGAAACCTAATACAACAGGCACTAGGTAATGGAATAGAGCTAAATCTTAAAATCAAGGAAATAATAAAGGAATTGAATAAATGGAGTGCTGTCCTCCAGGCAAGATCGCACCCAGATAAATTTACAACTTGTGAAGAGTAACTAAGAAAAACTTAGAGAAGATGTGGTAGTATACACTTTCAATCCCAGCACTTGGAAGACAGAAGCTATTGGATGTCAGTTTCAGGCCAGACTGGTATAAAGAGCAAGCTTCAGGACAGTCAAGCTTAGGCAATAAAAGTAACAATCAAAATCAGAAAGTCAGTGAAGCTGTAATTGAACAAGGGGGCCATGTTCCTGCCCCAGCAAACAGCCAAACTTGGTAACTTCATCCATGTGCTTCTGACTTTAGAATCAAGGACAAAAGAAAAAAATTTCTGAAATCTTCCTCTGAGTCTCAGGAAAACTCCTCAGACCAAGCATGTGTCAGAGGTATCCTTGATTGGAGGAGGCCAGTTTGTGAAGCTGTGAAGTTGAAGCCTAGACTGCCTTAGAGAACCCAAGATCTTAGAGACACCAGTTTTGGGATACCTGCTAAGGAAAGGTGCTAACACAAAGTGGAACATTCCCAGGAAAAAGAATGTGTTGCAGTCAAAAAATCTAAATGAAGGTGGAGTTTTCAAGAGGGCATTGACATCAGACATGAAGATACAGAGTATGGAGTGTCTCCAGCTGTTTTTTTGATCTTGCTTTGTTCCAGTATTTCCTTACTATGTTCCCTGTAGGGGGTGAGCTTTGAAGGTTATTATACTCAAGGTACTGTTCGGTGTCCCAGTATACTTTTTATTGCCTTCTGATCAAGATGTACCCAACACAATGCCTGTCAGCACACTGTCATGCTCCTTGCCATGAAGACAATGGGCTAAAATTCTGAACTGTAAGTGATCCAACCCCAATTAAATGTTTCCCTTTATAATAGTTATCATGTTCATGATGTCTCTTCACAGCAATAGATGACAATTATGAAAGCAACCTATAGACGGAGTTTTACTTTCAAGGCGCCAGTCCAAAATTAATATTTATTAGAATATAAATTAACACTCATGATATTAGTAACAGCTTATAGTGGCAACTGAACAAGGATTGGCGTATCCAAGCGGATGGACCTGTGATGGAAGGACAATGGATTCCGATTCTGTCTCTCCAGCAGCCAGCAGCCAGGAACCAGGAAGAGACCCCTCATGTCCCAGCAGCCACTTATCAATGGGGTTGGCCACACCCCCTCCAGGTTGGCTAAACCCCCTCCAGGAGCCCAGAACCTTATTGGCTGACACCTTGATCCTGCCACATCTCCCCCCTTTGTCTAACTAAGAAGATTCTAAACTAAGACTATGTACAATAGGAATTATTATGAGTTAGTAACCATAAATACCTATTCTTCAACCCCTTCAAGACCTGAGAAGGAAGATATATCACTTGAAAGTCAGAAGTACATGGAAGTAGTGGCTTCCAAAATTTGGGAGAGGACAGCAAAACAGCTACCTGGACAATCACCTCTGGTTTTGTGCACTGTTGGACCATCTATCATATTAGCTACAGGCCTATGGTGTCTGACAGATCTTTTCACAAGCAAGGCAATTTTGGAGGGACTGTCTTATCCTGTCCAGGAAGGTTTCGTCAGTCTCCATCCATCAATTTGTTCATCCAGCTTGGACACCATGTGTGTACTGTCAGCAATCAAAGTAAGGACAGTTCCTTACTCAACCGGCCATTCTCTGCCAAAAGGACAAACTCCAATGGACTATCCTCGATGCTCAACACCATCTCAGGAAAGGAACAGTGACACCAAGAGTCATCATACCTCTCATGGCCGAATTTCAAATGTTAAATGCCATATTCTCTGGGTCTATGAAATGGTTGAAGATTCCTGTCTATCTATGATATTCTAACCTGTATCTGAGATGACTGGGATATGGTACCTTAAGTAGTGTTGACTGTAGTTTTTATCATCTTAAGGAATAAACCCTGCACTAAAAATTAGAATACCTATATAAGGGTGTACAATCCCTGAACAATGACTTTTAGGATGACTATCAAACATTAGCCAGGGGTATATTACTATGTAAATTGGCCACAGAATTTCAGACATGTATATACATATATATCATCTAAACAGGTATATAAAACATCTTGTGCATATATCATAACTAGTGCAATCATACATTATATCTAGTATAGTTAAATGAAGGTAATAATTGCATAGTGTACATGACAATGATGTTCAAATATTTTAAACAGAGATAGAAGCATATATAAAATATAGCACTTACAGATTCAATTTTACATAATAGTTACAGATTCAGATTTGTATCAAAGTACAAGTTGATTTGGTTATATAAAACAATTTCAGATTAAACTTTGTACCAATGTACAAATTATCACAATTAAACATATAAAATTATTTCATATTTGTATCAGTATACAAATACCTATGCCAATGCAAATTGTCTTTAACTTAGCCCATATATTCAGCTAGAATGGTGTATACATAGGTAGAACAATCTATGTTTATCTATCGTATCTATCCCCCTTCTCTTCTTCAAAAGAAACCTTTGATGCTATATTATAGTTCTGTCCTCCACCCAATTTTCACTTAAAACTACTCCAACAAAATAAGAATTACCCACTACCCTCAGAATACAAAACTTATTGGGAAAGAGGGTGTAGTCATTCATAAGGTTGCTTCCTGCTGACTTAAGAGTGATGGCATCTCTTTTGGATCCTGTAAAAGCTAAAACAATGGTTAGATCTTAATGGAATGACTATATACATTTATAACCATTCTCAGAATAGTGGTTAACTCCATCTGGAATTCTAACTAGAAGTCTGATCTGGAAGATAATCATAAAGAGCTATCTTGCAGCTGTTTTTGAATAGTCTATTTTCTGAAAACAATCATTGATTGGTGCACACCAGGTTCTTGATTTTTCTAATTTTGCCTCTGTCTGTCTATCTACCTGTCTCTTACTCTCTCTCTCTCTCATACTCTTCCTTTTATTATTGTTTCACTAGTAGGAGTTGTTGCCGTGGGAGCCCCATCTATGTTCCAGATACTTTGTAGATAGCTGATAGGAGGAAATGTTATTTACAATGGAAAACTTAAGCATTGTTGATACTCAAAAGAGATGTTTATATCTTTTATGACTTTAGGAGACTGTATGCAGAAAGGATATTTGAAAGATACAGATACAGAGAGAAACAAGGTTTAAGATGAAGTCACAATAATATTGGTCCCTAAATATTCTGTCTTCTGTCTCACACCAGGTGGCTTTTCTGGTATGAGACAGAATTCTTCACATTTTCTTTACCAATATGCTTGGGTTTAGAAAGGGAGAAAGCCACTTGCTCCCAATCCAAATCCAGCCCTGTATATTGTCAAATCAGGATCACTTTTTTTTTGAGGTGTAGAAGCAAGATACAAAGCAGTAAGAATTGAGATTACCCAGTAGTGCATATGTGTATCAGTTGGTTTCATAGTCCATTGTTTACATTCCTTCATCATCAATCTGTCCTTGATCGCAGGTGAATAATTATTCAATGACTAGTCCATGTCTTAAAAACAGTTGTATCCATTTTCCTGTAAAGACAAAATTGAGACCCTGCCCCAGGTTTGTTAAATGTGTTTTCCTTACCATATATCCATTTGTCGTATCAAGGATAAGCAATTACTTCTCCTCCTCAGGGAGGGACTCCTTTTCAAAATGGAATTTTATTAGTTTTGTCGGTGCCCATATCTTTTCTTTCCCTGTTGAAACAAAAGCAAAACACCTACCTCATCGAAGCACATATCCCGGCTTCCACTCTGAAGTCAACACATCTTTGAAGTAGATGGGTTGATTTATCTCGGAGGATTTCTCTATTACCCAATGTCTCTCAGCAGCTGATGTTCCCTTTTCATCAGCGTTAAGAAATTTTAAAGTCAATAAGGCACTGTGCAACCTCTCCCTGGGTTTTCTCATTTCTTTCTTCTGTTTATAAAGCATCTCTTTCAAGTGAGGTGAGATCTCTCCACAACTGCCTGTCCTCTGGGATTGTGTAATATCCCTGTAATATGCTTTATATTATAGTGTCCAAAATTATCTTCATTTTTCGGGAAACGTAAGCTGGAACATTGTCAGTCTTAATCTGTGTGGGAATTCCCATTATGACCATGGCTTTCGAAAGGTGAGTTAGTACAGCATCAGCATTTTCAGAACTCAGAGCAGTCGCCCATTGCATTCCAGAGTAAGTATCGATAGTATGATGTACATATTTCATCTTTCTGAATTTTGGGAAGTGAAACACATCCATTTGCCAGATTTCCTTTCTCTGTGTAGCTTTAGGATTACTTCCAGCAGGTAAAGACAGTTGGTTATAGAAAGAGCAAGTGTTGCAGTTCCTTACTATTTTGTTTGCTTCATTTCAAGGGATGGAAAAACTCTTCTTTAATCCTTTGCTGTTAACATGATGTTTTTCATGAAATTCTGTGGCCTCTAGCACATTTCCATCAGCAACCGATCTATTTCATCATTACCCTGTGCTAGAGGGCCTGGGAGACGCGTGTGTCCCCAGATATGTGTTATGTACATAGGATATATCCTATCTCTGATGATATCTTGTAGTTGTATGAACAGTAAGGTCAAGTCTGTTTCATCAGGAATGAAGTCAGCAGTTTCAATATGTAAAACAACTCTTTCTGCATATTGAGAGTCAGTAATTACATTGAGAGGATCTGTGAAATTCAACAACACCATAATAATTGCATATAGTTCTGACATCTGGACAGAGTTATAAGGGCTCTGAGCTACCTTAATTAAGTCTTCAGACTTGTAGCCAGCCTTTCCTAAATTGTTCGCATCAGTATAAAAGGTGGTGGCTCCAGAAATGGGTTTATCCTGTACCACATGAGGAAAGATCCAATTAGTTTCCTTTATGAATTAAATTCTCTTTTTTTGAGGATATTTATTATTAATCTCTCCTAAAAAGTCACTACAAGCCTTTTTACAAGGTTCTCTGCCTGCCCATAATCTTTCAATTTCTTCATTAGTCAAAGGTATGACAATATCTGCAGGGTCCTTTCCAGTCAATTGGCGAAGTCTTAATTTACCTTTAAAAATCAGATCAGAAATTTTTTCGATATATGTCTTCATCTTCTTGCTTGGCCTATGTGGCAGAAATATCCATTCTCATATAATGCTTTCTCTTTGCATTAAGATTCCTGTTGGAGATTGTCTAGAGGGTAAAATAACAAGTATGCAATCCAGGTCTGAGTCCACACGATCCACATGTGCTTCTTGAAGTTTCTTTTCCACCTACTCTAATTCTTTCTCATCCTCATCAGATAATTCTCTTGGACTATTTAAATACTTTTCACCATCCAAAGTCTTGAACAAATTAACTAGCTCATAGTTTTTTATACCAATCATGGGCTGTATATGAGCAATATCTCCTAGTAACTTTTGAAAATCATTAAGAGTCTTCAATTTATCTCTATTTAATTTTACATTTTGTGGCCTAATTTTTTGTAAACCTATTTTATATCCTAAATAATTGATAGAATCTCCCCTGGGTACTTTTTCTGGTGCAATTTGTAGCCCCAATCAGGCAATATTTTCTTTAGTTCTTCAAACAATGTTTCTAATGTCTTTGGGTTTGGGTCTGCCAACAAAATATCATCCACATAATGGTAAATGATAGACTGAGGGAAGCTCTTGCGCAGTATTTCTAGTGGTTGTTGTAAATATTGGCATAAGGTGGGACTATTCAACATTCTTTGGGGAAGGACTCTCCATTGGTACCTACCTCTTAGCTGGCCCTGGATTATTAAGAGTAGGCACTGTGAAAGCAAATTTCTCATTGTCCTGTTCCTGTAAAGGTATGGTAAAAAAAAAAAATCCTTCATATCAATAACTGCAATTAATTTTAGGTAGCAGAGAAGGCAGGGGAATACCAGATTGTAAGGAGCCCATAGGTTGAATCACCTTATTAATTGCTCTTAAATCTATCACCATCCTCCATTTTCCAGATTTTTTTCTTGACAACAAAAACAGGAGAATTCCATGGACTGGTTGATTCTTTGATATGCTGAGCCTGTAACTGCTCCTGTACCAACTGTTCCAAAGCCTGAAGTTTTTCTCTCATCAAAGGCCATTGTTGAACCCAAATAGGCTTTTCTGTTAACCATTTCAAAGGCAATGCTGTGAGTGTCTTTTAGGTTCTGTGGTTATTGGGCAAGTCTTTTGTACAACCTGAATGGCTGGTGAATTTTCTCCATAGTACCTTAAAGCATCATTTTTGGAAACATAATTGAGTCTCCGGTTGATATCAGAACTGGGAGGGATTTTAATCTTGGTATTCCATTGCATTAGAAGGTCACGACCCCACATATTCACTGCTATGTCAGCCATATATGGCTTCAACTGTCCTTTCTGACCTTCTGGTCCTATGCATTCAACCCATCTCACACTCTGTTTCACCTGAGATATTGTTCCAATACCCAGAAATTGGATATCTACTGTAAAGGCCATCTTGGATGCCATGATTGTGGGGTTATGATAAAAACATCAGCCCCCATGTCGACCAAACCCTGGATATAAATATTATCTATCCCTATTCCCAACTTTGGTCTTTGTTCATTTATTGAAGTCTGCCAAAATATTCGTTTTGTGATTCTTTTTGGAACTTCTGATTTTCTTTTGAATTTATGTTATTATCTAATACGGTATGATCTTCTAGATCAGGTTTTGGATGCTCTATTCATCCTGAGAATGCTGGTCTTCTACTATGACCGGATATGATCTTACCATCCTCGAATTTGGAGTCTGATTTTGGGGGGCTACATGGGGGAGGCCCCGAAAGGCATTTCCCAGTGGTAAAGGGTTGCCTTCTTTATCCCTGGTAGATCTACATTCATTGGTCCAATGCCGTCCCTTACCACACCTTCTGCATAATCCAGAAGGCTTCTGTTCGAATTAAACCTAGATCGGGCATTATTTCCAAGAGAACCTTGTGTACAGTTCCGTCTTATATGGACTTGTTTACCACAGTAGAAACAAGTGATGCCTTGGTTCCTCACCCCAACATTAGCAACGGCTTGGCCTACCCACTTCTCCTCATTGCCATGGAGAGATTCAGCATTGATTGCATATTGAATCCATTCTTCTATAGGTGCAGCTCTGATCTTTAAAGGCATAAGCATTCTTCTACATTCTGTATTAGCATGATCAAAGGCCAGAGAAAGTATTAATTGCTTCCTAACTTCTGGATCTGATATTGCTCTATGTACAGCCATGGTAAGCCTCTGTATAAAGTTGGTATAAGCCTTGTTTGACCTTTGTATAATGCTCGATTTTTTGACCTGGGTCTAAAATCTTTTCCCAAGCATTCAGTGCAGCAGTATGGCATAGCAATAAAGTATGCTCATCATAAGTAGATTGAGTCCTCACATCAGCAAACATGCCTTCACCAAGGATTTGGTCCTGAGAAGCAAAGAAACCCCTAATTTTTCCTTGCTGTTCCAAGGTCTTGGCCTCCTCTAAACCAGCCTCTCCACTGTAAATTCTGACTTTGGTCCAAGATAGCAGCCATTAGCTGCATCCAATCAGTTGATAGAATCCAGTTTTTTGCTGACCATGAATTTAGAAGCTGTTTCACATAAGTAGAGTGTATACCGTGCATTGATATTGCCTCTTTAAAATCCTTGATTTCTCTCATATGTACTGGTTCATAGCTATACTCTACATATTCTGAAGATCCCCCATGTGTTATCTTTGTCTGAATAGTACCTGGGAACAATAGTGGTGCGGAAGGGGGTAGCCCTGTTATGTTTACCACCTTAGGTAGAGTATCTCCAGTACCATAATATCCCATTGGGGGTTGACCTGAACTGTCTGAGCATAAAATGCATCACTACCCTTTTCCAGTATTGCAATGCAGTCCTCCCATTCTTGAATTTTGGATATTACAGGTTCCCATTCTTGTATTTTGGATATTACGGGTTCCCATTCCTGGATTTTGGATACTACCGGTTTCCACTCTTGAAGTTTAGATACTATTGATTTTTCTAGAGCTTGAGTGTCCTGATGAAGCAGTCCTTCCAAAGACCTCAGTGAGCCAGCAATTTTTTGATCCACATCATTAACATAATTAATGATTTTTTTGTTCTCGTCATTAATATAGTCAACAAGTTTCTTGTTTTCATCATTTACATAGAGCCTATATTTTTCTTGGACAGTGTTATCCTTATCTACAGAGGAAGCCTTATCTGAAAGCTTATTGTAACCAATTTCCAGAGTATCCATCCTTTTTGCCATTTTAGTGTTTGACAGTTCCATGTCATATACCTTGGACAGCAAGTGTCAATTTACATTTTGCACCTGTTTAGCCTCATCTGCCACCACAGAGTTCGATAGTTCCGTAATACATAATCTGGACAATAATTGATGGTTTCCATTTGACAACTCTGTCATCATCCTCTTATTTTGAAACATAAAATAGAGAAATAAGCCAAAAAACAGTAGGACTGGAGTATTGAATCCTTCAAGATATTCATTTAAAAATTTATCAGCCACCATGACAAAATATGACCTAAACTCTTCAAAAGAATAATAGTCAGCCATTGCGTCAATTCAGATGCAATTACGCCGTTTAGTCCACAGGTGTCACAGTAGTGTTCAATTCCCTGCCCACTGTATAGTAGATGCAGAGACTCTCAGCAGCAGGAACCTGCGGGCTGAAAGCAGAGCCAGGAGCTGTGGCAAGCCGGCGAGTTGAAAACCATGTCTGCGCACTGAGCCAAAAACCCTTGCCTGCACACTGGACCAGCTCACTGGAAACTGTGCCTGGCTAGCAAGAGGGAGCTTTAAGCCCAAGTGAACACTCTGTATGTCCCCTGCCCTCTTACAGTTTAGGGCATAGGTCCAAGGACGTTGGGCGCCAGATGTAGACGGAGTTTTACTTTCAAGGTGCCAGTCCAAAATTAATATTTATTAGAATATAAATTAACACTCACGATATTAGTAACAGCTTATAGTGGCACCTGAACAAGGACTGGCATATCCAAGCGATGGATGAGCGATGGACACGTGATAGAAGCACGATGGATTTCGATTCTGTCTCTCCAATAGCCAGCAGCCAGGAACCAGGAAGAGACCCCTTGTGTCCCAGCAGCCACTTATCAATGGGGTTGGCCACACCCCCTCCAGGAGCCTGGGACCTTATCGGCTGACACCTTAATCCAGCCACAGCAACCAAAATGAAAATTACACTCAAGTAATTTGATTCAAAGTCAAATTTGCGTAGGTCAAAGAATCAGTGAGCTTCAAAGCTTAATATTTGAGAAACAGATAGAAAAGAAATAATCCAAAGACACCAACTTGAAGAACAGAACTTGAAGGACTTGAGGCCACTACATGTACATAGTGTTAGTGTCAAGGGGAGAATAAAATAAAGAAGAGAGAATATTCAGTAAAATGATAAGTAAAAAGTCTTCAGTCCTGATTAAAGATATGATTATAAAGATCCAAGAAGCTAAGCAGCTCCAAATAAAATGATGCTAAAACCTCACAGTAAGACTCCTTCACTGCAAATGAATCAGTAAACTTGTAACAAAGACTGAAAGCAACAAAAGAGAAACTCATTGACACACATCTAGACCACTCAATCAAATCTAAGTAGATTCCTTCATCTTCAGGGACACTCAAGTCCTAAAGACTATTAGTCAATGTATTAAAATGCTATAAGAAAAAGGACTGGAGGTCAGGCATTTATGAGCCACATGTAAGTGCTGAGAACTGCACCTGGGTCCAGTTTATCGGCCAAAAGTATTCTTAAACTCTGAGATATCTCTTTAGTCCCACTCAACAATTCTTTTAAAAATAAATAGACAAACTGGGCTTTCAGAATTTACAAATTATGTGAATCAAAAAAATACTATAAGCAAAGAAAAGAGACAGACTATAGAGATGCAAAAATCCCCGACATATCTTGAGCTTAGGACTTTTGTGTACTGTTGATAAAAACAGAATATTGTAGAATCTGTGGAGGATCATAATGAAGAGCCCATATATTTAAATGGCCAATTATTACATGACCCAGAAACTGAACTTCTGGGTACCAAATTAAACACTTCAAAACAAGTAGTCAAAAAGGTTATCTGGCTACCCACACTCATAACAGTATTCACTACAAAGGTTAAACTGGTTAAGTAACATCCATACACAAATACATAAGCAGACTGTGGAGTTTGCACAGAGTAGCAATTATTTAGCTTAGAAGGGAAGGAGATTCTGAACTGCCTTGTACGTGAGTTGTAGGGATCACTCAGCATGCAGAATGTGTAAAGCCCTGGTTCTATTCATAGCACTGGAAAGAGAAGAAAGATAGAACATTCTGAAATTCTACAATATAAATTATTCCTGACATGATGAAGAGGAAAAAAAAATCATTCACAAAAAAGAAAATGCTGCAGGATTCCAGGTATGTGAACTTCCTGGAGTTATCAAATTAGGAAGTCAGAAAGTAGAATGGTGCAGGCTGACGATATGGCTCATCTGGAGGAGTACTTAACTAGTATGCACAAGGGCTAGGGTCAGACTCCCCAGAACTGCATAAACCTGGTGAGGAACATGCTTATGATATGACAAGATGGAAACAGGAGGGTCAGAAATTCAATGTCACCTTTGACTACAAAAAAAGTTGGAGCATCGGTTAGAGACCCTGTCCCAAAAATAAGGTTGTTTGATGTATTCAGCTCTTAAGTTTTGCACTGAAAAATATCCTGAAGATCTGTTTCAGAACAAAGTAAATATCCTTAGCAACATTTAAAAATGGTTAAGTTGCTGGTGGAATGGCATACACATACATACACACACACACACACACACACAGAGAGAGAGAGAGAGAGAGAGAGAGAGAGAGAGAGAGAGAGAGAGAGAGAATGAATATTTAAAATTAAATTTTAATAATGGTTTAGAAGACAAATTTCTTGTTATGTACTTTTTACCATTAAAAAAAAAAAAACTTAAGAGTAAGATGAGACTCCATTTTGAAAACAAAAAGTAAGAGGGAAGGAGATGTAGTAGGTAGATGGGTGCTCAGATCTTGCCACACCCTGTAAGGCTTTTCAGTGTTTGAACCTTAGCATATAAGCGAATTGAAAAGAGGAGAAAGCATGGGGGCTCAATTCTCTGTGAGATGAAAGGCAGATTTGAAAGTGGGAAAGCTTCCACCTTTGACCCCTGACCCCTGACCCTGCAGTCACTGTGGCTGAAGCTGAGAAGAGCTTGGCTGGCAGCAGACACAAAAGGGAAGTCTGCAACTGATCAGAACTGATCACACCAGCAGGTGTTTCTATGGTGATGGAAATAAGCTGGGGATTTAAGGATTATGGAGAATGGAATCTGGACAGTCATAGCAAAAAGGAAGGTGGAGGAAATATGCCAGACATTAGAGACCTGTAGCTGAAAAATATTGATTTCTATATCACAGCAATCTTCACATAAGCCAAACTAGGCTGTTTCCATGAACCTTTTAATTTACTATTCTGATGAAAAAGGTGAGTGAGTGGTAGCATTCAGGTTAAATCAGAAATGATTTGAAAATTCCAAACAACCAGCATTACTGATGCCTCTAGGAATCCTGTGCATGCCCATGTGCTTATGTTTATATATATGCACATGTGTGTGCGTGCATGGAGAGACCAAGGGTTGAAGTTACCTGTCTTCTTGATCACTGTCCACCTTGATTTTTGAGACAAAGTCTCTCACTTCTTCCAAGGGCTGAGATTACAGGCACAGGAACCATAATACTTGGCTTTTTATTGTGAGTTTGGGGGGATCTGAAAGCAGGTCCCCATGCTTGCATGCCAAGTCATTTTCTGACTGAGCCATCTCCCCAGCCCCAGAAATTCTTTCTATTGAGCCGCCCTTGATGGACTGCCAACTTACATCACTTAGTATCTTTTTTATTTAATAACTTCACTAAAAACATTTTTTTAGTAAGATTTTATTTCTTATTTCTTTTCAAAGTCATTTCTTTTGTCCATGTCATAGACAGAACACCAAACTCAACCAAGACATTGATTAAACTTCTCATTCAAGCAACACTGACCCAAGACCAATACTCTGTAAGTGGTAAGTGCCCTTATAATTACAACACTGGCACTCAAGCCACAAATGAACAAGATATTTTGAGAGGCACTTCTGTGAAAATAATTTCAACTATCACTATGAAATTGCATTTTATGGATAAAGAAAAGCATACTAACATTTTCAATTATTTATAAAATGTTCAGGCAGTCACAGAAGTTTCATAAGAAGGTTCTAAACTTAGAAGTCTTACTCAGGCAGGTACAGCTATATTTTATCATTCACTCTGGAGTTCATGAAGCAGGTTTCTATTTTGAATGTCAAGTGAGCCACAGAATTTTTTGAAAAGTGGCATATTATTCCACAATTTCTTTTAAAATGTTTAATACACTTAATTAGCAAACAAAATTGTTTGCTAAACCGAAAGGACCATGAAGTGTGTCTCAAAGCTAATTTCTTTCCTGCTTATCGAGGCTACCTCTCTTCCTCCTTCACTCCAAATTTGAATTTGTCTCTACTTTGAGCTACACAGAACTTGGTTCAACAAACACAGGATGAGCATCCAGTCTTTGGCCTTCATGGTACGCAAAGTTCATAGAGGCAAAAGGGTTATCAATGGTACCTATTCATCCAGCTTCTACCCTATGGCCAGTTGATAGGAGCCATGTTGCCTAGTTTCAGATCAGCATATTCAACATTTGTCCAGTGGGTGTCTGTGAGGCGAAGCCTTTGGAGACAGTCCCTTACTTAGGACAGCATAGACTTCACTGAGCTCATGTAGCCTGTGTGCTCTCTCCTCATAATTTGATGATTCATTTGGACATTTATATTTTCACTTTGTCAATCATACATTGGGGCATATGTGATTGTCTCAGAAACCACATCTTTTCCCTCCCATATTTTCCACTAAAATTCTTCTGAGCTGACATTTCTTGGGTTTCTTATAGAGAGGCTTAGGCATACAGGACCCTTTTGAAGGACATGGGAATCGTTAGAGAAACTAACTGTATGCAAGCTGTTTATGATGAATCACCTCTATTTCTGGAAATATGCTTTGTTATGTTTTGAATAATGTTGTTGTTCTTGAGAATGTGGACCTGTTTGCCACCTTTTAGCTTTATAGAGACAGGATGTATCCTACTCAATATTTAACCAAGCAAAACTTGTTTTGATGTAAAAATTGGGGGAAAACGGTTTAGGCTTTTTTGTTTGTTTGTTTGTTTTTATTTTTGGTTTTTTGGGGGGTTTTTTGGAAGATAAAACTGGAGGATGGAAAATAATGCTTTTTTTGACGTAATAGAAGCAGAAGTGCTAGAGGCAGTAATAGCAGTGAGTGAGATGAGCTTCGGTCATATGGCTTTGCTAATATGGCACTGGATGATTTTTAATATATTAACCCATTTTATTCTCAATGCAACACGCATGGTAATATTATTTTCCCTATGTTATAATGGAGAAACAAAAACAGTGAGAAATACATTTAAATGTTTTTATAAAGGAAGGTGGCTTCCACAAGTAGGGCACATACATCTTGACCTTATATACACGCAGGCTAAACACTTATATGCATTAAATAAAATAAGTAAATCTTATTTAAAAAGTTGATACATAACTGGATCAGACCTTTGAAAGAAGAGCCACTTTGATTTTCTGTCCGTAGTAAATATTGCATATGTATCTGAACATTCCATGTTTATTGTAATCTATGTAGTTAAATATTGTATATAATTGCAATGGTTAATCTAGATTATCAGATTATGGGATAAAGAGTTTACTTAGGAGCCAGTATCTGAGCAGGTTTCTGAGGGATTGCCTGGATTAGGTTAACTGAGGTGAGAGGACCCCCACTGTGACTCACACCATAGCATGAACTGGAGTCCTGGGCAGAATAGACAGAAGCAAGGAGACTGAGTAATAAGGACCATCACTCTCTGCTTCCTGCATATGGATGCAGCGTAACTCTGGGTCTCCTTCTCCCATCATCATACAGAATGAACTCCTCATACTTAAGCCAAAGTAAATAATTTCTTTTTACATCACTTTTTGTCAGATATTTTTTTGTCACTGAAACAAGAAACATAACTGATATAACAGTGTAAACTTGAATTGTCTAATTAAAAACAGTCTTATTTTTTTACACCTAGAAACATCACATGCACAATGCCAAAGCAAGTGGAACCATAGAGGCATTGAGCATTGTACCTACTTGCCAGAAGATGTGCATTTAGGCACCTGTAAAAATTGGCACAGACCATTAACAGGTACCAAAGAATAGCAATCACACTCTCAACTGAAATACGACTTGTTAAGGAATGAATCACAAAACCTCACTTTGAAAAACACTTGTAAGTAGTTACTGGAAGAATAAAGCCATAATGTAATTGAAAAATTCCCAGACTGGGCAATACTGAAAACAACAAAAAATGTAGTTTGGTGCACTAGCCAGAAGCCATTTGACCTCAAATGTTCATTGATAAAGAGAGAGCTAGAAAGATGATGAGTTAAACACAGCCTCAGAAGACAGTGGGAGAATGGGCCTGTGAACTCTAAAATACAGAGAATAGAAAATGGAAAATTCAAACAAGGATCGAAATTTCCTGAAATTGTGTATATCAAATCTCTAATACCAGTTATCGCCCCTGGGTGAGGGGAATGAAATCTAGGTCAGTGAGAATGAATATAAAATAAGAAAAATACTGAATTATATGTATTAGTTTATTTAATTTTCATATGATGTGTATTTGCTTATATTAAACAAATATACAAGGAGTAAATTATTGTAGAAGGCACTGTCCAAAGATGGAAAGAGAGAAGAGGAGGAAGGCTCAGCTCTGGTGATGGTGTAGGCACAACTTGGGGAAGGCACGAGTCACCATCGGCTCCTTGTTTTTACTTCCTCTCTAGTCCAGAGGCTTGTGTTCCTCTGTGCTACTCGCTGGCTCTCGTTTGTCCAACCATAAACATTTAGAAGAAAATAATGACTGAGCCTAATGACTGTAGAGCTATTGAAGTCACACTTCAGCAGCCAACTGAATCTCCAAATGGCATGATGTCATGCAAGAGAAAGAAAATGTAAATGACAGTGTCAATCAGGAGACAGACACTGAATGCCTGCTGTGTCTCTTGCATGGTGCTCAGTTTTATGGAAATAAAAAAAATTAAAATGGGGCTTGGGAGATGGCTATTGCTTGCCATGGAAGCCTTTTAACCTAAGTTTAATAACAAAACTCTTGTAAAGTGTAAGGAGACAACCAATTTGATCTATATAAACATGTTGTGATATGGGCATATACACATATGTATACACTAATTAGTAAGTATTTAAACAAACAATAAGCATAAAAATTTCTCCATTCATGTTACCTTTTAGTGGGTTTTTTTTGTTGTTGTTGTTGTTTTTGTGGGTTTTTTGTTTTAATTTTTTTTGTTTTGGGCTTACATGTTTTTTTAAAGGTAGTTGAGACAAGGACCAGTTACTCACGAAGCTAAAGGAGGGGGGTGGCTTGGTCCTAAGCATTTGAGGTCAGCCTGTGCTATCTATGTGTCTCTGTTTAACACAGTGAAGGCTGGTGTGACTGCAGCATAGCAAGGCAGACACAGGAACTGAGAGTGTGAGATTAGCAACCACTCTATCCTTGAGCCTTGTACCTAGAGCTTAATGTTAGGATTTCTTTACTTTTTAGCAAAGAATACATTCTTGGGGACAGGAAACTTTCTTTGAGTTTTAAATTTTAAACATCTTTTCCATAGCTATCATCTTGATTACTCTCTAAATTGTAAATTCCCCATTCAAAGGAACAGATACTGTCAATGCTTCTTTGATAGCCACTCTGTCATACTGGGAACCCGTTTATCTGTTTAATTTTCATACTCAATGAGCAGAAAGCCTAGTGTGCTGCTGCCCATCTCCTTCATGTGGAAATGTGCAGGAATGCCATCAGACCAAGCTCTAACTCTGTTCATATAAGGACCACTGGGAGTCTTACGACATTCTGGTTTATTGTTCTTGACATGGCATGTCCATTACACTTAAGAATACCTTGCTTGCTGCCACATTGTGTCCTCATTGAACCATGTGAGGAAGCCTACAGGACACACAAGATTACCTCCAATTTGAGACCATCACAAAGTCAGAATTGGTTGGAATAAGCAAGGAAAAATCGAGGGGTTCAACATTCATTGGATAGAACCTTCCAGTTAACCTAACTAACCATGAGTTTTAAATTGAATATGTAAAACATGGGTCCAGCTGGGTGGTTATAGGAGTAATCATCAGAGGAGGTGTAAGTTCATCTAGATTCATCTATCCATCACTTCATAATGACACTTGAAATCAATGCCTACCCCTATGAACCAGGAAGCTACATGATTGACAAGTTGAGGGGCACATATTCCCTTTCATTTCTATCATGAATACCATAGTTGAATGAGAAAATTACATATTTAATTATGCCTTTTTTAACCTAGCTTTTTTTTTTTTTCCTGACTTAACAATATCCCAGGCAGCTACTATTTTTGATTAGACAGTACTATAGTTGTAGTGATGTAAACTAACCAAGACAAATTAACTCAGGTCTGAAAAAAAAAAAAAATTGCCCAAGCCCTGTTATCTTCCTAAGAGTTTTAAATCCCAGATCACTGGTTCATCTCTTCTAACTCAATCACAATCAAGGAGCATTAAGCCAATTTGGAAATCAGACTCCCAGCAGCACAATTGTCTTGAACACAGCCATCATCTTGAATGTAAATGACACGATCCTCCAGGAAAGAAAGGCTTGCCACAAAAAATGGTACCTTATCCCTGTGGAGGAAAAACTGACATCCAAGTTTTAGATGTTCTTAATTAGAGCTGCCCATTCAGTAAGGCAGAAAATTAGCATTGGAGGACACTGACAGGAGGGAGAGGAGTGTCAGAAACACGCGTAAATACGAGAAGTAGGGAGGCCAACAGGTCTGCAGAACAGGGCCCCTGACTTCACAGGGACAAGAATTCAGAGTTAACATAAAGCCATTATTTATATGGTTTAATCAATCCTCACTCATCATGGAAAAGCTTAGTTTAATTTGATTTTTATCATTTTAAATGAGCACTATTGTGTTTGACTGTGTGATTATAAAAAAGATAAACCCTGGGTTTGAAAGATAGCTCAGTCAGTAATATGCTTGCCACCAAAGCATGAGGGTGTGAGTTCAACCCCCTAATGTCCAGTGTAATGGATCCACTTGTAATTCCAGCCGTGGGGAGACATAGATAGGCAGATTCCTGGGGCTCACTGCACAGGAAGTTTAGTTCAATTGATGACCTCCAGTTTCAATGAAAGACACTGTCTTAAAAACAAAAATAAGTTTAAGAGCAATAAAGAAGACACCCACCCAACATCAGCCTCTAGACTTCATACACATATGCACACACACACACGTGTGTGTGTGTGTGTGTGTGTGTGTGTGTGTGTGAGAGAGAGAGAGAGAGAGAGAGAGAGAGAGAGAGAGAGATATGCTATAGAAAAGACTGAACATATTCCTATTTATTTACATATTGGGTTTTGGTGTGTGTCTGTCTCTATGTGTACTGGTGCACAAGTGCCCATGCATGTGTGTGTCTGCAGTTATGGAGATCACAGGTAGAGATCAAGTGTTCTCAGTTGCTCTATGCCTTATTCTTGAGATTGGGTATATCACTAAGCCTGAAGCTCACTGATTGAGCTAAAAGGATTGCCAACAAATCCTAGGGATCTTCCTATCTCTGTCTTGCCAGTGCAAAGATTATAGTTGATGTATTGTACCAAGTTTTACATGGATTTTGGAATTGAAACTCAGATTCTCATGCTTTTACAGTGAATAGTATAGAGAATAATAATAATACATCTCCCCAGACCCTGGGTCATAGTTTCACTTCTAATTGCTGTAATAAAATATTCAGTCAAAAAGCAAAGGTTACAGATGTTCATTTCAAGGAAGCCAATGCAGGACCTTGAAGCAGCTAGTTCATAGTTAAGAGCACAGAGAAAATGAAAGCATACATGCCTGTTTTCTAGGACCCAAAACCATGGAATGCTGCCATTTATAGTGGTCTCAGTCTTACCATATCAATTAATGTAATCAAGACAGACATATCTTCATGCCATTCTAATTTAGATAATCCTTCATTGATACTAACTTCCCAGGTAATTTTAGATTATCTCAAATTGGCATTTAAAACTAACCATCACACCAACATATCATCTTTAAATGTTCTCTAATTATCTATGGCCATTTCTAGCATACATTTCTAGAAGTTGCTAACAGGGGCCATGTATTCTGTTAATCTCTTCAAGTTGAGGCAGGTCATCCTCATGTGAGACTCCCAGTAATTGCTACCAATGGAACTAGTCCATTTTGATAGAAATATAATGTTTTGAAATTTTAAAGTCTCTTGACACTCGAGAGCCTATAAATATGTGAGTGATTTGATGATTCTGTTTATCTGCTATAATCTTCTCATGAGAAAATATTCAGGAAAGCCTCCTCAGTGAGTGAGTGCAAAGAAGGATTATCCTGGCAACACGATGTCAGCATGCTTCCTTTTCCCTTAGTTAGTTTGATCCTTTCTTACCTGAAAACCTTCAGAAAAAGATGCTCTGATTTTTCTTCTTAACTTCATTGACTAGTTTTGTATGAATTTTCTGCTCATATCCTTTCTGAAAACAACATATTGGATGTGTTAATCAATTAACTGCATGCATACACATATATGTGGAAGTTGTACATGTGTCATGGTATACATATGGAGGTCAGAAGACATCTTACAGGAGCTGCACCATATGGATCCCAAAATTGAACTCAGGTCCTCCAGTTAAGTAGCAAGTATGTTGTATCCACTGTGCTATCTCGCCTTCCCTACTACTGTTTTGTAAAGGTGAGTCTGTTTAGTTAGCCAAAGCACGCATGGTAGATACACTGAGACTATTTCCAACAGAGAGTAAGCTGGACCTCAAACTTATGTCTTAGGGTAATGCCACAGATCATGGAGATCACACTCAGTACGACTAACAGATTCCATAGAGCCAAATTCCTGTCTTCTTCCTGGAATCTAAACATTTTTAAAAATGTCACTTGAAGTGATAAAAAAGAAACCACAAACAAACCAAACAATCAGAAAAATCCTCCTGGTTCTGGTGGCCGAGGCTTTTAATCCCAGTTACTTAAGAGTTGAGGCAGAAAAATTCAAAGTTAAAACTATGCCTAATTCATGTAAAGCTAGTTAACCACAGGCTGAGATGCGTAGAGCTTGTCTCAAACTAGAAGCTTGTTGGGGATATAGTTCAGTTGTGGAGTGCTTGAATGGCATGTATAATGCTTTCAGTTACACACACACACACACACACACACACACACGTTTTTCACTGTAAAGGCTACTGAGACTGTGTTGGAATAATGAGAAGAACTTTCCAAGTTCCCTGTGACTCTGAGGACTCTGTCTATGACAAGGAGCTTATAACCATCGCCTTGTGAAACTTGTGAGCATGCGAGGTCGTGGAATTTGTGAGCATTCGAGGTCGCTCTTAGCACAGACTTTGATGTTTCTCCTGTGGTTTGCGTCCTTCATCCTTCCCGATACCCATTATAAATGAGCAGCCCTGATGGTGGGCCCCCCACTCTAGCAACCAGCTGTGTCCTTGCAGGCCTGGTAGAGGCCCTTCTCTGACCCGTCACTCCTCAGATCATAGAAGCACATTACTCCAGCGTGGCAACCATTTCCTACACTGCAGCAGCATTTATACAAAAAGTCTTTGCTCAGCTTTCATGCAATCTAGGTTGCAGACCTATTTCGTAACATTAATTCTCTCCCTCAGCCACGGCTACATCAATTCGGCACTTTACAAACTATTTCAGGGATCCGATTTATCAGAGATGACAGTGTTGCAAGCCGAAATAAACAGCGCTGCCTCAGCCTAGCACACTCCGTGGCTCCTATTTATCATTATTTAATTCAAGGGCCTAAAATTCTCTGACATTATTAATAGTAAGATGAATCACTGGAAAACTACAGAATCTGTGACCAACGAGGCTGAAATAATCCATTTTGGTGAAAGGTCTATGTGGAATTGCAGTGTCTGATGGCCGGGCTGGCTGTCATTAGTGGATGTGCATGCATGGGTGGTGGAGGACACGAGCCTGGGAGGCCTCTGCAGACTGGGATTTCACTGCCAATGCTTCTGCAAAGAGTTAGATCAACAGCGCCATGGGATGGATATGTGGAGACAGGAGAGCATCAGCTACTGCATCTGTCACTCCATTTTAAACGGATTTTGCACTTTGTTAACTTAGAGTTTGAACTTGGGTAGGAACTGGGCCTGGAAATCTATTTAGATATTAAAAAAGAAACTGACTACTCTTCTCCAGAGAGCTCTATCACCAAATGCTCAAATACACTACAGTATCTGATTTCTCTTGAAAGTCTCATGACACCTTTTTATTATTATTGGTGTTTATGTAGAAAAAAAATACAATTTTTATTTTGTTTTTTGTTTTTTATTTTTCCAGCACACTAAAAAGGAATTTTCTCCTCTCTTACCCTCGAGTTCAGAGGAAACAGAATACTAACAAGGGGGATTATCTCTGGCAGAGGCCAAGGATCTTTAACAAGGCCATAGTGCAGACAGAACAATACATTTTTTAAAGCCCTTGAGTAGTATGTTTCTTTTGTAAGCCTAGCAGGATAATCTTCACAAAGCAAAACCTTTTGAAGTGATTTCTAAATGTTATAATTTTCAAGTTGACCCAAACTCTATCAAGGAGGATTAAAATTAAGTCTTCCCAGTCTTAAATATTTGATGGGAATGAAAGCACTTGACTTTTCCAAGAAAACCTTCCAGAAGGATAATTTCTTATAATTAGCTTTAACTAAATCTTCAAATATGAGCCTATGTCCTCAAGTTATATTTTCTGGGGAGAAGAAATACTTCCCAGTCAGTATACCTTATTATATAATGGATGCAAGCCTTTTATTTTTCATTTGGCAAACCCAACATATGCAGGGGGTTGCTAAACACAGAGAGCAACCTAAATATTTGCTTTCTTTCCTGGTGTTTCTTAGAGAAAATTTACACTTGATCTAGCTCTGTGATATTTGAAGTAAATTTTTAGTCTTTCTTTGAACATGTAATTTGATAAAGAATAAATCCTCAGTATTCCAGACCAAATAACCTCAACATTCTTCACTGTGTCTCTATGCCTTGCTTATGGTCAAACTAAATTTATTATAATTAATAATATTATATATGTTTACATATAATCTATGTATTGTGATATTTTGATTTATATAAACAATATAGAACAATTAAATCAAATTAATGAGTATGGCATTGTTTTACCAGCTTAATTTAGTCTGTATGATAAGACTATTAGAAATCCATTCTTTTAGTAATTTAAAGCATCATCCATTACACTATGGTCAGTATTCCCTGGAGATGATCAGTTAAACTCACTCCTCGAGTTCTCAGGATCACCTCCCTCTCCCCAGTGTTTTTGCCCACTGCCTCCTTCACCTGCTCTCTACTCTACTTGGAGCAGAAGTTTTCACCTCCATGTGTAAGTCAGTGATACAATGTGTATCTTTCTGTGTCAGGAGGAAGTCCTGTTGCAGAGTTCTGCCCTGCCTGTCTGGCTTTCCTCTTGGGAACCACAGAGTCAAACATCATTCCTTCCTCTATCATCCACCTAATTCTACGCTTTCACTGGAAGCTTTATTTGGTATCTATAAGGTTGTTGCTGGGAAGACTGATAAAATTAATCAGCTCACACATTTACATGCATGCTATCATCAGTAGTGCCTTGATTAAGTCTCCTTTAAGGAGTCAAGACTCTAATAAAGGATGAACATACTGAGTTCAGAATCTGAAGCTACGTGGTAAGTTGTTGAAAGTCTTAACTGTGAGTCTTAGTTTGGATTTTTATTGTCATGAAGAGACAACTTGACCATGACAGTTCTTACAAAGAAAACATTTAATCAGATGGCTCACTGTTCAAAGGTTCAGTCCATTGTTGTTGTGGAGGGCGTTGTGGGATGCAGGCAGACATGGTGCTGGAGCTGAAAGTGCTACATCTTGCAGTCAACAGAAAGGCCGACTGTCACACTGACAGAAGCTTAAGCAAAAGAGACCAAACAGTCTGCCCGCTCAGTGACAAACTTCCTCTGGTAAAGCTACACCTACTCCAACAAGGCCATACCTCCTAATAGTGCCACTCCCTTTGGGGATCCTTTTCTTCAACCACCACATAGTGGGATTCAAGATTCTAAATCTAAAAACACAGAATTTTTGCTAGAGTCTAAGAGAGTTGCAGTACAGGTAATCTCTTTCCTTTAAAACTGGAGGGAAAAATTGGGGCATCTACACAATTACTGCCTATCAGAGCAGCAATCCACTCAGAGCAGAACCAACCATGGGTCAAATATTTCAGAGGAACTGACATCTTCAATCCAGGTACTTGAAAACAACTGTGATTAATATGCTATTGGCTCCTCATGGCAAGCCAGGCAATGTAAGCAGAAAGATGGAAATGATTAGAAAGAATCAAAAGGAAGTGTTGACCCTTTAAAGCTCCATCTGAGCAATGATATTTGGAAGGACTCATCAAAAGAGTCTGAAAATCTGTAGTTATCATTCTTTACAACTGACCAGAATGTATAGGCCTGGAGTTTCTGGCCTATATGTTCCCATTCTCTTAGGGAGGGCTGAGTTAACACAAATACTGTCTCTACGACTGTCCTAGGTTGTTTCTATTCCTGTGACCAACACCATGACAAAGAAGAAGAGGAGAAGGAGGAGGAGAAGGAGATGAAGGAGATGAAGAAAAAAAGGTTATTATTATGTTACAGCTTATAGTTGATTGCTGTGAGAATTCAGAATTCACAGCAGGACCTCAAGACAGGGACCTAGGGGTAGGAAACAGAAGCCATGAAAAAAATGCTACTTACTGGCCTGCTTCCTTGGCCCTCAGCTTACTTTTTTGTACTAACCAGGACCATCTGTCTACTGTTCACAGGAGCTTCAGTCCTCCCACACCAATCATTAATCAAGAAAATGCTCCACAGACTTGCCCAGAAGACCAATTTGATGATGTCATTTACTCAAAAGAAGGTGTCTCTTCTCAATGGCTTAGACTTATGTTGATGACACAATCTTAACAGTATAATAAGCAAATAGGTTCATGTGTGTTAAGTTGAGAGAACAAACTCCTCAAGTATGACCAATGCTAGGACTTTAGCTATTATTTAATATCAAGTAGTTTTCTGATGTGGGAATTCATTTATGTATGCTGTGAATCTCAATCTTTAAATAAAGGAGCTGTTTTGGGCCACGGCAGGCACCATAGAAAAAGTAGGAGGAGAAATGAAAGCATAGGTAGGAGAAGCAGGGCGGAGTCAGAGGCAGATGAGCTGAAGCCGCCCAAGAAGAAACATGTAAAAAACACAGGTGAGCCACAGGCCACGTGGCAGACAGATTAATAGAAATGGGTTAATTTAAGATGTAAGAGCTAGCTAGCAATGTGCCTGAGCCATAGGCCAAACAGCATGAAGTTAATATAAGCGTCTGAGTCATTTCTGGGGGCCTGAGCTGCGGGCAGTAGGTGGCTAAGCGGTCTGGCTCGGCAGGTCTGTGGGTCTCGAACCTCTGGCCGCCCGGGACCGAGAAACTCCACTACAACAGTTTTCCTTTTCTATTTTTCTGTCTTGTAAGTCAACTCACACATCAGTATTTGAAATGACCCCCTTGATATAGCAAAACAAAAGGTCTTATAATAACAATTAGAAACTTGAGCAGATGTGATGGCTCACACTTGCAGCCTGAGAGAGTAAGATCAACATGAGTTTGAGGCCACCTTGAGCTACTCAGTAGACTACTATAGCTTGGCTTACAGGGTGAAATTCTGTCTCAACAAAAATCAAGCTAGTTACTACCCTGAGAACTTCATAGAATTACTTTTGTAAATATAACTAAGATCTTTTGTAGACAGAAGTTTCTCAGTGCCATCTGGTCCCACAACAGCTTATAAAATAAGCCCTTAGAGGCTTAATATTAGTTACAAACATTTTGGTCTGTAACTCAGGCTGTTACTAGTTAGCTCTTACATCTTAAGTTAACCCATTTTAATTAATCTATTTATTGTCATGTGTCCAGCAGCTGACTAGTATAGTCACATCTTGTTTCTTGGATGGCTAGATTAAGTCTCTCCTGACTCCACCTATTTTCCCCTATATCTCTCTCTCTTTGATTTCTTGCCTAGCTATATTCTGTCTTGCCATTGACCAAAACAGCTTCTTGAATGTTAGCAACACATATTCACAACATACAAAAAGACTATTCCAAAACATTTTCCCTTTTCTGTCTAATCAAAAACAATATTTTAACTTTAACATAGTAAAACTACATATAACTAAACAGTTATCAGACAAGAATTATAGTTACAATATCTAGTCTATTTGTATTTAGCAAAATTACAGAAAAAACTCTATCATCTATCCTATTTTTATGAGTGTTAGGTTTCATATTTAATTTACCTTTTACCACAATTAAGGAACACTATATTTATGTAACTATTTAATCTTTACTATAGCTCTACAAACTTTGGTTGCAGTTAGAGGGGTATAATTTAATAAGAGAGCACTTGGTGGACATGAAAACCAGGAGAATGGGTTGGAGGATACAGAGTATGAAAGGGCAGTTGTTGGGAGGATAGTGAGTATAAGGCAGTTACTGTGTAGGAGATAATGACATTGGAAGAGTGATTGAGTTGAGGCTAGTGACTATGGAGTGTCAGTTGTGTAGAGGATAGTGACCTGGAGGAGTACTGTGTAAAGGATAATGACTGTGGAGGAGGGGTTGTGCAGTGGATATTCACTATGAAGAAGTATTTGTGTAAAGGTTGATTACTGTGGAGAGGGGTTAGTTGATAGTGACAATGGAGAGTCAGTTGTGTAAAGGATAGTGACCTGGGAGGAGCAGCTATATAGAAGATATTGACTATGGACAGGCATTTGTATAAAGAAGAATGGCTATGATGAAGGAGTTGTGCAGTGGATAGTGATTATAGAAGAGTGGTATATGGAGGATAGTGACTATGGAAGAGCATTTGTGCAGAGAACAGTGACCAAAGAAGAGCATTTGTGCAGAGGATAGTGACTATGGAGGAGGAGCATTTGTGCAGAGGATAGTGACTATGGAGGAGGAGCATTTGTGCAGAGGATAATGACTATGGAGGAGCAGTTGTGCAAGCCATTGTAACCAAGAGACACCAAAGAACTAGCCGCTTGTCATCTTGCATCATGTCAGGCTGAAAATGCTTTAATAAAAGTAAGGAGAGAACAGATACTAGGAATTAACTGCCTCTGTTGCCATGGAAAAGCTGAAATTTACAGTGACATCATGTGCTGGAGGTCACTGTTCTATTAAAACATGCTTTCTCTAGTGAGGACAGAGGGGTTATTTCTAGACATGAAATTACAAAGTTTATGTTCCTCCATCATTTTCCCCTTGCTCTTTGCTTATTTACTACTGTGTCTATCAAGATTTTTCTTTCCCCCATCAAATCTTGAACTAAATTGTGTTTAAAATCAAAAGAAATTATTTCATGTATTATTCACTCTTATCTAGCTTTCTCCAAGCAAAAGCAAAAAGTAACTAGTAGTAAATTAAATGTTTTGTGTGTCCTAAGTGACAATCTATTAATTTGCATACTCATGTAACAACCAAATTTCTAGCTGTTACTACAATTTTAGGATTGAATCTTAATTAATAGTAGGAATTACTATTTTAAATAAGCATTATATTTATTATTTCATACAGTTAAATATTTTAATTAATTTAATTCACATATAATTTTTCTAGTAGAGGCCATGTGATTATCTCTTTAAGGCTGCCATTTATAAGGATCATGAAAAGAGGAAATAACAATGATTTCTCTACTATCTCATTAGTGATCTCTAGTAGTTGAACTCAAAAACTTTTAAATTAAGATGAGATATTATGATATGGCACAATATGCTATGTATAATACTATATACATGTTTTAAGATAGTATGTGGGCATTTTTGCCTTTTAGTATATAATATTAGATGTTAATTTCCAAATAAATATTTATTAATTAAATTTATTAATATAAATTTTAGCTTTAAAATTTCTTGTTTTATAAAGCCCCTGCGTTAAATTTCCACCACTCTAAAATAAAAATGAAAAAATAACATTCTGACACATTTAATTTTTTGTTATCTTACATTTTTTTACTCTTTATCTGTTTCATACAAATTTAGGGAATTCTTGTCATTTTGTCCTCCATCCTCTCTCTTATCCAATACATATTGCAATGAAATCCTTCACGTTCCCAACAAGCCTCTCTTTACTTTGATGCTTTTTTTTTTTTCTTCCCTGAGTTTAATTCGGATCACTTGCATAAGCTTGAGTGGAGAGTTATCTACCAGAACATTAACAGGTCACTGGTGGCCACACCAATAAGAAAATGACACCCTCCCAGCCCCTAGTAATTGTTCACAATGCCTCAGGTACTTGTGGGTTGTCATAAAGCCCCTCCCACACACATGATGAAATGGTGGCAGGCCCAATATGTGCAGGTCACCTTAACCGACTGCCTGTGACATACCTTGAAGACACTGATTCTCTCTCAGTGCTGTTCTTTAATCTCTGGTTCTTACCTTCTTTCTACTCCTTCTTTGATGTCCCCCTGAGCTGCACAGGGGTGAATAAATGTCTAGATTAAGGCTAAGCACTCCACACTTACTTACTTTTCATATTTTGAGTAGTTGTGAATTTTTGAGCTAACTGCTATACATTGCCAAATAATTTATGTGGTGACTGCTAAGCACAGCATTAATCTATGAGTATAAACCTGAATATTTTTAATAAAGTTTGACACTATTGCATATTTATTAATAAAGTAAAAAATACTCAAAAATTAAAATAATTTATCTTTTATGCATATTTTAACTTATTTTTGCTATGTGTGGTTTCTATATAGGACCCCAATTTTCTGTTCTGTTTTATAGATACCTTTCAGCCCCAGAGAGGCAGATATCCAGACATCTACATGCTGGTCTGGTGCAGACTGTGACTGGCCTCTGGTTATTGCATTTTTCATTAACACTATTCTCAAGGGAAGTCCTGGAAAGAGACCAGAGGTACAGCTCAAATCAACCAATTTGTTTCTCATTAACTTCTCTGATAAAAATTCTAATAGAAAAGGAAGTTGTAACTATTAATCTGGATGTGCTTTGAAGAGACTCTGTTGCTCTCACTCCTTTGTGCTCTGCATGCTCCAGGTTAACAGAGGAAAACTATCGTTAGCTTTATTAATCTTCTACAATTGATGATCTCCTATCTCACACTCAGCAGCAAGTAAACCATGTTCAGTTAAAATTACCTTTACATAATCTTTAAAGAGTTTTGCTAATAGAAATAATAAAAAAAAATTGTAAAGATTTTAAAGTGATTATTACAGACTTCAATAGTGACAAGTAAATGCACTAGCTACAGTTCATGACTGGGGAAAGGATACAGAGGCAGATTACCACAATCTTTTTTCTAAGATTCCACAGGCAAGGAAATTGCAAATCTGAAATCTTTCCTTTTAGCACATTTGACACAAATACTAGATTGAAACAAACTAATAGTAAAGCCTATCCTAACCCAATATGATACTCGTCTTTACTTCTTCAGTCATGTGACTATGCACACTTTCCTTGGCACAAATTTCCATGTGCCCTTGATGCTGAGGCTCCAGGTATGATAGTCTCTAAGTCTTATAGATGGTTAACTATTATATGGATTATGAACTTTTGTTCCTAGGATCACACACTAAGTTGGTTCTCAAAAGCCTCTGTTCACATCTTAGTCAGTTAATCAACACATAACCTCATTTGATGTATGCTTCTGTGTAGACATGATGTTAAGTATTTGGGGGTCCTTTGACTTAAATGCAAGTCAGGAGTGCTCTCACAGCTGAGCAAAGTTTACCTAGGTGTTTTATTTATAGGGCATGTCACAGACTTGTGCTTAGGGACAGCAGATCAGCTCTGTACCTGAAGCAGCAAACTCACCAGGAAAATCATGAAAATTCAAAACCTGTAACTGTAACAGCATATAGGCAGTCATTCATAATGTAAAATAATACAAAGGACCAGTCAGTTTCAATTTAATATTTTCCTTACTGTTGTGCATGACCTCAAAAGAATTTTCAAAGCACCACTAGCACAGATGTTTTATTTACAAATGCATTTATCAAATAGGCAAATAATCTGAAAATAAAAAGGATTTGTGTGTTGCCCTTGATGTGACCTCAAATATTTACTGCATGCCCTTTTGTAAACACAGAAAGAGCTCTGGTTTTCTAAACTCTGATAATTTAGAATTTTAATGTATTTGGATGTAAAAATGTTAAGTAGGGGACTGTAAGACTTTTTTAAAAACCTGGATGTTTTACAAATAAAGTAAATGCTGCGTCTTTAGTAATTTTAGTGGCCATCCTACCACTTGCCCAAATTAATGTGAATATTTATACTTTATCTTAATAAAAGTTTATAGAGTAGTGTGACCTGGGTAAAATCCATGTAACTCGCCAACTTTCAGAAATAATGCAGGTGACAAAGAGATCTGGAAGGGACTCCAGAGCCATAAAATGTCATTTTTTTTCCTCAATCACAGAAAAACATTACTTTCTCTCTTTAAATTTATTTTCATCATCTGAGAAAATAGTGAAGCAACTCTAGATACCTTCTAATATCCTAGGGTATATTAAATTCATTAATACCTAAAGGCACTCACTGAGCATTTACAGTTTGAATTCTGAAATCTCACAGATATAACAACAGATCACATTAGAGCATCCTTAGATCTGCAAACAAACAAATGAGAAATTAAGTATTGCTGATCAAAAAACATAATTTCTCTGGTTTAGTAATATTAGCTATAAAATGCATGGTATTATTTGCAGTATCCCTTGCCTAGCCCTGATTCTAGAAAAGTTTGAGACTGTTTATAGAACTTTTTATGTCTTCACACACAATAGAGGCTTGGAAGCTGAGGTCTTTCATGAGTCAGTATTAATTAATTTTCCTGTAGCTACAGCTGTTATTTAGTATTCCAGATAAGCTTGGGGGAGAAATATAGTTAATGGGCAATTCATTTTCAAGTTATGCTATTTTTCTCATCAATTTTCTTGATAGATGTACTCTGCAATTGTCAAGAATCTACCCCCATGAGGTGACAATGTGTAACACCCCTATGTGAGAAGATGTAAAGCTCAAGCTAATAGAAAAGCAGTTTTCTCCTCAATGAGGAACTGAGAACTGAACAATGCTCTGTTCTTGTTGAGGATACACTGTTACAGGGGATTCTCAGGCTCTTCAGAAATCAGTTCTGCTAATTTCTTCATACTGGGACTTCATCCCAGCCGAAGTGAGCTGCTTGACAACAGTGAGAGATTGAGGACTTCTCACTGACTTGGCATGGTGTGCCAAGTGTCAGTGTAAGAACAGTCCATCATTGTGTGGGGTTTAATGTAAGGATTAACCTTTACTAATTTTTTTAAACATATATGTGTGTCCTTGTATCGGGGGCATAAGTATTCCTGATTGAGATTTATTCTTGATGGATTTTCCTGAGATAAGTAATGTCCTTCCTGATCTCTTTGTATGGAATTTAGTTTGAAGTCTATTTTGATAGATATTAGGATGGCTATACCAATTTGTTTCTTGAGTCCATTTGATTGGAAAATCTTTTTCCAAACTTTTACTCTGAGGCATTGTCTGTCTTTGAATTTAAGGTGTGTTTCTTGAATGCAGCAGAAGGATGGATCTGTTTCTTATCCATTGTATTAGCCTGTGTCTTTTTATAGGTGAGTTGAGCCCATTGATATTAAGAAATATTAAAGACCAGTGACCAACCTAATTGTTATTATTAAACCTATATCTAGAAACTAATGGAGGCAGAAGCAGAGATTCATAGATAAGTGCCAGGTTCAGATGAAGAGAGGGAAGAGAGATTATATGAGCAAAGGGATCAGATTCATAAGGAGGAGACCCACAGAGACCTGACCTGAGCTATTGGGAGCTTACTGACTCTGAAATGACAGCTGGTGAACCTTCATGGACAGGAACTAAAACCTCTGAATGTAGATGACAAACAGTGTGGGCAGTTTGTGGAGCCTCTTGCAGTCAGACCAGAGTTTATTCCTGTTGCATGAACTGGGCTTCTCAGAGCACATGCCCTACAGAGGAATACCTTGCTCAGCCTTAATATTGGGGGAGAGGGTCTGAGTCCTATCTAAACTGTATATGCCAGACTGAACTGACTCCATTGTAAGTCCTTGCCTTCCCTGGGGAATGGATGGCGCGATGGGGTGGAGGGAGGCTGAGGGAGGGCTGGGAACTAGGGAGGGAGGAGGAGCAGTGATGGTGTATGAGAGAAAAAAAATCTTAGAAAAGAAAAGTCCATCAGACCCAGCAAATAAAGTGACATTATCTTTGGAGATCTTAAAGCCAATTACAAAATTGCTTATCTCTTTTATATTACCACCCTTTCCTGAAAGCTTTAAAGAATTTCAGTAATATAGTGTTTCTTATGAGGAAATAAATGTCTGTTAGATTATTTAATATATGTTCACATGTGTATAGACTTCAAATTGACAGCATTTTTTTCTGACTTTCTAAATTTATTCTTTAAAGACCGAGTACACACATATAGCATATCTTCATCACATTCATCCCTCAAGTATTCCCTCCAACTCCTCACAGATTAACACTCAATCCTCCTTTTTAGAAAAAATATAACCCCCTGGTTTCAATAAGCACTGCCTATATTTGTATGTGTGTATAGTCATTACCTACCACATACCATGCCTCTAACAATACCTGTGCTGCTCTCCCTGGTCACCATTCATTATGAATATGTCCTGAGCTAGAGTTGGGGATTCCTATGCCACCTCTCATCCGTGCCTGGTGTGGGTCTTGAGTTCATGAGGGCACATCTGAAAGACACTGTTCCACCCATCATCTCTAATCTCTGCTACTTATAGACTTCCCAGACTCTAACCTGGAAATGTCCCTGAGACATTTGGAAAGAATCTGTAATACAGATGTTCACTCTATGACCGCGTAGTTGACAAACACATTTTCTCTGTGCTTTGATCTTTTGTGAGTAACTATTGACGTGTATCTTCTGAGAAAAAGCCTTCTCTAATAATGACTGAAAGCTGTACTAATTTACTGGCATAGCCATATGGTAGGCGGAGTTTTACTTAGAAGGCACCAGTCCAAGATTAATATTTATTAAAATATAAACCAACACTCATGATACAGATAACAGCTTATAGTGGAGCCTGAACAGGGACTGGAGTCTGGAACGATGGATGATGGATTACAAACCGGTCTCTCCAGCAGGAGGAATCAGGCAAACAGGCTTTCTGGGGTCCCAGCAGTCCCTTATCAATGGGGTTGGCCATGCCCCCATCAGGTGCCTGGGACCCTGGGTAAGCATCCTCAGATCTTATCAGCTGACACCTGAATCCCACAACATCTCCCCCTTTTGTCTAACTAAGAAGGCTCTAAACTAAGATTATGTACAATAGGAATTATTATGAGGTAGTATCTAGGAGAGGATAAAGTACAAATTACAACCAAAATCTAACCTATATAAAGTACATCACATATTTCTAGAATATTGGTAGATGATAGGGTGTATAAATTACTTCAAAAGGTTAATCTGGGAAAGTGAAAATTCAACACTTGAATGTTCCTTTCTAATGGATAATAGGGTAATAACCTTAAATACCTATTCTTCAACCCTTTCAAGACCTGAGAAGGAAGATGTATCACCTGAAAGTTAGAAGTACATGAAGTAGTGGCTTCCAAAATTTGGGAGAGGACAGCAACACAGCTACCTGGACAATCACCTCTGGATTTGTGCATCGTTGGAGCATCTATCATATTGGCTACAGGCCTATGGTATCTGACAGATCTTTTCGCAAGCAAGGCAGTTTTGGAGGGACTGTCTTATCCTGTCCAGGCAGGTTTCTTCAGTCTCTATCCATCAACTTCTTCATCCAGCTTGGACATCATGTGTGTACTATCAGCAATCAAGGTAAGGACAGTTCCTTACCCAACCGGCCATTCTCTGCCAAAAGGACAAACTCTTAAGGAGTATCCTCAATGCTCAACACCATCTCGGGAAATGAGCAGTGACACCAGGAGTCGTCATGTTTCTTGTGGCCAAATTCCAAATGTTAAATGCCATATTCTCTGGGTCTATGAAATGGTTGAAGATTTTTGTCTATCTATGATATTCTAACCTGTATCTGAGATGAGTTGGATATGGTACCTTAAGTAATGTTGACTGCAGTTTTTATCGTCTTAAGGGATAAACCCTGCACTAAAAATTAGAATATCTATATAAGGGGTGTATAATCTCTGAACAATGACTTTTAGTATGACTATCAAACATTGGCCAGGGGTATATTACTATGTAAAGTGGCCACAGCATTTTAGACATGTATATACATATATATCATCTAAACAGAGGTATGTATAACATCTTATACATATATCATAACTAGTGCAATCATACAGTATATCTAGCATAGTTAAATGAAGGTAGTAATATCACAGTGTACATGACAATAATGTGCAAATATTTTAAACTGAGGTAGAAGCATATATAAAATATAGCAATTACAGATTCAATTTTACATAATAGTTACAGATTCAGACTTATATCGAAGTACAAGTTGCTTTGGTTATATAAAGCACTTTCAGATTAAATTTTGTGCCAGTGTACAAATTATCACAATTAAACATATAAAATGATTTCAAATTTGTATCAATATACAAATATCTATGCCAGTGCAAATTGTCTTTAGCTTAGCCCATATATTCAGCTAGAATTGTGTATAGGTAGGTAGAACAATCTACCTTTATCTATCCTATCTATCCCCTTTCTCTTCTTCAAAAGAGGTCTTTCATGATATATTATAGTTCTGTCCTTCATCCAATTTTGACTTATAACTATTCTATTAGAATAATAATTACCCACAATGCTCAAAACACAAAACTTATTGGGAAAGGGGGAATAGTCTTTCATAAGGTTGCTTCCTGCTGACTTAAGGGCAATGACATCTCTTTGGGATCCTGTAAAAGCTAAAACAATGGTTAGATCTTAATGGACTGACTATATACATCTATAACCATTCTCAGAATAGTGGTTAACTCCATCTGGAATTCTAATTAGAAATGTAATCTAAAGGATAATCATAGAAAGTTATCTTGCAGCCATTTTTGAATAGTCTATTTTCTGAAAACAATCATTGACTGGTGCGCATCAGGTTCTTGATTTTTCTATTTTTGCCTCTGTCTGTCTACCTGTCTATTACTCTCTCTCTCATACTCTCCCTTTTATTCTTGTTTCACTAGTAGGAGTTGTTGCGGTGGGTGCCCCATCTCAGTGCCAGATTCTTTGTAGATAGCTGATAGGAGGAAATGTTATTTACAATGGAAAACTTTAGCATTGTTGATACTCAAAGAAGACATTCATATCTTCTATGACTTCAGAAGATTGTATGCAGACAGGATGTCTGAAAGGTACAGATACAGAGAGAAACAAGGTTTAAGATGAAGTCACAATAATATTGGTCCCTAAACATTCTGTCTTCTGTCTCACACCAGGTGGCTTTTCTGATACGAGACAGAATTCTTCACATTTTCTTTACCAATATGCCTGGGTTTAGAAAGGGAGAAAGCCACTTGCTCCCAATCCAAATCCAGCCCTATTAGTAGTCAAATCAGGACCACTTTTTTGTTTGTTTGTTTGTTTGTTTGTTTTTGGGGTTTTTTTGAGGTGTAGATGCAAGATGCAAAGCAGTAGAATTGAGAGATCACCCATTAGTGCATTGTGTATCAGTTGGTCTCATAGTCCATTGTTTACATTCCTTCATCATCAATCTGTCCTCGATAGCAGGTGAATAATTATTCAATGTCTAGTCCATGTCTTAATAACAGTTGTATCCATTTTCCTGTAAAGACAAAATTGAGACCCTGCCCCAGGTTTGATAAATGTGTTTTCCTTACCATGTATCCATTTGTCATATCAAGGATAAGCAATTACTTCTCCTCCTCAGGAAGGGACTCCTTTTCAAAATGGAATTTTATTGGTTTTGTCAGTGCCCATATCTTTTCTTTCCCTGTTGAAACAAAAGTAAAACACCTACCTCATCGAAGCACATATCCCAGCTTCCACTCTGAAGTCAACACATCTTTGAAGTAGATGGGTTGATTTATCTCAGAAGATTTCTCTATTACCCAATGTCTCTCAGCAGCTGATGTTCCCTTTTCATCAGCATTAAGAAAATTAAAAGTCAATAAAGCACTGTGCAACTTCTCTCTGGGTTTTCTCATTTCTTTCTTCTGTTTATAAAACATCTCTTTCAATGTGCAGTGAGTTCTCTCCACAACTGCCTGTCGTGTAGGATTGTTTGATATCCCCATAATATGCTTTATATTATAGTATCCAAAAATCAGCTTCATTTTTCAAGAAACGTAAGCTGGAACATTGTCAGTCTTAATCCCCATGGCTTCCAAAAGGTGAGTTAGTATAGCATTAGCATTTTCAGAACTCAGGGCATTCACCCATTGCATTCCAGAGTAAGTATAGATAGTATGATGTACATATTTCATCTTTCCGAGTTCTGGGAAGTGAAACACATCCATTTGCCAGATCTCATTTCTCTGTGCACCATAAGGATTACTTCCTGCAGGAAAAGATGGTTGGTTATAGAAAGAGCAAGTGTTATAATTCCTTACTATTTTATTTGCTTCATTCCAAGTGATGGAAAAACTCTTCTTTAGTCCTTTGCTGTTAACATGATGTTTTTCATGAAATTATGTGTCCTCTAGCACATTTCCTATCAGCAACCGATCTATTTCATCATTACCCTGTGCTAGAGGGCCTGGGAGACTCTTGTGCACCCTATGTGTTATGTACATAGGATGCATCCTATCTCTGATGATATCTTGTATTTGTATGAACAGTAAGGTCAAGTCTGTATCATCAGGAATGAAGTCAGCAGTTTCAATATGTAAAACAACTCTTTCTGCATATTGAGAGTCAGTAATTATGTTGAGAGGCTCTGTGAAATCCAACAACACTATAATAATTGCATATAGTTCTCACTTCTGAACAGAGTTATAAGGCTCTGAGCTACCTTAATTAAGTTTTCAGACTTATAGCCAGCCTTTCCTAAATTGTTCGCATCAGTATAAAATGTAGGGGCTCCAGAAATGGGTTTATCCTGTACCACATGAGGAAAGATCCAATTAGTTTCCTTTATGAATTGAATTCTCTTGTTTCAAGGATATTTATTATTAATCTCTCCTAAAATGTCACTACAAGCCTTTTGCCAAGGTTCACTGTCTGCCCATAATCGATCAATTTCTTCATTAGTCAAAGGCATGACAATTTCTACAGGGTCCTTTCCAGTCAATTGGCAAAGTCTTAATTTACCTTTAAAAATCAGATCAGAAATTTTTTCGATATATGTCTTCATCTTCTTGCTTGGCCTATGTGGAAGAAATATCCATTCTAATATAATACTTTCTCTTTGCATTAAGATTCCTGTTGGAGATTGTCTAGAGGGTAAAATAACAAGTATGCAATCTAGGTCTGGATCTACACGATCTACATGTGCTTCTTGAAGTTTCTTTTCCATCAACTCTAATTATTTCTCAGCCTCATCAGATAATTCTCTTGGACTATTTAAATACTTTTCACTATCCAAATTCTTGAACAAATTAACTAGCTCATAGTTTTTTTATACCAATCATGGGCTGTATATGAGCAATATCTCCCAGTAACTTTTGAAAATCATTAAGAGTCTTCAATTTATCTCCATTTAAATTTACCTTTTGTGGCCTAATATTTTGTAAACCTATTTTATATCCTAAATAATTGATAGAATCTCCCCTCTGTACTTTTTCTGGAGCAATTTGTAGTCCCCAATCAGGCAATATTTTCTTTACTTCTTCAAACAATGTTTCTAATGTTTTTGGGTTTGGGTCTGCCAACAAAATATTATCCATATAATGGTAAATAATAGATTGTGGGAAGCGCTTGTGCAGTATTTCTAGTGGTTGTTATACACACTATTGGCATAAGGTGGGACTATGCAACATTCCTTGGGGAAGCACACTCCACTGGTACCTCTTCACTGGCCTGAATTATTAGAGTAGACACTGTGAAAGCAAATTTCTCTTTGTCATGTTCCTGTAGAAGTATGGTAAAAAAAAAACAAATCAATAACTGCAATAGGCCATCCTTTAGGTAGCAGAGAAGGCAGGGGAATACTAGATTGTAAGGAGCCCATAGGTTGAATCACCTTGTTAATTGCTCTTAAATCCGTCACCATCCTCCATTTTTCAGATTTTTTTCTTGACAACAAAAACAGGAGAATTCAATGGACTGGTTGATTCTTCAATATGCTGAGCCTGTAACTGCTCCTGTACCAACTGTTCCAAAGCCTGAAGTTTTTCTCTCATCAAAAGCCATTGTTGAACCCAAATAGGCTTTTCTTTTAACCATTTCAAAGGCAGTGTTGTGAGTGTCTTTTAGGTTCTGTGGTAATTGGGCAATTCTTTTGTACAACCTGAATGGCTGGTGAATTTT
Organism: Phyllotis vaccarum; assembly: GCA_033318265.1. Lineage (NCBI taxonomy): Eukaryota > Metazoa > Chordata > Mammalia > Rodentia > Cricetidae > Phyllotis > Phyllotis vaccarum. The sequence goes on along the minus strand of JARWLC010000011.1, from coordinate 13,926,903 downwards.
CTTCATAGCACCTTAAAGCAATTTTGGAAACATAATTGAGTCTCTGGTTGATATCAGAACTGGGAGGGATTTTAATCTGGGTATTCCATTGCATTAGAAGGTCATGACCCCACAGATTCACTGCTATGTCAACCACATATGGCTTCAACCGTCCTTCTGACCTTCTGGTCCTATGTATTCAAGCCATCTCACACTCCGTTTCACCTGAGATATTATTCCAATACCCAGAAATTGGATATCTACTGCCCATAAAGGCCATGTTGGATGCCATAATTGTGGGGTTATGATAGAAACTTCAGCTCCTGTGTCAACTGAACCCTGGATATAAATATTATCTATCCGCATTCTCAATTTTGGTCTTTGTTCATTTATTGAAGTCTGCCAAAATATTCGTTTTCTGATTCTTTTTGGAACTTCTGATTTTTCTTTTGAATTTATGTTATTATCTAATACTGTATGATCTTCTAGATCAGGTATTGGATGCTCTATTCATCCTGAGAATGCTGGTCTTCTACTATGACCAGATATGATCTTACCGTCCTCAAATTTGGAGTCTTATTTTTGGGGACTACATAGGGGGAGCCCCGAAAGGCATTTCCCAATGGTAGAGGGTTGCCTTCTTTATCCCTGGCAGATCTACATTCATTGGTCCAATGCCATCCCTTACCACACCTTCTGCATAATCCAGAAGGCTTCTGTTCGAATTAAACCTAGATCAGGCATTATTTCCAAGAGTACCTTGTGTACAATTTCGTCTTATATGGCCTTGTTTACCACAGTAGAAACAAGTGATGCCTTGATTCCTCACCCCAACATTAGCAACGGCTTGGCCTACCCAATTCTCCTCGTTGCCATGGAGAGATTCAGCATTGATTGCATATTGAATCCATTCTTCTATAGGTGCGGCTCTGATCTTTAAAGGCATAAGCATTCTTCTACATTCCATATTGGGTCTGGTGTGCAGGTCTGTGGGTCTGGGCCTCTGGCCCTCCAGGATCTAGAAACTCCACTACAACAGATGGCGTCCAACGTGCATCGATTATCTACTTAAAGACTGAGGAAGATTAGAAAGGGCTCTAGATCACAGAAACTGAGCCAAGACAGCTTCAAAATTGTATATACAAAGCAGCAGGTACAAAGAAAGCGTGGCATCCAGGTCATATTCAAAATGGCGCTGGTGGACTAGCGGCAGGCAGTGTAAGCTACAATCTGGCTAGTTCCTCACAGAAGACTCAGTAGCATGTGGATGATTTTAGATTTCTGTTTATTTTGAACAAAAAATGAAACAAAGACAGTTTCTTAGTAGTAACCTTTTCTTGGGTGTGCTTTGTTTGCTGGCCATGAACAGAGACGCGGTCCTTTTAAGAGAATTGACTGATTCAGCTTCCTCTGCAAACACTATGCAGTCCTTTAAGAGAGTGTATTTTAAAAGCTCTTATGGTTAGAAGATGATTAAGGATTCACAATAAAACAGATTCAGATGAAAAGAAAAACCTGTAAATGGGTTACCATGCGTGTAAAAGGTACATAGGCTTCAGAGAAATAAGAAAGAGGATAGAGAAAGTCTCTAAAAAGAGAAATAGAGTAATAAAAATATGATAAGCCACGTAAAGATGAAAAATAGACACAAAGTCTGGATTTTCATTGTTATTGTGTTTTCTTTTAATTTTTTTAACTGTTAATGAGCTAACTGCAGAAAGACAATGGATTGTAAATGCAGAGGCTACTATTATTAAACAAGAATATATATTTTAAAGTATTTTGATTTTGAAATTTGTGTCTAAGGATTTATTGCTTTGGAAGAGTTCTTATTTTGTTTCCACAGAAGATGAAAACCTGTGAATTGCATCCAGGCAAATATGGTTTCATCAACCAAGACCCCTGAAAAAAATGTCTGATAGGAAGAGATGGCCATATCAACTTCAAGACTGCAGAGTTTTATCCTGTCTTACTCATGAGATTTTCAATGCCCCATAATTAGCAGGAAGTAGTAATGGAAAACTATGCCTAAATTCCCAAAATATTGTTTATAAATGTTTGTTTTCATTACAAATGGTTATTGGTCATAGTGAATCTCTTTCTAAGAAGAAAAGGGGGATATGGTATATGAATGATTTTTTTTTAAATGTTAGATTATTAAATTTACTTAGATCAGGAAAGCAGCTGTTAATCTCAAAATGTTTTACATTGTATGGATTTTGGTTTATTGATACAAACTTAAGGTCAATTCTCTTATGCTGTATGTATTTTTCTACTCTTTTTTAAGATATGTTTATATAACTGATTTAAAATTGTAATGTATAATTAATATTTTTAGGTATACAAAGATATAATTCAATTAGATAGGTAATCTTCAAACACTTCTAAGACCTACAGAATATGGCATTTTAAATGTTTTAAGAGCTTAGACTTTTCAGGACAGTGTCGTAGCTCTGCTCCTGGCAGCACTGATTTACATCAAGAGAAAAATGGGTGTCAAAGAAACTCCATATGGAGTCTATTTGTGGCAATGGTTAGCCACTGGACAAGAACCTGTTCTTATATTGACTGCTTGACAGTATGCTGTTTAAACTGGACATGCAGGTTCCATAGGAAGATGACCTCTGAACTTTGGCAGAACAAACCAAGATGGTCATTCAGTTTCCTGCTTTACAGAGAAAACTGTCAGACATTCTTCAGGACTCGAGGAGAAGCAACTGATGAACTGTGCCAGAATGGGCAGAGCAGATTTCCTGCTTCACTGAAATGAAAAGAGACTCTGGGCCTGTAGGCTGAAGATGGATGCCCCAACTTTATAAAGGAACTTTGGGTGACTTTCCAGGCAGATAGGTGTCATCTCTGTCCTTTCTAGATTCTAGAAGTCACTTGCACTTCTGGTTTGCTTGAGTAAATATATCCTTCTGTGGTCTTTGATGTAGTTGAAGATTAGATAGTTATAGGTACAGTTTTTCTTAGTCATTTGAAAGGTATATTGGATATGAAACTTTAGATTCATGAAGATAAGGTTGATGATAAGAGTATTTTCTTTAATTTTGCTAAATACAAATAGACTAGATATTATAACTGTCTATTTAATGGCTATTTTGTTATATGTAATTTTGCTATGTTAAAATTGAAACTTTCCTTTCTGATTAGACAGAAAGGGGGAAGTGATGTGGGAATGTCTTTCTCTATGCTGTGAATATCAATCTTTAAATAAAGGAGCTGTTTTTGGGCCATGACAAGCACCATAGAAGAAGTAGGAGGAGAAATCAGAGCATAGGTAGGAGAAGCAGGGCAGAGTCAGGGAGATCTAGCAATCCACCCAAGGAGGAACATGTAAGGAACACAGGTGAGCCACGGGCCACGTGGCAGACAGATTAATAGAAATGGGTTGATTTAAGATGTAAGAGCTAGCTAGCAATGTGCCTGAGCCATAGGCCAAACAGCATAAAGTTAATATAAGCATCTGAGTCATTCCTGGGGGGGCTGCGTGGCAGCAGTAGGCAGCTAATGGGTCTGGCACACAGGTCTGTGGATCTGCGCCTCTGGCTGTCCAGGACCAAGAAACCCCCATTGCAACAGACATACACATTTAGAAATAAGTTTGATAGTAAGTCTATTTGTGGTATATTTAATAAAGTTAGTCTGGAACATCAGAGGACAAGACCATCTCTCCAGCCTTCTTTGGTTGTTGTTTTGTTTTGCTTCAGACTGGGTTTCCTATGGAACACTCCTATCTGTCATTAAACTTACTTTGTAGACCAAGCCAATCTCTAGCTCATAGAGATACTTCTGCCTCTGTCTCCCCGGTTCTAGGACTAATGGCATGCTCCACCATTGCCTGACTTTAGGGAACTTTCAGAGATCCAGATGGGATGAAAGTTGTGAGTAACTACTCCCTGACATTCATAGCTTGGCTGTGAGGGATTGTGTCTTCTGATATTCTAGACTTGTTTTATTAAATATACATCACATCCATTTAGCAAAATAAAACTAGCAAATGGACCCCTGGGTCCTATGAATTGACCATCCATGGGTTCTTGGCCAGATCAACAATAAAACTGGCAAATTTCTCTTGCTATTCTTTAGTGCAGCACTATTTTCTCCATGTCATATGCTCCAATCCAAGTGCCTAAAATCAGCCACACATTCTGGATCAGAAGCCCTGGAGCTCTGAATGTTCCAACTTCCTGGGACATCCCATGCATAAAATAATGTTCCAGATTCCCACTTATAAACTCTGAGTTCCTGCATATTTATAGATTTAAAGACTGTATTTTCAAGCAACAGTGATTTCATAATTCGGAAAATAAAATAAGCTAGCTCAACTCTGCCATTCTACAGAAACACAAAATTTTATTTTTTAAATTTAAAAAACCAGGACTGGGGTCATAGAAGAGTGGCCATATTTCCCAGGCTCTGGGTTCAGTCCCTAGCAACAAGTAAATATGTTTACTAGTTCATAAAAGTAATTTTGAGAAGATAATATTTTTCCCCAACAAAAGAAAGCTTTAGTTCTGACATGATTTACTTTACTAAATAATAAAATGAATTTAAAATTAAAATAAATCACTGTAAAGTTGTTAATTGCTTTGATGAAATTGAAATACAGAAGTAGCAAATCTGAAATTAGTGGTATGATTTAACTGCCTAAATTTTGCCCTTAGCAATGTTTGCACTTTATTAAAGAATAATTTATTCACTGCCACCCAGCTAGACATATTATTATTGTATCAGAAGGTCATCCAAGCATAAAAGTTCAAACTCTTAAAAATTATTATGAGTCTTTTGGTCTGTGTTTTCTTGTATTGTAATGTTTTTCTTCTTTATTTGTATTTACATATTATTAAATACAGGAATTTGAATAAAAGAAAATGTTCACTGTCTGATAGTTTCTACACTTAGTATTGTTTCATGAAATGATTTTTAATGATTTTTTTCTTTTTTCTCTTAAATATATTTTTATTATTTTTAAATTTTTTCTGTATATGTCTGTGTTCATGCCAAATTTACGCACATAGATACATGCAGAGGCCAGAAGAGTGCAACATACTACTGGAACTGGAATTACAGGTACTTGTGAGTTGAAGGCTGAGTCATCTCACCAACTCCATATTTTTTTAAAAAATGTTTTATTTGTTTTTTAGAAAAAGTAGAGTTTGGTTTATTTAATACATTTTGATTACAGTTTCTCTTTCTATAACTTCTCCAAGATTATTCCTACTTCCCACGCATCCAACTCTACACACATTTTTCTCTCTCTTATTAAATAGAAACAGAATCTACAAATAAAAATAAATTAAATTAGAATAAAAAATTAAACAGAAAAAGGACAAAACAAAGAAAAAACTCAAGAAACACAAAGACTCAGAGACACACAGATTCCCACAGACATAAAAATATAAAATTAAAAACCATTTTATATATATATATATGTATAAAATATATTTATATTATTTATATATATAAATATATATATAATGTACATATATGTATATATACACATTAGGGACATATACACACACACATACACATATACACAAAGGACTTATAATATTTAGGAAAAACAGAGCCCTGAAAAAGCATTATAAGGAAAAACTCCATTGAGTTCATTTTGTGTTGAATATCTGCTTGTCCTTAAGAGTGGCTTGAATATGCAGTGAAAATCCATTGGATTTGCAAGCAGTTATCAATTAGAGACAGCTTCTAGGTCTGCATCAGATGGCAGTACCAGAGCTAAAAGAAGTGAGTATCTATGCCATCTGATGCAGATCAATGCAGGCCCTCTGCTTGCTGCCTCACTGTCTGAGAGTTATATGAGCATCAGTCCTGCTGTGTTTAGAAGGCCTTTTTTCTTGGGGTCCTCCATCTCCCCTGGCTCTTCCAGTCTTTCAGGGATCTCTGAGCCATGGAGGTAGAATTTGATGAAGAAATCCCATTAAGGACTGAGTATTCTAGGCTCTCTCATTCTGTGTACATTGTCTAATTGTGAGTCTCTGTGTTTGTTTCCCTCTATTACAGAAGGAAGCTTCCCTGCTAGTTGCTGAGAAAGACACTAATCAATGAGAATACCACAACATTTTTAGGAGTCATCTTATTGCTATGTTTCTTTGATAAAACAGTATTTGGGTTTCCCCTAGATCCTTGACCTATCTGGGCTCAGGTTCTTGCCGATTCAAGCAGTTTCAGGTATAAATTCCATGTCTCAGAGTGGGCCTTAAAACAAATCAGACATTTGTTAGTTACTCCCCTAAGATTTGTGGCATGGTTGCACCAGCATATCTTGCATGCAGGTCACCATTGTAAATCAAGGGGTTTGTAGCTGGGCTGGTGATTACCTTTGTCCTCTTGTAATGTACAGAGTGCCTTCTAATACCATCAACACAAATTGGTAGAGGTGAAGAATATAGGTAGAAACCAGATCAACAACTCCATGTTCATTAAGTAAGATAGGTGTTTTCTTCAGTAATAGGGCAATAATATAAGTTTGTGGAGAACAATCAACAACTTTGGCAGTAGTACAAGTTGTTTGGTGGTTCTTATGGAACCATTTGGCCCACAACTCAATTACATGTAATCCAGTCACAAAACTGGAAGCTTTGTGTTGAGATGAGTGATGTCTATTTGTGGCTTCATAACCCCCAATATTTAATGATTCCATTTAGATCCCCTTTATATATTTATATATTTTAGAAAGTGTCTATTGTACCAGGTTTCTGTACAACCTTTCAAATGGCCCTTAGTTTTAACCTCCCCCTAAGTTCCTCCCATAACCCCTCTCCCAATTTGATCCTCTTTTCCCAGCTCCCCTCCCTTTCATCCATAACTATCTGTTTTACTTCCCCTTCCTAGAGTGATTTAATCCTCACCCCCAGAGCCTTACTCTGTATCTAATATTCTGTATATAATCCAGTTACATGTACTGTAGTCTGCTTATCAAAGACTTAATTGCTAAAATATACATATAAATAAATAATAATATATCTATCTATTTAGATCTAAGGTACCACACTTAAGTTTTTTTTTTTAGTTCCACTCATTTATAAGCAAATTTAATTTTTTAAATAGCTGTTTAACAATCCATTGTGTAAATGTAAGAGACTTTCTTTGATACATTTATCCATAGAGGGACATATAGGTTGCTAGAAGCTGGGAAGACCAAGAGTATAGCACCAATATTTAGCAATGAATATAGGAGCTATGAACATGGTCGAGCAAGGGTCTCTGTAGTCAGATATAGAGTCCTTTGGGTATATACCCAAGTGTGGTATAACTGTATCTTGAGTTAGATCCATTCCCAGATTCCTGATGAACCACAACACTGGTTGCCCTATGAGCTATATAAGTTTGCACGCCTCCCAGCAGTGGATGAGTATCCCCTTTGCTCAATGTCCTTTTCAGCATTATCTGTGTCACTTCTTTCATTGGCTTTGGCCATTTTGACTGATAAAAGAAGACTAAGGATGTTTAACATTTCTTTGACTATTTTTCAGCTATTTGTTTTTCCTTTTTATAAAATACTCTGTTTGGACCTGAGCTCCATTTTCAGTTGAGTTATTTGGAGGTTTCATGCCCGTTTTTTATTTTGTTATATATTTTATGTAATAGCCCTCTAATGGCTGTATGTTGGGAAAGTTCTTTTCTCATTCTGTAGGCTGCCACATTGTCCTTAATGATGATGTCTTTTTCCATAGTCTCATGAGGTTCCATTTATAATTATTGACCTTTGGTGGCTTGTAGTATGAGGTTTCCGTCCCAGACTTTCGGGCCTAGCCCCAAGGTTGAGGCCCACAGACCCACAGACCCGCAGAGACACACAGATGCTTAAGATAGTTTTAGGCTGATTGGTCTAAGGCCCAGGCATATAACTTGCTAGCTCTCTACCCTTAATCTAACCCATGACTCTTATCCTGTTCAGCCATGTGGCTCAGTACCTTTTCTCGGAGCAGCATAGTTGTCCTCTGCATCTTCTGGCTTCTCTCTGACATTCTGCTCTGTTCTGCATGTTCCTAGAGTCTTCTTAGTATGGTAGCCGCACCCTTACTTCCTGTCTGCCTTTGGCCAATCAGCGCTTTTTATTAAACCAGGGGGTGGGACAATTATTTACAATGGAACAACCTAATCCCCCTACAGTGGCTGTGTAATCAGTATTCTGGACAGTCTTCTGTGCCAGTGAGTTCAAGACTAGGCCTCACTTTTCCATCTACCAGATTCTGTGTATAGTCACTTATTGAGGTCTTTGATACATTTAAAGTTGTTTTGGACCATTTGTATTCTTCTACCTATAGCCTGGCCATCACCAATTGTTGAAGATGCTGTGTGGTTTTTTTCCTAGAGTTTATTTCTAAAGTATTTATCTTTAAAAAAAAAAAAAAGGTATCCATAATTAGTAGGCTTTTGACTGGGCCTTTAATTTCACTTCATTGGTCAATAGTCTGTTTTATGCCAAGAGCATGCTGTTTTTATTACCACAGTTCTATACAATTTGAGGTCAAAGATGTTGATTTCTCCAACAACTCTTTTATTATTCTGGATTTTTTAGCTAGCCTTGGAGTTTTGTTTCTATATGAAGCTGCAGATTATCCTTTCAAGATCTATAATGTTAAAATGTGTTCCTTTGATTCAGCAGAAGAGCAGGTCCTGTTTATATATTCAGTCTGTAATCTTTTTTTTTTAATTTAGGTAACTGAGGTCATTGGTGTTCAGAGTTATGAATAGCAGTGTTTTATGATTTCCATTGTTTTGTTGTTGTGATGCGTCTGTCTTCCTCCTTGATTTTCTGGTTGAGATTAATTACTCTGTGTTTTCTAAGGTGTGGTGAGCCTTCTCAGATTAAAGTTTTTCTTCTTGTACCTTCTGTACTGTTGAATTTGTAGACAGATATTGCTTAAATTTGATTTTATTGTAGAATATCTTCATTTTTCTTCCTAATGTAGGAGAAACCTTGCTGGGTGTGGTAGACTAGGCCAGCATCTGTGGTCTTTTAGAGTTTTTAGATTATCTGTTCAAGGCCTTTTGGTTTTTACAGTCTCTATTGAAAAGTCAGGTATTACGTTAATAGAAAGTTTAGTCTTTTCTCCTTGAAGTCAACATTCTTTCTTTGTTCTATTTGTTTACTGTTTTTAGTATAATATACAAAAGAGATTTTCTTTTTTGGTCCAGTATTTTGACATTATGTATGCTTCTTGTATCTTGATAGGAACCACCTTCTTTGCATCAGAAAAATAATCTATATTTTGTTGAAAATATTTTCTGTTCGTTTGACCTAGGATTTTTCTACTTCCTCTACTCCTATTATTCTGAGGTTTGATCTTTTCATGGTGCTGCAGATAATCTGGATACTTTGTTTCTGATTGTGGTTTTTTGTTGTTGTTGTTTTGAGGAGGTTTTTAGATTTAACATCTTTTTTTTAAGATGTCTATTATTTTTTTATCACCTGTTCAACACCTAATATTGTCTCTTCCACCTCTTGTATTCTGTTGGGAAGGCTTGCCTCTGAGGTTTCTGTTTCAGTTCCTAAATCTTTCATTTCCTGATGTCCCTGACTTGGACAATCTGTTACTGATTCTATTTTCAATTTCTGGTCTTGAATGATTTTATTCATGTCCTTCCACTTTTTTACTTTTTGAAGGTGTGTGTGTTCATAGAGTTCATTGATAGATTTATTAATGTCATTTCGTTTGTGTGTGTGTGACTATGTTAAAGTTTTATTTATACATTATAAAAAGTAACAAGCCTTTACATAATAAACAACAATGAATGACTTTGGCTTATGCATAATGCATCTTTGTAGGTGTGTGTGGTCTCTTTTTTTATTTCATTTTTTTATAAAAAAGAAGTCTTTTTTTCTCCATGTATCCCCCTGATCCTCCTCCCTTCCCTCCTCTTAATCCCTCCCAGGCAGCCTTCAGTCTTTTCCCTCCCCAACTCCCCATCCCCTCCCGAAAAGTGCAACAAGTCCCAAGGTGGGTCAGCTCAATATATGGCACATCCACTCCAGGCAAGTTCTATTTTCTCATCCCAAAGTCAAGACTGGGTTAGGCATTCCTCTGCAGGGAATGGGCACCAAGGTGTCAGCCCACGCACAGGAACAAAGTCTGATCCCAACCCCTCGAGGCTCCACATACTGCTCTATGCCAGTCCACAGTTGCCTACACTTGGAGGACCTAGCTCCTTTTCCCGATGGTTCCACAGTGGCTATTTGTGATTCAGTGAGATCCCCAGAGCTCCACATAATCCTCACTGTAGGAATTTCCCTAATAATCCATATCCCCTTGCTTATAAAGACTCTTCTCCCCTGCTCTTAGCTGGACCAGGACAGGAGCTCTGCTGAGTGCTCAGCCATGGATCTCTGCCTCCACCACTATTCATTGTTGCATGTAAATTCTGTGATAAATGGTTACTAATTTGATTATAGGGGAAATCTTGTTTAGGCACCTTCTCCACTATTGTTTGAACACTTTGCTAGGGACATCCTGTGAGTTCTTGGAGGTTTCCCTAGTACCCAGTCCCTTTCCAATTCCACATTAGCTTCCTCTATCAAGAAATCCCTATCTTTTTTTCTCCCTCTTTTTTGCTCTTCTCACTCAACCATCCAATCCTCTCATGATTTGTTCCTACCTCTTATTGGTTGCAACTCATTATGATCCCAATTTAATATGGAGATCTTCTCTATTTTCTCTTCTTAGGGGAAATCTCTGGATGTCTCTCTTAAGTTCCTTCTGATCCCACACTGTTTAAGGGTTGTGGTCTGCAGCTTGAGTATTCTTTGCTTTTTGTCTAAAATACAGTTATGAGTGAATACATTCCATGCCTTTTTCTGGGCTTGTGGTACCTCACTCAGGAGGATATTCTCCTAATCCATTTACCTGAAAATTTTAGAATGTCATTTTTTTTGTAAATGATGAATAGTAAGTACTCCATTGTGTAGATGTACCACAGTTTGTCAATCAGTTCTTCAGTTGAGGAGCAATTAGGTTGTTTCCAGATTCTTGGTATTAGGAATAATACTGCTATGAACATAGTTGAGCTAATGCCTTTGAGATACAAGTGTGCATCCTTTGGGTATATGCCCAATAGTGGTATTGCTGGATCCTTGGGAGATTGATTCCCAGTTTTCTGAGGAACTGCCACAGTGCATTCCAGAATGGCTGTACAAGTTTACACTCCAACCAACAATGGAGGAGTGTTCCCCTTGCTCCTCATCTTCTCCAGCATAGGCTGTCATCTATGTTTTTGATCCTAGCCATTCTGACAGCTGCACGGTGGTATCTCAAAATTGTTTGATTTGCATTTCTCTGAAGGCTAAAGATATTGAGCAATTTTGAAGTGCCTTTCAGCCATTTGTAATTCTGTTGAGAATTTCCTTTTTAGCTCTGATCCCCATTTTTAATTGGGTTATTTAAGTTTAAGGGTTCTTGTCTCTTGAGATCTCTATATATTTTAGAGATCATACCTCTGTCTGATGTAGGATTGGTGAAGATTTTTTTCCATTGTATAGGCTGTCGTTTTGTCTTATTGACTGTCCTTTGCCTTACAGACCCTTCTCAATTTCAGGAGGTCGCACTTAATGATTATTGTTCTTAGTGTATGTGCTACTGGTGTTATGCTTAGGAAGTAGTCACCTGTGCCAAAGCATTGGAGTGTATTTCCCACTTTCTTTTCTATCAAGTTAAGTGTAGCTGTGTTTGTGTTGAGGTCTTTGATCCACTTGGATTTGAGTTTTATAAAGGGTTGACAGGTCTGGATCTATTTGCATTCTTCTACATACTATCAACCAGTTATGCCAACACCATGTTAAAGATACTATCTTTTTTCCATTGAATATTTTTGGCCTCTTTGCTAAGAATCGGGTGTTCATAGGTGTGTGGATTAATGTTGGAGTATTTAATTCAATTCCATTGATGCATAAGTCTGTTTTTGGGCCAGTACCAGGCTGTTTTTATTACTATGGCTCTACAGTACAGCTTGAAATCAGGGATGGTGATGCTTCCTGAAGTTCTCGTATTGAAAAGAATTGATTTGACAACCTTGGATTTCATGTTATTCTATATAAAATAGAGTATTGTTCTTTCAAGTCTAAAAAAAAGTGTTGGGATTTTGATGGGAATTGCATTGAATCTATAGATTGCTTTTGGTAAAATTGTTATTTTTACTATGCTGATTCTACCTATCCAGGAGCATGGAAAATCATTCCATTTTATGATATTTTCTTCAATGACTTAATGTTTTTGTCAATCATGCCTGCTACTTCTTTTTTTACAGTTATGTCAAGGTATTTAATGCTATTTGTAGCTATTATGAAAGGTGATACTTCCCTTATTTCTTTTTTAGGCCTTTTATCCTTAGTATATAGGGGAGCTATTGATTTTTTTTTTTTTGAGTTAATATTATCCCAGCTATATTACTGAAGTTTTATCAGCTGCAGAAGTTCCCTGGCAGAATTTGGGAGGGTCACTTATGTATTCAATATTATCTGCAAATAGATAGTTTGACTTCTTCCTTTACAAATTGTATCCTGTTAATCTCCTTTTTTCTCTTATTGCTTTAGAATGTTGAGACTATATTGAATAAATAAGGAGAGAGAGGACAGCCTTGTCTTGTTCCTGATTGCTTTGAGTGTTTCTCTGTTTAGTTTGATGTTGGCTTTTGGCTTGCTGTTTGTTGCCTTTATTACATTTAGGTATTTTCCCTGAATTCCTGATCTCTCCAGGACTTTTATCATGAAGAAGTGTTGGATTTTGTCAAATGCTTTTTTAGCATCTAATGAGATTATCATGTGGTTTTTTTTTTCTTTCAGTTTGTTTTTATGATGATAACATTCACAGTTTTTCATATGTTGAACCATCTATGCATCTCTAGGATGAAACATACTAGATAATGGGGGATAATTTTTTTTAAATGTTGTTGGATTTGGCTTGCCAGAATTTTATTGAGTATTTTTGTATCAATGTATCATGAGGGAGATTGGTCTGTAATTCTCTTTCTTTGTTGTATCTTTGAGTGGCTTTGGAATCAGGGTGATTGTGACCTCATAAAAAGAGGTATTGTTTGAATTTGATTTTGTTGTGAAATATCTTGTTTGCTCCATCTGTGTTGATTGATAATTTTGCTGGGTATAGTAGTCTGGTTTGGAAGCCTTGCTCATTTAGTGTCACCAGGACCTTCTTTCTTTTCATTGTTTCCATTGAATAGTTGAGTATTATTCTGATGCATCTGCTTTTATAGGTAATTTGCCTATTTTTTTCTTTGCAGCTCTTGGTATTTTTTCTTTGTTCTGTAGGTTTAATGGCTTGATTGTTATGCAGAAATCAGACTTCTTGGGGGGGGGTCTAGTGTATTTGGTGTTCTATACGCTTCTTTTAACTTTATAGGCATTTCCTTTTTTATGTTGGGAAAGTTTTCTTCTATGATTTTGTTGAATATATTTTCAGTGCCTTTGAGCTGGTATTCTTCTCCAATTCCAATTATTCTCAGGTTTGATATTTTCATGATGTCCCAAATTTCCTGGAGGTTTTGTGATATGACTTTTTTGGTTTTAGTGTTTTCTTTAACTGATGTATTTATTTCCACTATTGAATCTTCCACTCCAGAGATTCTTCCATCCCTTGCATTCTGTTGTTTATGCTTGTATCTGTAGTTCTGTTTTATTTCTTCAGGTTTTTTATTTCCAGCTTTGCCTTGGTTTATGCCTTTTTTTATTTCTTCTATTTCAATTTTTAATTTCCAGAATGTTTCTTTCACCAGTTTGGTTTTTTTTTCTTGGTTTTCTTTATTTTCTTTGAGATTTTGTTATCTTTTCCAATTGTCTGTTTATATTTCCTTCTATTTCCTTAAGGGAGTTTTTTTTTAAATATTGTCTTTTAAAACTTCTGTTATCTTCATAAAGTTGTTTCTAAGGTCATTTCTTTCTGTTTCTTCTTCATTGTTATGCTCAGGTCTTGATGTTGGATAACCACCAGCTTCTTCTGATTATGTCTGTAGTTCTTTATATTGTTATATGTATTCTTGCACTGGCATCTTCCCATTGCTTCCTTGTTCATTCTTAGTCAGTTTTTGGTTGGTTCTTAGTTATCGTTTGGTTGACTCTTAGTCTGTTGTGGGCCAGAAGCTGTGTGTCTTTAGCAATTGCAGGGGCTGCTCTTAGTTGGCTCTTAGTTAGCTGTAGGTCAAGGAGCTTTGCTTTGTGTCTCCAGTTTTTTCAGGTGTCATTCTAGTTGGGTTTTAGTTGGCTTTTAGTCAGCTCTTAGCTTAGAACAAGGAGGCTTTGGGGTCTTCAGTTGTTGCTGTATGATGATGCAGATTACAGTTTTGATGGGATTTGGCCTATGGGGTGTCCCTCCAGCTGTGGTTTGCTGGGGATTGGGCTAGGGGAGGGCTCTCCCAAGTTTCTTTGGTTTATGACAGAACTGGGTGTGGTTGGAGTGCTAAGGATTCTGTTCCCGGGTCTCCACTTGGCCTGAGGTTCAGGGTGCAACTCCTGTCTTAGTCAATTGTATACTGGGAGTCTTTGGGATCTCCAGTTCTATTCATATAATTTTTAAGATCCTTGAATGTATTCATAATAGGTTATTTGAGTTTCTTTGTTTTGCACTTCAGCTACACTACATTTCTCAGTACTACTATAGTAAGGTTGCTGGGCTCTAGTAGAGACATAGTGTCCAGGCTGTTATTGATTGTGTTTTTACACTAGCATTTAGGCAGCTGTGTTTAAGATGGTTGTTATTTCCAAATGTTGATATCTTTTGTATTGTCTTTTTTGGTTGGCTTTTTCTTTCATTGGTTTCTGTTACCTTCTCTGGATCTCATTTTTTTCATACCAGGCTTTCTTCTCCTGAGAGGGTAGATTTCTCTACTCTTCACCTGTAGGTCCACTTCTTTGGGATGAATTTGAGTTAGGAGCTTCAATTGGGGAAAGCACTGATAACTTAAAGTGATAAACATGAAGGCTGATGCTGATACTGAGAGTTCTGTCCCCATCTCATCTTGGTTAAAACAAAGATGAGAAATCCATTCCTTTTCTTGTTTCTTCTAAGTTGTGTGTCACATAGCCCTAGCTGGTGCAGGAGTCACAATCCTCACACTTCTACCTCTAGAGGCTGAAATCACAAGATCTATCACTGCAGCCAATAGAAGTAAATCTTTTGATGGGATTTTTTTCCCCAGAGTAATTGTAAAATGAGAGCTACAAATGAAATGTGGAGCAATATTCAGTCATTGCTGTTTTCCACTTCATCATTTTTGTAACTGTTTTTAGTATATTAAAATTCATTTCATTAGGGGTTTTTCCTCTCTCTGAATCTTAGAAGCATATTTTTGCTACCTGTTTCCTAGTACAAAGTGCTTCTGAGTCCCTTCATTGTGTGTATTAGGAACTGACAAGAAGGAATTAGGGATAAGCTAGAAAGTCAGGAGGGCTTAGAGAGTCCATGGGATGGAGGAATACTGAGTTTGTTCAAAGGATCTATAAAGTCCCCAGGGAATGGAGGAAAAGAAGGAACATAGGCTCCCGATTATGGTCTGCTACAGAGCTGGGAAAGGAAATAAGAACTGGAAATGGAAGACAGAAAGGAGATTGAATAACCCCCTATCTGACTCCCTGGTTGGCATATGGCCATTTGGTTTCCAGGGAGAGACTGCCTGGATATTTTGGGTTGAGACAAAGAGATGTGGTAAGGAAGGAAGGCTGCAGGAGAGCATCTGCTTAGTTCCATGCAAAGTTGTGGGTAGCACAGAGGAGAGACTGAAGTAAGTGGTCTGCTGCAAAGCTGAGCAAAAAACTGGGGAACTGTCATGATTTTGTTTTCATATATTGATAAAGTGTTAAGAATGACATATCTCTTGTGAGAATGCTAGGGACTAGGCTACCAGAGAAGATAGTAAAATGGTCTCTAAAGTTGTTTTAATTTAGTTGTGATTTTATTTAAGTTGATCAAAATTCAGTTTAAAAGGAGAGGATCCTTAGGTTGTGCTAGCATTATATGGGAGAGTTGGATGAGGCTAATTATATGTGATCTTTTGTGGATCTCAGATACATATGGTAGAAGATTAATGAAAAATCTTATCTGTGTAGCATAACAAGTTCCTTTTAGATTGAAACACCTCATCCTGCAGGGAAGCTACTTAAGACCAGAAGTAAGTACCTCAAAATCATTTCAGGAAGTTCCTAAAGCTGACCAGATTCACTAGCTCTCTCTCTCCCTAAGAGTATATAAGTAATAAAGAACACTGGGAGTCACTCTCCAAAACACAAAGCTGCAAAGAAGACTTTCAGACAAGAGAAGCTACTGGTAGAGGCAAAGACCAGCCAAATTACCTGAAGGAAGCAAAGGACAACATAGTTACCTGGGAAAGGCAAAAAATCAGCTGAGCTTCCTTAAAAGAAGCTTAGACAAATTGAACTACCAGAAAAGAACACCCTCCAACCTGTTGAGCAGCCTCAAAGTGGTTCAGTGTACTCCCAGTTGTTGTATGTTATACCTCATGCTTCGGTGGTCCCTTAGTGACACAGCTGTCATTGGGTCATTTCTGTTCCCATAAGTAACCCCTCATCCATATTACTGTATGTAACCCCAATAAATAGCATTGATTCACTATGTTGGACTTCTGTGTTATCTGTACTTTGGTCTGTCTTGCAAGTCTATTATCGAATGAGTAGATATGTGTGTTGTATCTCCCCAGGAAAAGTCCATCACAAACCAAAATGTCAGTGAGATTGTTCAGGAGGTAACCATTTTACATCATTCTTCTTCCTGTTGTATTTCTTGTAGATTAAACAGTATTAAGCTATTCCAAATCATAAAATTTAGAAGGATAGTGATGGTTTTAGTGTGCATATCTCTGTGTGTGGAACTGAAACACAAAAGTTAAAATTTTTCTCCAGTAGAGGACTAGCAACTTGGTGTGACTCTACCAACTGTTTTAAACTGGGATGAAAGTGGAGCCTTCCTGAAAAGAATGGAGATCTTTGTGGGAGATTGTGTTGTTTCATTGTAAATAATTATCCCATCCACTGGTTTAATAAAAAGTGCTGATTGGCCAAAGGCAGGCAGGAAGTGTGGGTGGGGCTACCAGACTAAGAAAAACTCTGAGAACAGGAAGCACAGAGCAGAATGCCAGAGAGAAGCCAGAAGAAGCAGAGGACAACTATGCTTCTGTGAGAAAAGGTACTGAGCCGCATGGCTGAACAGGAAAAGAGTAATGGGTTAGATGAAGGGTAGAGAGCTAGCAAGTTATATGCCTGGGCCTGAGGCTGAACAGCCTAAAACTACTGAAAGCATCTGCATGTCTCTGAGTGGGTCTGTGGGTCTGTGAGCCAAAACCTTGAGGCTAGGCCAAAAGTCTGGAACAGAAACCTCCTACTACAGATCTTTATTAAAGGAACACAGCAGGCTCACACTTTTACTTTCTTCCTAGCATATTAAATCACAGAAAGAAAGGGCCACTTATCAACTAGATAGCAAGCCCTGAACAGACCCTGAACCTGCCAGTGACTTAATCTTGGATTATCAGAATCAAGAACTGTGTAAAGGAAAGGAAAGTAGTAGTGATTGTAAATCACCCATTCTAGATTATTTAGTTAAGAAGCCAAAAAAGTGAAATATTGTACATTTCACATTGAACTTCCAAAATTATGAAATCCTTTTCAGATGCTGAATAATTAGAACTCTTACACAAATTTTAGACTTAAATTATTTCCCATCAGCTTGGCATCTCTACCAAAATAGTAGGTAGGAATCTGAAGCTTACCTGAGCAGATGGAATTCTCCCTCACCTCTCCATCATCAGCTAACTCCCCCCTCCCTCATTCTCAACCCAATAAAATGATAACTCCATCTGCCCAGATGCCTAGGTTAAAGGAAAGGAGTCTCCTCAAATCTTTTCTCTCTACCACTCCTGCACTGTACAATTTATCAACACATGCATTCAGAGTCTGACAACTTCTCATCATATTCTTCAAACAGAATCCCTGTTGGATGCCTGCTCCACACTTGTCCTCTTGACAGTTCATTTTCTACAGAGAAAGATACACTGATCTTTTTAATGAAAATTATAGCCAGTTGCTTTCCTGCTTAAATTCTTCCAAAGGCAGACCACTGTATTCTGAGCAAAACCCCAAACCTTTACTCTGCCCCTACAAACTTTACTCTGCCCCTACACCACCATCATGTCTTTGCCTCCTTCTCTATGTCTGTGCTCAGGACTCTCATTTTTTTGCATCCAGTAAAGTCCTTAAGTGCCATATTTTTTTTTGTTTCTCTGTGAATTTTATGGTTACACTTGTATTTGGAATGCTCTACTCTCTGGTTTGTGCATCACTTATTCAGTCTCATTTGTATCTCCATTAAGTGTCACTTCCTTGTAGAGGACATTAATGAACATCCAATATACACAACCCTAAAGTCATTTTCCAGCACACAAACTTTAAATATCTCATTGCTTGTTTACTTGTGTAATTACATATTGTCTGTCTCTTGCCCCATTAACATTGAAATTGTTGAAGGTAAGGATAAAGATTGACTTGTTTGCCAATGAGTGCTCTGGGCTCAGAATAATGCTGAAAGCATAGTATATCACCAAGAAATGCCAAATGAAGAACATACCCTTCTTATTGGGGATTAGATATATAAACACAATTATCTGAATTATTATAATTTCCAAAATCTAATTTCTATAATTTCATTATTCTTATAAATATTGACACTATAAATTTTCAAACACAAGTAGCTGTTTTGATGAACCACCAATCTTCAACAATCCAAAACTATTATATCAAGAGCCAAAAACTTTTCTTTGTCTGAACTATGTCACTCACTCTCTGCTGCACTTCAGCAATCATCAAAACACACACTTCAAACATTCAGGTTTGTTGTATTTTGGTTTCTCTGGGTCCCGGTTAGCCAGAGATCCGAGACACACAGACCTGCCGTGCCAGACCCCTCAGCTGCCCAGCCGCCAGGTCCCCAAAAATAACTCAGAGGCTTATATTAAGTTCATGCTGTTTGGCCTATGGCTCAGGCACATTGCTAGCTAGCTCTTACATTTTAAATCAACTCATTTCTATTAATCTGCGGGCCACGTGGGCCCAGCCCGTAGCTCACCAGTGTTCTTTACATGTTGTCTCTTGGGCGGCTTCCGCGCGGTCTGCCTCTGACTCCGCCCTGCTTCTCTACCTAAGCTCTGATTCTCCTCCCACTATTCTATGTACCTGCCATGGTCCAAACCAGCTCCTTTATTTAAAGATACAGTACGCACAAATATATTCCCACATTTCCCCCTTTTTCTCTAATCAAAAAGGAAGGTTTCAATTTTAACATAGCAAAATTACATATAACAAAATAGCTATCAAGCAAGAATTATAGTTACAATATCTAGTCTATTTGTATTTAGCAAAATTAAAGAAAATACTCTATCATCTATCTTATCTTTATGAATCTAAAGTTTTATATCTAATATATTTTTCAAATGACTAAGAAAAACTGTACATATTTGTGCGTACTGTATCTTTAAATAAAGGAGCTGGTTTGGGTCATGGCAGGCGCCATAAAAAAGGTGGGAGGAGAGTCAGTTCAGGTAAGAGAAGCAGGGCGGAGTTAGAGGCAGACCGCGCAGAAGCCGCCGAAAGAGCAACATGTAAAGAACATGGGTGAGCTACGGGTTGGGCCCACGTGGCCTGCAGATTAATAGAGATGGGTTGATTTAGGATGTAAGAGCTAGCTAGCAATGTGCCTGAGCCATAGGCCAAACAGCATGAACTTAATGTAAGCCTTTGAGTCATTTCTGGAGACCCGGGCGGCGGCGGACAGATAAGCAGTCCCGGCGGCAGCTGTGGGTCCCAGATCTCTGGCTGCCCCGGAACCCGCGAACTCTCTACAACACAGGTTTAGTTCAGCACAACTTGATTCTGACCAGAAGTTTTCAGGGTGACACATGGCCTTGATAGTGTTCAGAATGTGGACTGTGTACTTGAATTGCAGGGAAGAATAACTCAGAGCAAAGCCAGGAAAGCACCTCTTTTCCATAATCAACCTGAGAATGTCATACATGAGTGCATTATGCTTGCATCATCTCCTCAATTCACTCATCCACATCCAACTCCTCCCATGTCCTAAAGGAACTTCCTCTTGAATTCATGACCTCTTTCTTTGTAACTATTGTTGTATCATGAATACATGTTTGCCACTGAGTTTAATTAATGTTAGCCCTAAATATGTGTGTGGTTAGGACTATGATGGGGCTCATGTCTGAAGAAAACTGGTTTTCCTTCTCTGTTCTCTGGATAACAATTGATTGCCTCTAGTTCTTCATCTAGCAATGATATTTTGTGACACTTTCCTCCATCTCTGTTGGCATGTCAATTGGTCTTGTGCAAGCAATTAAACTGCTAAGAGTTTATTCTCAGACAGCACACAAAATAGTCTAAATCATGATGCTTTTATTTTTTAAGTCATCACAAGCATTGACCTTTCTCGTGAAAACAATTGTAGCATCTCAAAATCACAAAGGAGTGTGGCCAAGTACAAGACCCTGGATCCCAAACAGACAGTATAAATCCAATTGATATTGGGTATAATAAAGGTTTGCTGAAGTCAGCTTATATTTTAAAACAGCATGTTGAATATATGTGTGTGCACACATACACACAGACACACACACATACATACATTGTCATCAACATAAAGAATAAGAATAAAGGCAAGAAAAAATATACCTGAACTCTTCACTCTTGCTCAATCTTTGAATAAAAAACTTAGTCTTAGAATACAAAATAATTAACAATTTCATTTGACAGCCCCACCTGCATAAGGACTTGAGTTCAAACCCCCAGAACACCAAGGGAAAAAAAGCCATGGATATCCATCCATTCATGCCTGGATTCCCAGTACTATATGGGTAGACCATTTCAGGGGCTTTCTGGCTGCCAGGCCAAGTAAAGTTCCATGGAGAATAAATCTCAAAGGTATAAGCTGGAGATTGACGCAGCAAGATACATAATGTCTTTCTTTGGCCTCGTGTACACACACATGTATATGCACCTACACAGACACTCATGCCCACACTCATAACACACACAAATTCATTAAATGTTTTATATGACCACATTTGCTTATTGTACTTCATATATTTTTTTATATCTCACATAATATTATAACATAAACATTTTACATGTTATTTTCATAAATCAGTGCTTAGTAATAATAGAGCATACAATAGTATAAATCAATTGAAGGGTTTTGTTACATGCCACCAAGTTTCTATGCAATCTTTATTAGCAGCTTACCTGATATTTTTACTGGTTCAAAACATTGTTTTCTGGCAGGCTACAGAATGGAAAAAATATTTTTAACAACTACATATTCAGTAGAGAATTAATATATAAACATATAAAGAATTTAAAAATTGGAAATCAAAAAAATAAATAATTTAATACAAAAACTGGTCAGAGGTGAAAACAGTATTCTCAAAAGAAAAAGATAAAAATAGAGAAACCACAGATGGTTGAAAAATATTTAAGAAATGTTCAAATCCTTAGTCATCAGGAAAATACAAATCAAAAATACTTTGAGATTTCATCTTACTCCAGTAAGAAAGGCCAAAATCAATAATGATGATGATGATGATAATGTTGACAGCTCAGAATTCCAAGCAATAGTAGAGAGGGTGCCTAAACAGGACTTCTATAATCAAATGAATGACCACCCTAATTGTCATTATAGAACCTTCATCCAGCAATGGATAGAGGCAGAAGCAGAGATCCATAGCTAAGCACCAGGTCAAGGTCCCTGTCCAGCTGAAGAGAGATAGAGAGGAGTGTGTATGTGCAAAGGGATCAGGATCATGAGGAGGAGACCCATAGAGATGGCTGAATGAAGCTTTTGGGTGGCTCACTGAATCAAAACCAACTGCTGAGGAACCTTCAGTGAAAGGAACTAAACCCTCCAAAGGTAGTTGACTGTCAAATGGAGTGGGCAGCTTATAGAGCCTCTTGGAGTAGAATCAGACTATGTTCCTGGTGCATGAGCTAGCATCTTGGGAGCCCACTCCCTACAGAGGAACACCTGACCCAGCCCTAATACTGGGATGAGGAAATCAGACCTACATCAACTGGATAGGCCAGACTCAACTGACCCATCTTGGGATTCCTTGCCCTCCTTGGGGAATGTATGGAGGATGGGGTGGGGGAGAGGCTGAAGGAGGACTTGGAAGGACTGGGAGGAGGGAAGATAGGAGGATAAGTGGTAGATATGGGGAAAAAACTTTTAAATGAAAAAAGAAAAAGATACCTGAATTCTTAAATGTATTTTTTTAAAAATCTTACCAAATCTTACCCTTTATCAAATATCACTTGACACCATCTAGATAGCCTGAATTTTTAGAAATCTTTCTATCCCAGAAGAATCTTTTTTCCATTTCTTGCCCAAACACCCACATTCTTTTCTTTTCTGAT
Source organism: Phyllotis vaccarum (assembly GCA_033318265.1). Taxonomy (NCBI): domain Eukaryota; kingdom Metazoa; phylum Chordata; class Mammalia; order Rodentia; family Cricetidae; genus Phyllotis; species Phyllotis vaccarum. The sequence goes on along the minus strand of JARWLC010000011.1, from coordinate 13,904,474 downwards.
TGTCCATTGGCATGATGAAGCTGAGATTTGGTTTAGCCTCAGCCAGAACCTCTCATAAAAACCATACACCTCTTGACTTAAAACCTCTATGCACCATCGAAAACATATCTAACATGACTATGTCTTAATGTAATATCTGTTACAATGTGTTTTCTCAGTCCCGGGTTCCCTGAGGCCCAGACCCACAGACCTGCAGCCCCAGACCTCTTAGCCGCCTGCTACTTCTTAGGCCCCATAAATGACTCAGACACTTATATTAAGTTCATGCTGTTTGGCTTATGGCTCAGGCACATTGCTAGCTTGCTCTTTCATCTTAACTCAACCCATTTCTAATAATCATTTTGCCACATGCCCGTGGCTCACCTGTGCTCCTTACATGTTGCTCCTTTGGGCTTCTGGCCTGGTCTCTCTCTGACTCCACCCTGCTCCTCCTACCTATCTTAATTCATCCTCCTACTTTTCCTATGGTGCCTGTCATGGGCCAAAACAGCTTGTTAATTTAAAGATTGCTATTCACAGCATACAGAAAGACATTCGCACATCATCTAACTACTAACTTTATATTCTACTTTATATTCTAATTAATTGGTAATAATTACTTTATATTCTAATTAACTGGTAATAAAAACTTTCATGGACTAGCAACATGTATTACAATGTTAGATGAACTGAATGAGTATACTACCTTGAAAAAGTATAGAGATATTTGTACAGTAACACAATTAATCTCAATATACACAATTTGTATACAATATACAGAAATCTAACGCAATGTAAAATATTTAAAGCTAGTAAATCATTTTAAAAGAAGATTCCATAATCTATCCTTATATCCTATATGTCTGTATCCCCCTATTTCTTTCTATTTTTAAACACAAACCTTGAATCTACTCATTCTTGTTTAACTTTTTTTCCAACCATAACTATTAGCAATTTTTAACCAACTATCCTAAGCAATGACAATCAACCTTAACCCATTGAATAACCAAAACCAACCCACCCCACAACTTGGGAATGTGGGTGTCATGTTCTTAAATTTACTTCCTGCTGACTGGGGGCGATAGCATCTTTTGGGGATCCTGAAAAGAAAAGTTTTGTTAAATGTCAAGTCCTGAAATAAGTAGCTGTGCCATTTGTTGCCCAGTCTCTGCATGACAATAAATTGAACGGCTTGTCTCAAGTCTTGGCTATCATAGTCTGTGAAGCTGGTTCATCTCAGTGAGCTGCTACAAAATTGTCCTGAGCATTTTGTAGTCCAAATCTGATCTTTGATTGATGTTTGTCAGCCTAGTGGCTGTGTCAGAGTTCATGTGAAACCATCCTTGTGGGGGCCTCATCTTCCTTTTGGATACTTCAAGTTTGCAATTAGGCCTTGTCCTGGATCACTGTGGAAAACTGATAAGAGACTAAAACCCAACACAATGTACAGAAAACTAATCATATAACAATTTATTCAGCATAGGATTAGTAACAATAGAATAGTCCCTTATTTTTTGTTATTCTTCTGTCCCATATCAGGTGGCTCTTCTGATATGATACAGAGATCTTGTATTTTCCATTAACAAGTATGTTTGAGTTTAGAGAAGGAGAGAGCCACACTATAACTCTAAAGCCAGCTTTAAATTTTAACCAAACTGGGACTTCAACTTACAAAAAAATATTGTAGAGGTTAAGCAATGAGATTTTATGCTATTAAGGTTACTGGTACCAATAGTTGCGATATTCTTTTACTTGCAACTTTTTCTAGATAGCCTCCCTTTTGCTTTATATGTCTTGATGTCCAAGGTCTTTTCACCTTCATCTTCTTGAAGATGGGTATTTCCAGTTTTCTGTAAAGACAAAAACAGAAACCTGCCCTGACCCTTTGTTTTTTCTTACAATTTAAAGAATTGTAATATGGGTAGATGAGCTATCAATTCTTAGTTTCATGAAGTTTCTCTGGTTCAAATTGAGTCTTTATTAATTTTGATGGTATCCATAACTTCTCTTCACCTGTGGAAACAAAAGTAAAACCCCCAACGTAGCACAAACCCTGCCTTTCATTTAGAGGTTAGTATATCTTTGAAGTAAACAGGCTGATTTAGTTCAGTTGTTTTTTTCTATAATCCAATGCCTTTCAGCAACTGTTGTTCCTTTCTCATTAGCATTGAGAAAATTTAAAGTTAATAAAGCATTATATTGTCTATCTCTGGGGGTCTTTGTTATTCCTTTCTGTTTATTTAACATATCATTTAGAACTCGATTTGATCACTCTATGACTACTTGACCTGTAGGAGTGTATGGTATTCCTGTAATATGCTTTATATTATAATAAGCAAAAAATTGTTTCATTTTACTAGAGACATATGCTGGAGCATTGTCAGTCTTTATTTGTGCAGGTATTCCCATGATGGCCATAACTTCTAGCAAATGTGTGATTACAGAATCAAACTTTTCTGAACTCAAATCAGTTGCCCATTGAAATCCTGAAGACATATCTATTGTATGATGGATGTACCTTAATTTCCCAAATTCTGTAAAATGAAATACATCCATCTGCCAGATTTCATTTCTACATATGCCTTTAGGATTACTTCCTGCTGGCAATGGGGTTTGGTTATAGAAAAAACAGGTGGGACACCTTTTTACAATTTGTTTGGCTTGTTGCCAAGTGATAGAGAAATCTTTTAAATCTTTATTATTGACGTGATGCTTTTTACAAAGTTCTGAGGTCTCTCGTACATTTCCTATTAATAATCTATCAATTTCATCATTACCTTGTGCTAAAGGACCTGGCAGACCCATATGGGATCAAATGTCTGTTATATAGAAGGGATGATTTCTGGTCCTGATTATTTCCTGTAACTGAATAAATAATGAAGTTAATTCTGATTCATCATTAATAAAAATCAGTCATTTTGATGTGCAGAAGAACTCTTTCTGCATACTGAGAGTCAGTGACTATGTTAAGAGGTTCAGTAAAGTCCATTAATACCATAATGATAGCATATAATTCTGACTTTTGAACAGAATTATAAGAGCTTTGAGCCACTTTACTTATATGTTCTGATTTGTAACCTGCCTTTCCTGATTTGTTTGCATTGGTACAAAATGTAGGAGCTCCGGAAATTGGCTTATCTCATACAATACGAGGGAGAATCCAATTGATTTTCTTCAGAAATTCAATTCTTTTACTTTGAGAATATTTGTTGTTAACATCTCCCAAGGCTCTTTGCCAAGGTTCACTTTCTACCCATAATTGGTCAATTTCTTCATTAGTTAAAGGTACAACAATTTCTGCTGGATCCATTCCTGTCAATTGACAAAGTCTTAATTTTCCTTTAAAAATAAATTCAGAAATCCTTTCCACATATGTCTTTAAATTATTACTTAGTTTGGAAGAAATATCCATTCCAATATAACATTTTCCCTTTGCATTAAAATTCCTGTAGGATAATGCTTAGAGGGCAAGATAACTAGAATTCAATTAAGGTCTTGATCCACATGTGCATCCCGTAATTTCTTTTCCACCAAAGACAATTCTTCCTCGGCTTCAGGTGACAATTCTCTCAGACTATTTAAGTCCTTGTCACCATTTAAGGTTTTGAACATATTATCTAGTTCATCATTTTTAATTCCAGTATTGGGTCGTAAGATGGTAATGTCTCCTAGTAGTCTTTGAAAATCATTAAGTGTCTTAAATCTATCTTTCCTGATTTGTACCTTTTGGGGTCTAATTTTTTGTTGGCATATTTTATAGCCTAAATAATTAATGGAATCTCCTCTTTGTACTTTTGGGGGCAATCTGTAATCCCCAAGTGGGCAAAATTCTTTTCATTTCTTCAAAAATTTTTTCTAAGGTATCAATATTTGAATTGGCCAACAAGATGTCGTCCATATAATGATAAATTATAGATTGTGGGAATTTGTTACGTATTTTCAATATGGAGTTTCTTTGATGCCCATTTTTCTCTTGAAGTAAATTGGTGCTGCCAGGAACAGACCTGTCTCACTGTCTAGAAAAGTCTAAGTTCTTAAAATATTTTAAATGCTATATTCTGTAGGTCTTAGAAGTCTTTGAAGATTATCTATCTAATTGAAATATATCTTTGTATACCTAAAAATCCTGACTAACATAAGTTTGATTATCAAAGGTGACTATTAACCATCATTTCTTAATTATACATTACAATTTTAAATCAGTTACATGAAAATCATACTGTAAACAAGATAAAAAAAATATATTCAGCATAACAAAATTGACCTTAAATTTGCATTAGCAAACCAAAGTCCATGACAATGTGAAACATTTTGAGATTAACAGCTGATTTCCTGATCTAAGTAAATGTAATAATCTAACTTTTTGAAAAATCATTCATATGCCATATCCCCTTTTTCTTCTTAGAAAGAGATTGACTATGACCATTAACTAGTTATAATGAAAACAAACATTTAGAAACAATATTTGGGGAATTTGGGGGTAGTTTTCCATTACTACTTCCTGCTGATTAAGGGGCATTGAAAATCTCACGGTTCTTGAGACTGGGTCATAGTCTGTAGCCCTGAAGCTGATCTGGCCATCTATTCCCATCAGAGGTTTTTTCAGGGGGTCTTGGTTGATGAAACCATATTTGCCTGGAAGCAATCCACAGGTTCTCATCTTTTGTGGAAACAAAAGCAGAACTCTTCCAAAGCAATAAATCCTTAGACAGAAATTTCAAAATCAAGACCCTTTAAAATATATATTCTTGTTTAACTTAGTAGCCTTTGCATTTACAATCCATTGTCTTTCAGTAGTTAGCTCATTAACAGTTAAAAAATTAAAAGAAAACACAATAACAACCAAAATCCAGATTTTATGTCTATTTTCCATCTTTACATGGCTTATTATATTTTTATTACTCTATTTCTCTTTTTAAAGACTTTTTCTATCCTCTTTCCTTTCTCTCTGAAGCCTATGTACCTTTTACACACATTGTAACCCGTTTACAGGTTTTTCTTTTCATCTGAATCTGTTTGTGAACCCTTAATCATCTTCCAACCATAAGAGCTTTTAAAATACACTCTCTTAAAGAGCTGCATAGTTTTTGCAGATAAATCTGAATCAGTCAGTTCTCTTTAAAGGGACCGTGTCTGTTTATGGCCAGCAAACAGAGCACACCCAAGAAAATGCTGCTACTAAGTATCTGTCTTTGTTTCCTTTTTGTTCAAAATAAGCAGAACCTTAAACCAATAACATGCTATTGAGTCTTCTGTGAGACTTCAGGAACAGGTCTGCAGCCAGTCTGCCAGAGCCATTTTGAATGTGACCTGGACACCACACTTTCTTTGTACAATGACCTGTTTTATATACAATATTTGGAAGCTTCTTTGACTCAGTCTCTGTGCTAAAACCCTTTTCAAAACTTTCTCAGGCTTTAAGTGAATATTTGCCAACCCAGGGACGCCATCTGTTACATTGTGTTTTCTCATGACAGGCACCATAGAAAAAGTAGGAGGAGGTATCAGAGTAGGTAGAAGGAGCAGGGCAGAGTCAGAGACAGAAGGAGCCAGAAGCCCAAAGGATCAACATGTAAGGAGAGACAGAAGGAGCCAGAAGCCCAGAGGAGCAACATGTAAGGAACACAGGTGAGCCACAGGCCACGTGGTAGACAGATTTATAGAAATGGGTTGAGTTAATATGTAAGAGCAAGCTAGCAATGTGCCTGAGCCATAAGCCAAGCAGTATGAAGTCAATATATGTGTCTGAGTCATTTTTGGGGCCTGAACACCTACAGCAGCTAAGAGATCTGGGGCTGAGGGTCTGTGGGTCTGGGCCTCTGGCCACCCGGGACCGAGAAAACACAATGTAACAATGAATTTGTTCTATTGGCTTTTGTATAAAATACTGACACAGAGTAGGGCTATTCAGCATTCCTTGAAGGAGAACCCTCCACTGGAATCTCTTTATAGGCTGAGAATTATTATAAGTGGGCACTGTAAAGACCAATTTTTCTTTGTCTTGTTCTTGTAAAGGTATTGTAAAAAAAAAACAAAAAAAAACCAGTCTTTTAAATCAATAACTATAAAAGGCCATTCTTTAGGTAACAGAGAAGGTAAAGGAATCCCAGATTGTAGAAAGCCCATTGGCTGGATCACCTTGTTTATCACCCTTAGGTCTGTTACCATTCTCCACTTTCCAGATTTCTTCTTAATAACAAATACAGGATAATTCCAAGGGCTGGTTGATTCCTCTATATGCTGAGCATTTAACTGCTCCTGTACCAGCTGCTCTAAGGCCTGCAATTTCTCTTCTGTTAGAGGCCGTTGATAAATCCATATAGGGTTCTCTGTTACCCATTTTATAGGTAGTGCTATGGGTGTTTTTTGAAAGATCAGCAGCTGTTTTGTCTTGTTTCTCTATAACCTGAATGGTCTGTGATTGTTTCTCATAATACCTTCTAATGTTTTTTTCTAGAACCATGTGCTAATTTATGGCTTATTTCTGTATTTGGAGGAATATCAATCTGCGTGTTCCACTGTTGCAGTAAATCTCTTCCCCATAAATTTATAGCATTATCAGCCACATATGGCTTTTATATTCCTCTCTGTCCTTCTGCTCCTATACACTCAAGACATCTTGCACTCTATTTTATCTAGGATATCGACCCAATACCCAAAAGCTGAACATTTACCTCCTGAAGGGGCCAACTTGGATGCTATGACTCTGGTTAAATTATTGATGCAGCCATGCCTGTGTTTATTAAGCCTTCAATAATAACATCATTTATTTGTACTTTTAATTTTGGCCTTTGTTCATTGATAGAAGTTTGCCAAAATATTCACTTTATAATTTTTCCTGAATTTGTTTTCTTTTCTGTAGATTTTCTATCATTCCATGTAGTATGTCTTTTTAGGTTTTAATCTTTTTAATTGTTCTGGGAAGGTGTTTCCTCCACAATGGCAGGGTAAGACTGGATTGGATTTGATATGGGGGCTTTCGAAAGCCCCCTTGGGGCATTTTCCAAGGGCAGAAAGTTACCTGACCTAGGGGTTTGTGAAAGCACCTTTGGGGCATTTCCCAAGGGCAGAAAGTTACCTTGTCTGTCCCTTGTTGATCCGCATTAATTCGCCCAATGTCTTCCTTTTCCACACCTTATGCATATTCCAGAAGGGAGGGGTGTTCTCTTGGGATTATTCCTATCAAAAGCATTGTTTCTGGGAACTCCTTGTTTACAATCTCTTTTTATGTGACCTTGCCTTCCACAATTGTAACATTTGACATTTTGATTTTTTTATATCTCTTGAAATAAGCTCTCCTACCCAGTTATCACTGTCATAGGACTCTAGATTAATTGTCTCAAAAATCCTCCAAAGGTGCTGCCCTTGCTTTTAAAGGTCTAAGTATTTATTTATTTATTTTTTTATTTTTTACATTGTGCATTGGCATTCTCAAAATGATTCAATGATTATTTGCCTGACTTCTGAGTCTGGTACCATTCTGTTTACTGCTGCAGTTAATCTGTGCAAAAAGTCTGTAAAAGTTTCTTTGGAGCTTTGAATTACTTTAGTGAATGATTCACTTTTCTTCCATATTTCTTCAGTCTGGTCCCAGGCACTTAAACCTGCCATGCAACATAAATCCAGAGCATGCTCATTGTATAAAGCCTGCCTGTCAATATCAGCATAATCTCCCTCCCCAAGAAGTTGGTCTTGGGAGACTTCTATGCCTCTGGCCCTACTTCTTTGTTCTATTGTTTTAGCCTCCTCCCTCTACCATGATTTCCATTGTATAAACGGTTCTGCCTCTAGCACAGCTGTAACCATATCTAACCAATCTTTAGGAGTCACCCAGTTACAGCATGACCAGAAATTCAACATTTGTTTGACAAATGGTAAATCCATCCCATATGTTACAATTGCTTCCTTTACTCTCTGTAATTCTAATATTTGTACTGGAGCCCAGCTAGCTTCTCTATCATCTCTATCATCCTTCATTTTTACAAAGATTACTGGGTATATTAATGTTGCCTATTTTTGTCTAATTTTAGATTACCTTACTGGAATTGGTTTTTCATATACCTCTGTGTGAATTTGAGCATCTTTGTAATTTCTCTTGACAGGCTTTTTAAAGACCTATTTCTTTGAATTTATATTAGTCAACTTTTTAAGTGATAACAAAGAAATCAAACAAAAATATTCATAGTAAACAGTATGATAAACATTATGATATTTCCGTCTACCTTATTTATGTTTTCCTTCACTGGTTTTAATATCAAATCATCTAATGAGAAGTTACAGTATGACCAATCACCCTCCATTGCTTTAAACAAATTCCCTCTTTTAAAAAAAAAATGTTTTACTTACCAATTTTTGTCTGTTGATGATTCAATTGATTCTGAAGTGGGGCAGCTACCTAGTGTGATAGCAACCCAAGGAGGGGTCAAAAAAGGAAAAAGAAACAATCCACCAGGAGAAAGAGGCACTGTCTGAAAGACTTACCCAGATGAGAGTGAAACAGAAACACGTGTGGCCGGTCTGCCTAAGGCTGGAGGCTAACCCAGAACAGTAATTACTCCTCCAGCCATGTGTTGTTTTGGCTGGAAAGCACTGTTTTTTGGGTAGGGAGGGGAGGAATTTGTGCCCCAAAGTTGGATGCCAATTGTAGCACTAATAAGTGAGACTCAGGGATAGATCTCTGAAAAAGTCAGAGATATTAGAGAGAATAAACACCACAGTCAGATCTGCCCTAGCTGTCTTCCAGCTTCCTCAGCCTGACTTCTCTTGGCTTCTTCTTTCCCTTTCTATGCCTGCCTTAAGTCTTAAATATTCTCTTGGTAAATTAAGGCGTGGCCCCACCACTGCCTGCCTGGGAGCCTGGAATTCCTTCTGTAATCTAAAATGATCTTGAACTCAGTTTGGATTAAGGGCATAAATCACCACTCCCAGGATACTCCCTGTGCTGGGATTAAAGGTTTGAATCACCACTCTCTAATCCTCCTTGACTGACTGTGGGTAGATCTCTGGAACTCCTGGAGCTTTTATTAACTCCCCACACAGACTGGTTTTATTAAATATGTAACATATCCCCACGCTTCAGTCCAATCCGTGTCTTCCTCTTTTACAGGAGTTTCTCCAGTCTCATTCTATTCAAGCATACAAAATCACAGACACAAGTGTAAGGATTCCTGGCACATAGTGGCCACATGGTAAGCCCAACATGGCACCAGCAGAACAGGCCACATATGGAGGGTATGCCCTGAGGTGTGGTTATTTAATCTGTGCCCACCCATTCTTTTAAAAGGGGACACCACTTGAAAGGCAGTCTCTTTTCTCTGCCCTTGTATTCACCTGCCAACTTTGCTGAATAAACTCTAATGTGGCAGTGCTAGTGTGTGTTTATACTCACATGTGAAACCAATAAGTACATACACACCTACCAGTGTTGACAAGCATAAGTCGGCTCCTTCCTTCTCTACCATACCACACATCCTCTCAGGTTTACTTTTTAAAGCTCTGCTCTAAGACACTGAGCTTAAGGAAGAGTTGGATTTCTGAGTTTATTGATTTCTTTCTTTGTATTCATCAAGCCCCTCCCTCCCACTTTATTTCATTGGAAAAGTTGTCCAATCTAGTTGAATAACAATCTCCTGAAAATAGAAACTCTGCTTGCATTGTGTGCATGCATATGTGAGTGTGTGTGTGTGTGTGTGTGTGTGTGTGTGTGTGTGTGTGTGTGTGTGTGTGTGTGTATGTGTGTGTGTGTGGTCCCATAACCCTTACCTTTCAACATAGGGCTAGAAATAAGGATTTTTCTATCCACACAGATAAATTACTAATATCATGCATTTCACTTTTTACGAAGATGCAGTGATGCTGGGAAAGAAATAGTTTTCTCTCCTATTCCTATTAAACTTCTTCTATAAGAATAATTTTGAACCATTTTTTATCCTTCCTAAATTACCTTATGTTATTTAATTATGTATCTGTGAGTATATGTGTGTGCATGTGGTGCATGTACATGTGTGTACTATACATATTTTAATAAGGGTGTATTGTAGAAGTCATGTGTCACCCTATAAAGATATTCATCTTGTTTCTGTTTATTTTTGTTTTTGAGATAGTTGTCTCATTTAAGCCAGAGGTCACAGTTTATATAAAGCCAAGAACACTGGGGATATTCCTGTCTCTAATCTCTAGAGCTAAATTTATAGGTGTGCATCACTATGCCTGACTTTTATCCTAGTGCTTAGAGTCTGATCAGGTCCTCATACTGACTCAAAGGCACAGATAACTGAACCATATCCACATCCCCTGAGTTATCTTATTGATAAATCCAAAAGAGGCTTGACTAAATGAAATGTCTCCTGATTCTCTAGCATTGGAAAACAGCTGCCTCAGTGTTAGCTTTGGCTATTTCATGATCCTGGAGGAAGACCCTACCAAATAGCTAGCCAGTTCTATCAGTTTGTGGAGAATTTGTAGACAGGTTTCTTTTTTAAAAAAGTGAAATATGAAGATGCTCATTTATTCACCAGGCCATATTCTTTCTTAGCTTCAACAATAAAGGAAAAAGTAGTATTTTGTGTTTTGTCTGCCTAACTTCCTTTGTCTCTTAGTTGATTTTTAAATTTAAGTAGAGAAAATTGAGGTATTGTTCTCCAAACCTCATAAATAGTCTCAGCCAGCTCCATATTCCACCACTACTTGACAACATTTCATTTCATTATTTTCTCATAACCACATACAGTCTTGAGAGCAACAGTTCTAGCTGCTGCTTTGATGTCCTTCTTCGGTTCCTACAGAAGGGAACATAGCAGCAGTTGCCTTAGACTTCCCATAACACCAGGAAGGAATACTCTTAGATGTCATTTAATGGCTCTTAAAATATTTAGGTTCAGAATTTTCTGCCTAGACTGAGAAATGGGACTCTCCCCACATCACAGAGTCCTAGGGGAAAGCTTAATGTACCTACTCCTAAGCTTTCATCTGTTCCCAAACAAATGTATGTAGATGCTAATTAATCTCTACCCATTCTTCAGTTAATGTCAAACTTCTAAGGAGAATATTTAGGCATCAGAAAGAAATGTATAAGGCATAGAAATAAAGCAGATTCTCCATAAGTGAAAATCCTCATGATAGATTCCATAGAATGTTATCCCTTTTTATTTATGTATTTATTTGTGTGTAAATTCACATGTGTGGATTCATGTATGTGAAGCCAGAGATCAATGTCAGGTGGCTTCTACAATTCTTCTCCATATTATTTTTGAGATTGGTTCAATGAGAGAAATGTTCAATTTGAAAATGAAATAAGATGTTCACTTACCCACCAGGTCGTTCTTCCACAGCTCTAGCCGTAGAAAATTATGATTGTTTATCTACCCAACTCCTTTGTCTCTTAGTTGGATTTTCAAATTGAGCAGAGAAAAGAGAAAGGGGTATTTTTCACAAAACCCCGACCAACTAAAGTTAGAGCTCACCAGTTTAGCAAACTGACTTGCTTGCAAACCATAGGAATGTTCCAGTTTGTGCTTACAGTTTTTGGATTATAGGAATGCCCAACCAAACCTGGATTTTTTTTTACATGTGTGCTGTAGACCCAAACTTATGTCTTTATAAAGCAAGAAAAGCACTTTACCACCTAAGCTATCTCTTCAGTAACCTGATCTGTACTGTTGCTGGGATAGATATGTGATTTCCAATTTCAAGAGAAAAGATGCAAAAAAAATAAAAAATAGGAATAGGTGGTTATTTTAAAGAAAAGCTATGGGATAAATTTGAAACAATAATCACATTTAACCCTGGAAACTGACTTCTGTTACATGAATACTTAACTCCTTATTACATAAGAATCTTCCTTGCATATTCTCCTGTGGGAGATTGTGTTGTTTCATTGTAAATAATTATCCCACCCACTGGTTTAATAAAAAGCGCTGATTGGCCAAAGGCAGACAGGAAGTTTGGGTGGGGCTACCAGACTAAGAAAACTCTGAGAACAGGAAGCACAGAGCAGAATGCCAGGGAGAATCCAGAAGAAGCAGAGGACAGCCATGCTGCTCTAAGAAAAGGTACCAAGCCCCATGGCTGAACAGGATGAGTCATGGGTTAGATGAAGGGTAGAGAGCTAGAAAGTGATATGCCTGGGCCTGAGGCTGATCAGCCTAAAACTATTGTTAGCATCTGTGTGTCTCTGTGGGTCTGCAGGCCTAAACCTGGAGGCTAGACCCAAAAGTCTGGGCCAGAAACCTCCTACTACATTTTCCCTCAATAAAGGATACACTGGAAATATCAATCATGTGATCAGGATGGACATGTTGAAGAATAAGCTTTTAAACATGTTCCTAAATGCATAATATTTGGCTGATAAATAATTTACATTTTTGTGTGTAATAATTTGCATAATTATGTAAACCTTTTAAAATATTATAAATATGCATTTACAAGATAAAGTATGATTCAACTGTGTCAATTCATACATTTCCATAAAGAAGTCTTTTTCCTTAAAAAAAGCACTAGTTAAACAAAGAAAATTTACATAATTTCTACTTCTTATTTGTGCATTTTAACTTAATCAAGTGTACTTATTTTGAAATATAATCATCTGATCACACACAAAAAAATCATTTGTTGAGCAAAAAATGCTTATAGTTTATTTCACATCTTCAGCAATGTTCTTGATTTGGTAACACTAAGCATTTCTAAGAGGAAAGCACTTGTCCTCTTGTTAAAGGTCATCTTCAAAAGCTGTGCATCATTGAGTCTTTTATCTATTTTTTAAAGATTCTTACTTTTATGTGTGTGTGTGTGTGTGTGTGTGTTTAGCTCTAAGGAGCTCATCAGATGGTGTGAGATCCCCTGAAGCTGGAAGACATGAGCTGCAAGAGCACTAAGCAATCTTAACTACTCAGCCATCTCTCCATTATTACTGATCATTATGACTCAAATGCTAACTCAGAGTGATTACTACTAAGAAAGCCAGTCAAATAAGACCAGTGCCTGAATGATTGCGTCACAGGTCTTTTCTGATTAGAAAAATAAAAAGCAAACTTCTTTATACAAAGGCAGTATAAAGGAATTATTACAAGTGGTTAGGGATATGGCTTACCTAGTATGTGTAAAGCCTTGCTTTTTTTATTGAAAAAGGTTTTTTCCATATCTACTTAGGCTATCCCTCCCTTCCCTCCTCCTACTTCTCCCTTAGCCTCCCTGATCTTATTCCCTCCTTCACTCCCCAGGGAGGGCAAGGAATCCCGAGGTGAGTCAGTTTGGTCTGGCACATCCAGTTGAGGTAGATCCGAGTCCCTCGGCCCAGTATCAAGGCTGAGTTAGGTGCTTCTTTGTAGTGAATGGGTTCTGAAATGACAGTTCATGCACCAGGAACAAACTCTAGTCCTATTTGAAGGGGCTCCACAAACTGCCCACTCCATTTGACTGCCATCTACCGTAGGAGGGTTTAGTTTCTTTCCATGAAGGTTCCTCAGATGTCATTTCAGAGTTCATGAGCTCCAAAAATCTCTGGTCAGCTGTCTCTATGGATCTCCTCCTTATGATCCTGACCCCTTTCAAAGCCCTGCTTTTGGGACTACATAGAATGGATGTGCTGTCTCATGCCGGGGACTCCAGCACTCAGGAAGTAGATGCCAAATGACCATAAATACCAGGTCCTTCTTGGCTACATAAAAAGTTTGAATCCAGCTGGGGATGCATGAAACCCTGTCTCAAAAATTCATCCATTTATTCATTAAATATGTAAACACCACAAAATGTTCAAAACAGAGAATCAGAAATTTGCAAATAAGCAAAATCAGTTTTATGAGTACTCACCATTATCTTTTAGATAGAAAAGAAAGAACAATAAGAGGGGAAAGTGAGAGGCTATAACATGGCTCCTTTCCTTTTCATGGCATTTATTGATATAGCTAACAAGTCAGGTACTGAAAAAGAAGGCTAGTTCTCAAACCTAAGCAAGATTAGGTAGCTACTAAGAGGTAGTTACTTTCTCCCAATCCCTTGAGTTTTGAGCAAAAATAGGAGGAACTTGAGCAGCATTGATTCATTTGTGTCATGCATGTGAACATATAATAATTTACTATTAATCTGAAAATACATTCTAGACTGAAACCATAACCAGAACAATTGCATCCAGCCATTGTTCCAGATAAACTGGTATGTGCTCATTATGATAACATGACAAAATGGGGGAAGGGGAGGCAGCTGGGGTCACCCTGCTAAGGGTATTTGGTTCTGTGTATCACAATCAACTTTATGTAACATCACCAAGCAACAAGTTTCGTCTGGAAGTTCACACCTTGGACAAGAAAAGAACTTCTATTTTCCTGTTAAAGGGTGCTTAGATTTGTTTATGTTGGGGTCTCCACCCTCATGCTTTACTGTGAGTTCCTATTATTTTATCTTTTGGACTACTATGGCTCACTTCTTTGAACAGCATAAAAGAAATGTGGCAAAGTGCAACAGAGATTAATATTCTATGTGTGTGTTCAGTAGTTAGCAGGTTCTCATAATCCTCAGTATTTCAGACAAAATTCCAGGTATTGGGAGATATATGTATTCCTCACTTTATGTGAGCCAGTATAATTATAGCAGAACATTACAGAACATCACATGAGGGCTTTAGAACACCGTGTGTGATGTAGAAAAGAGAAAAATGCAAATGAAACAGGAAAGATCCCACATGAGGAGCTGGCTTCTGAGATGAGGGCCAGATAACATGAAGGGTCATGAAAGCAGAGGGCTAGCAACTGACTCTGATAATGCTGTGATCTCTGCTCTGAAGTCTGCAGAGTGGCATGAATTCTGTGATTATCAGGGTTCCTTCTTTGGGTTGCTAAAAAAGGTAGGAAATGCAGATCATGGAGTGCCATATTCAAGGGAATGCTGTCTAGTACCGAAGACATTGAAGAAAACTAATAGCCAGTGTCAAAAAAAAAAAAAAAGAACCTGAAAAATCAGAGATGTTTCAAAGAGATTTCAATATCCCAGTAGGATACCAGAAAAGTATGAATATTTTCCAATTCAATGCCTTGTGTACCTCAACATACACTGCAAAACGATGGGGAATGAACCAACTGTCTGAAATACAGTAAGACAAAATCCAATACCTTAATTGTGAGACAGAAACCATGACTCCCTTTGTTTCAAAATAATATGAAACTCACAAGTTAATAAAAACTATAGAAACAACATAATTAAATTATTAACAATCCGTGAACAATAGCTTTGCAGACATGTAAGATTTCATGTCCCCTACTTTGATCTCAAATTTTCCTTCTGATGCCCTTCAACTGTTTAGAAGATTAGTTGAGATACCATCTCCATCTTCCAGGAAGTTTGGTATTTGTGTCATGAGTGACATTTTCTTCATTGTCTAAAATGAGCTATTTGTTCCATTCTTGTTCCTTAATTTTTAATTCAATATTCCACCACCAGTTAGGACACTATTTTAGAAGAATAATAGCACCTGTTTGTTGATCACATCCACGAGTACAAAGTGCATACATTATCATCAGTATTCAAAATGGTCTCATTATCAGCATTCTACAGAAAAGCCCACCAAGATTAAATGGTTGTCAATGGTTATAGAATTAGGATTGTTATAAAAATGGTTTTGAACCAGATCTGGCCCCTTTGTAGAATGACTGCTTTCTACAAAATGTAGACAACCACAGACATATTGAAGTAGAAAGTGCCATAACTTAGATGTTTTCATTTTGCTAATAAACCATGGAACAAAGAGCTGAGTGGAGAAACCACATTGGGAAATGTTTGTTACTGCCCATTATAATGAGTATTTTCAAAGGTGTCATCTAGATTTATAGTGTACCTATAATATATCAAGATGAGTGGGCAATCAACATAAGACTTGACATTATATTTGTGTGATAATTTTTTAAATGAATTATCATAAATGTTAAGTCTTAAATACATAGATAAATTTTGTTCCGATACACTCAATCTTTTGATTCACCAAATAAATTGCATTTTTCTTCCAGTTATCTAGATACTTAAGGTCATTGAGATGGATTGTATATTGTGTCCTAATCATTAATTAATTCCAGCTCGTCCTAGCAATCTGATACTGCTTTGTATTTAACTAGTTCACACTCACTACTTTGATGACAAACACAATTGCAAAACCAGATCATATTCCAAGTTGTAGAGTTGTACTGTATCAGAATGTGAGCATTCTGATCAGCTTGAATATATTGTCAAATATATTATTTAAAATAAAAGTTCTAATTAAAAACTCTCAAGATAAATAATGCATTCTAATTTGTTAAAAGGGTTATACAAGGTTGTTGTTGTTGTTTTTAAGTAACATGTATTCATTCTTAAAGCATAGGACCAGAAAAAAACTCTTGCTACATAAACCTGATGATCTGAGTTCCATGCCTTTGGGGAAAAATTAAAAAGCCTAATGGTATAAACTCTCATCTCCATACCTGTAAGGTAAATGATGGTAGAAACAAGACAGTAAACTCTTATGAAGCTTAGAGTTAGGAGTGTTGTATTAAGTTTCTGCCCTGGACTATTCAGCCTATCATTGTGGCCTAGACCTGCAGACCCACAGTCCCATAGTCCCACTGAAACACACAGACACTTATATTAACTATACACTGATTGACCTGTGACCAAGGCATATAACTTGCTAACATTTTGCCCTTAAACTAACCCATGGTTCTTATCCTGTTCAGCCATGCGGCTCAGAATCTTTTCTCAAAGCAGCACAGTTGTTCTTTGCATCTGCTGGCTTGTCTGGTATCTCTGCAGCTTCTCTTCTCTGTTCTTCCTGTTCTCAGTGTTTTCTTAGTCTGGTAGCCCCATCCACATATCCTGTTTGCCTTTGGCCAATCAGCATTTTATTAAACAAATAAGAGTGACAAATATTTACAATATACAAAAGCATAGTCCCACAGCACCACGCTATACCAATCTTGGGCATATGTCCAAAGGATACTCAATCATGCCAAAAGGATACTTGCTTAACTATGTTCATAACAACATTATTCATAATAGCCAGAACCTGAAAACAGCTTAGCTGTCCTTCAACCAAAGAATGAGTAAAGAAAATGTGGCACATTTACACAATGGCATATTACTCAGCAGGTAAAAAAAAAAAAAAAAAAAAAAAAAAAAAAAAACAATGACATCATGAAACTTGCAGGCAAAAGAATTGATATAGTTGGAAACTTCTGTTTGGACATAAACTCTCAAATACCTAGAAGTGCTTCCCAAATAATTGACTTGGAGGCTTAATATTATAGTATCTGCTGGGCCAGTGGTTCAAGCATATTACTAAGCAGATCTTACACTTAAATTAACTCATAATTCTTATATATGTTTAGCCATGTGGCTTATTGGTACCTTTTCTTCAGAGCAGCATTGACATCTTATTTCCTCCTTCCGGCTAGTGTCTACTTCTCAACCTTTCCTCTTCCCAGAATTCTCCTAGTCTGATTGTCCCACCTCTACTGCCTGCCTAGTTACTGACCAATAAGCATTTTATTAAACCAGTAAAAGCATCAAATCTTTACAGTATACAAGAACAATATCCCACAGCAGATGAAACTGGAAAACAAATTATTCTTAGTGAGGTAACTTAGACTCAGGAAAACAAACATGATATGTATCCACTAATCCATGGATATTAGGAATAAAATATAGAATAACCAACCTGGAATCCACAGCCCCAGAGAGGCTAGGTAACAAGGGGGGCCTAAAGAGGGGTGCATAAACTTCCCTGAGAAGGAAAAATAGAAGCGATGTCCTGGGAAAACTGGGCAGGAATTGGGAGTGGAGGGATGGGAACTTGAAGAAACAGGTTGGGTGGAAGGAAGGTTGAAGGCCAGAAGGAGGTAGAGAGTAAAGAAAGAAATATCTTGATGCTGGGGGCACTTGAATGTTAGGAAGAAATCTGGTACCAGAAAAAATTAGGAATCTACAAAAATAACAGCAGCTAAGATTCCTAGTAGAGAAGGCACTTTAATTGGGCAACTTCTGTAATCAGACTGGTGACTACCCTAATTGCCATCAGAGATACTCTATTTAGTAACTTATGGACACAGATAGAGATCCACAGCTAAGCACTGGAGTGAGCTCCTGGAGTCTCGCTGAAGAAAGGAAGGAGGGATTGTCACGCCAGGAAGTCATGACTGGGGAATCCACAGAAACATGTGAAGCCAATGGACTCTGGACCAATAGTTAGGAAGCCTCTATGGGACAGACCTAGGCCCTCTGCATGTGTGTGACAGTTCTGCAGTGTGTTCTCTTTGTAAGGCTCCCAGCAGTTAGAAAAAGACCTGTCCCTGGCACTTAGTTGGCTCTGGAAAAGCTATTTCCCAAGTTGAATCACATTGTCCAGCCATGACCAAAGAGGAGGAGCTTAGTTCTGCCTCAATTTAACTTGCCATGCTTTGCTCAAGCCCATGGTAGGCTTCCTCCTTTCTGAATGGAAACAGAGAAAGAGTGGAAAGGAGTAGATGGGAAGCCAGATGGGGGGGGGGGGGGTTGTGTGGTTGTGGTTGGTATGTAAAATAAACTTTAAAATGTTATTTAATTTTTAAAAACAAAAAGAAAGAAATAAGACTCTCCTCAAGCCATCAACTAAGACTTTTATTCTTATGAAAAATCCAGGATTTTTTTGGGCAATCATGGTGGGCTTTATTTGTTGAGATAATGTTGCCTTATGCACACATCAGATAAATATGATAGGTAGCAATTGTTCAAGGGAGATCACAGAAAACAATTTACAAACACTAAACATCCTTAAAGTTTTAGTTTTAGAAACTGAAAATCCATAATTCAAGTATATTATGTGCTCTGGTTTTTCTTTCTTTGTTTTTTTTAAGATTCTCAGATTCTTTGATACAATGAAGTACATAGAGAGATGCTTCCTGTTACCTTGACATTTGAAGTTTATAAATCATGAACAGGACTTGATGTGGCCCCTACATCAGGACATGCTTATAAAGCCTTGAACTCTTTCCTCAATGATTTTTATGTTTGGCCATCATGTATCTGTCTCTTCCTCCCTTCTTGTCACTTTCTTCATAATATCTCTACAGAGGCATTGTCCTCACCCAGAAACCATCAGGCAATAGTGAAGATGTGCCCTTTGTTGTATGTCCTTGATGACACCCCCATTACTGTTTTCTCTTTTCCTGCTACCATCTAACGGCATAGAGAGAGGTAGTTCTGTACTCATTCTGTGTGAAGTTAGTCTTCTGCAATACCCAGTTCTAATATTATGGATCAGAATGCATGGATTTTTAATAAACAGGAGAACAAATATATAGTGGCAAATAAAATCATAAAGCAACTATTCAGTAATAATAAAAATACACATATAGTGTGTATGTTAGAGAAAACTTGTGAATCAGGGTACCGTGGTATCTGCTTTCTTATTCACAGATGTTATACCCTAGAAATATGCTCAGGAGTGAATAAGATATTTTTATATTCTAAAGGTCTCTCTCTCTTTCTCTCTCTCTCTCTCTCTCTCTCTCTCTCTCTCTCTCTCTCTCTCTCACACACACACACACACACACACACACACACACACACACACACATAAACACACATTAGGAATACTTTTGTATGGTAAAGGAGAAAAGTATCTTTTGAGTGTGCATGTGTATATGAATTAAGGGGGCCATATGAATTCCATAGTATACACACAGAGGTCAGATAACAGTCTTAGCCATTAGTCCTCACCTTCTACCTTATTTGAGACAAGTTCTCCTGGATGTTACTGTATCCACCAGGCCAGATAGCCCTTGAGATGCTAGTATTATTCTACATCACCATAGGAGTGGTAGAACTACATATGTTGGCTACCTAGGCTTGTTTTATGTGAATTCTGAGAGCCCAAACTCAGTGTTTAATCAACTTAGACATTTCTCCCATGCAGTAGTTAGGTTTTAGTTTCTCAATTTGAGAAGAGAGCAAGCATTCAGACCACAGTATTTTAATCTGGGTCAGAAAAATGTCAGATTAGAAATGTCCTTGATAATTGCTCAGATTCTGTAAGAAAAGCATATTCTTACTTGTTGGCTGGATTCTGCCTTGTGTGTCTATGCTCTAAAGGCTCTTATACTTAAGAGACAATCAACAAATTATGGCTGTGTTAAATTAAATTAAAAATTACCACTTCCCAGTTGTTTCATCGGATTCTCTCAGCCATATTGGCAGCTTTGCCATTATTCTTCTATTTCCTTATGAATAAAAACATTTCCTACGTGCTGAGCAAGAATGGTCCCCTTTTCCTCAGCTCAACCATGAAATCAAAAGCTCCTCTCCTGCCTCTACTGAATCCCAATCATTCCACAAAATCAATTGCATGTGTCTGTTTTGCAAAAGACTTGACTGAGCAAGCAATTATAGTAGAATTATTTCTTAATGAAGAACAAACCCTTCCCTTGCATTTTAGTATTTTAGACTAAGAATATGAGAATTCTCTCAACAGTGACACTCATAAATATGTATGTCTTATTCATCAGATTCTCTGTTCTTTTCAAATTTATTCTTGTTCATTCCAAGTAATAGAGTTAACTTTTTAATTCTTTTCTACTGAGAGCATGTACTTGTGCTTTTGTCTGAGAAACATTAAATTTAACAGGCTTATAAGCTGGTGTGTGTACATATACCCACGCATATATGTACATATTTGCATTTTTGTACAAGATAAATGGGGAGAACTACCTGCATAGCCCATTAAGCAGGTAGTTCAAGATAGGGGCCTCAAAACAGCCCCCAAGTCAGAGGAGCAGTAATAATTTGCTTAAGACACACTTGAAAAACAATTTGGGCAAAGTTCTCTCAAGTTCTTTGTCTTTTTGCCAAAAAAAAAGAGAGAGAGAGAGAAAGAAAAATTGTTCATGATCTAATGGTGATTATGATGGTGATTTTAAGAACAAACAAAGTCTTTGCAGCTTGATGCATTATGGCTTTTTAAATATCCAACTGGGGGCCTGGAACTGTAGATAACTTGGTATGGGATGCATAAAGCCCTGGATTCAGTGTCTCACGATTTATAAAGGGAGTTTGATACCAAACACTATAACCTCAGAACTTTTTAAATGGAGACATTGATCAGGATTTAGTGCAAAGTTAAAGTCAGCCTGAGCTACATGAGACCCTGTCTTGATAAATAATAAATAAATAAATAAACCCTTTTTAAAGATGTGTGGCCATTAAGGTAATAGAATTTTTTCACATCACGTTTTGGAAATAACAAGAAATAAATAAAAATAAAATTTTGCTACTAATTTTCAAGGACAGAAAGAAGTGCTGGGGTGAAGGGAAGAGGAAAAATAGTATGTGTGTAGAAAGGCAAGATGAAGAATTACTGTAGTACTAAGACCCTGTGGAACCTGATTGTGACAGCAAGTACAAAAACTTACACCCATGATCCTGTAATGAAATATTCCTAGAAATAAATACACAAGTCTCTCTCTCTCTCTCTCTCTCTCTCTCTCTCTCTCTCTCTCTCTCTCTCTCTCTCTCTCTCTCTCTCTCTCTCTCTCTCATGCACACACGCAAGCACACACACACACACATACACTCAAATACATACACATATACAAATGGGTGAAAGTAAAACTGGGCAAAACTTGGTAAGAATGAGGGATTATATTCATGCCAGTATACTAATGTGATATAACATGATAGATTAGGGCAATATCATCATGGAGTGAATGAGAATAAAGTGTGCATGAGATCTTTATATTATTCATCAATATACACAGGAGTCTATGATAACTCTAAACACTAAGCAAATTTAAAAATTGAGAAAAGATTTTTTTTATATAGAATTACATGTAAGCCTCAGACAGAAGCAACAGTAGCCCTGACTGTGGGCAGTGCACTTCCCTCAGTACTGTGAGAAATCACATGCAGATATGAAGTCCTCTCTTTACTCCATGTCACTTCCACTTGGCTCCATGACAACTTGGGTTGATGATTTGCTCATGGTTTGCACAAATGGCTGTATTGTGTCTCATTAAGGACCATAAACACCAATCAACCTAATCACAAAAGTGCTGTTTCAGTGTTCATATGGCTATTTAATCAGAATTATGCAGCCAAAGATGAATAATTTTATGTTAATTATCATGTTTACTGCTGTAGAAAGGAGAAACACATCACTTGTGTTGCTTTAAATGAGCCTAATCTGAAATTTTGCCTTTAAGATAGAGATGAAAGAGGTAGATGACAGAGACCCACTGGGAGATGGAGACAGAAAGAGATGATAACTGGAGGTAGAGAAAACGAAGGAAGAGTAAGATGAGGTGAGATAACATAATATGAGAAAACGAAGAGTTGGAGTCAAGCTTGCCTGTGTTTGAGTTCAGCAAATTTCTGATCTCTGGAAGTTTAAGTCTTGGGAGAAATTTTCTCATTTGTAAAGTAAAAAGCCAATAATCCTGTTTTCCAAATTTAGAGGAAAGACACTGAACCTGCATTTCCAAGGGAGAAGTAGTTTTCCTGTTGACACATTCACTCTAACAGTGAATAGAAAAGATTCTAGTATTCCCATAGCATCATACAGTGCCCTCTGTCATATTCAGCCATGCTTTTCCCACTGTGATCACCCTGCACCTATTCCAACCCCAGTCATCATAATTCCATTTCCAGTTCTTGATTTTAGTTTTTGCATTAAAAAGAGAAATATGGTACTTATTTGATTTTTCTGTACATTGTTTATTTCACTTAACAGAATGTTCTCCAGTTCCATCTATTTCACTGCAAATAACAGGTTTCATTTTTTTTCAGCTAAAGAGTACTCTATTTTGCATGTGTATAATTATCAAAAATAAGTACTAATGGCCAATAACTATGTGGAAAATGCTTAATATCTTTAGTCATAAGGATATGCTAATCCAAATGCTAAAATAACATCTCACAGTAAGAGGAGCTATTATAAAAATAATAAGGTAATGAAAGGAAAATATCAGGATTTGAAGAAATAGTAACTCTTACATGCTGTTGTTGGAAGGGTTATGTGATCAGTCACTCTGCAAGTAGTGGTACCTCAAGATTATTAGAAAAAATTATGTATTTATGTGTATATAATCCATGTACACTAAGAAGCCCTCCAGTTAATGTGAGCTTTGCTTCCAGCAGTTATACATATTTAAAAGATAAAATATGACTCTGCAGAGACAGCTAGGATGTTAAGAGCATTTGCTGTTCTTACAGAGATTTAGAATTCAGCTCCCATCCTTCCAAACTACATTGAACAGCTCCCAACCGCTTATAACTCCAAGTACAGGAAATCTGATTCCATCTTCCAGTGTCTACAGGCATCTACACCCAAGTGCACATATTCTCACAGAGATATTGGCACATACACATAATCAAAATTAATTTTTAAAAACTCATAAAAAGATAAAATATTTGCAGTCCCTTGTTTTCGCCCTTCATTTCCAAAGTTTCTGCTTTCCTTGCCTTTTGCCTCCCTAAGAGCACTTGCTTTGGTATTTCTTTCAGAACTCCTACCACAGTCTTGTCAAAGTAGGTTTTAACTTGTGTGAGAATCTTTTTATTTTGTTAATTTATACTAGTATTAACCCTGAAAATAATACATATATTTTTATTTAATATGTAGATTTGATTTACGATTTATTTACTGAAATAAGAACGTGAGTGCATGTGTGTGTATGTGTGTATGTTTGTGTGTGTCTGTGTGTTTGTATATGTGTGTGTGTCCTTCCATGAAGATTTTGCTATAACGTGTTACCTTACTTGGAGTTTCTATTTCTGTGATCAAACACCATGACTGGAAAACAAGTTCAGGAGTAAATGGTTTACTTGGCTTATACTTCCACATTATAGTTCATCACTGAAGAATTTCAAGAGAGGAACTCAAACAGTGCAGGAAAGCAGAGGCAGGCAGGAGCTGATGCAGAGGCTATGGAGGGGTACTGCTTATTGACTTGGACCTCATGGCTTGCTGAGTCTGCTTTCTTATAGCACATAAGACCACCAGTCCAGGGATGGCATCACCTACAATGGGCTGGACCCTCCCCCATCAGTCACTAAATAAGAAAATTTTCCATAGGCATGCCCACAGACAAATTTTATGGAAATATTTTCTTAATTAAAGCATCTCCTCTCATATGGTTTTAGCTTATGTCAAGTTGACATAAAGCCTAGCCAGCACACTTGTAAGCACAGCTTCCCCATTTTACAATTTGAAAAATCTGAGAAACAGAGATAAAAAAAAAAAATGTTTTCTTTGCTGCTACTGAAAATAACTTAGATCTACTTAAATATGGATGGACATAGGGGAAATTTATGAATGATATTTACAACCCAATTATGATAATGTTCTTATCCAGTCCACCTATATCAAGAACAGAAGAGGCTGTGTCCAGATCTACCTCTTGAAAGCAAATTTGGTGCAGAGAAGAATGCAATAATCTGGAAATAGGGAAGTTCAAAAGATGCAGGCAAGCAGGGTATGAGCTGCATGTGTAAATGATCCCAGGAGGGCAGGATTGCTCCCCCTTATTTATAAGGGGACAGAGCAAAGACTGGAACTCAGTTCCTCCCAAGAGCAGTCACAGATAGCACTGGACATTATGTGAGGAACAGAACTCAAGACCTGTATATTTTCTCTCCACTTTTAGATTTATATCCAAGTTAGGACAAGTAATCAGGCCTAAGGGACTCTGCAAAAAGTGCCAGGTCCCTAGCTAATCTCTTTTACACAACATTAAATGAAAGACCAAATGACAATATTATTGGCACATGGCATATATTTATTAAGAGACCCTTTCTTTTGAAAGGCTAGAGTTTGCACTGCTATGAGATATGCTTTTAAAAGTTAGGGAGAATTAGTAAGAATCAGCAGATTTTCATGTGCCCAGAAAAGGTGTCTCTATACACGCTGACTGAACCCTACCCTTGGACTGAGTTCCCAGCCTTGCTTCTTTCCACCTGAGCAAACTTGTCTAACTTTTTTTTTTTTTTTTTTTACCTTTTTTGCTCAGATTTTGTGTTATCATCTCTGTGACTCTTGTTGCTCTCCGTATACTTGTTATCACAGGAAGAGCTTTAACTCTTTCATTATTATTAATATTTTTAGTGTTATTATTGTGTGTGTTATCAGCGCATGAAAGTGGAAATGTATGTACCATAGTCTGCATGTAGAGGTCAGAGGACAACTTTCAGGCACTGGTTCTCTCTACACTGTGGGTTCCAGGAATCAAAGCTCGGTCATCAGATTTGTAAGGGAAGCACTTTTACCTGCTGAGCCATTTCACCAGCTAAGTGCTAGCCTTGGTAGATTTTGACTATCACTCATATAAATCCATGTAGGAAACAGAAGTCACCCAAGGTCTCATGAATGATGATCAAGCTCTTTGACACTTTCAACTTCTTTTGTTACTGAGTATCAGGCTTTTCCTTTTGAAAGAATATTTTCCAAGTTGCTTCTAGCTTAACTGTCATTTTAACAGCACAAAATTCCTGGCTCACTAGATGCTGGCTAACTGATGTTCATTTCATCAGTTGCATAACAAACCACTCTAAGACCAATGGCTTGGAAAATCATTTATTAGATGAGCATCAGTGGAGATGGTGCAGTCAGCTAAATGCTTGTCTTGCAGATGTGAATGTCCAAGTTCAGTTCTCAGAATCTATGTAAAAGATTCAGACATGATCCACATGCTTATAATCCTAGTGCTGGTGAGGTGGAGATGAGCATATCCCTGGTGCTTGCTGACCAGCAACTCTAGCTTACCAGATAAGCTGCATGATAGTGAGAAGCCCTGGGCCAGAAAACATGGCAGATGAAACATGAGGAACAGCACCTCCCCCATCCTCCCCCGCCTCCCCTCAAAAAAATTTGTGGGAGAAAAGGTCTATTTTAGCTCACAGTTTCAAGTAACCTCATGTAGAGAGATCAAGGCAGCAAGAATTACAAACAACTAACCATATCACATCCAGAGTAAAGAATCGCAGTAAGTGAACTCATGCATCCGTTCTTGACGTCATGCTGCTACCCAGATGACTTTCTCCACTCTTATACCCTTCCTGCCTAGGGAAGGGTGCAGCTAGCACTGAACTGTGTGTTTCCAAATAAGTTAAGTTTATTAGGATAATCTGATCACACTCCAAGCCAATGTAGTCCATTCTTCTTTGAGACTCTATTCCCAAGAGATTCTGGAGAATATCAATTTGACAATTATTGCTAAGCATTGCAAAAGCAAGAATTTATGACAATTATGCTAGCTGGCTGGAGATATAGTTCAGTTAGTAGACTGTTGTCTAGAACTTGTAAAAATTTGGGTTTTTAAGACAGACACGGTGAAACATGCTTGGAAGTTGAAGGGAATGGATAAAAGTTAAAGGTCATCCTTATAGAATATGAATTTGAGGTCAGACCTTGCATCAATAAAAATAACAGTTATTATTATCATCATAAATAGTTGTTTAAATTTACATTATTTTGCTGGCTTCAAGTTTTCTCTTTTCTTATTGGCCAAAGTAATCATGCTGTGAAACGGTTTTTCTGTATGCTTTGAATATGTGTTGCTACCGTTGGTTATTAAGATAAAGCTGCTTTGGCCTATGGCAAAACAGCATATAGCCAGGTAGAAAATCCCAAAGAGATACAAGGGAAAGAAAGGCAGGGATAGTGAGAGCTGCCATCTGAGCAAGATGTAATAGAACATAGGTAAAGTCACTAGACATGTGGTGAGATACATATAATAGATATGGGTTAATTTAAGATATAAGAGCTGGCTATTTTATAAGCAGCTGTGAGACCAAAAAACAGGCAAGACAATAAAAGCCTCCAGTTCCAATATCACATGATCAAAGCCACCACAAACAGAGCCAGAAATTGTGATGACCCACAAGGACAGAAATATAAGGAGAGAAGATTTTCATCAATGAAGATTATTATGATAATCTCCCACTGTGTGTTTTGAAGGTACTAATACAATGTCAATATCTAATGCTAATTGAATGCTAACCCCTTGGTAAGCTCTTTACTTTTAGTCTCCTTTAAATACCAAAACTATCCTATCAAGAACTTCACCATAGAAGGATGAGGAAGCAAGTTCAAAGACATTCAGTACAGGATTCAGAAACATTTACTAGTAAAGCCAGGACACAAAATGAGCTCTGTGTGACAAAGATTCTGTACTCTGTTTTTAACACCATGCCATGTCTTGGTTTGTTTTTTTTTTTTAATAAATAAATAAATGAATGAATGAATAAATGAATGAATGAATGAATGAGTGAATGAATGAATAAATAAGTAAATAAATAAATAAGTAAATAAATAAATAAATAAATAAATAAATAAAGATTTAGTTCCCAACATTCAGAAGCAAAAAAGATTTGCTGTATTGTATTTCTGTATGTAATACCTGTAGAACCACTAATTATTTTTGTAATTGGCTCTGAGAATTCAATAGATATTCATCACAACCAAAGTTTAGGGTAGTGACGCAAATACTAAACCTGTGGTCACAGGGACTGAGTTTGATCACCCATTCTACTGCGAAAAAAAATGTATTTATTTTAGCATATGAATCATTTATTCTCCAATCAGGCCTCAATTTTCTCATTTGAAAACAATAACGCCTTTCTCATATGTTGTCATGAGATTACAAGCAGAGTTTGAAAAAAAAAACACACTTTGTTAGCCATAAAGCATTGTTAAAACACAGCCTGATGAGTTAATAAAGGGAATCTGTATTTTCTGTGCACAAATATTTCTCTTTTGTTAAAAATCTCTTTTTGTGGCTAATGCAATTGCCTAATAGATTGATAGATTAGTGTAACTGGAATGAGTTTTCTATCTTCTAAACTAGAAAAAAATCATAATAAATACTTAATGTAGCATCTTTATAACATTTTATTCTCCTTTATTCATTGAATTTATATAAAATTTTCATTCCTTAGGTTCTGAACACTACATTTTCTTTTTTCTGTTAGACCTGAAGTATAACAGCATCCTTTCATATTCCTTTTCTCAAACAATCATTCTCAATTAGTTCCATCAATATTTGGACTCACTTTCACTTTTTCAAGATTTTGGTCTGTTCCTCAGGCAGGTTTCTACCTCTTTTCCACCTCATCTCTTCCTATTTATCCATTAAAATACCGTAAATAACTTCAGAGCCTGCCTTGGGTATGGCTCCACATATCACTGTCAAAGTATTTCTATTGATAGTGTATTTCTCTGAGCCACTGCCAAAGCCACGAGAGGCCTTTAAGAGTGACTTTATTCTTTCTGACAGTATCTAGCCTCTCAACAGAGAACTCACAGTACTTTAGGAAGCCTGATAAGCATCCACTTGGCTAGCTAAATCTTTATGGAATGCTCACCACCTACAGGTCATTGTGCCAGAGAAGCAAGCCAGAATTCTGGACTTCAAGAACTTTTAAAGTCTGACAGGAAAGAAAAGATACTGTCAGAGAAATCTCTAACAAGCAGAAGAAGGTGAGTTCCTTGGGAGTCATCGGCCTTGTGAGCTAATATAATAAAGTCCTGTGTACTCCAGTTGACTTCATTGAGAGCTAGCTGCAAGTTCATTCCCTTAATTGCCTACAAAATTTAAGCCAGTTATTTCTTCAGCATGAATTAAGAGCAAGCACCAACCCATCACCTGGAACTTGATCAAATCTCTTTTCATTTTGAGTATTTTCTCCTTGACAGAAAATTAGATAGTCTACAGAATTCTGTCCAGATATAATTTTGTAAGATTTTTTCAGTATATCCAGCTAAATATTTCATCATCCTCATGGTAGCATTTTATTCTGGGTTTCCTAATTTTTACGATTGCTTAAGAGTATGGTTATCTTGTTTATATGGAGTTTATAAAAGTTATACTGTCTAAAACTGACACACTGCAATTAAGTCAGTTCATCATCTGCTACTGTTACTGCTTTAGTTTATTTAAATGAGCATAGGTTTTAATGCACTGTTCATATTTTATTTGATTATAGAATTTTCCTGTGGGGTTCACTGAATATAGTTGTTTTCTTGGGTCAAATTTTCCCTCCTAGAAAGAAAAGACAGGCTCATGGGGTTAAAAAATGTAAAAGGCACACAAGACTCCCTGAAGTTACAAGGTTCATGGGGTCCCTTCCTAGAGGCTTTATCCAATAAACATTGCTCAGGGGTAGGAGACACTTCAGTGGATCTGCCTACAAGCTTCACAAGAAACTCAAAGGATACAGTTTCATGAGTCAGTTGGTAGTACAATTGACAGAGTACCCCTTTAAGTAACCCCAATAAACTCATTGAATATCCAAGATGGATTTGGAGGGAATAGTCTGTTTCATTGCCTCTGTCTGTTGTGAATAAATATTTCTGCACTATCTCCACATAAAAGTAACATAACAAATGATAATATTTAATTTTTTCCATTCTTGACTGATAACTATATGTAAAATATTCTTCATCCCAATTTAAGGGCCACCTCCCATGAGAAGCCTTCCTAATTTCATAGAAGACGTTGAAAATTCCTCTGCCTTAATTGTAATTTTTTGGGGCATGTCCATCTTGTCACATCTAGTCTCCTCCAGTGTGCTTTAGTCTGTCCCTACTGAATCCACACATCTCTCCTCATCCTGTGTTCTGATATATTGATCTACACATATCTCAGTTGCTGCAGCTAGACTTGAAGGACAAGTTTCAGAATAGGGAAATAAAAGTAGACAGATCAGTTTTCGCATACTTGACTTAAGAACATGGCTGTCTCCCTTGGAAAGTCCTGTGGTACAGATATCTCCATTGAATGTTACTGAATTACTGTACTGATGGCCACCTAACTTCTAAAGTAAGAGAAATGTTGACCTGATGTTTTTAAGTTCTTAGCTATGTTTTGAGCTGTTTGCTTGCCCTAACATGTGCTTTTATTTATTTATTTAAAAAAAAAAAAGTACCGTCACTACACTCTCAAAGACTATGCATATGATTTTGGATTTTTTTTTCCAGACCCCAGAATAGTAGGTAACCTTCCTGTAGTACACAGATTTGTTTTATTTATTTAATGAATTGTAGAATTGTTGTTAAATATGAAGATATATAATATGGTAGTATTTCTTTAAAAAAAAAAAAACATTTTAAGAATCAGATAATTGGTCTGGGAATGTAGCTCAATTGGTATATTTACCAAGCAATAAGGAAACTTTGGGTTTGACATTCAGAATTATATAAACCAGAAGTAATGGCAGAGGTTTGTAACATTGATACTAGCTGTATATTGAGCTTGAGTCAGCTGGGAACACACAAAATCCTTTCTCAACAAAACAAAGCTAATTAATTAACTTTGGAACTTTATATAAATGCGTGTGTGTGTATGTGTGTGTGCGCGCACGTGCGTGTGTGTGCGTGTGCATGTATAAAAATTTCAGAATGGTGAGTGAATAAATAAAAGCCTATAATTTTCTAGTAAATCAATGAGTTTATAAATTAAGGTTGCCTCGTTCTTAGAGTCAAAATTCAAAGCAAAACGTTGTACAATGGCTCATGTATCTGACTTCATATTTACTTTTAAAAAATAAATCATATCTAGAAGTCATTTTAAAATACAATGACCTATTTGTGACCTGGTTGGAGCTCCTCAGTGAACGCATCAAAGGCTGCATCAAGGTGGAAAGTTTGTTCTTAGGAAAAGAGAAGATGAATCTGTCCATAAGTCATAGCATGAGGAAAGGAACAAACTAAATGGCGTGGCTTGCATTATAATCGAGGCTGCTGAGATAGCTTAGCCAATAGCAGCACTTGTTCTTGCAGACGGTCCTGGTTCAGTTCCGAGAATCCAAGTGTTTCTGACCTCTGAGTGTACTTACTATACACGCCTGGTACATACACATACATGCACTCCCACACACACAAATAGTGAAATAAACAGTAATTGATCTGATGATGCAATTATTTAAATTTGCTTTCTAAAGTTGTCTTTTCTCAAAGCATGTTCCCCCCCCCCCCCGAAGCCTCCCCATTTCTCAACGAATAAAATTCTACCAATAATGCCCAGCATGCTGGTCTACACCTTTAATCCCAGCAGTCAGGAAACTGAGGCAAGCAGATCTCTGTAATTTTGACACCAGCTGGTAGGCATACCTAGTTCCAAAGCCTGATGGTTGCATAGTGAGACACTGTCCCCTCTATAAAATGTATAGTAAATAAATATTTCTTGAAATAAATGAACAGAAAGTCTCTGAGCGCTTACAAGTCAACTCTTATAAAAATTAAAGTGAGAGAACACTATCATGACCAGAGATGTTCTTTACAGTTTTAGCTGTAATATTTTAGGGAAGTGGTTTACTTAAACTGTCTTCAAACATAAAATGTGAATAATTAGCAATATCCTATTATGATTAGTGTAAATTAGTTGATATCTATAAAATTTGCAGAGCTGTACGTGCGAGTACACCGTAGGTATTAAAGACCTTCTAGTATCTTTCTTATTGGGTTGACAACTAACATATTAAAATATCATTTGTTTACAGTAATAAAAAGTAGCTTTTGTACAACTCATGATTTAGTAGATGTGTAAATCAAAAATCATGCAATAGTTATTGTCTGAATCCAAGAGTGTGGCCATCACTCCAGTACCTGTTCTCTGATTTCGATTTCCTAGGGACTAGACCCTATATTTATGGCCATTGTGGACCTGCCCATTATTGGAGTTTATGTTGTTCCATTGTAAATAATTGTCCCTGCCTATGAGTTTAATAAAAAGCACTGATTGGCCAAAGGCAGAGAGGAAGTTTGGGTTGGGCTAACAGAATAGAAGCCTCTAGGAACAGACAGAACAGAGCAGAATGCCAGAGAAAAGCTAGAAGAAGCAGAGGACAACTATGCTGCTCTGAGAAAAGGTACCAAGCTGCATGGCTGAACAGGATAAGAGTCATAGGATAGATTAAGGGTAAAGAGTTAGCAAGTTATATGCCTGGGCCTTAGGCTGATCAGCCTAAAACTAATGTAAGCATCTGTGTGTCTCTGCGGGTCTGCACATCTAAACCTTAAGGCTAGGCCTGAAAGTCCAGGCCAGAAACCTCATACTACAAATGGCAGCCCAACATGGGTAATATATACCTGCATAAAGCCATAGGAAGCTTAAAAAATTGTCTAGAGCCCAAAGCCGCTTCTGAGTTGTGTCTCTCATGTGAGCCGTGATACAGAGATGGCCTGGTGAGGCATGTGGGCTTGGGCTACAATGGTGGGCTTTTGGAGTACATCTTAAGGTGTAAAATAGCTGGTTCCTCAACTCTCACAGGACCCTCAATATAAGGAAAAAGTTGTAAATGATTTATTTAAGGTTTCTGTTCAAAAGGACAAAAGGGGAACCGAATCAAAGATGGCCTCTTAGTGTCGATGTTTTTATGGATCAGCTCTGTTTGCTCAAGGCAAACTTAGGATTGGCTTTTTTAAGAGATGCTTCCTGATTCAGCCTTAGAGGTAAAATACTTATGAGTCTTTTAAGAGGCCCTGCTACCAAATCCTTAAATGGAGTTAATGAATAGCAGATGGCAATGCTTTACTTGGTGATCATATGGACCCTAAAATTGGCTAAAAAGATAAATTCTATGAAATTAGACTAGGAGCTGGGTGGAGCCATCCATCCATCCATCCTACCAACCTTTAATTCTTAGCCAAGGACCTTTGCAGATTAAAGGTGTGTTCATAAACAGAAAGAAATAGAAGAATCTGGGTGGAGTCAATCACCCTAGCCAAGCAAAGGTGTGGTCAGAGACAGGAAAAGTTAAGAAATAAATATACAGTAAAGACAGTTTCTTTTTTTAAAAAATAAAAAGTCTAAGTGGTTTAGAGTGCTTTGAAAATATATATACATAGGCTTAGAGAAAGAAAAGAAAAGGTAGAGAAAGCCCTTAAAAAAAGAAATAGAGTAAAATAAATAAATTAGTAAATAATAAGCCACATAACAATGGAAAATACAAAGAGTGTCTGGATACTGTATGTTATTGTCTTATCTTTAAGCTTCTTGACCGAAATTGACTTAGTAAAAGCTGTTAAAAGACAGTTGATTATAAATGCTGTTGGATTAAATTAATTCAACCTATATATTTTGTAAATGAATTGACTTTAAAACTGAAATTCAAAGATATGCTACTTTGGAGAAGAAATTTTCTTTTTATTTCCACAGAAAATGAGAGGCTGTGGATTTATTCCTGGATAAAGAACATAAAGTTTGATAAAGGAAGAACCCCTGAAAAATCTCCAATGGAAATGGATGGCCCAGATGATTCAGAATTTCAGAGCACCTCTGTTGAAGTTTCCAGAACAATTTCAAGGAGACTGGCTGAGATGACCCAGTCTTGCAGACTACTTCACTAAATACTTGTGCATAATCCTACATTTTTCTTTGGATTCCCATGAGATTGCCAGCATCCCCATCCAGCAAGAAGTAGCCTAGAGAACAATGCCAACATTCCCAAAACATGGATTATGGATGTTTGTGTTTATTTACAGTGTTGTTTATAAGTTGTTATAGATAAGGAGGGGGGGAAGAATATTAGATTTGGAGTTCTTTTTGCTTTAAAAAGAGAAAAGGGGATATGTGGGAGATTATGTTGTTCCATTGTAAATAATTGTCTCACCCACCGGTTTAATAAAAAGCTCTGATTGGCCAAAGGCAGACAGGAAGTGTGGGCGGGGCTAATAGACTAGAAGACTCTAGGAACAGGCAGAACAGAGCAGAATGCCAGAGAGAAGCCAGAAGAAGCAGAGGACAACTATGCTGCTCTGAGAAAAGGTAGCAAGCCGCATGGCTGAAAAGGATAAGAGACATGGGTTAGATCAAGGGTAAAGAGTTAGCAAGTTATATGACTTGGCCTTAGGCCAATCAGCCTAAAATTAATGTAAGCATTTGTTTGTCTCTGCGGGTCTGTGGGTCTGCTCGTCTAAACGTTGAGGCTAGGCCCGAAAGTCCAGGCCAGAAACCTCATACTACAGCCCATAGGCAGAAACATCAGAACAGGAATGGGCATTGGTTTAGAAAATGCTCCTAATTATGAGTAAATATCAGTCCTGAAAACAAAAGAGCCACTGAAACTCCTCCACAAAGTGCAAAGTTGATGCTTGATCTCAATGAAAAAATGAAAAAAACTATATAAAAACATACCACAGAATTCTACCTAACTGGTAAGGCATGAGAATACTTATTGAATAGACATGCACATCTTTCCACTACAAAGACTATTACTTAGAGTTATTAACACACTAGCATTCAGGTCTACTATATATTTACAAAAACAAAGTATATAAGCCAGCAACTTCAAGGCAGCTTTTACCAAAAATGCAGATTTTAGGCACTTAATGAAGCCAGTATGCCCACAGATAGTGATGTGTGCTTCGAGGGTTTGTAAAAGCATCAATGAAATTTCTACAACACTATCTATGTCTCATCTAATGGATGGTTTATTAGTGTTTGGAGATCACTTTGTGCCTCTCAAGTTGTTGTAAGGCTGTTTTCCTACCAATTGAAGCTTCATATCCTAGAGGGAGATTTTGAGGTTCATGAAGTCAAGAAAACTCACAAGTCTCAAGAAACTCCCAAAACTTACAAGTGTCACATAGCCTCTCCCCAAGAATATATGAGAAATAACAATTGATGGGAATGGGAAACACTCAAATCTTCCAGGTCGCCTGCAAATAATTCTCTAAAGACTCGGCTTTTTTGAAACTTATCTGTTTTTGAGACAACAATGTTTCCATAAGTAATCCTTGACTCCTACCCCTGTGAGGAACTCTAGTAAAATCACTGGTTCAATAAGGCATAGTTGAGTTAAATCTTTTCCTTTGTATATAGTCAATGCCTTACCTAACATAAATAGATGTTTGCTAATATCTCTTCCAAGCAAAAGGCACACAACACAAGTACACCATTGTGACTCAGTGAGTTGGAACAACTGGCCATATATAAAACTATTGATAACCACCAATATCAGGAAAACCCAAAAGCTTGAGTCTGGAAAAGCAAGCTACAAATACAAGAAAGGCTTTCATAAAACAGAGAAGGGGAAGAACATTCAATACAGCAAGACTGGAGCTGTCATGAGAAAAATACATGATTAATTGTTGAATAACTAATAAACAGTGAGTTCACTAACAATTCAGGACCTAATGAGGCCTGCTTTATCCATAGTAATGTCTGCTAATAATGTAATCAATCAGCCAGATTTTATTTCCCAGTAATAGGTGCACTATACCAAATATAAAACCATGTAACATGAGTTCATACTGGGAAACAAAAAAAGTGAATCTTACATTTGGCATTTTAATTCCCAAGTTAGACTAACTAGCCCTGATTTAAAAAAAAATGTGAAGAAAAATTTATATTACCAATTTTAATATAAATTAGGATTCATTATTGGTATTATTCAACTTGTCAAGTG
Organism: Phyllotis vaccarum; assembly: GCA_033318265.1. Classification (NCBI taxonomy): domain Eukaryota; kingdom Metazoa; phylum Chordata; class Mammalia; order Rodentia; family Cricetidae; genus Phyllotis; species Phyllotis vaccarum. The sequence continues at coordinate 13,869,104 of JARWLC010000011.1, read as the reverse complement.
GAATTAAACAAAAGAAGGAAAGGAAACGAATGTCCTTTTCTACTTTAACTGTTCTTCTTTACTAGAGTGCTTTTAAAGAAATCAGTGGAGCAATGGGAGTGACTGTCACTATGGAGACAAGGGTTGTTAGCTCATACAGACCACACTGATGTCTCTGATCATTATGCAGTCATTATTAGCTTCAGTGGCTGCATCCCTGCAGCTCAAATACATACTTATCACCAATCTGCCAATCCTGTTTCAGAAGACCTACTAGCTGAACCTTCTCTGTCTTCCCTGTAAATTAGCCTGTGAGCAGTAGTGTGTTTCTTTCTCTCTGCCAACCTTCCTCCTAGTTGAGTCAAGTTTCCTTCTTGTGTCTCTATGACTCAGTCTCTTTATAAGAAACCAAAGACTGTCATAAGTTAAGGATGATCATGTCACTTTACCTTGTTCTCAAGTTGTAGGTGCTTTGTTATCACTTTAAAATTATTGCCTTGCTTTTATTATGTTAGTAAGCTAATAAATTGCATCAATGGCTAAATATTTAGAATAAAAGTTGCCAAAATGTATATATACCATACATGCATCTATATATTTTAGATGTATTATTATTATATATTGTATATACTATATATTCTACATATAGTAATATATGTATAATGCATATAATGCATATAACTATGTATTATGTATGTAAATAAGTTAACAGCATAAGAGAAAAGGGTATTTATAAGAAAAATAATTATAAAGGAAATTAACAAGTAAAACACCCTAAATGTCAAATGGTATGAATGGCAAAAAGTTTTAGAAAAAAAAAGATAAATGATGTTGTGGGGCCCTACCAAGAGGAAATTTGGAACCAGACTAAAACATGCAAAGATGTTTGTATACATGTGTGTGTGTGTGTGTGTGTGTGTGTGTGTGTGTGTGTGTGTGTGTGTGTGTGTGTGTGTATTGGACCCTGAAAATTAAAATCAGAGCTTTCTAGTATGTACACTCCCAGAGACACTTGCCAAAGTACAGTATCTCCAGAGGTTCTCAGGTAGCTAGATCTGTAAAACACAAAATAGAAGCTTACATACTAAATTTAGGCTCTTTCGTATGTGTGCATCGATTTTGCTAATCTTGTTTATATTGTATTAATTAATTAATAAATAAGACAATATAAAGCAAGATAGTGACTGTACATGCTTCCACCCACCATAGAAAATCATTATGAATATGTAAATCATACAAACATTCACAGAAGAAGATAAATATAAGTTTTTCATATAGGCAAAGTCACAATACCCATGCCTTTCTATACCAAGTCTTCAAGAGAGAGAGAAAGCTAAGACCAAATAATTAACTCATTTTCTTGACAATAAAAGTACATTACAGAAGCTTTTCAGTTTCATGAAGTTCCATTTATTGTCAGCTTGTGTCAACCCTTCTGGTATTGTATTCAGGAAGTTGTGTCCTGTGGCAATGAGTTCAAGAATGTCTCCTCCTTTCTCTTCTATCAGGTTCAGTGTAACTGAATTTATCATGATGTCTTGTTCCACTTGGGCTCGAGTGTTATGCAGGGTGATGTATATGGATCTATTTATATTGTTCAACAACTAGTTATGGCAGCACCATTCAGTTGAAGATGCTTTCTTTTTTACATTGTATGATTTATGAACCTAACACTTTTGTTGGCTCTTGGGACCATATTCCTCATGCTGGATTAGCTTGTCTGGCCTTAACAAAAGGAGAAGTGCTTAGTTTTTCCATGACTTGCTATGTCATGCTTTGTTGATACCTAACGGAAGATTGACTCTTTCAGAACAGAAACAAAGGAGGAGCAAATTGAAGGAAGCCAGAGGAGGGGGGGGAATAATGAGAGAAGAAATGGGGGGAGAAACTGTGGTCAGAATGTAAAATTAATTAAATAAGTAATTAATTTAAAAAGAAATGCATATATGGGCCAAGTTTGAGATAGTTGAAAATGTTGTCGACTAAGGAAAAGAGAAACAGAAGTTTCTCTTTATACTAAGGTAGTGATGGAAACAATAGGTAAATGAAGACAGAAATGGAATGTTGAGAGTAACTGACCACAGAATTCAAAATTAAGATAGAAGAAAAGTAGAGGATGATGAAGAATATCAAGCTGTTACTAACCTGAAAAACCCATGACTTCAATGGGTTGGAAATGCTATAAAAATGAAAGATTGTTGCCTGGAAATGTTTGGTAGACTTGCTGGAGAGACAGGAGCTGTGTCAGAAGGTTGATGTGATAGGACAGCCACGGAGCAAAGAGGAATGGAAGGAATTCCAGGGATGGAAGAACCAACATGTTTTAAAAATATCTTCATTCTGAATCTCTAGTTGGAAGTTTCTCTGTCCTGTGTAGCTGGTCCTGCTGCCACTTATGAAATAATTGACTTGGAGGCTTAATATTATAGTAGCTGCTGGAACAGTAGTTGAGTCTTATTACTATCTACCTATTATACTTGAATTAACCTATAATTCTTATCTATCTTTAGCCACGTCACTTAGTATTTTTTTCTCACTGCAGAATTCTTATCTTGCTTTCTCTGTATCTGGCTAGCATCTGCTTCTCTGCCTTTCCTTTTCCCAGAATTCTCCTAATCTGGTCATGCCACCTATACTTTCTTCCTGGATACTGACCAATCACTGTTTTATTAAACCAAGAGTAACACATCTTTACAGTGTACAAGAGCATTATCCCATATGAGTCTACAAGAAATAAGTTAGAATCTTCTTAGATAAAAATATATGAAGCAATTTCTAATTACAAAACTCTAGGGGGAATGTACTATTGTTTTGTTAAAAAAAAAATCATGCTGTCAAAATGGCTTCTACATACTTATATTCATAGTTATAAGTCTGTGCTTCTCTCAACCTTGGTCAGTGAATGTTATTATTGCAGTGAATAGTGCTTAATGAACAGACACATAGCAATTTAAAGCATCTGGGAGTGTTAAGCCATACGTGGGTTATCTCTGAACTTGTTCTCACCTACCCTCCAAGGCTCAGGGAACATATTAGAAGAGGAGTATAGAGCAAATATAAAAATGAGAGGATAGGAAAAAGACTGTCTTCTGAACTTTATGTGGCTATTACACACATGAACACACGTTATGTGCACAAAAAATGAACAAGATCAAGCTAGTTAAAAATTCAAGCCCTCTCCCCTCCAAATTGAGATGCTACTAGTAGTTGACAGTTTCAGGGGAGATGAGGGTCACTGTTCTTTGAAATGGTGATCATTGGTAAGTTCTCTATGCCCCAGTAAATATCCCACCCATGCACATAGGGACTGCATTAACTACAGTCGGTGGGTTAAAAACTAATAATAAAATAAAAGCAAAAGGAGGACATGAAATTGAAAAAAACTTTCCTTAGGGAGTTCTAGGGAGAATAGCAGAAAGTAGATGTGATCAAAAGATCTAGTAGATATGTTTGACATCTTTAAGGCACAAACAAAAAGTATTTTTAAAAGAACTTTAGGGAAAATATAATCTGATGACATGATAACACTGGAAGTTTAAGAAGAAACAAAGGTCATGAAATATTAGAACAGGACAATAGTGGTTTTTCTTAGTAATGGGAGAAAAATGACCACTGTGGATGAAGACTCTAGAAAAAGACTTTTTTAATAAAAAAAAAATAATATAAGGTGTCCACCAGAGCTAGATGCAGACACACCAGAGGTCCTTAGTGACAGACTGACTGGACTGCTGAAGAATTCTGTACCTATCCCAGTTTTTAACTTACCTTTTTTCTCCCAGACAGTGTGAATTGATTTTTTTCAGTAGTGGATTTCCTGAAACAAAACTAGCAGTCCAACAACATTCACTGCCATTTAAACAAGTTGTGGTGATTTATTAGTTTTAATCAGAAGGATGCCTGTAGGGGGGAAAAATGCCCTGTGAATCAGCAAGAAAGACTCTCAAGACACGTAGCCCTTGCTGAAAATCCCTTTTGATTAGTTCTGCTTAGTAATTCAGGGAGAGATTTTTCTGAATGTTTACAGCAAAGAAAATCAAAGGTGGTTCCCTTGATGAGGAGGAGACACATGTAAACTTTCACTGGGGTAGCCATGCTAGAGAGATACTTGAGTTGGATTGAGTTGAAAGTTTTTTGTGGAAAAGTATCATTTGAAGAGCTCTCAACAAAAATTTTCTTTGACAACTGGACATCTAAAATTTGTTTGTCCTTCTCACCAGGCTGTATTTCCATCACATGATGTCATGCATATTGGTTCAAAGGAAAGCAAACAAAGAGCTTTGTGGAGCTATGGACATAGCCTTGCAAGTAAGGACCTAGGTTTTCCTCAAAATATGTATCAAAAAAGTCAGGCACGGTGATCCATGCATGTAATCCAGTCCTGGTGAGACTGAGACAGGCAGACCACTGAAGGTTACTGGCCATCCAGTCCTAACTACTTAGTGGGTGCCAAACCGTTGAGCCATCCTGTCATAAAACACACAGAAAAGATTAAATAGAATCTCAGACATGAAAACTTACATCCTCTCACTTCAACATACACATGACTATGCAAACACATACACATACTAATATGTGCATATATATATACACACATAAACAACTGGCATTCAGTTGATGGCTTTATCAGTCCTGTCTTTATCAATCCTCTCTCACATAATTTTCTACACTATCTCTGCACACAGGAACAATCATAGGAAGATCTAAAATTTTATTGTGAAATTGTTTTCTTGCTACTTTAGTTTTTATTACGCACTAAGGAATTTTCTGCTGTGGATGGAACAGTGCTTTAAAAGTGAGGGAATTATTTTCTTTATAACACCAACTCTCTCTCTTTATTTGTGCCTTCCTCTTCTTCCTTCCACTGCCCTTTCCCTTCCTTTATTTCTCCTCTGGTTTATTCTTGAGGAAAGTACCTCCAAAAACTTCCAATGAAAAGTTAACTGGAAAGGAAGACACAAAATGGAGGTGACACAATGCAAAATTATATATCGAACAGAACAAAAGTTGAAATATGAATTTAAGCAGGAAATAGAATTTAAGCAGAAAAAAAAATTTCCCATCAAAGAATAGACAGTAGATATGGAACATCAGTCACCAATGAAAGGTGCACCCCAAAATGAGGACATCAGCAGGAATATTAATTTCAGGAAGTTGAAGAGAATGGCTAAAATAGAGTGAAGACCAAGAAAGATTTTTGGAGCCAAAAGTATTAGGTATGTGGAGGATTAAGCAATGACTACATACAGGAGATAGTTCTGTACATATAGGATGGGTATACAAAATACAGTATATAATGATAAATACATAAGTGAGAGAAAGAGACAACATGGGAAGGGCAAAGGAGATTGGAAATCTAGATGGTATAAATGGTAAATGTAGAATGGTTAGATAATAACAATGGAGCATGTAAATAATAAATACAAATATATAGGTATCTATACATCTAGAGAGAGAGAGAGAGAGAGAGAGAGAGAGAGAGAGAGAGAGAGAGAGAGAGAGAGAGAGAGAGAGAGGAGAGACTACTCTTTATTCTTGGCTACAAAGCTATGCTTAGATTCTGATCTTAATATTTTAATGGAGTTCTCACCAAAAGATACCATGGCTCATTTAACGAATGTCTAATCCAAGAGCTAAAGAAGAAAACTCTTAAGAGTAGCTTTAAATTGTGCCTGTCAAAAAGTTAAAAGTGTTCAAATCATGAAGTGACTTAACAAAATGTGGTGAGGTCAGCTTTGATGCTCTGCAAAAAATCTGCTTAAAAATAATATGAACTCTCCCTTGCTGAGTCATGTAGGAAACAATATTACTGTCTTAAATACAAGTTTAAACATAAATTTATATTTACTTATATAAATGAATAAACAAAAAAATTATTTACATCATTTAGTCTTATCACTGCTGAATCAGTTACATGAGAACTTAGATGTGGCAATAGGAACATTTCATTTGACTGTTTCTATAGGTCAAAAACCCAGGAGTGGGTTAGCTGGATAATTCTGGCTTTGGAGTCTCCCATGTTTATAATTTTGAGCTTTCTCAGAGTTGCTGCCATCAAAGGTTCAAGTGGAACAAAGAGCCGTACTTCCTATGTCTGGCACTCCCTTGGCTATTAACAGGAACTGTAGTGTGCATAGGCCTCATTTTAAGGCTGTCTGAACAATATTACAACATAGCATTGAGTTTTTCTAGTGTGATTAATTCAATAGAGAGCAAGGCAGAGACTTCAATATGCTTTCTGATCTAGCCATAGAAATCATATAACATATATATATTATCTTACTGTGTGATAATATATTGTGTATTTAATAAAAATAGAGAGAAATATCAAAGTACAGAGCTACCCACAGAGCCAAGCTATGAAGGTAAGGGAGTGGTGACCCACACCATTAGTCCCAGAACACGGCAGAAGTAGATACACTGGATCTCTGTCAGTTCAAGGATGAATAGAGTGGGTAGTTGTGGCCTACCACTTCAATACTAGCACTAGAGAAGTTGAACCAGGAATTGAGACAGCTGAGCAGAGAAATAAGAAAAAGCAATAAGAGGGAGAAATTCTTCCCTTTGTCTGCAATTTTCTTTCCGAGAAGGACTCAGAGGCATTCAGTCTGAGGATTCCTGGAGACAGGATATACCCTTTTTGACCTGGGGAGTTGGCTAGGTGAGAAATGGCTATGGCTTATTTCTCTGTCTCTCTAATATTTCAGCTTTTTTCTCATATATCTGGCTCTGCGTTTTTATTAATAATACCAAATAGAATTTGTGCAATACCTGGAACCCAATGTGGAGCATGTACATCCACATAAAGCCTGAGAAAGCTTTAAAAGGGTTCTAGAACACAGAAATGGAGACAGAAACAGCTGATAAATATTTACAATGTACCAGAATATAATCCCACTTCCTGACTCAGCAATAGCTATAAGAACTACACAGTTCTTTTAAAGGCCCTGCTGCCAAACACTTAAATAAAGTTTAAGAGCAGTGGCAGTGGTGTTCTACTTGGTGGCAATGTAAACCCTGAAATTCCTCAGAGTTTGGCGATAAACATGACTTCTGCTATTACCTCTACCATGAATCTAAGCTCTCACAGACCAAAGAGCTGAATAAAGCCAGCCTCCATACCTGAGGCTTTAATCCTAATCATGGCTTTGTAGCAAATTAAAGGCACATGTGGACAGATAAAGATATATACAGTAAAGACAGACACAGGGAAAAACAAAACACCTTTGAATGTTCTACAATCTGTTGAAAGTATACATAGGCTTGGGAGAGAAAAGAAAAAGAAATAAAGTAAAAATAATAATAACGAGCCACATAAAGATGGAAATTACACAGAGAATCTAGATACTGTATGTTATTGCTTTGTCTTAAGTTTTTTGACTGCCGAGGAAAGAGCAAAAGCTGCAAAGAGACATTTGAATATAAACGCTGCCAAATTAATTCAACCTATTTATTTTAAAGATATTTTTAATTCAAAAATTAAGTCCAAAGATATGTTACTTTGAAGCAGAGGTTATGCTTTTGTTTCCACAGACAGTAAGTGGCTGTAATTCATTCCAGATTAAGAAAAACCAGGTTTCATTGAGGAAGATCCCCTAAAAAAATCTCTGAAGGCAATGGATGACCCAGATGATTCAACATTTCAGCACTATTCTGTTTCCTCTAAGTTCTGCATCCAGAACAGTTTCAAGGAGACTTACTGAGATGATCCAGGCTCAGGACTTGCCCATAATCTTAAATTTTCTTTGAGTCCCCATAAGACTGCCAGTATCTCGTAATCAATAGGAAGTAGTCTAAAAAACTACACTCACACTTTCAAAAGAAATGGGTTATAGATACTTGTTTTTGTTTAGAATGTTGGTTACAAATTTATGGATAATGATTAGGAAAAAGGCTAAACAATGGAGATTAGATTCAGGATTCTTTTTGAAAAGAAATAAAAGAAAGTTCTGTAAACTATTGCTCTTGCAAACTATAAAGATTTGTTGCTCATATTGGTTTAATAAAATGCTGATTGGTCAGTAGCAAGGCATGAAGAAAAGGCAGGGCAACCAGAGTAGGAGAATTCTGGGAAGAAGAAAGGCAGAGTACCATAGGCCAGCCAAACACAGAGGATGAAAGTCAAGAATGATGCAATAATGAGAAAAGGTATCAAGCCATGTGACTAAAGTGTTAAGAATTATCAATTAATTTAAGCATAAGAGGAAGTTAATAATAAGCTTGAACTAACAGTCCATTGTTGAGTCTAAAAAAGTCTCCAAGTTAGGTATTTCAAAGTGGCTGAGGGACTAGGCAGGTGGAATAAAGAAACTTCCAGCTACAAATCTGGTGCTTGACTTTTGGGGTATGAATTCCCAAAAAAGTTGCTAGCCTGTGGCTTTGCATCCATCCGCAGAGGCCAGAGAAATAAGTGGCTGGAGTGACTACTCTGCCAGCTAAGGAGTTACTAAGAGTTTGCCACTTTCACACATTCTCTCATGTAGGTGGCTGGCTTTGTGAACTGTTTGCTCCCCTGGTGAGCTGTGACATTTTTTAGATCCCTTTTTCCAGCTGCTGCCACACTAGGTGGCTGCATCACTTTACTGTCACCTGAATCATCATTTACAGCAAATTTGGTGAGTCAATTGGGATTTCTTAAAAAAGAAAATTAGTTTAAGACAAAAAGAGTTTTTATCCAATATTTAAAAAATGGAAATAGTGTTACAATGAAAATGCCTGGTCTCTGTTTGATAATACTCTAGATGTTTAAAAATGGAACCATTAAAGGAGATAATAATTAATGTAGAGAAGATTGACATGTTTGTTAAAAATATTATGTTTAATTATTCTTGTTTTAACCCTAAAAAATGTTGGTTAATGTGAGTGCCAAGTTGGTTGATGTGAGTACCAAGATACAAGTATTAGAAGACCTTGCTAAAACGGATCATAGAAATATTGAAACCCAAAGAGAGGTATTTAAAGGATAACCAATCTCAACATTACCTTAAAAGGATACAAAGAAACAGCCTAAGGCTTTTAAGCAGCCAACCTTAATATATCCAGTAACCTTAAGGAATTTCCAAAAATAGAAACTGTGTAAGAATTAAATGGACACCTGTTCATATAATAGATTTAAGGAGATTCAAGAAGGCAATAGTCTCATGGCATGCACTTATCACTTGTAAGTGCAAATGTTGAACTTGTGGTTAACTTATAATAGAATTATCTCTAAAAACTTGACAGATATGTATATAGCAGTGTTAGAGGCTGGGCTCAAGTTACAATAGAGGACCTGGTGGAAGAACGAAGCTAAAACCATTGAACAATGCAGTAAGGCTAGACAAATTTAAATCTCTCAAGACCAACTTCTTGGGGAGAAAGATTTTTCTAATGTAGAAAGGCAATCTTTATATGATGACTATACCCTGACTTTATGCCAAATGGCAGAATTGAATGCTGGAGATAGAATTGAAGAAGCAGGAAAGAAAGTTAAGTCATTTACAAAAGTAATCTAAGGGTCAAAAGAAACATTTACATATATATTTAGAAAGATTGACTTTAGCTGTACATAGAATGGTACCAGATTCAAAAGATAGTTAAATAATAATTGAATCTCTGGCTTTTGAAAGACTAACTCACAATGCAAAAGGATAATTATTCTGCTAAAGACAAGATGAGCAACCTTGAAGGATTGGATCCAGGATACAATATAGAATGTCATAACTATGATGATACGTGGGTAGGAGAAGTTATTTCTAGAGATTTAAAGAAGAGTCAAAATATCAAATGTTACAGATATGGAAAATAATGGCACCTAAAAGGGAAGTATAAGCAAGGCATTCCTAGGAATAGTTTTTTGCTAAGAATAGCCCACAACAGAACACACACCCCCCTTCTGGAGTATGCAGAAGGTATGGCAAAGGCAGGCATTGGACAAATGAATGTAGGTCAACAAGGAAAAGACAAGGCAACTTTTTGCCTTAGGGAGATGCCCTGGAATACTGCGTGAGGGCCCCATATCAAATTCAGTTCAGTCCTATCCTGTCATAGTGCAGGAAACATCTTCCCAAAGCAATTAAAGAACCTAGTGCCTATTGTTTTTAAAAAAATGCCAAATTGCTCTGAAAAATAGAAAAACTATATAAGAAAAAACAAAAAATAAAGAGAAATTATAAATCAAAATTGATAAAGATTAGAAAGGGAACCTCCAAAAAGGGTTAGCAAAGGGTTTTACATTTCTTTCCATAGTTTAATAAAAGTTATAGACACCATCAAAATTAATAAAGACTGAATTCAAACAGGAGAAACTTTTTGATAATGACAAATGATGGCTCATCCACCAATGTGACAATTCTATAAGTTGTAAAAAAAAAAAAAAAAAAAAATTACTAAACAAGAGTCAAGGCAGGAGTTTGTTCGTGTCTTTATTTAAAAAAAAAAAATACTCATCTTCAAGGAGTCAAAATACCCTGGACATTTAGACCTCTAAAGCTAAAGCTAAGGCTATTCAGAAAAAATTACAAGCAGAGAAAATCATGGTACCAATGTACTCTACAGAGCAACGTCTCACACTGCCTGACATTTCTACTTATAAGAAAAATTGAAGTCTCAGTTCAAATGAAAATTAAAGCTGCCTTTGGAGTTGGAGTATGACTCTCTCATTCTCTAAACCCAAGCATGCTTGTTGAAGGAAAATGAAAAAAAAAAAATCTCTGTATTATATCAGAAGAGCCTCCTGGTATAGGGCAGAAGAAAAATCAAAATCAAGGGTCTATTCTATTACTACTGATATCATGATCTTTTAGTATTATTTTGACTATTAAGTTATTTTTCTTAATGTATAAATTTTATATCAAAATTTATTTTAAAATCAAATATTGGAATTTTGTCATGATATTAATGATCATGTAAAGTACTAACTAATTGTATAAAAAAAAGACTTTACGTAGCTTCTTGTAAATTGTTTTGGGTCTTTAAGAATATCCTGACTCACAGACAATTCTGTCAGATATACTAGGCCTATAGGTTGAAGATGGATTCCCCAACATTGCAGAGAAAACTTGAGTGACTGTTTAGGAAGCCATCTGTTTCTGTCATTCACAATTTTTTGGAAATTGCTTGCTTGCACTTCCTTCTTATTCAATTAAATTTATTTCCTTCTTGGACCTCTGAGGGAGTTGAAGACTAAATAGTTATATTTTTCCTAATTATAGATTCAGAAAAGATGCTCACTAAGAGATATAAAGTGATTAAGTTTGAGAGGCATCAAAAGATAGTTTTCAGTCACTAATACAAGTTAGACAGTGAATTGGATACAATCATTTGGACTCATCAAGATAGGATATATAATGAAGTAGTTTCTTTAAATGTGTCAATTGTTAATGGACAGAACATTATTGATATAATGAATGTTTGTATACATTATATATAGCTATTGTACTTATTGTATATCATTTTTCTTGTATTAGTTGTAACCTGTTTTTTTTATTTTTGACACAAAAAGGGGATATGTGGTGATATATTGCATATTTAATAAAAAAGAGCCTGAAATATCAGAGGATAGGACCACCAAAGGGCCAAGCCATGAACTCAGGGAGAGATATAGAAATAATAAAAAGATAAATTACTGAATCTACTTTGATCCAAAAAAAACTGTTAATCTCAAAATACTTCACATTGGTATGAATTTTGGTTTGTTGATACAAATTTGAGGTTAATTTTTTTATACTGTGGATATATTTCTATTCTCATTCAAGATATTATTTATTGAACTCATTTAAAATTGTAATGTATAATTAAGAAATACAGATTAATAGTCATCTATGCTAATCAACTTAGAGCCATGTCAGTTAAGTTTTTAGATATACAAAGATATATTTCAGTTAGATAGGTAATCTTCAAATACTTCAAAGTCCTAAAGAATACAGCATTTAAAATATTTTAAAAACTTAGACTTTTCACAACAATGAGACATGTCCTCTCCGGGCAGCATCAATCTACTTCAAGAGGATGATGGGCATTGAAGAAACTCCATGTGAAGTTTACTTTCTTTGTGGCAAAAGTTAGCCACTGGGCCAGAGACTGTTCTTGCCTCAACTGCTTGAGTATGATGTATAAACTGGACATGGAGAACCCATAGGAAAGTGACCTCTGAACTTTGTCAAAACAACCTGAAATGGTCCTTAGGTAACTGCTTCACAGAGACTGCCAGACATTCTGCAGGACATGGGGAGAAGTGACTGACAAATTTTGTCAAAATGGACAGAATAGTCCTTCAAATTTCTGGCTTCATTGGAAGGTGTGTCAAAGACTCTATCTAGGCCTATAGGGTGAAGATGGATGCCCCGATGTTATAGAAGAACTTTGGATGACTATCTGGATAGCCAGATGTCTCTGTGATTTCCAGAATTTGGAAGTTGCTTGCAATGAACTTCCTATTTACTCAAGTAATATTTTATCCTTCTGTAATCTATGATAAAGCTGAATATTAAATAGTGATAGTTTTCTTAGCTGATAAGAATTAAATATGAAACTTTAGCCTCACAAAGATAGATGATAATTTTTTTAATTTTGCTAAATACAAATATACTAGATATTGTAACTATAATTCTTGCTTGATAGCTGTTTTGTTCTATTAGTTTTGTTATGTTGAAATTAAAATCTTTTTGGTTAGAAAAGAAGAAATGATGTGGGATATCTTTCTGTATGCTGTGAATATCATTGGTTAATGAAGAGGCTGTTTTGGCCTATGACAAATGAGCTTATAGGCAGGTGAAAAATCAAAACATAGATAAAGCAAAAGGAGGGCAGAGTCACACAGAGGGGGACGCTAAAAGCTGCCGTGGAAAGAGAAATATGTAAATGGACAAGTAAAGCTATGAGCCATGTGGTGATATATAAATTAATAAAAATGGATTGAGTTAAGTTGTAAGAGGTAGCTGGTAACAAGCCTGAATCAAAGACCAAACAGTTTGTAATTAATATAAGCCTTTGTGTGATTGTTTGGGACTAAGCAGCTTCAGGAATGGACTGGGCTAGACAGGCCAGAAACTTCAGGCTACAAGGTAGTGGTGACCCACACTTTTAACCAAGAATTGAGATAGCTGAGCAGAGAAGAAAGATAAGGTGAGAAGAGGCAGCAGTTGTTCCCTTCACTTGCATTTCTTTTCCAAGGAGTGCTCAAAAACATTTAGTCTAAGGATTTGTGGAGACAAGATCTACCCTTTTCAATATGAAGAGTTGGCTAGGCTTGTTTCTCTGTCCCTCTGATATGTCAGCTTTCCCCAATATCTGGCTCTGAGTTTTTATTAGTAGTACCAAATAGAAATTTGTGTAATACTACTACTCACACAATTCAGACCTGCTCCATGAGAGAGCAACCACATAAAGACATCAGTGGTGGATGAAGAGGACATCAGTGACTGACCATACTGTATGGTACCAACTACAGTTCAAGCACGTCCACATAAGAGTAAGTCACAAAGGAAAACTTATTCAGAAAAACAGTAGGACAGTAAAGGCGGAAACTACTAGACTACACATCAGTTATACAACCAAAATAATCACAATCAATGCAAGAGAGATAAAAGCCAGCTATAAACCTGATAAAGCAGAAACAGGCAGAGCAAAGTGTGGCTTTTGTTACAGACTCGCAATGCAATTGTAGTAGACACCCTCAGATATATTCAGAGTGAGAGAAGTTTAAAAAAAGCATGATCCTACAAGTCTGAAATCTAAAAAGGGGGGTGTTAGAATGGCCCAGCAGGCCAAGTCATCCTGTCTAACACTTGAGTTTAATCCAAAGGACTTACACAGTGGAAGAAGAGAATCAACGTTCTTATGTTGTCCTTTGACCTCCGCACATGCACCACAGCTTGCACATACCTACATCCATGCAAACTAAATAATTGTTATTAAAAATATTGAGCTTTGAAAGTTAAGAACAAATGAAGACATACCTCATGTCAGAAAATATTTGAAAGACCTAATAAATTAAGGCAAAGGTGAGTAAAGTGGCTTCCTCTGCTATAGAAGATTAACACGGGTTTAGCAAAATCCTCACCTATGTCCACAGAACTGAGTTGTCGAAAGTGGTGTCACCATGGAGACATGTTAACACAAAGACAGAAACTGCCTCACAAAATGAGACGGTGATGACAAGGACCAAGCAAGAGAAGATTTAAAAAAAAAATCTGAAACTCCAAGTACAAAGACAAAGCAAGGAAAGGCTTAACCGTGTTTCCAGCTTTGAAAACAACCTGTGTTTCAATCTTCTGGGCAGCCTGGGCAGCCGTCACTGGGACATGACATTCAGTGCTAAAGAGCTGAGTGCTTTTCCATTCAAGCCCCTTCATTATGAAACCTGTAAGTCAACTATTTTGTCACTTGCTCACAAAGTCGCCTACACTCTCCTGATAGGCATCTGTACACATAAGATGAGGCAGCAAAGCTTTTGTGTGATAACTAAATCTTTTATGTCCTATTAAATTCCCATTTGCATTTTTTAGCAATTCTTCTTTGTAATTCAATGTATTGATCAGCAAAGTGGTTTCTGCCTGTTGAGAGAAATGGAACTACACATCAAGCCTCTGTTTGTTTCTGTCTCCTAATGCTTTGTACTTTTGCATTATTCATATACCCAGAGGCTCTGTGTGATGGCCACATTTTTGTAAATCCCTCAAATAAATAAATAATGGCCTATTTAGAAAAGCTACTTTGGTTTACTTAGGACTTTGGATGCTGGAGCCTGATAAGTCACATGTAGAAATTCAAGTCAGAGGACAGCAGTTGCAGGATCTCCCATCTGGATTCAGATACTAAAAACAAAAATGATAGCCAGCCTACCACTGGTGTGCATTTCATGGGAGAGAAATTATGTTTTGATTTCCAGCTTTGTTTCTTTGAGATACTCAACTCCCTCCCTAACCAGATGCAGCACACAGACAGCTAAGTAGCAAATGCCTTTAGAAGGGTGCTTCTGAGAAAAACTGAAGGTTCTTGTTGTTGTTATTGTGTGTGGTTAAGCTTCCTAGAAGGGCTTGCCCCTGATATTACAGGTAAATAGATGTTGCAAGGAGATTTGGTAAGGGTCGATTCATCTTGTCAAATAAGGGAGGAAAGGCAATACCTTTCTCTATTATGCTTGTCCAGAGTTTCAGTCCTAAAGAAATTAAAAAAATAATTAAACAGTCCATTGTGTGGATGGTATTTATCTAATGATTTGAAGAACTTGTTCAACTCTTCTTTGAGCCGTACCAAAGAAAGCCTTGCCAAACTCTCCCAAATCATCACTCACCACAGCAGTATCTCCTCCTTAAAGACACTGAAGAGGGTTCCAACATTTTTAAATTATAAATTTTGGAATGAATAAATCCCATTTAAAATGATTCACACATCACATTTCCCTGTCTTTGTGATCTTATATCCTACAATCATAAGGGCAAATTACCATGACAACCTGTTCAGCAACAATGTGGCTGTGTGGTCAGTTCAACAGCTTTTCCTGAACTTGGTGATATCACGATGATTTAGTCTTCTAGATCTTTCTTTTCCTCCCCTCCAGAAGGCTTTATTCCATAAAGCACATTTCATGCTCATACCCTTCGCTCTTCCATTTTCAGGAGAAATGCATTAAACTTTCTTTTAGTTTCACTTTAGCTTAAGATCAATATTTCGACTGAATTCATATCTTTGATATATAGCATTTCACTGGGAGAGTATAAGAAGCCATATATTATTTTGCTCTTAAGAAAAATGGGAATCTGATCTGGAGATTACCTGCTAAGCAGTTGTGAGGATTTATTTGAATTCCCCTAAGAACCTGTTAGTGTATAATTTGTTGCCTGGGATTTATGACCCTCCTGGAGATTTCATTCACGGCATTTGAACATTTTCCTGACATGTCAAAGATGTGCCACTGTGCTGGGATTCTTGTATATTGATGACAGGGTTGCCGTAGCACTTCTCTTGAAATTTTGGCACTCCTTAAAGACCTACCTAAAAGACAGTCCAGTGTGAGAAACACAGGTACTGTCCTTGCAATCAAGTCCATTTGCATATGGAAATTCACTGCATTTTAAAATAATGACCCCAATTTTCTATACATTTTTCATATATCTAAAGTGAGTTTAACAGCCAAAGAGTCTTTAGGTTTTATTAATCTTTCACTAGATCATAATATATTTAATTTTACCTAATATTTATCAGTATAAATATATTACTTAAAAGAAAATCAAAAAATATGTACTCATACATATTCTTAGTCTATCCTTTAAGGTAAAAAATATATGAAATAGTCGGATGCTGATTTTGTTTTGTTTCCTTCCCATTTGAGTGACTTAATTCTTTTAAAAACTTACTCATGAGTTCAAAGTACTGTCATCTTCAACTCACAGAAGACTCATAATTAGAAAGATGAAAACTAAAGGAGAATTGACCTTTGTGCCACTATCAAGAAAAGGAAAGAAGAGAAGAAAGAGAAGGAAGGAGAGGAGAAGAAGGACAAAAGGAGAGAGATGAACCAACGTAAGGAGTATCTCAGGACAGTGTAGAGAAATCGAGCTCAAGTGTTTTCCAGCAATTGAGAAGTACCTGACAGACAGACATTAGCTCTTACAACGATCAGTTATATTTAAATATAAAGGTACCACATTATGGGATAAGAAGACATTAAGCTAATTACTCTAACCAATTTAACTGAGGCTATGGTCCAAAAGACAGTTCCCATTCAGGATTTCTATAAATGAATGTTTCCTGTCCTGTCCACCTTGGTCCCAAACAAACATACAGAGGCTTATATTAATTACAAATGCCTGTCCAAAAGCTCAGGCTTGTTAACAACTTGCTTTTACATTTAAATTAACCCACTTCTACTAATCTAATAGTAACGTGGCTTGTGGCATTACCTGTCCTCTAGCATGTTTTGCTTCCTGGGCAGTTGCATCTCTCTCTGACTCTGCCCTCCTTCCTGGAATTTTTAGCATGGCCTTCCTGCCTAGCTTTATTCTGCCTTGCTACAAGCCAATAAGCTTTATTGGCCTATATACTACATATTCATATCAGATAGAAAAATTATTCCACAGAAAATTGTTTTTATTGAAAATAGATTTTTTTAATCCCCTAATATATCCTGATTATGGTTTTACTTCTTTCTATACCTCCCCTTTTGCTTCCAATTCTCTTCCTACTGGGATACACTCCTTTTCTCTCTCCAAAAACAAACAGACATCTAAGGAACAATGATAAAATAAAATGAAACAAAAAAAACATCAGAAAAGGACAAAACAAATAAAAATAATGAAAACAATAAGATGCATTTCAGGGAAAAAAAAGAGAATGTTTCCCCAATGAAACTCCCTTGAAGAAAACAGATTTTTATTGTTTGTTTTATTTATTTATTTATTTATTTATTTATTTGTTTGTTTGTTTGTTTGTTTGTTTGTTTGTTTATTTTATATCCAGACTGCAGTCTCCCCTCTATCCTTCTTCTCATTCCCCCCTTTCCCTGTCTTCCCTTTACCCCCAATCCCTCCTCTCAAAAAGAGTCAGGCCTCTCATGGATGTTAGCAAAGAATGGCAGTGAGTAAAAGGTACAGTAAAATTAAGCACTTCCTTTTGTATTTAGCCTGAGCAAGGCAAACTATTATGAGGAATAGGTTCCCAAAATCCATCTGAAGCTCTAGGGACTGCCCCTATTCCCTTTGTTTGGAGACCCACATATAGGCCAGGCTGACTGTCACATATTTGTAGAGGACCTTAATCAGTCCCATGTGGGCTCCCAGGTTGTTGGTTCAGACTGTGAGTTCTTATGAGCCAGGTGAGTTGTTTCTGTAGGTTTAATTATGATGTCCTTTACCTCTATGACTCCTATAATCCTTCTGTCCTCTCTTCAGCAAGATTTCCAGAGCTAAGCCTAATAATGTTTGGTTGTGAGTCTCTATGTCTGGTTTCATTAGTCACTAGATGAAGTCCTCTAATAACAATTGGGATAGTCATCAATCTGATTGAAGGAGATGGCCAGTTCAGGCTATCTATTGACTATTGCCAGGAGCTGGGTTCATACTTATAGATTTATGGGAGTTCCCCTTGCATCATGTAGAAAGTAAAGTTATTCTTTACTTTAAAGCTAATATCCTCTTACAAGTGAGTACATACCAGGCTTGTCTTTCTGGGTTAGCTTTCTCAGGATGAATTTTTCTAGCTCAAATTTCCTGATGTGTTTAACATCTGAGTAACAATTATTTGTTTGTAACAGCTGAGCAATACTCCATTGTATAAATGTACCACATTATCTTTATCCATTCTTCGGTTGATGGGCATCTAGATTATTTCCAGGTCCTGTCTATTACCAATAAAGCTTCTATGAACATAGTTGAGCAAGTGTCTTTGTGGTATGAATGTGTGTAGTATGAGGTTTCTGGCCCTGACTTTCTGGCCTTGCCTCAAGGTTTAAGAGCCGCTGACCACAGATCCGCAGACCCTCAGACCTGCAGACCTGCAGACCCGCGGTCCCACAGAGACAAACAGATGCTTTCAATAGTTTTTGGCTGATCAGCCTCAGGCTCAGGCATATAACTTGCTAACTCTGTACCCTCCATCTAACCCGTGATTCTTCCTGTTCAGCCATAGGGCTTGGTACCTTTCTTTAGAGCAGCATGGCTGTCCTCTGCTTTCTGAGGCTTCTCTCTGGCATTCTGCCTGGCTTTCTCCTCTGTGCTTCCTGTTCTCAAGAGTTTTCTTAATCTGGTAACCCTACCCACACTTCCTACCTGCCTTTCAGTGGGGGGGAGAATTATTTACCATGAAACAACACAATACCCCTACATATCCCTTTTTCTCTTTTTAAAATAAAAAGAACTCCAAATCTAATATTCTTTCCCCCCCCCTTATCTATAACAACTTATAAATAACACTGTAAATAAACACAGACATCCATAATCCATGTTTTGGGAACGTGGGCATCATTCTCTAGGCTACTTCCTGCTGAATGGGGACTCCGACAATCTCATTGGGAATCCAAAGAAAAATTTAGGATTATGTACAAGTCTTTAGTGGAGTAGTCTGTAAGGCTGAGTCATCTCAGCCAGTCTCCTTGAAATTTTTCTGGATACAGAACTCTGGAAACTTCAACAGAGGTGCTCTGAAATGCTGAATCATCTGGTTCATCCATTTCCATTGGAGATTTTTCAGGGAGTCTTTCTTTATCAAATTTTATGTTCTTTATCCAGAAATAAATCCACAGTTTTTCATTTTCTGCGAAAATAAAAGGAAAACCTCTTCTCCAAAGTAGTGTATCTTTGCATTTCAATTTTAAAGTAAACTCATTTACAAAATATATAGTTTGAATTAATCCTACAACATTTATAATCAACTGTCTTTTAGCAGCTTTTACTAAATCATTTTCAGTCAAGGAGCTTAAAGATAAGACAATAATATACAGTATCCAGCCATTCTTTGTATTTTCCATCTTTATGTGGCTTTTATTTATTTATTTATTTGTTTATTTATTTATTTATTTATTTATCTATCTATCTATCTATCTATTTATTTATGTATGTATTTATTTATTTATTTAACTGTTTCTTCTTTAAGGGCTTTCTCTACCTCTTTTTTCTTTCTTTACGCCTATGTATATATATTTTTTCAACACACTCTAAACCACTTAGACTTTTTTTAAAAAAAACTGTCTTTACTGTATATTTATTTCTTGACTTTTTATGTCTCTGACCTCACCTTTGTTTGCCTAGGGTGATTGACTCCACCCAGATTCTTCTATTTCTCTCTGTTTCTGAACTCACCTTTAATCTGTCAAGGATTCTTCTATTTCTTTCAGTTTCTGAACACACCTTTAATCTGCCAAAGTTCAAGGTTGGTAGGATGGGTGGATGGCTAACTTCATAGAATTTATCTTTTTAGCCCAGGTACTCTGGGGAATTTTAGGGTCCATATAATTACCAAGTAAAGCTTTGCAATCTGCTGCTCATTAACTACATTTAAGTATTAGGCAGCAGGGCCTCTTAAAAAACTCATAAGTGTTTAGCCTCTAAGGCTGAATCAGGAAGGTTCTCTTCAAAAAGCCGAGACTCAGTTTGCCTCAGGCAAACAGAGCTTATCCAAGAAAATATCACCACTAAGAAGCCATCTTTGATTCTGTTCCCTTTTTCTTCTTATGAACATAAACCTTAAATAAAACATTTATAACCTTTTCCTTATATTGAGGGTCCTGTGAGACTTCAGGAACCAGCCATTTTACACCTTAAGCTGCACTCCAAAAGCTCGGCATTGTAGCTCAAGCCCACATGCTTCACCAGGGTGTCTCTGTACCACGGCTCACAAGGGAGAGACAATTCAGAGGCTGCTTTGGGCTAGACCCAAATGGGATAGACCATTTTTAAGCTTCCTATGGTTTTATGTGGGTATATTTGACCCACGTTGGGCTGCCATTTGTAGTATGAGGTTTCTGGCCCTGACTTTCTGGCCTTGCCTCAAGGTTTAAGAGCCGCTGACCACAGATCCGCAGACCCTCAGACCTGCAGACCTGCAGACCCGCGGTCCCACAGAGACAAACAGATGCTTTCAATAGTTTTTGGCTGATCAGCCTCAGGCTCAGGCATATAACTTGCTAACTCTGTACCCTCCATCTAACCCGTGATTCTTCCTGTTCAGCCATAGGGCTTGGTACCTTTCTTTAGAGCAGCATGGCTGTCCTCTGCTTTCTGAGGCTTCTCTCTGGCATTCTGCCTGGCTTTCTCCTCTGTGCTTCCTGTTCTCAAGAGTTTTCTTAGTCTGGTAGCCCCGTCCACACTTCCTGCCTGCCTTTGGCCAATCAGTGTTTTTTATTAAACCGGGGGGGGGGGGGGGAACGACACAATTATTTACCATGAAACAACACAATACCCCTACAAATGTGCATCCTTTGGGTATATGCCCCAAAGTGGTATAGCAGGTCTTGGGTATAGCAGGTCTTGAAGTAGATTGATTCCCAGTTTTTTGAGAATCTGCCATCCTGATTTCCAAAATGGCTATAAAAGTTTGCATTCCCACCAGAATAAAGGAGTTTTCTCCTTACTCCACACCTTCTTCAGCATGAGCTGCCATTTGTAATTCTGAACTTAGATAAACTTGTAGGTTTAAGATGATATATCAGTTTGTTTTGATTTGCATTTCCCTGATGGCAAAGTGTTTCTCTGCCCTTGAGACTCTTCTGTTGAGAATTTTCTGTTTAAGTCTCTACCTCTATTTTAAATTAGATTATTTGGTTTTATTATGCCTGATTTTTTAGTTTTTTATATGTTTAAGGAATCAACCCTCTGTCAGATGTGGGATTAGTGACGTTCTTTTTCCATTATGTAAGCTGCTGTTTTGTCCTATTGACAGTGTCCTTTGTCTTATA
Source organism: Phyllotis vaccarum (assembly GCA_033318265.1). Classification (NCBI taxonomy): domain Eukaryota; kingdom Metazoa; phylum Chordata; class Mammalia; order Rodentia; family Cricetidae; genus Phyllotis; species Phyllotis vaccarum. The sequence goes on along the minus strand of JARWLC010000011.1, from coordinate 13,847,758 downwards.
GTAGCTATAAAAAAAATAAAATAAAATTTTAACATGTGCCTTTAAACAAATTTACAATGAATTCCCAGCTTCTGGTTATATTGAACCTAGTATCAGACTAAAAACATGTGTCAAAAATAAATAAGTAAAGAACACTTGTTGATCTTAAAGAAGACACCAGTTCTATCTCAGCACCCATTTACCAGCTGACATCTATCACTCAAGTTTCAAGGGATCAAATTCTCTCTTCTGGCCCCTTCTGACACTGCATGCACATGGTACACATATATGCACTTCTGACACTGCATGCACATGGCACCTTTCCTTTTCATGAGAGTCCTATAATAATTCTTTTTGTGAAAAATATTTAGAAATCACACGTCTTCCTATGTCCCCATGTCAATCTATGTTTGTAACTAAAATGTGTAGTTCTGGTGCTAGGTAGATGGCTCCATCAGTATAGGTTTTATGCACAATCTAGGAACCTGAGTTCAGATCCCCAAAACCCATATATTTTAAAAAAGCCAAGTATGGTTGTAACTACATACCAGAGGGACAGAAATCAGAAGATTTCCTGGGGCTCCATAGATATCTAATCCAGCCAAATTGGAGAGGTTCAAGTTGAATGAGAAACTCTGCATCAAAAATTAAGGTGGGGCATGACTCAGAAAAAACCCAATGTTGCCTCTGACTTCCACAATGTATCTACACACACACAGTTAAAAGAAAAGAAAAAAAAAAGAAAAGAAAAAAGTCAGTCTTAAATAGATCAGACCACTTAAAATCCTCTCTCACATGGGTCGCTTACTCCCATTCTTCCTGCGTATTCCAGCAGCAGGGCTCTACTGTGTCTCTTCTCTCAATTTACTCCTGAGAATGATGAAATCTAAGGTGGTCTCAGGTGAAAGAATCAGCCAAGATTACTTGGAATTAAACTCCTAGGCAAAGGCTCAACTTTTCTATCGTCTTGTCCTGCATTGCAAGTCTCCAGGCCCAGGTTCAGTCAAGACATCATTATCTTGGGATCAGTTCTGTTCTTGCACATGTGTAAAGGGGACAATGTAGTTCAAAATTGAGGCTACATCCTGGAATACCCACAAAACCTGCCTTTCATGCCAGTAAAGCTGGGCTGTTAACTTCATGCATGAAGTGTCCTTTTTTTTTGTTGTAAGCTCAAGTTGAAGAAACTCATGCTACTTATTGGCTCTTAAAGTCTAGAATCTCTGCAAATTCCTCTGTAGCCTTCAAGAAGAAAAAAGCACTTGTGAAAATACATGAACAAGTGGGAATTGGAGGCTTTACTTCAGTAAGAGGCAAATTCGGAGGTGTCTAAATTTAATTACAAGGGTGGAAAACAGAAAAATGGAGAAGGTTAGCAGGCTAACAGCTGCAGAACAGAGAACAAGGACCATTTTCCATTGTTAAATTCATGTTGAAACTTTAACTCAAATCCTACTCCTACTTTTCCAGGAAACACTTGATCTCACTTATCATCCCCATCAATCAACAGGTCCTCCTCCCTAGAGGCTGGCGTCCTATTCCTAAAGTTTCTCTGGTTTACATAATCTCACTGTTCTTATCTACAACCAAATAGGTTCAAGGAAAATGTCCTTTAGTCCCTAGACAAGGGTCTTAGTTCTTCAAAATAGAAATTAGTATTGGCATCACTTGGGTTTTGGAAATGTCAAAGTTTCCTCTTAAAATTTAAACTAGGAGGCTTAGCATGAATTTAGGACCATTTTCTCAGCTAGAATCCAAAAGTATTGCCACCTGCCATGCCAAGCTCACTAGCAATAATAGCACCAGTAGTCAGTCATAGAATTGTTCCCTGCAGTGTTGATTCTGCTTCCTAACAGCATGATTCCTGGCCCAGAAGAAGATCCCCAAAATGACAAGACCACACACAGGCATATGTCCAAAGACTTCACCTAAGTTTTAAATATATCATGCATACTCCCAGGTCTCATTCAATGACTCCTGAAGTTGACATCCACAAAACTTCATAGCCTTTCTAACATCTGACACTTCATAAGCACACCCCGGTGGGGTACAGGGATGGAGCCACTATGCTGTGACATTCAACAGACAGAGCTGTTACCATGTAAGAGAATGAGCTGGACCTTATATAGAAGTGACCAAAGGAGCAATCTGAACTCAAAACAATGGCCTAGAAACTGGGGAAATGGCTCAGCAATTAAGGGGACTCAATGCTCTTCCAGAAGACCCAAGTTCAGGTCCTAATACCCACATCAGATGGCTCACAACTACCTTCCACTCAAATTTCAGTGATCCAACAACTCATACTGGTCTCTAGGCACATAATCTTACATGGAAACAGATACACACCATAAACTTAATTTTTTAAAACAAAAAATATCTTGATATATAGGGAAAGTTATAGGTAGAGCAATGGCAGATAACTAGATGGAGGGAAATGTTTCAACTCCTCAATATGCCACCTCATTCTGTGTAGCAGACTGAATGTATCCCCTAAAATACACAGATTGAAACTTGATAATCAAGGTAATTGTATCAGGAAGTGGGACTGAGTGGTGATTAAATAGACTAGGGGCATGGGATTAATACCCTATGAAAGATATCCCAGAGTGTTCTCTTACCTTTTCTACTCTGTAAAGACAGAAAAAATGGTTACCGAGAATCAGAAGGGGGAACATTGCCAAATGTAGCATCTATCCAGGCTTGAGTTCAGGCCTTCCTGAATGCAGAATGGTGAAAAGTAAAAATTTTTGTTTAAATGACACCTAGTTTCTGATATTTTGCTATAAGAGACCAAATGAAAGGGGTGAGAAGGGGGTAAAGAGGTTTCTTAGCAATCTTTTCAGATATAATCTTGAGAGTCGCCCAATACTATACATAGTTCATTCTAAGGCAAGTAATTTCTGACTCTCCTTTCCCTCAGGAAGCATATACCCCAACTCACGTGTTTCTTACTTTCTTTAGAGTAACTCTTTCTTTTAACCTTTGTATGTAGCCTATATTAAAATATCTTTTGTGAAATTTTCATCTCCACTTCACTGATCTGATCAATCCTGAAACGCTTTTCACTGTTTCTGATGGAAAGAAAAAATGGAGGTATTATCAAGTCCTGAACATGGGTCCAGAACTGCATCCTAGTACAGGAAACCACTGTATTGCCAGTGGCGAGGGGACACAGACATACCTCTGCACATCTTCATTAGCCCTAGCCTAAGGATTGCTCTAGAATTTGAGGGGCCTCACTCTCAAACTAGGTAGCTATGGCTGAGGAGATTACTGAATTCTACAGAGAAGACACCAAAGAGTGATGTGGAAAAGTATTCTTTTGGCTGCCTGTAGATTTCCTGAATTTCATCTTTGATAATTTGGACCTCTGTTGAACATTTCAGGGTCTACAACTGTGCCTACATTTACATCCTGTAGGATCTGAGAAAATGAGAAAAGCCACAGAACTCGGACCTTTCCTAGGGACTTCCACTTAGAAAAGTCCACAACCTTGACTCTGCAACAGGAAAGAAATTTAGGATGAATCAATACACAGAGGGGTTTTTTGTTCGTTTTGTTTTTAGTAAAAATAAGAGTTAGGACATGTTTTAGCATTAAGCAGAGAGAGAGAGGGGGGGGGGTTTCTAAGAAAAGAACAACAGTTCACTTTCAGGACAATATGAAGACACGCTTCTCCTGAGAAAGAGATTCAGTCCTGAGAAGCTTCATGAGAACTACACTGATGAGTCATAAGATTTTTGAAGTTATACTTGTTTAGACAAGATAATCTATGTACATCTTCCAATCTTAAATTGAATTTAAATTTTAAGTAAACTAAAAATTCAGAAAAAACTATAAGCTAGTTTATTTTTTCCTCATCTTAAGGAACTTTCCTTCGTAAATGAAATTGTAAGGTGCTTCATTGAGGTGCATTTTTTCATATTTAGAGATGAAAGGAGTGATAATGTGGCCAAAATCAAGCCATTAATATTCTGGCTCAAAGCAAATGCAGTGCATTTATTGGTTTTTTTTTCGTTCTTGTTCATAATGCCTTTAGAGATGAACATACTGTCTTTAGAGAGTCTTTGTGGGCAGTTACTTTGGGTTGTTCGTTTTTTTTTTTTCCTATATCTACCACTGCTGCCCCTCCCTTCCCTCCTCCCAGTCCTCCATCAGCCTCCCCTTACTTACCCTGTGGGGCAGTTTTGATTTGATTCACGGTGCTGAAGTTTGTGGATATAGGAAACTAACAGTAGGGATTCTTTCTCTCCCATGCGCTCTGAATTTTCCATGTCTCCATATCTTGCCTTATTAGTACTTCAAAAAGGTAAAAAGAAAAAGGTGAGACTACAGATATGCATATGCTTTCATCAACTCTCTTATCCAAAATATTGCATTATTGTAATGTGTAATGATTTTTATGATCCTATGTGTAGATATCAAAGCATCTTATTTAAAAAATACTATAGTTATTTTGACACTGGAAGAAGATGGCTTTAAATGAAGATGATCTGTTTCCAATTCTCTTCCGGAACATATATATGATGCTAGGCAAGATAACTAAGTTTTTTAACCTTAGTTTCCTTGTACAATTGGCTGTGCAAGGAAAATTGCATACCACGGAATTGGTGTAAAAGTTTAGTGTGTTAACACACAGGAGTAGTTTAGCATAAACTATGTGTTTGTTTTCTGGCACTGCTACAGACAAATAGCACATACCAGATGACTTGAATAACAGTTGTTTATTTTCCCATAGTTCTGGGAGGCAGAACTAGTGTCATTTTTTTGTGAGATCTTTTTATTTTTGTCTACACTGGGTCTCTTCTCCCTGCATTGCTGGGGTTTCTGCACATCCCACTTTCTCTTATCAAAAGAATATCAAGTGTATTGCTTACTCTGGCAGGCTCATCTTACCTTAATCATTTATGTGATCTCCAAATGTGTTTAAATTCATAGGTACTAGAATTTAGGGCTTCAGTTTATGAACTAGATAGAATATAACATCCTAGAATCTGGAACATCATTTATATATCACAGAATAATCAATAAATACAAACTTCAAGTAAATGAATATTATTGCTACAGTTACTCTCATTTATTCATTCTATTGTGTATTAATCATGCATAATTCATGAGTGTGGCTTCTCTGACATTTCTAGGAGACAAAAATCTCACAGCAAGCTTCTTGTTCCTCTGGTTTTTGCAATCTTTCTGACCCTCTTCCATTATGGCCCCTGAGCTTTAGGTGAAGAAACTGTGTTGTAGATTCAGCTGTTGGGACTGGGGACAACACAGTCACTTGTCTGTGCATTGTGATTTGCTGTAGTTTTTCTAAAACAATATATATTATTGCTTGGAGACATTTCGTTGATGAGGCATGAGGCTTAATTGTGTGGTATCAAGTGGTCAGCCCAGAATTATATACTTACTAGTAACTTTAAATGAACTGAACAGGTTGTATTTAGGAGAGAGAGAGAGAGAGAGAGAGAGAGAGAGAGAGAGAGAGAGAGAGAGTAAAACAACAATTAAAGAAATAGAAGCTGTGGTTTTGAGACCAAGCAAGAGGGTGTGTGCAAAGAGAGAAAAACAAAGAAGGAAAAAATGAGATAATTATATTTTAGTTTCAACAAAATAAAGAAAATGTAGGAATATCTCAATATAAAAAAATAAATAAATAAAACCCACTCACCACCCATAAAAATATGAATCAGGTAGTGACAGATTATTCTGACTGAGAAAGCTCCCTGACTACAAGAGCTCCCTTTAGCCAAGGGGGTGATGGAAGGTGGTAAGAACTACTGACAATCCCAGCATAACCTGCTGCACACAACTCAGGCTCACAGCTAACATGGTGTGGTTAAACAGAATCTCAGACAGGACTGACCTGAGGCACTTTCTGTGATACCAGTGATATGATTTATAGTATACTAGAATACAAAGCCATGTCCTGAGAAAAAGGCTGAAACATTGGTCTCTGCTACCGATTTTCAGGTAACCCTTCCAAGTATAATAACCTGACTTTAAAAGCAGAGGCACAGCGGGGCAGAGGGATCACAGAAAACCGCCAGCTGAGTAAACAGAAAGATAGTGAGTGCTCCTGAACTGGCATTCTGCATGCCAGAGATTTGAAGGGAGCAACAGCCTTTCTCAGAATTGATGAATGCTTACAAAGTGACCTTTCAAGAGCTATGGACAAAGAAGAGAGCTGCAATTAACATTAAAACAGCAGCTTCCTTCTTAAACTGAATTACTTATGAAATGCATTGGATACAAAAAAGTGAAACACTCTCCCATACACACAGACACATGCATCCACACACAACCACACATACACAAATACACACACACACACATTGAGCCCTGGGACACAGCCACAAACAGGCACAGGCACCCATACACAACCACAAACACAAACACATATTGGGGCCTAGGACACAGCCACACACAGACACAGGCACCCACACACAACCACACATACATATAAATACACATTGTGGCCTGGGACACACCCACAAACAGGCACAGGGCACCCACACAGAACCACACATATACACAAACACACATCAGGGCCTGGGACATAGCTAAATGGCAGTTTAACCAAAGAGTCATTTTCTAGACCTTATGTAGAAAATAAATAACACTGGAGTAAAGTATTGCAAGCTTATTATTTATCAGTTATGCTTGATCATGTGCCATGCTGAAGTTTATAAACTTAATGTATGCATTGGCTCAAACTCAACCTATTTTTTAATAGTCTTTTTTATAAGATTTTAAAGACTTTTCTAGGTGTTGTGAATACATTCTGTGCTACACAAACCAAACATCTCCCTTGCACCAAAGTTTCTCTGCTTTATCAGTGACATGAAAATAGAAAAGAGGCTACTGGGCAGCAAAGGGGACAGGGACAAAGGTGGGAGAAAAGGGATGGAAGATAATTAACCTAAGTAAATTTGTTTGAAAATGGCATAAAGGAACCTAGTGTTACCAGAGTGAGAGTCAGAGCCTGTGCCACTGGCTGCCCTAGCAAGCCAGGCTCAACCACTGTCCCTAAAAAGCCAACTGAAGGAGTCAAATTAATATTGAAAAGTGGAAAAATATGTATTCAACATGTCACATTGGGAAGTGAGATAAAAATATCCAGTGACTCCCAGCTCATCTTTAGGGTCCTAATCTGAAAGTGAGGTTTGAAGAGAGGGTAAGAGGTAACCATAGCTAAGCAGTCCTAGTCAAAGTGTGGTCTGGCTCACGGCTGTCTTCATTTAAGTCTCTTCTGTAAAGCTGTCTGACAGATAGGACCTGGTGTGAAATCCAGATACCTACCAAAAATTCATAACATACTGAAAAGCCAAAAAGAAAAAGAAAATCAAAGTTTCTTAATTCTGTTTTCAGAGTTGTGCTCAATTGCCTGAGGGTTGGACCAAAACAAGAGGAAGCAGAATCACCATAGAGGGACCCACAAAGAGAAGTCGGAACTTTCAACTAAGAAAAATGCTATTTTATCACTCAGGGACACACACAAAAAAAAATTGGATGTGAAAAGCACCATTCTAGGGGGCAACAAAATAGGAAAAGCAAGTCTACTAACCTACATGACTAACAGTGCAGCAGTTAGTGTCTTAATCAGATAAAATGAGCAACAAAGATTCCCTGACACATGTTTGATGATATACATAATTGTCTATGAGCTGCATGCTAATTAGACATCAATCTTAAGTAGTTCATCTAAGTGACTATGATTGGGATGACATTCACACAGCCCACCCTAGCATTTCAGGGCAAGGAATTAGAAAGATGAGACATACAGACAGAAAGGGAGGTACCTCAAAAGAGCACTGTGACTTCTGCTTCCCTAAGAAGCAATCTCAAGTGGCCTGTAGTCTCTACCTCAGAAGGGTCAGGACCCAGAGTTCTAAGAGATATCATCCATAGGTCGACTTTCCTTCACCACCTGCCAAAGAAAAGCCAATGCTTTCATTTATTCTTACCTCACTATTATTTGCGCTATGGAGGGATAGATTTGCTTCTCAGTCAAGTGTCAGTAAGCTAAGGTGAGTGACCTGCTATAGACCCTTCAACCTGTCCCATCACAATGATCTCAGATCCAACTCTGCCCAGAATACCTATGCCTGAGAATTGCATACCATGACAACCAGCATCCTCCTAGAATCTAGCTAAACTCACAGTCTTGCGAGGTGCTGCAAACATGGCCTTTCTTTTGCTTTGTAAAGATTTCTCTTGAAGGATTTAAAGAGAGTACTTGCTGGGCAAGAATGAGGATCTAAGTTTGGGTCCCCAGCACTTATGTAAAAAACCAAGCATGGCCATATGCATATCTATAATACAAGTACTATAAGAGGCAAAGATAGGAGGGCTTTAGGCTTCACTGTATACTAGTGTAGCTAGTTCCATTTGGCAATAGACCCAGTCTCAATGAGTAGAAGGCAGAGAGTGGTAGATTGGGACACACAGAATGTCCTCTGGCACACACACACACACACACACACACACACACACACACACACACACACACACACACACACACACACACACCTCGGAAGATAGAATGGAATAGCAGGCAGGAATCTTGAGGAGCACAGACAGACCTGGATTGCCAAGACCAGTGAGAGGCTACCTTAGATAACCTAGCACAAGCATCAGTTGACTCTGCATTTCTGCTATTTACCCTGCTTTGGGTTTTTCAGACTTTGAATTAGGCAAATACTAGATCTTATTGGCTACTCATAAGGAATAAGGGCAATGAGGCTTAAAGAAATAACCTCCACTTCACCTAACAAGAGAGAACAGACTAGGGTCTGGAACTGCAGTCAGTCACACAGTAGACAGAGATAGCCACTGAAAGCATATTTTAAAAGCAAATACAAATCCTAGAAATAAAATGTGGCTTGATAAAATCCTTGATTAAAAAAAAAAGTGTATGTGTAAAAAAGTGAAATTTCAGAAATTGCAGCAATCCTTTTGGAAGTGAACCATGAAAAAACCAGCCAGATGAGTTTTTTCCCATTGCTGAGTAAAATGTCCCAGTGGGCAATAGCTGACTAACAAAGGTCACAAAAAGGAATCTCAGCTCAGGAATGAACTTTTAATTTTATAGTTTTGTGATATGTCTGATAAGATAAGACTTTCCAACAGAGCAGCACCCAGGGGGTCAATATTTTCTCTACTCCTTCCTACAGTCCAAGAAAAGAGAAGACTTGGAGAGGAGAAATCAGAAGACTTCCCTGTGTGTGTATTCATAAATAAATAGTAGTGTGCCTGTATGTGTGTGTGTGTGTGTGTGTGTGTGTGTGTGTGTGTGTGTGTGTGTGTGTGTTGTACATGCATGTATGTTTCCAAATCATTCTTACCCAACAATAAAGTAAAAGATTTTCTACAGGAAGGAAATCTTTATAAATATGTTTTTAAAATTCATTTCAAAGTTGATCATATGAAATTGAAAATGAAGAGTGATGCCATGTCTTTCTGTCACTGAAAATGTCCAGGATCTTCACCCTCATCTAAAGTGGGTGGCAGAGCCATGGGCCTTCATCAACAATCCAGTAGAGCCTGTTGTCACCCTTCTGGAGTTTGATCTTGGGAGACATCTGCCCTTAGGATACCTTAATTTTCAGTGGCTTTTCTCTAGAGATGAAGAGTTACAAGATCCTGCAAAAAAAGGAGGTAAAACCAGATATGATGTCCGGACTTATGTCTCAGTGGGAGAATACTTGATCAGCATGCATGTGGCTCTGAGTTTATTACCCAGCATAGCCTAAATAAACAAAATGTATACTGTGGTACAATGCTCTTGTACAGTGTAAAGATTTGTTACTCATACTGGTTAAATAAAATGCTGATTTGTCAGTAGCAGGAAGTAGAGATGGGGCAACCAGACTAGAAGAATTCTGGGAAGAGAAAAGGCAGAGCAGCAGATGCCAGTGAGACATAGAAGAAGGAAGTTGAGAATGCTGCACTGAAGCAAAGGTACCAAGCCATGGGGCTAAACATAAATAGAATTATGAGTTAATTTAAGCATAAGAGATAGTCAGTAATATGCCTGAACTAACAACCCAGTGTTTACTATAAATTATGCCTTCAAGTTAATTATTTCATAAGCAGCTGTGGGACCAGCTGGGCAGGACAAAGAAACTTCAGACTACAATATATATAAACCTTGAGTTGACCCTTACTCCAGAACAAGGACTGGGAACTCACATATCTTAACTATTAAATATATTTTTTAAAATAATGTTCTAAATAATTTCTGCTGAATTATGACTTTAACCATGTTTGTGGGTGCTGACAGAATTAATATCAGTTAAATCTATTATGTGTCATTTATTGGTCACAATGAATAATATTTCATACACTGTTCAGTCATTATTAACCTAAGTAATTTTCTTTGAAGCAATGATGCTTCTAGTATATTTCTCTCAAAAGGCTTTGCTTAGGACATTAAGGAATGACTATTTATTAAATACTGAGGCTTTAAGAAAACTAAATACAAGTGTTCCCATCTCCTCCCATACATTTAAAATTAAGACTGAATCCTATTTTTAAATTATATCATATTCAACATATTTATTGAAAAGAAAAAACATTACTAGAAAGTAAAGTATAATATTCTCTAAATTCTCAAAGCTGAGCTTTGGGGAAGAAACTTTAATAAATACTACATTATAAAAAAAAAAGTGAAATTTCAGAAATTGCAGGAGGAGGAAATTCACTGGAATTGAGAAACAACTTCAAATCTGAGATGAACGTAATGTCTTCTAATGGGATCATCTTGGTGCCAGTGTCAAGAACAGGAACAACCCAATAAGTCCACAGGAAAATTATACCACATCATTGCAGACTGTGTACAATAGTCCAGTGTTGAAGATTCAGAAATAAAACTCAGAAATTGATTCGCAGTCTACTCTTGTGATAAAATATCATGATCAAAAATGACTTGGAAAGAGTTTATCTCAGTTTACATGTTATAGTCCATCATGGAGTAAAGTCAGGGCAGAAACTCACAGCAGAAATGTGGAGATGGGAACTAAAGCAAAAGGCACTGCAAAACTCTGATGACTAGCTTGTTCTCCACAGCTTGATGCTCCCATAGCGGGCTGGGCCTACTCATTTCATTTATTAATCTGAAAAAAAAAAAAATGTCTTTCAGACTTGTCTATTGGCCAGTCTGATGGTTGCATTTTCTTAATGGGTTCTCTTCTTCTAGATATATTATTTTATGTCAGATTGCCAAATACCTAGCTAGAACATACCCTCATGTAGATGCTAAGTGATTCCTTGTTGGTATGTTGGCTCTCAGAAGATGTGAAGACTCTTCTTTGGTTGTTGTCTGAGACAGGATCTCGTGTGCCTTAGATTGTCTTCAAACTCACTATGTGTAGGCAAAGATCATCTTGAATTTCTAATCCTCCTGCCTTTACCTCTAGAATGCCAGTATTTTGAGAATGAATAGAAGTGCAAATATAATTGATTTTCCTTTTATTTGGTACTAGAGATTAGATCAAGGCAAGCACTGCACGAGCTGAGCAACATCAAAATCAACACCCCTGAAGATACTTTTGAGAAAGCCAGTGACATCCTTACTCTTAGTTATAAATAGAAAGGAGAAAATGAAAGTAATAGGCAAAGGAAGAAGGGAGATACTTCAAGAGCAAGGCTACCAAAGCTGAAAAAAAATAAAAAAAAATAATAAAAGGCAACGTTGTATGTGTATCATACATATACATGTGAAGCTTACAGGGAAAGACTCAATAGACTCAGTAGCTAAGATTCTCTGCAAGTCTGTTATCAATGACTCAATGATTTCACCACTATCATGTAAGCTTTGTACTCTGACATTCAAAGTCTATTAGGTAAATCCTCCTGACTTCTGCAAATGTATATGCATATGCTTATAATGTGTTCATGTGTGCGTCTGTGTGTGTGTGTGTGTGTGTGTGTGTGTGTGTGTGTGTGTGTAGATTTTGAGTTCACATATCAATGCTAGGTATCTTCTTTAACCACTTTCTATCTTATTTTTTGAGATAAGGTCTCTCACCAAACATTGAACCCACAAATTCACTTTGTCTAACTATCTTCAGCCATCACTACTCAACTATTATCTTTATCATAGTTGAATATATAGAATCATCAAAATAAATGCACATGTTTTGCTTATTCTTCAAGCATATGTAAACCCTTAAGGAGAATGGCTATGCCTTCTGTCAATGGCTAGTATTTAAGAACAAGGACACTGTTAACAGAATTTGATTTTGATCTGTGTAGTAAATAGTCTAGAAAATTTGTTAGTTTACTAAGCGTAAATAGGCTTCATGTTCACTGTAAAAAAAAAAGGGAATACTTAAATTATCTTTATGACATTATTGCCACATATTAAGTTCATATAAGATTTAACCTTAACAGCGCTAGTTTAAGCCATAATGTTCACAAAGGCCAAGAGGATCATTAGTTTCTATTAGTATACACTAATTATATAGAATGATAGGTTTCTTTAGAACCCTTTAATAAATTCACACAATATGCTTGGCTAATATTCATCCTTTCCTTATTTTCTTTTGATCCAGTCCTATTTTTAGCAGAACTAAAATTGTACTGATTATTGCTTCCTCTTGATTGATTAAAGGCAGCGTAGAAGCTGCCAGAAAGGCAGCATATTTTCCTCTACATTAACTAACTGTGAAGTTTCACAGAGCACTTGAGAATGGGGCAAAAGATACAACTGAGTTGAGCCTCAGCTATGCACCTGTAAGGTTCATAGACACTGGGAGAAATGCCTTGAGAACATGGCAGGAAAATCCACTTAGAAATATAACCAGGAACAGAGTCAGGCCTTCTAGCCCTTCCTGTAAGAACATATGAGAGGAGACAGAAGGAGTCATATATTCTTAGGAAAGAATCCCACTGGGAGAGGAATCTACGTCTGTGTTCAGCAGTACCTGAATCTTGGTAGTTTCCTTCACCAGGTAGTGACACCTAATGGAAGCATGTAGAGTACAGGTATCAGAGCAGCAACTGGAGAACATGGATCCTCAACTTGCAAAGGGTTTACAGCTGGATAAGCCCATAACCTATTTAGAAGATTGTAGTTCAAATACATATCACAAATCTAAGAAGCCTAATGTAGTAACTCACCAACACAGCTCACTGCAAGGTATTAATTGGCTAACTCATGTAACTCACTGTCAGTTATAAGTCACTACAACTGCCCAACATTGTAAGAATTTAGCACTGTGTATAGCTCACTCAGGAAAAGGTCACTATTCAAAATTCCAAGTGAGATTCCTCCCGAAAGCATATTCCTTTGACACTACAATGAAGTCAAAGTGTGTAAGCAGAAGGATCAGGACGTCTGCCTGTATGCCTGCTTGTATCATCTTAGCTCATATACTACAAACCCCTCCTTGTGTAATGTTTTTCCTGTGGAGAGGAGCATTAGTGTCTTTCTGATGGTGGTTAGTCTGTTACACAAAAAAGTCACTGAGGCCATACAAAACTATATGGAAGAAGAACTAAAAATATCTGTTAATTTTAAAATAGAATGATTTGGAGGGAGGAAGAAGTCACCAAAAAGAAGGGAGAAGAATGGAATGGTAAATATCACCAAAGTATTCTAAATGTATATGAAAATGCATAATACCAGAATATGTTATATAGTTTATTTGTAGATAAAAATCATCAATGGTCTTATTCAGTTGTCAACCAAAAACTACAATACAGACTAGTCTGATAAGATACGCTCTATGTGTAATAATAGCATGGGTCTCTTAGTTAGGGTTTCTAGTGCTGTGAAAGACACCATGACTATGGCAACTCTTATAAGGTAAACATTTAACGAAGGGGCTAGCTTACCATTTCAGAGGTTCAGTCCATTATCATCACAACAGGGAGTATGGCAGCAGGCAAGCAGTTGTGATACTGGAGATACAGCTGAGAGACCTATCTCTTGCTGACAACAGGAAGTCAACAGAGACACTGGGCCATATCCTGAGCATAGGAAACCTCAAACCCTGCCCCCACAGTGACTTACTTCCTCCAACAAGGCCATGCCCCCTCCATCAAAGCCACACCTCCTAATAGTCTCACTCCCTGAGATTACAGGGGAGCAATTGCATTTAAACTACCACATTCTACTTCCTGGCCTCCATAAGCTTGTAAAAATGTAATACAAAATTCATTTAGTGCAACTTAAAAAGTCTCTTGATTTATCACAACCTTAACAATGTTTAAAATTCCAAAGTTTAAAGTATTTTCTGAGTTTAATGCAATCTTTTAACTGCAATCCCCTGTAAAATCAAAATCAAATAGATCACATACTTCTAACATATAATGGGACAAGATATATATTACCATTGCAAAATGTAAGGAAGGGGACATACTAAGGAAAAATTGGCCCAAAACAAAACCAAACCCAGCTGGGCAAACTCCAAACTCTGCATCTTCATGTCTGATAGCAAAACACACTTCACATCTCCAACTCCATTCATCTTTGTTGACTGCAACACATAACTTTTTCTCTTGGGCTGGTTTCACTCCCTGTTAGCAACTCTCATCAGGTATTCCACTTCTCTGGCATGTCTAACATCTTGGGTTCTCCAAGGTAATTCATGCTTTATTCACAAAGATCTCTCTAGGCCTCTTCAGGGACACCCCTGATACATGTCTCACCTCAGTAGTTTTCTTTAGGTGCAGAGGCAAATTCCATAACCCATTTCTTCTATCCTCAACTGTAAAGCCAAAACCACGTGGCCAAAGCTGCCAAGTTCTGCTGATTACTGGGACTGAGCATGACTCCCTTGTTCAATTACATCTTCACCAGCTTTCTGTCTTTCACTGCCTAAGCTTGACTGTCCTGAAAGTGGATCTCTAGACTAGGCTGGCCTCCTACTTACAAATCCACCAGCCACTGCCTTCCCAATACTTAAATTAAGAGTATGCACCAACCTGTCTCTAAACTTTTCCTCAATTCTTTTTCACAAGTTGAAAACATTGCTGGGTGGAATTTTGCCCTTAGATCATAACTCCTTTTATTTTATTTCTTAATCTTACCTCCTCAAACACAGGCTTTAGCTTCATTCTATTTCCTGCTACTATTTTTTCTCCTCAAAATTTACATTTTGTAATTTCCTTTACTTAGCTTGTTCCTTTTTATTATAAATCTTCATTAGAGTTAGCACTAGTAACCACAAAAGAGTTTATGCTAAGTTGTTTTGAAATTTACTCTGCCACCTGTATCCAAAAGTCTTAACTTTAGCCTCAGGCACATGCTTTGTATAAGACAAAAAGCAGTTACTTTCTTCACCCAAATATCACAAAAAGGATCCCTATGCAACAAACTAAAACTCTTCTCCTCTGAAACTACTTGAGGGAGCCCCATAGTACATCAAATCACACTCAATACTACTGTCATCTATGCTCCTACTAGTATGGCTCATTAGGCAATACCTAAGTCCATATTATTCTAAGCAAATGCATGGCCAGGCCTATCACAGCAATACTCCAGGTGCTGGTACCAGCTTCTGTCTTAGTTAGGGTTTCTATTGCTATAAAGGGATATCATGACCAGAGAAACTATTATCAAGAAATCATTTAGAGTTGCTTACTAATAGTATCAGAGGTTCAGTCCATTATCATCATGGTGGAAAGCATGCAATACACAGGTAGGCATAGTGATGGAAAAATACCCTCTTTTCCTATATCTTACAAATAACAAGAAGTCAACTGTCTGACACTAAGTGAAGCTTGAGCAAAAAAAAGAAAAGAAAAGAAAGGAAGGAAGGAAGGAAGAGAGAAAGAAAGAGAGAAAGCCTGCCCACAGTCATAGTGACATACCTTTTCACTCTTCCAACAGGGCCATACTTACTTCAACAAGTTCCACCCATTTTGGGGATCATTTTCTTTCAAAATACCACAATGAGTGTCATGGAGGTAACCAACATCTGCCTGACTAAATTTAAGATCCTCCACAGAAGGTTATGCATGCCTGGTACTGTGTAGCTCACCAAAAACCCATGTCTGGAGCCCTAAACTCCTTAGTGGGGAGTCTACAAAGAAAGGAGAGAGAAAGAAAACCACATCATAAGGAAACCCAGTTTTTGTACAGTTCAAATACATTAGTAAAAATAATAAAACTGTAACTTTCCAATGGCCCACATTTTATATTACTTCTAGTGATTTCTGCAACTCTGACAGTGGCATAAGAATAGGAAGCAATACTATATTTCCTTAATGTATGTTTATTTCCAAGAAATTTCTATTTAGAGTTTATAATATTGATTTGATTTGATCACAGAAATTAAATCATTTCTCACTTGTGAATTCCTAGGCAAATTTTAAGGTTTATAATGTTGATGTAATAGGCCAAGTTCTATAAAAGATCATAGCTCTGGCTATGAACTCAGGTTGGTGTTGACCAAGAGGCAATACAGACTTATTCTACCTAAAACTCACTCATATTTTAAATTCTGAGAACATCCTGTGCAGTTGGATACTTAAGAAGATGTCCAGTTCTAAGAACTAAATATTCCCAGTCAAATGGAAGACTGATCACTCATTACACTTTCCCTCCTGCCTCTACAAATTGTAGAAGTCAGCAGACCCAGGACCAATCCCCAAAGCTGCCAAGACAAATTATAGGTGGAAGAATCCTGAGTAGTTCTACATGTTGTTCTCATATAACTGAAGAATCCTCCAATCCCCATGACCCCAGCTTACCAGCTGAATATGGATAAATCAAAGAACTTGCTCATGAGGAAAAGTGCTGGCTTATTCCTTGTGAGTTACAAGAGAGGGAAGAGCCTACAACCACTCCTTCTAAGGGACAGAAGCTCCCTAAAGCAGTCATACAGGGCCGTATTTTATGCTGTCTATCAAGATAACCAATGTTCTTGGCTCTCCTCTCCATCTAATTCTCAAGTGCTTTCTTTTTATTGTAATTTATAAATCCTCACTTTCACATGAGTCATCTCTCTGATACTTTGTCAAATGTCTTTTGAAAGCCTCTGCAGAAAATATAACCCATGTGGACTCCTTTCTTTCAGTGGTTTCTTCAGTAATGGAATCAATTTGAGGGGTTGGAGGATTCTCAGGTACACATTGCCTCCCTTTGAGGATCTGAAAGGTCTGAAATCCAACTCTTTAATTCTCTTTCATGATAGACTTTCCAGGAAAGAAACAAAAAAAATCTGGATTTTTCTACCATGCAATCCTCAGTTTTTCAAAACTTTAGAATGCACACTATCATAAGTTATCCTGTGCTACAAGTAGTTAAGAATAATGCATTGTCCACATAATTAAAGCAGTAAACCATAGGAAAACACTGAAGCCAGGCCTGGTAACATGAGTTGGTTCAGCCACTAGAAGGCTGAGGCAGAAGGATCACAAGTTCAAAGCCTACCTGGTCTATAGAGGACATTCATGGCCAACTTGGGTATGTTATATAGACCCTTTCTCAAAAGAAAAAATTAAGGAAATGGAAATACAGGTCAGTAGTAGACTCCTTCTCTATAATATGCAGGATCCTTAGATGAATCCAGTACTGCAAACTAGGAAAGGGAAAGGGGTGTGAGGGTATAGCTCAGTTAGAAGACCACTTAACTAGTATGCAGTTTCCTGGGTTTGATCTCTAGCACTGCACAAATCCTGTCTCATAAAACCAAAAAGATAAAGAAAAAGAAACAAGCCCTTCCTGAAAGACCTTTTCCCATGTCCTATGGGTGGTTTGGTTTTGGGTTTGTTGTTGTTGTTGTTGTTTGTTTTTTTGTTTTTTTGTTTTTTTGTTTTTTTGTTTTTTTAGACAAGCTGTCACCTACAGACCACAGTGTGACCTACTCCATTCTCCACCCCCCTTCACAGACACCATTGGGAATTTAAACTTCAGAGCTGCCCAGGAATGTGAATGAAACTTCCTGATAGTTTTAAAAATCAAGAACAGCTAGTGAGTCCTCTTGATTCAGACAATTCTGAAATCACTGGGTTACTACTGGGTAATTTTTCTGGTAATGTGATATATATTATTCACCTCCTAGTACTCAGAAAGCTTACTAAGTACTACTCTGTGCACTGGGGGAGGGCTGAAGCTTCTGAAATATAAAGTTCCTGAGATATTTCACAACATATAAAGATATTAATAAGCCCAGGTCATCTCCACCCTAGAGGAGGTCTTGGTGAGAAAAACTCATATGACTGAGAGGAGCCTACTGTTCAGCCCAGAGGAGATACTAGTCCTAGAAGATGCTATGTGCCCCTTGCCTCAGAGGAAGAACCGTGCTGGAAGATTGGGGTACTCATTAACTCACAGTAGAATCATCTCTGTAAGATGCAGTATGATCTTTCCTTCAGAGGTAGAACCACACCAGATGACATATTCTGATCTTTGCCCAAGATTAGGTATTAGGCCTGGAAGATGCAGTCTGCTTCTCGTCTCCAGTTAGGGATCATGTAGAAAAGATTACAGTCTTTGAATTGGAATAGAGACCATGTTCAGAAAATGTAGTCTGCATGTCCCAGAGGAAGAACCAGGCTAGAAGAGGCAGTCTGTTCCTTGCAGAAAAGTGTGATTAGCAAGAAGGTTATTCGTCCTACCTCAGTTGTTACCTCTATTACTCAGATTTGTTCATTGCACAGCATTTTGCAGTTACTCGCTCCTCCAAGAGCCAACAGTTACATGAGGAGAATATACAAGCTCAGTGTTCTGCAAGATTTTTGCCCCTAATTTTTTGTGTATTAGAGTCACAAAGATAAGAAACTTGTCAGTGCATTTGACAATGAAAAACTAGTCTGAGTTTAATTTAAATTGTTACACCTTTAAGGATATACAAGCCATGCAAGATCCCATCACTTAGGAAGCTGAGGCAAGAGGATGCCCATTATTTCAAGGCAAGCTGGCTATACAATGAGTTCTAGACCATTCTGACAATTACACACACATACAAATACACAGAGAGAGGGAGAGTACTCACCTGCTGATGATAAAACACAAAGCTATCTTTATTTAAAAAAAAAAAGTCTTTAAAAATAGCTTCTTCTTCAGCCTTGCATGAGCTGAATAAGAGGATCTGAGAAGAGCACAGTGATTCGGGGGGCCAATTTTCTTTAAATACCTCTGCTATAAGATACTGAACCCTTTTGATATTTGGAAGTTTCGGGACTCTGTCCTGTGAAAAAGCTGCATAAATGAAGGATTTCTTACAAAGGAGCTGGGGCTAATATCTCCTTGATCATGGTTCCTCTGTGACTCTTGGTTCCAACTGATTGGGCCTTCTCAGCAAGATCACAGTCACAACGATGGCTATTCAAAGTGCCTCTGCTTCGAGCTGTCTGAGCTTCTGTTATTAAAGCCCCATTGTTAGAGCTTTATAATTTAGCCGTAAAAATCAGTGTGAGATAAATCTCAAGCTACTGGCTGAAGAGAACATTTTTTTTAAGTCATTTAGACTACATTTTTCAGACAGTGGGGGATTTGAAACTCTGGGTGTCGGCAATAATAGAAAATAATACTTCATCCTGTCTCCATTTTTTTGCTTAGCCCCATGTCCAGAAGTAAAAGGTTATATTTTTGTGATGCATTTTTACTCTATGAAAAATATTTTCTATTTAAACCTCTCACTTTCTTTTTAGATGATAAATTAGTCATTTGGAACATTTAACATGGATATCTGAAAATAAGTCAACTTTGTGAGGCTCAGGGGTTTCTCTTAGGAAAACAAAAAGGAAGCAAAGGTCAATTAAGATCTATCCTAGTATTTCCTAAATTGTGGCCCATGAAGCATATCCTGACTGCCATGAGGCCCATTCTCACCTTGAGGATGGATTCTTTAAAATAAAATGAAAGCTAAACAACTTCCCAGAAGGCCCTACGCTCACTTAAGCTGGCACCTTGCATATCCTAACTCTGCTTCAGACATCATGGATAGCTTTAGCCAAGCTGAGCACTTCTGTTCCATTCAAAAGACAGATTTTAATAAAGCCCTGGACAATATCAAGGATGTCGTATTTGGGACATGTAGCCAAAGAAACATGCCTGGTAGCTCTTTACTCATGTTTAACTGAAGCAGGAGATAGACTTCATGATAAAAATGTCTAATGCATTTAACATAATTATTATCTACTTTTAGCTATCAAGAAAAAAAAGTAAAACATGTGGAGATGATATGTAAATGTTTGTTTTTAAGATGCAAAAATTTAAGGAGGATTGATTGACATGTAACTAAATGTGGCAAAGACGCCGAGGAAAGTAGAAGGGAAGCTTCAGAGAAGATGAAAGTCTAGCAGAGCCTATCAGCCTCTTGGGAACTGAAGGGCCAGGGCAGTCATCCACCTCAGACGATTCAACAGAGAATTCCTGGCTTTGAGCATGAATTAAAAGTGATTCTTTCTTAGCATCTACCTCAATCATAATGGCAGAAAACAAATTCTCACTTATTAAGACCAAAATTTATGTGTATGAGAGAAAGAGAGAGAGAAACAAAACCAGGCAACAGGGTGCACCCACATATAGACCTATATCAGAAATAGCTGAATGCATAAAAACTTTGAAGTCAATCACACAACTCAAATGAGATTGAAGTCTAAGGAAAGGAGGATTGGAAAAAAAATGAACTAGCTTCATATTTTATTTTTTCCTACTTTTTACTTGTACCTTGATGTCCACAAACATCTCAGACTCCATTCATTATATCTGAGATTAGAAGTTACAGACCCTAATTATGAGTTATGCCAATTGTTTCATGGGACTTTTTTTGTCTATGAATGTGTAAAACCCTGGTGTTCACTTTGGTTTCTCTCTGAACCCTTCCCTCTCACAACCAAACCTCTCTTACTGTTAAAGATTTTTATATAAGCAATGTGTATCTCTTTTCTCCATTGTTACCACCAAAACCTACTTCATCTTCTACCTCATGTGGACTCTATTGTTGCCTGCACTCCACTCTCAAAGCTCTGAAAGACTAAACTTCTAAATGACCTAAATGGTCACATCAGTCACCATCACATCACCCACTACTCTCAGTCCAATTCCACTACTATTATAACTGATGGCCCAACTGAGCTCTCAGGCAATTCAGCAAAATGTATCCCTCTACCACATGTATGCCTAGTTCGGCCAATCACAAGTAGTTGCAATGTGGTGGTTGGATGCCTGCTCTTCAGGCTAGCCTCAACTCCACTGTGTCAGTCCAGTCCCTCCACCTGGCGATTCAGTTCTCTTTTTCACTTTTCCTCTCTGATCTTGTGTATCTAATAACACACACACACACACACACACACACACACACACACACACACACACACACACACACACACACGGTCAGACAAACAATCCTTATTAAATTCAGTGGATCAAAAGTAAAAACAAGCCATTAGAGTATAATGGGGCTTTTTGAGGAAGAGAAGAATTTTAGCAAGAAGGAAGGTGATGTAGGAGAGACACAGGGGCTAAAATGCCGAAAATTCAGTATATGCCTCTTCTTGCTATTCCCTACTTCCCTTTTCTAACCTCATGTTAATTAATCCTTCCATGCTAGCTTCTGTCCCTCTTTCTTCTTCAAGATATTAGGCCTCTCAACAAGTTTAGTTTTCCCCTAAGCCCAGCCATGCTCTTTTCTTTTCTGTATCCTGTTCTTCTGTTTTACTCTTTTGTACCTTTACCCCACTTAGTATGAGTATTTTATAAGATGATGTAAAAAGCCAGATCACAGACTTCCCTGAGGCTACCCCGTTGGGATGCCTGCTTGTAACCAAGCTGTGCTGACGAGGCATTTCCAATTCAACTCCTTGTTGAATAAAGAAACATGAAAGTGGAGACATGCCAGAGGCTTGATATCCTCTCTACACTGCTATAAAATGTCAGCTTTGCTCTTCTGGTTTCTATTCTTATTCATAGTTTTATTGCCTATATTATAGTTAGAAAGGGCCTCTGAGGACGCTCTGATTTTACTAAAATCCACTGTTCATTTCTATAATTTACTTGGGATAAATATAAAAAAGAATGAGAAAACAATATTCACATGCTCTAAATTGACTCTAAGGGTGATAAAAGACAACATCCGTGCATGTTCATTACAGGGATAAAAATGCCTTTGTAATAATTAACGTGTAACATTATCCTTGGAGATACCCATTGGATTAGTATTCTATAACAATGTCACCTCCAGGAAATTTACAAAGAAAATATTATTGAATCAACCACTTTCCTACTTCCAGTGGGGACCCCAAATGTGCAGTAAGAACAGACTTAATAGGTCATGAAGACAGGGATAATGATTGGCCAGTGGTTCAGAATGTTCTCTAAAGGTCCAATTTCCTTAATAAAGTTTTCAAAAATCTACTTTATTTGGATAGTTATTTCAACACGAGTCCTGCTGCTTCTGTCATTCTTGCCCAACTATGTTTTCTCTCTTCTGTCTTGCCTGGTATTACATAGATTCTTCTGAGTTTGTTTTGTGTACTTAACATTATGAAATATCAATGACTGTGTGCTTCAAATTAAACACCAACTCTCAGAGATTCATCAACAATATATTCTTCACAATTGAAACCAACTAATTAATACCCAAATTCTTAACCATCTGATATTGCTTGGAAATCCTCAGGTTGACCGGATATTATGTATACATTTGCTTCAAAGCCTTCCTCAGTCACTATGCATACTAACTGATGACACCTTTATATTCTATAGACACTGTGAGAAGTGGCAACAGTGTCCACTCTCTGTGTACCCTGCCTTCATTCTGTCATGAGGCAGAAAGAAGGTCCTTGCTAGCTGTAGCCCCCATCCCTGAACTTCAAAACAATAGGAATTGTGTATCAAATAAATTTCTTTCCCTTATACATTACTTGGTTTAAGGTATTCTGTTAGAACAGCAAAAAAATAAAAAAATAAAATAAAATAAAATAAAAATCCTTGCATGCCATACCATTTGCTTAGACATCCTGGGCTATTGACTGAGTCTCCCAGTCTTCCAAGCTTCTTCTTCTCTCCATCTCCATCTATATTTTCCTGACCAATGTTACTCCCAAGGTGGGATATGTTGAAATTCAGGCTAATGCACTTCTTACAAAGCTTCGCTTGTGTATTGGTCCATTTGCATTTCTATGACAAGGATACTTCAAGTGAAACAATTTAAAAGGAAGGCTTAATTTGGCTCATGGTTAAGAGTCTATGGTCTTTGATTAACTGGCTCCATTGCCTTGGACCTGAGGTAGAAAGAGCACATGGCAGTAGTGGCTGACATATCTGAACGGCTTCCCCCATGACACCTAGAAAGGAGACAGAGAGGAAGGGTTCAGGGACCCGCAACATCCTTCAGAACTATACCCCAGTGAGAAACTTCAGCCAAGCACCAACTTCTAATAATAGTTCAGCTGTGAATTCATCAGACAGATGGATCAAGTTTTAAATTTTGTAAGTTTTTATATTCAAATCAAATCATAACATTGCTCCCTACAGGATATACAAATTCTACAAACCTATCTGGGCCAGGCAGATCTTACACATCTGAGATGAGTATAGCCTGAACTTAATTGTAATAAGAGATTGACAGCAGGCCTCCCAGCTGGAGCAGCAATGTAGAGGCCTCAAGCAGTAGAAGGAGAAAGCACATTCCAGTGCCTATTGGAACCTGACTATTAATCATCTGTACCTAAAAATGTTACTTGATTTGTTAATGAAAACTATAATTCTAAACATTTTAAATTAAAATGTTTAAAATTTATTTGTGGATTTAGTTCATTTCTATGTCTGTGGGTGTGTGTGTAAGAGAGAGAGAGAGTTGCTGAGTACAGAAGAGAGTTTTTGACAGCCTGGAGCTGGCGTTACAGGTGGTTTAAGCTATACACATGCACACAAAAAGAACAAACAAAATGACTGAATAGTCAAAGAAAAAGCAAAGCTCCCTGTGTAATCTTAACAATAACTTGGTAACAGTTACTGTAATTTTAGTGAAAAGCACTCATTCACATAGTAAGAGATTTAATCTGGACCATATAGTGTTATGTATGAGAAAGAAACAAATATCACTATTGTTTGTTTATTTATTCATTCATTCATTAATTCACTCATTCATTCATTTATTTATTGTATTTATTGTATTTATACGATGCCAGGCCAAAGTATTGAAAAAAATCACAGTTCTTAAGGTTATTAGTTCAGGCAGTCACATGTTGTTTCTCCCTGCCACCTCCAAATTGTTCTAATACTGCTTCGCTATAGACGTTTGAAACTGAAGGGAAAACACATATGCATTGCTTCAGGAGAAAGTTTGTTATGTCTCCAGCAGTCTTCATTTATGTGATGAGGCCAACTGATGCACTAGCTCATTCAGAAGCTTGATGTGGGTAGGAAGTCTACAGGAGCCTAAAACAACTCTTTAAGGAAATACACCCACAGACTGCCTTGTTGTTTGCTTGTTTTAGGTCAATTATAAGTTTGTGATAATTAAATCCTGTGACAATAGAAAGTACTATTATACTGTAGTAAAATGTCCCAGAAGTCTGGCTATATTTCAAAACTACTCAATTATCTGGGAATATCTGGTTATTATCTTGAGACTGCCAGACACAGACACAAGTGATCCCTAGAACAAGCTAAGAGCCTTTTCCAAGCAGATGTAATGGCCCTTTGACTGCACAAGTGTCAAGGGAGTTTTTAGAAGAATGGAGAAATCCTCTAAATGGGATACAATAAAATACATAGAATTGGGAGAGAAAAGAAAAAGGATAAAGTCCTTAAAAAAAGAAAAAACTATAAAACTGTAATAAATAAAACTATAATAAGCTACCTAAAGATGGAAATACACAAAAGTCTAGATTATGTCTATTATTGTGTTTTCTTTTAATTTTTTAACTGCTAATGAGCTAACTGCAGAATATTTTTTTGTAAAGGCTACTAAGTTAAACCAACATATATATTTTAAAGGTATCCTGACTTTGAAATTTAGCTCTAAGGATATGTTTCTTGGAAGAGAGATTCTGCTTTTGTTTCCACAGAAGATTAGATCCTGTGAATTGTTCCAGGCCAATATGGTTTGATCAAGAAAAACTTCCTTAAAAAAATCTCTGGTGGGAAAAGATGGACACATCAGCTTCAAGGCTGTCAAATGAAATGATTCAGCCTCAGGGCCCCCATAAGATTGATCCCAATCAGCAGTTAGCTACATCCAAATTTCCAAAACATTATTTATAAATGTTTGTTTTCATTATAAAGTTAATGGTCATAGTCAATTTTTTCTAGAAAAAAAGGAGATATATAATATAAAAATAATTTTAAAAATTATTGAATATACTTTAATCTAAAAACAGCTATCAATTTCAAAATACTTTATATTGATATGGATTTAAGTTTATTGATACAAATTTAAGGTTAATTTTATTATTATATTGCATTTACACTTATACTCTATTTAAGATACTATGTTTATACAATTCCTTTAAAATTGTAATGTATAATTTAAAAATACAAGTTAATAGTTAATCATCTACTATAATCAAACTTGTAGTTATGTTAGAGTTTTTAGATATACAAAGATATATTTTAATTAGGTAATCTTCAAATGTTTCAAGGACCTACAAAATACAGTATTTAAAATATTTTAAGAGCTCAAATTTTCTGGACAGTGAAACATGTCTTTTTCTGGCAGCACCAATCTACTTAAGGAGGATCATGGGCATTTGAGAAATTCCATGTGAAGTTTACTTTCTTTGTGGCAAAGGTTGGCCACTAGGCAACCTTTTCTTGTTTTTGTGCCTTGACTACTTGATAGTATAATGTATAAGCTGGACATACAGGACCCATAGGAAATTGACTTCTGGAACTTTGCCAGAATAAGCAAAGATGGTTCTTCAGATTGCTGCTTCACAGAGACTGCCAGACACTCGGCAAGACATAGGAAGAAGTGACTGGTGAACTATGACAGAATGCGTAGAACCAAATTTCCTGCTTCATTAAAAAGTCTACCACAGATGCTAGGCCTGTAGGCTGAAGATGGATATTCTGATGTTACAGAAGAAGTTTAGGCAGCAAGATGTCTCTGTCATTTCTAGAATTTGAAAGTTTCTTGCAATTCACTTTTAGTTTACTCAAGTAATATTATATCCTTTTGTGGCCTTTGATGGAGTTTAAGATTAGATGGCTGTTTCTATAGTTTTTCTTAGTTATAATAAAGGTTAAATTAGATATAAATATTTTGACTCATGAGGATAAGTTAGATGATAGGATATTTTCTTTAATTTTGCTAAATACAAATAGACTAAATATTGTATTACTATAATTTTTAAAAATTATAACTATAATTCTTGTTTGATAGCTATTTTATTATATGTAATTTTGCTATGTTGAAATTGAAACCTTTTTGATTAGACAGAAAAGGGAAAGTGATGTGAGATATCTTTCTGCATACTAGGAATTACCATTGGTTAATAAAGGGACTGTTTAGGCCAAAGGCAAGGCAGTTTAGAGGCAGGCAGAGAAATCAAAGTATAGATAAAAGATAAAGAAGGGTAGAGTCAAGGAGATGCTGCAAGCTGCTACTGAGAAGGCAAGGTGTAATGGGACATAGCTAAGCCATGAGCCACATAGAAAAACAAAGATTAATAGAAATGGGTTGAATTAAGGTGCAAAAGCTAGATAGCAAGAAGCCTTAGCCATGGACCAAATATCTTGTAATCAATATAAGCCTCTGAGTCATTATTTTATAAGTGGCTGCTGAGTGGCAGGTGGAAGAGCTTAGTCCAGACTAAGGGACCCCTGATGGGACAGAAACTTCTGACAACATAAAAGATGGGCAGCTGGGACTCTGTCGCTCTTATTATTTGCAATTTCATGTAGGTTACCTTCATATATGTATATATTTTAGGAAGCTTCTTCTAGATTTCCATACTACTCCTTTAATTGCCTTTATTTTAATTGCTTATCCCCATATGCCTCCTTATGCCCCCTTTCCTCTACTTTCCCATTGATCCTCTAATTTCAACGCCCCCTTCATAATTATCTATTATGTTTCTCTTTCCTAATTAGATCTCTTTGTTCATACTAGTCCCTTATACTTAACCTCTGCGGTTCTACAGATTCTAGTTTGATTAATAACCACATACAAGCAAATATATGCTATATTTGTCTTTTGGAGTCTGGCATGCCTTATTCTAGATTTTTTTTCACAGTTCAATCCATTTGTCATGGGTATTTCAATGAATTTATAAAATTTTCATCTATTCTTATGCACGTTAGTTTCCCCCACAATCTTATTCAGTCCTTGCCTATCTCCAAAGATGGCCAACCTACATATTCCCCTTTTCATTTTTGTTACAAAAGCTTCCACCCTTTCTCACTTCATCATAGCCCTCATTTTGTGTCTATATCTAATTTCACATCCCAATTCCTAACTCTATTCAACACGCAGATAAAATTTTCTTTGCTTTTATTCTGACCTCATATGTGATTTTGAATCACAACAGACAGAATAATCGTATCAAAGATGCTCTCATCTTAATCTTTGGAACATGAGAATGTTCCCTTGCATGGAAAAGAATCTTGCAGCTGTAATTGAGTGAATGACCTTCAGTTGGGGAGATGACCTTGAATTGTGGCTTGATCTGTAATTTAGAAATTGTAGTAGAGGGATTCCTTGGGCTCAGCAAAAGCAATTAATGAAAATCAAATTCTAAACATCAGGAAGAGCAACAGATATAATTAAAGAATATAGTAATGTGAGTGTATGGTGAAGGAAATGACAGGATGTCAGTAGCACAAAAGTAGAGATGAATTTCAGAGAAACTGAATATGACACTCACTGGAAATGATACCCATGGAAAGGTCAGCACTGAGGGAAAATGCACTCTCATCTGTAATTTTTTCTTTACTTGATACTCAATCCCCCCAAAAATCTAATCTATTCTAATGTCCAGAGACATCTGTGAAAATTTGAAAGACCTTATGCACAGAAGTTATTTAGCCGAGGGAGGTAAGTCTCGTGTAAATTCTGCGTAATTACTGCAGGTCAAGAGAAAAGTAGTCTGACAACATGAAGACTGAACAATAGGAAATAGTGTGTTTATCACAGCCCTGGCCACAGTGGTTTCCATCCTGCTGATTGGTTGAAAAAACAAAACAAAAACAAACAAACAAACAAACAAACCAAAACAAACCAAAACAGCACATGTGGCCAGCACACCAAGGCCATACTGCTCCTCCTGGAAGCCTGGGAACCCTGTCTAGCCACATGAAGGTGGACTTTATGGAAAGTTACGCTTCTTGCTCTATGGTTAATGCCCCTGATTTGTCCCTGGTATCAGCCTCAATTATCTTATGCACTTTTTATTGTCAGCTGCAGCAACCACGTACCACAAAGTTCTAATTACATCCTTCCCACCCTGGAGTTTGCCTCTGATCTGGGTTATGTGTGTTTGGTACTCGTCTTTCATATGATAAACTGTCAGGATTTCTCCCTGAGTATAGAGCCTAAGAGATGATAAAAATCATCCAAGAAACACTTTATCTGTTCTGAACAGATGGAGGAAGAAAAGCTTTGTCAATTTCTCTGGCATGGTTTAATCAGATGTCTTCGAGTATGTTGAAGAGAATAAAGTCCGCTTAATAAACATGTCTTAAAAAAAAAAAAAGTCTTTGTAATAGCTCAATATTTGTTTCCTTTTCTTCCTTACACTCTTTTTTCTTCTCCATGCCTTTGAAAGATTCCATTTGAAGCAGGATGGCTGAACTTTCTCTGCGCAGCGTGCGTGCACAGATGAGAAGAGAAGCTGCTATTGTGAGCCGCTCTTCCTTTTGGCCCGTGAGATAAGGCTCTGCAGAAAGCTGCCATGCTGCCCTGAAACTTAAGAAGACATGCGGCCCAGAAGCGCCTGGTGCTAGGCTTTCAGACATGCTCTTATATTATTTATATTAAAACTCAAAAATGCAAAAAGGATCTTCCTTATATGGGAGGAAATAAGGGGGCTAAATACCGTGAATAAACAGCGTGAAAAAAAAATAGATACAGCCTTCTTCTAAGAGAACTCTGCCAAGTGGAGATTTTTTAAGCCCAGAAAATGATCATTTGTACAGTTTGCTTTCATTGTCTTTAAAATATTATCACTCCAAGGCTTTTAACACTGAAAATTTCCAGAAAGTTACATTTAATGGGCTGAGATTGATTCCCATCAGCTATTCAAAAAAGTGTGTGGCCTTCCAAACTGGAAGTTATCTAGACAGTCACAGGAATATATGCATATATCTATGTGCATATATATACATAGATACACTAGCATATATCTGAGTTGATTGCCTGTGACTGCTATATGCCACAGTGAAATTTCTGAAGACCATAGATAAATATTGCCTGGACCAGACAGATAGCTCAGTGGGTGAAAGTGCTGACTACCATGCCTAATAACCTGAGCTCAAATCTCCTAGTGGAAGGAGAGAAGTAATTTAGTAAGATCTTCTCTGACCTGCGCCCATATGCACAGGTGCATACACACACACACACACACACACACACACACACACACACTAGCCACTGTAAATAAAGAAATGTAACTTAAAGCTCAAAATATGTCTTGCAAGGACAATGTTGCTATGTCAAGTGGATGACTAAGGATCAAACAATGTTGAAGCCTGGAGTACTCCTCTTGGTACCTATGACCCTAGTTAGTTCTCTGACTCCTATGTGTAAAACAGTCCACTATGTGCAAAACAGAAACAGTTCCACTAAACTCAATATTTTTAAAGTATCAAGCAAAAGGCCTGGTATGTATTTACTTTCTCTGAACACAGATTGTACATGTTTGTGATATGTTCATCCTCAGTATTCTTTTATGATCTTCAAAGATCCTTTTTACTCAAGTGTCTGAAATAATTTCCTAATAACTCAACTCAAATGATCTGAATAATTCATTTTCCCACTTTTTCTTTGATTTATATAATACCTTTTGACATATTTTATATCAATTCACAAATCATATTCTAAAACAACATTTCTTGGGACATGACAAATTTATGAGATACTATCCTGAGCCAAAATGACTCACACACCAATGATAACTGGAAATTAATTGTTCCTGCCCATCTTTTTAGAGAATATTTCTGATCATTTGTGAATCTTGCATAGGATAATTAAAGCTTACGGTTATTTGCATTCATAAAAAATCAAATATTAGAAAGTATCGCATTGGTTCATGCATACTAATTTATAAGTGTGAGTAGATTTTCACTATACAGCACAGAATCCTCGGACACGAAAAATGCACTAAAGATCTCAATGCCTAACTTCACATCACCTTCCTTGTCTTTCTTCATTACAAAGGCTCTGGGAGTAGATTTCCCTCCCCTTAGTTCTCCTTAGCACAAAGGTGTGATGAGACCTGGTGATTACTGATGAGCTTTAAGTAGGGTTTAGATGGGAAATTTCAAGAAACTTTTTTGATGAAAGTCAGACTTTACAACCATCTCTACCGCTAAAGGAAGGATACCCTAAGATAATCATGCATCTTACAATCATGGAGTACCAAGAAAGCACACTAAAGAGTCAGAAAAGAGGAGTAGGAACTTAGATCTGGAAGTCTTCCTACTAGCAGAAATCAGTTCTTTTCCTATTCTCTGGTACTTCATCCATAGGTCTATTACTTACATCAGATAATTTGTTTCCTGCTGCCAAACATACCCCTAAGAGAATGGAAATAATGCAATGCCAGACTCAAGACTGTGTCTGGCCACCCCCATAATACAAAAGATAACTAAATAATACTAACCATACGATTTATTCACTTCTGAGTCACTTGATGTAAGATTAGTGACCAGAGAGAGACTACCTGGCCAATTAATTGTCTCCCTAGAAACATCACTTTCTAGAAGAAATTTCCTTAGACAACATTGAAAAGATTCATCTTAAGGGGTTGCAGATATAGCTCAGTGGTTAAAAGCATTAGCTGCTCTTCCATAAGTCCTAAGTTGATTCTGAGCAACCATATGGTGGCTCACAAACATCTATAGTGGGATCTGATACCCTCTTCTGGCATAAAGGCATACTTACAGACAGAACATTCATACATAAAATAGATCAATTGACTGATAAAGAGGCAGGCATACAGATGGACAGACAGATAGATAGATGATAGGTAGATAGATGATAGATAATTAGATAGATAGATAGATAGATAGATAGATAGATAGATAGATAGATAGATAGGTAGGTAGGTAGGTAGGTAGGAAAAGAGCCCTCCCAAAACACTTTGTGCTGGTCAACTTCCTGTTACTCCAAGAAATACTTGAGACTTACTTTGATTCACATTCTCAGAGGCCTTTTCACTCCTGGGTTTATGACAAGGCAGCATATCATGATGGTAACACAAGGTAGAAGAAGCCTTTCTGCTCAGGGAAGCTGAGAAACAGACTTAAAAAAATAAAAGGACAGAATCCCAAATCCATTTCAAGAAAAAAATTTCAATATCTCAATTTTGTTACATTTAACTTCACCTCATTATCCTGAAGAATACCTCTCTGGGGACCAAGCCTTCAGAAGACATTCAAGTTCTAAAGCCATTGCACTATCCAGTCATTTAGCTCTCAATCTATTTTTCTTCATACTATTTATAAAAGCTTACAGAAATACAGTTTTATATTTGTTTATATACCTTTCATATCTGTGTCTTGTCACTTGCAGCTTTATCGGCACTATCCAGAACATTAAATAGTCTGTAAATAAATATTCAAATGATATTTATTGACATGAAGAAATGAGTTTCTTCTTCTTGATTTCACCTATTCTCATTCAAGTACAGGATTCATATTCCTCCTCTTTTTCTTATCCATTCTTTTTATATCTGCCCTAAGATAACTGTATATCCTCACTTCTGATAGATAGAGTTTTGTGTAGACTCACAGGTATCTCACAAGAATAAGAATAATTAGATTTTGACAGATGTGTCTTTAGGAGTTTAAATCTGCAGAACCAGGGTACATCATTCATGATTTAATTCAGTTAGAAATCAACCTATTCTAGGTATTTAAAGGATAGTTTAGTAACGGGCATTGTCCATGTGAAAGTAGAAGAAGCTGAGAAATCAGCCAGTAATTGAATAGTCCAGATGTTACCAAAATTATGTGCCTTCTTGCTGACACTGGGGACATGTGAATGGTGTAGTTCATGCTGTCCAGAAATCATGTGTAAGTCCATGATTTGTGCACCTACTGAGTATTAAGGGCAATGAAGCTAGTGTTACAAAGGTACTAATGACAGTGGACTCTCAGGTGAGAAAGAGAGATATAGAAGGTTCTGTGACAACTCCCATTCCCCGAAAAGTAAGAGCCTAAACCTTCCAAGAGAACTCTTAAAAACTGGGAAAAGGATGTGTAAGTGTTCTTCTCCACCATAGATGGCTCCTGGCATGAGAGCTCATAGGGAAGGACTCAGTTTTCTTAAAGGAGTTAGCCACCACAAGTCTGACCATGCTCCTCCAGCCAGTGCAAATTGGACTTTGTTTTTTGTTTGCCTCGTCATTGTCTCCTCCTCCTTTTCCTCCTCTTCCTCTTCCTCACTTCTTCCTCTTTCTCTTCCTCGTCATTTTCTCTTTTTCTTCATTTTCAGAGGACAGTCATAAGACTGGTGGACAGACCTAAGAGAAAAGGGAAATGAGTGTGTTCTGGGTTCTTGATGTGCAATTCCCAAATAATCACAAAAATGTTATTTATAAAATCAAGTATCTTTACCACCCTAGGTATGGAGGGGAAATAAAGGGAAACAAATACCAGGAGTGTGTAAACTTTAAAAAGCTGTCACAATGGATGACTGTGTATCAATATCTGAGGCTAAAAGATAATTCTACCAAGAGCAGAGATGGAAGAGAAGAAACACCCTGTTAAAGTGCCCAGAAGTTCAATAGCAAAGGCTCCAGGAACGTAGTTATCTGTGACTGCAGAGCAAGGCAGACACTAGAAAATGAATCTGAGAACAAACCAGATGAAGAATCTGTAGGACGTGGAAAAGCTATCATCACAAACATAAAAGCAGCTGGGAGGTGAGGCTTGAGTGTGAACAAAAGGGAATGAAGAATGAAGGATGTGTGGAAAAAGACTCTCCACTATCCATGTGATACAAAATTAGGACTTATGAAAAGTATTGGTACAATCTTTTTTAGGTATTAATGATACTCCCATGAATTCAATATTTTTCATTGCAATAAAATAAGGTTGAAAATGCACTTAGTCTCCAGCAGGAGGGCACCCTGCATGTAAGCTAGTCCCTGTCTGAAAAACCCTACCTTTGCCAGTAAAGCATTCTTATTGAGGACTATAGACTACAGATGAAATTAAAAAGAAGAAAAGCCTTGTTACAGTGAGGAGTGAGGTTTCTTGGTTCTGGGTGGTCAGAGGTCCAGACCCACAGACTTACAGCCCCCCAGACCCCTTAGCCACCCGCCGCTGCTTCGGCCCCCTAGAAATGATTCAGATGCTTATGTTAAGTTCATGCTGTTTGGCCTATGGCTCAGGCACATCGCTAGCTTGCTCTTATATCTTAACTCAACCTATTTTCATTAATCTGTCTGCCACGTGGCCCGTGGATCACCTGTGTTCTTTACATGTTGCTTCTTTGGGCTTTGGGCTTGGTCTGTCTGACTCTGCCCTACCTATGTTCTGACTTCAACTCCTACTTTTTCTATGGTGCCTGTCATGGGCCAAAACAGCTCCTTTATTTAAAGATTGATATTCACAGCATACAGAAAGACATTCCCATATCACTTCTCCCTTTCTGTCTAAAAAAAAAAAAAAAAAAAAAAAAAAAAAGGAAGGCTTTAATTTTAACAAAGCAAAATTATATATAACAAAACAGCTATCAAACAAGAATTACAGTTATAACATATAGTCTATTTGTATTTAGCAAACTTAAAGAAAATACTCTTATCATCTATCTTATCTTTATGAATCTAAAGTTTTATATCTAATATTTTTTAAATTACTAAGAAAAACTATAACTATCTAATTTTTAACTACATCAAAGACCACAGAAAGACATATTTACCCAAGTAAAACAGAAGTACAAGTAACTTCTAAAATCTAGAAATGACAGAGATGACACCTATCTGCCTGGACAGTCACTCAAAGTTCTTTTATAAAGTTGGATCATCTATCTTTAGCCTACAGGCCCAGAGTCTCTTTTAATTTCAGTGACGCAGGAAATCTGCTCTGCCCATTCTGGTACAGTTCATTAGTTGCTTCTCTTCGAGTCCTGAAGAATGTCTGAGAGTTTTTTCTGCAAAGCAGGAACCTGAGTGACTATCTTGGCTTGTTCTGTCAAAGTTTAGAGGTCACCTTCCTATGGAAACTGCATGTCCAGTTTAAACAGCATACTGTCAAGCAGTCAATATAAGAACAGGTTCATGCCCAGTGACTAACCGATGCCACAAAGAAACTAATCTCTATATGAAGTTTCTTTGATGCCCATTTTTCTCTTGAAGTAAATTAGTGCTGCCAGGAGCAGATCTGTCTCAATGTCTAGAAAAGTCTAAGTTCTTAAAATATTTTAAATTCCATATTCTGTAGGTCTTAGAAGTATTTGAAGATTACACACCTAATTGAAATATATCTTTGTATATTTAAAAATCTAACTAACATGCATTTCCTAATTATACATTACAATTCTAAATCAGTTACATAAACATCATATCTTAAACAAGAATAGAAAAATACATGCAACATAAGAGAATTGACCTTAAATTTGTATCAATAAACCAAAATCTATAAATATGTAAAACATTTTGAGATTAACAGCTGATTTCATGATTTATCAAAGCCTTCTTAGGGTCCAAATACCACAAAATAGCCATGGTCAAAATTAGTATGGTGTAAGAAATGTTAAACTAGGAGAATAAATGGGATCTAACCAAGGAAAATATCCAAGAGAAGTCTCTCAATATATTTTGTTTGTTTTGCTTTTTAACTTGCAAAACCATCTCCTACTTTTATCTATCTGGTTAAAAAAAAAAAAAACTAAGCTGCTGAAGAAGTAAATATGAGCCATGAGAAATCACTTTACATTCATGCCCTAATTTCTTCTTGAAAAGATTTGGGAATTCATATAAAATAGAGGAAAATGTGAATTACCTTAGGGCATAAATATATTTCAACAAAACTTATACAGAAGTGGTGATTATAAAGGTTTAAAAAATTAAGGCCATGGGACTATATTTAGTAAATTAAAATTCTTTAGAAGAAATTAATTCCTTTTTTATAGTTTAAAAGGGTAGTATCAAAAGATCAGAAATATTGTATTGGTCACTCCTTCCTGACACAACACTAGGCAGGAACAATCTAAAGTAAAAGGCTTCGTTCATTGTTTCAGATACATTAATTAGTTCATGGTCACTTGGTTTCATAAACTTGAGCAAAACACCAAGGTAGTTGAGTCATTTGTCTTATTAAAGACTGGCATCAGGCATAGAGATATAAGGTTAGAAGAGATATAAGTCCAAAGAACCTACGTAATGACCCACTTCCTCCAGCAAGACCACATCTCCTAATGTTATTACAGCCTCCAAATTGGTTCCACCAGCTGGGAAGGAAGCATTCAGCAAGTAAGCCTATTGAAGACATTTCTTTTTCAATGAGCCTAGCTATTGGGAGCTCACTGACCAGAAATAACCACTGAGAAAACCTTAAGGGAAAGAACTAAATCTTACAAAGATAGACAACTGTCAAATGGCAAGGGCAGCTTGTGGAGCCTCTTGCAGTAGGACCAGAATATGAACTGGCATTTCCCTACAGAGGAACACCTAACCCAGCATTAATACTGGGATGAGGGACTCAGACCTACCTCAGATGGGTATGCCAGACTCAACTAACCCACTTTGGACTCCCTGACCTCCTTGGGGAATGGGTGAGGAGAAGGGGTGGGGGGAGACTGAGAAAGGCCTGGAAGTGACTTGGGAGAAGGGAAGAGAGGAGGGTCAGGGGGAGAGATGGAAAAACCTTTTAAAACAAGAATTATTTATACTATCATTGCATTAACATTTATGATTAATAAAATTTTGTTTCAAATATGAAAAAACAGATCCTCTTTACATGAATTAACATGAATTACATTACTCTTTATGACATGAAGGGGGGATTTTTTTTTTAACAAAGCTTTCCATTTTAGTGAAGTATAGAGTTTCAAAGTATGACCTGATAATTCTCTGGATTTCCTGGGTACCTGTTGTTATGTCCCCCTTTTCATTTCTGATTCTATTAATTTGGATACTCTTTCTTGGCTTTTTTTAGTTTGGATAAGGGTTTATCTATCTTGTTGACTTTCTCAAAGAACCAACTCTGTGATTCATTGATTCTTTGTATTGTTCTCTTTGTTTCTATTGTTTTTATTTCAGCCCTAAGTTTGATTATTTCCTGACATCTACTCCTCCTTCTAGGTGAGGTTGCTTTTAATTGTTCTAAAGCCTTCAGCTGTGTTGTTAGGTCTCTTGTATGAAATTTCTCTAGGTTTTTCATATAGGCATCTAGTGCTATGAGTTTTCCTCTTAACACTGCTTTCATTGTGTCCCATAAGTTTGGGTATGTTGTGAGTTCATTTTCATTAAATTCTAGGAAGTCTTGATTTCTTTCATAATTTCTTCCTTGACCCAGAGGTGGTTCAACTGAGAGATGTTCAGCTTCCATGAATTTGTAAACTTTCTGTGTTTTTTGTTGCTAACTCTAACTTTAGACCATGGTGGTCTGATATAATAAAAGGAATTATTCCCAGTTTTGGTATATATTGATATTTGCTTTATGACCGAATATGTGGTCAATTTTAGAGAAAGTTTCATGGAGTGCTGAGAAATATGTATATTCCTTTGTGTTTGAGTAGAAGGTTCTATATATACCTCTTGGGTCCAATTCTGTCATAACATCTGTTAGATCCCTTATTTCTCTGTTGAGTTTCTGTCTGGTTGACCTATCCAAGGGTCAAAGTGAGGTATTGAAGTCTCCCACTATTAGTGTGTGGCGTTTGATATGAGGTTTAAGTTTTTGTGTTGTTTCTTTTACATAGTAGGTGCCCTTCTGTTGAGGGCATAAATATTCAGGATTGATACTTCATCTTGGTGGATTATTCCTAAGATAAATAAGTAGTGTCTGTCCTGTTCTCTTTGATTGATTTTAGTTTGAAGTCTATTTTGTTAGGTATTAGGATGGCTATACCAGCTTGTGTCTTAGGATCATTTGATTAGAAAGATTTTTCCCAACCCTTTACTCTGAGCCTGTGTCTGTCTTTGAAGTTAATGTGTTTCTTGTATGCAGAAGAAGGATGACTTCTATTACTGTATCCATCATGTTAAAATGTGTCTTTTTATAGGTGAATTGAGTTCATTGATATTAAGGAATATTAGTGACCAATGATTGTTATTTCCTGTTATTTTTGGTTGTAGCTTGTGTGTATTTCTCTTCTTTAGGTTTTTCTTCTGTGGGATTATTGATTGTTCATTGTTTTGTGGCTGTATCTAGCTTCCTTAGGTTAGAGTTTTCCTTCTAGTACTTTCTGTAGGGCTGGAATTGCAGATAAGTATTGTTTAAATCTGGTTTTGTCATGAAATAACTTGTTTACTCCATGTATGGTGATTGATAGTTTTGCTGGGTATAGTAGTCTGGGTTGGCAGCCATGTTCTTTTAGTATCTGTATAATAGCTGACCAGGACCTTCTTGCTTTCATTGTTTTCATGTGTTATTCTGATGAGTCTGCCTTTATATGTATTTTGGCCTTTTTCCTTTGCAGCTCTTAGTATTTTTTCTTTCTTTATAGGTTTAGTGGCTTAATTATTACGTGGCAAGCAGATTTTTTAGGGGGGGGGGGATCTAGTCTATTTGGTGTTCTGTAAGATTCTTGTATCTTTATAGGCATTTCCTTCTTTAGGTTGGGAAAGTTTTCTTCTAATTTTATTGAATATATTTTCTGTGCTTATGAACTGGTATTCTCCTTCAATTCCAAGTATTTTCAGGTTTGGTCTATTAATGGTGCCCTAGATTTTCTGGATGTTTTGTATTATGACTTTTTTTGGTTTTAGTGTTTTCTTTAATTGAAATATCTATTTCCATTATTGACTGTTTCACTCCAGAGATTCTCTTTTCCATCCCTTGCATTCTGTTGTTTATGCTTGTATCTGTAGTTCTGTTTTGTTTCTTCAGGTTTTTTTTTTATTTCCAGCTTTGCCTTGGTTTGTGCCTTCTTTATTTCTTCTATTTCAATTTTTAATTCTTGGAATGTTTCTTTCACCTGCTTGTTTTCTTTTTCTTGGTTTTCTTTATTTTCTTTCTGGGATTTGTTCATCTCTTCCAATTTTTTGTTTGAGTTTTCTTCTATTTCTTTAAGGGAGTTTTTTATATCCTCTTTTAAAGCTTCTATCATCTTCATAAATTTATTTTTTAAGGTCATTTCCTTTGGTTTCCTCTTCATTGTTATGCTCAGATCTTGATGTTGTAGAACCACCAGCTTATTCTGGTGGTGTCTTGTTGCTCTTTATACTGTTATAAGTATTCTTGCACTGGCATATGCCCATTGCTTCCTGGGTTCACTCTTAATCAGCTCTTGGTTAGCTCTTAGTCAGTTGTGGGCCCAGGAGGCTATGTGTCTCCAGTAATTGCAGGGGCTGCTTTTATTTGGCTCTTAGTTGGCTATAGGCCAAGGAGCTTTGTGTCTCTAGTTGTCACAGGGGTCATTCTTGGTAGAGTCTTAGTTGGCTCTTTGTTGGCTCTTAGACACATATGGACCAAGAGGCTTTGGGTTCTCCAGTTGTTACAGTGTGAAAATGCAGATTGTGGTTTGGGTGGGGTTTGGACCGTGGGATATCCCTCAAGCTGTGTTTTGCTGGGGATTGGCAGCTATCCCAGAATTCTTTGGTTTTGGGTGAGGCTGGGTGTGGTTGAGGTGCCAGGGGACATGTCCCTGGCCAGGGTTCAGAGACCCTCTTTAGTCAGCTGTGGACCTGGAGGGAGGCTTCTCTACATTATTCCCAAGAAGTAAGTTAAGTAAATAAGAAAGTATATATCAAGCTATAAATAATGATGGTGCTGTTATTAACAGACTACTATACATCAAACTGTAAGATTTACTTTTAAACAGAGATGATGATTCAGGAAGCAGGAAAATCACAATTAGCTCTGTGTTTTCTCATATGCAGAGCAAAGCAGCTAGCTACTACTAGAAGTGGAGATGTTGGTGTTCTAAGTTGGCAGAGAAAGTTAATCATTGTCTACAAACCCCACACTGTTTCCCCAATTTCCTGCCTCAATATAAGCCTCCTCCCATGTTTCTCCTTGCATGTGAAGGGTCTGAACAACTAGTAAGCAGTTACTTGAAAAATTGACAGTAAAACCAACCTATCAGATAAGATCATAAAAGATGAAAACTATCTGATGGTCTATGGGGAAGTTGGGTCATTATTGTAGTACCAGCAGGGTACCCTTGAGCAAAGCTGCCAAGGTGTTCTTCAGTTCTCAGGCCTATTGTTTGCATCCCTGAGCTCCAGCAGCCTTCTAATGCCATGCTCTCTTCTGACCAGTCTTACCCTCCTTTCAATAAATTCAAGTTTAATACCTACAACTTGCATCACTGTGGGAAAGAAGCAGTCAAGTAGATAGCCTTTGACCTACATTGTAGATCACTGATGTTTTCACATACTCAGTTGTTGTATTGTTTCTGCACTGGCCTTTCCAGTCTAGCCTTAAGATTTGGACCTGCTCTCAGTCCCACTGCTGCTTAGCACCAAATAATCACATAGATGCTTATATTAATTTTATGCTGATTGGCCTATGGCTCTGGCATATTGCTAGCTAGTTCTTGCTCTTAAACTAACCCAGCACTCTTATCCTGCTCAGCCATGTGGCTCGGTACCTTTTCTCAACACAGCATAGTTGTCCTCTGCATCTGTTGACTTCTCTGACATCTTTGTGGTATCTCTGCTCTGTTCTTCCAATTGCCAGAGTTTTCTTAGTATGGTAGCCACTCACACTTCCTGTCTGCATTCTTCCAATCAGCATTTTTATTAAACCAGTAGGAGGGACAATTACTTACAATGTAACAACATTATCCCACTACACTCAGTAAATACCCCCTCTTTCATTACTCAATTTAATGCTTATAAACTTTCCTTGACCATCTGGCTAGAGTATGATTTTCCTGTGGCTAATGTCCACATGTGCTTATTCATTTATTTAATAAATCAACGTATGTTGTCTTACTGATTCAGGCACCAATACATAATGTAAACACCAGAAAGGCAGAAAAGGAATAGCATCTAACACACTTTGGAGGCCTAAGAGAAGTACAGTAAATATTTGTGGGCTTACAGAAACCTAGAACTTTTGGACTTTGTTTTATTCACACAAAAATTTTGTATGAAATAAGAATGTGTATTACCTTTTCTACTAAATAATAAAACTATTCAATTTCAAACAAAAGTAATACTGTATTTTAAATAATCTTAACTAATGTTATAATGACCTTCTTAGTGTCCTCAAAAGAGGGGGAACATAAGCAGACAATTTTATCTTTCTTGTGTTGTTATTTTTTATCCTTCACTTCCTTATTATTGAGTATTTTATTTTAATGTGTTGGGTTTCTGTTATTTCATTATGCAAATAAGTGTGAAATTTTAGCAGTTATGACTATGTGGGCATTCAAAACTCTAAGAATTAAATACTCACACATATGTCAAACTGTATTTATTAATTTAATTTATCAGAATTGCCTTATCTTCACTGTGGTGGAATTCAGGTGTCAGCTGATAAGGTCCGAAGACGCTTATCCAGGGTCCTGGGCTCCTGAAGGGGGAGTGGTCAACCCCATTCATAAAGGGCTGCATATTATGTTATTCCACTGTAAATAATTGTTCCCGCATATAAGTTTAATAAAAAGCACTGATTGGCCAAAGACTTACAGGAAGTGTGGGCATGGTTACCAGACTAAGAAGACTCTAGGAACAGGCAGAACAGAGAAAAGCCAAAAGAAGCAAAAAGATAACTATGCTGCTCTAAAAACAGATACGGAGCTGCATGGCTAAACAAGATAAGAGTCATGGGTTAGATTAAAGATAAAGAGTTAACAAGGTATATGCCCGGGCCTTAGGCCGATCAGCCTAAAACTATTATAAGCATCTGTGTGTTTCTGCGAGTCTATGAGTCTGCAGATCTAAACCTTGAGGCTAGGCCCAAAAGTCTGTGACAAAAAGCTCCTCCTACACTTCACTTCAATGGTCTCACTTATAAACAAAAGTTTCACATATATTTTACAACTAGAGTGAATACAATAAGCTGAATATAAATGCAGTGCTTCTCAGGTTCCCCCAAACTTCCCAATCCCATGCATGAGTGTTACTAAGTGATCTTATTTCAATCAATTTAAAATAACAAGTCTAAGTTGGTTGTACAATTGCACATTTTAATTCAGAACTGTGAATCTAATCCCCTCGATGCTCTATATGTAAGATTCTCCTAAATACTACAATTACTCAAAATGTGAGCTATAAAAAATTGTTCTGAGAAACCATAAAAGTATTGATGGTATGGCAGTTTTTTTCTTTTATGTACTCTATTCTTAATTCTAAACCTTCTCCATGAATGTAGAGATTACACCCATCCAAGCAAAGAAAGTCACCTAGTCAAACAGCAGAATGTCAGTCATCTGACACCAAATGTGTGGTGATTTTTTCCTCACACTGGCAAGCCTTCTGCATCTCTGGAAGCAGCTGAATATCCTACACTCCCAATCCAAATTAAGATGGACTTTACACACTAAATCTTGAGATCCCAATCTATCCCCACTTCAGGAGCCAGTCTCAAAACTGAGAACTCGCATACCTGCAAACAAATAACTAAATTCAAGAGTTCCCAGAAAAATATACTTGAGGCCAAGTAGTGTCCACAATGAAGAGAAATAATTTATTTATCTCTACTAATCTATTGCAAAGAATGTTATAAAAGGCCTGGGAAATAGTGCAGTGTCTCCAATATAAATATAAATATCAGAATTTAATTTGCAATACCCATATTAAAATGAATGTGGCAGCACATGCTTGTAATCCCAGTACTGGGAGGGGGAGCAAAGAGAGAGCTTTCTGGAGCTCACTGATGAGCCCATCTGGATGAATTGGTGAATTCTAGGTCTGTGAGAGACCCTGTTTTAAAAACATAAGGTGAATATGATTGTCTCCTGAGGAACAATGCCTGTGGTTAGCCTCTATCCTTCACAGGCATACAACAAACACACGCACACGCACATGCACACTTACAAGGGTTCGGGGGTGGCAAGATGAGGTACAGAAGAGTCATAAGTACTGGACTTACTTCCTTTAGAGTTGAGGTGTTGTATCCTTATTTCCAAAACATCAATGTATTTCCAATCCTAAAAGTTTACCTATTATTCAAGGATCTTAGGACCCCTCACTATGCAGTATAATTACAACTAGCTGGTCCTTTTACTATTGGCAGTTAATTCCATATCCAAATCCTCTTTCCTTGTCAGGGATGAAGGTTGGTCCATGGTACCAACATTTTTGCCATACCTTAATATTTCTGCAGCAAATCCACATCTTGAAGCTATGCAAGGACCTCCTGGCCTCCAATTATTTCACAGTCATACAAATGTTGCATTACTCATCATTTGAGATTTCCAGGGTCTTAGAAGCTCTTGCCCAAGCAACTGGACAGAGATAAAGTTTCATAACTCCATTCTGGAAATAGCCTGTGTTTCTGGGACTCTGTGCCAGAATCCAGAGGAAGAGCAAACATATTTTTCCTTTTATCACAGTATCTCAGGCTCTTTATCAGCTAGCAGTTTGGAGTAGAAATGCTGACATCTCTAAAGATTTTTATTGTAACCTGATTGTCACTGTGAGCCACAGTTGGGGAGGGAGAAACAGAAAACACTTGCAGTACCAAATGCTCTTGAACCAGACCCTCAAACAGGGTGATTTGACAGTCCTTTTTCTTTAGGGCTCAGTTGCTTCTGACCCAATTCTTCTGAAACTCTTTCAGCACAATTGCCTTGCCTGGGAATGTGGAATGCTGTGATCCTTGCTGGATACAAGCTGTGATTCACTGAACTCAACCAACCTATTTTAGAGATCAATAAGGGAGGGTCTGCTCCTAGATGTCTTTTTCCTGAGTCTCTTTAATGATTAAAAAAAAATAATGTTATTTCAGGATTTTATTTTCTTTCAGGATAATTTAAGTGACACAAAATTTGAGTTAAGCAGTTAAGCATAACTCTCACCTGCCTGGTCTTGACAGTCCTTAGGAGAAAAGGGAAAATGTGTTGTCTCCACCCCCAAGTGGCTTCTCTACTTAGAGCTAATTAATTTCAAGAAGAAAAACATTCTTTCCTCATCTACAAAGAAATCTTTCACAGTCAAACACTGGATAACCTCTTCCAAACTCTCTGAGGAGGGCTCCTGGAAGCATTCTGTGACTTTCAAAACTTCCCTGATGTGACTTTATTTCTAATTTCTCGAACAAGAGGAATCTCATTCTTCAAGAAATTTGAGTCCAGGGCTGAGGAAATGGGTCTGAAACAGAGTGCTTGCCACACAAGCATGAGTCCCTGAGCATGCAGCTACTAAATAAAAAGACAGGCATAGCAGTGATCGTCTGTATCCCCATACAAGGGACAGGCACCAAATGAGGAGGGCCCCAGCTGCTCTTTGGCCAGCCCATCTAGTTGAAGTGCTGAGCTCTATCTAGGTTCAGTGAGAGAACCTGTCTCAAAAAAGGAGGTGGTGGGGAGTAACAGAAGACACCCAAGATCTACTTGCAGCCTTCTTGCATAGGCAAGTGCACACTCACACACACTTTCACAGGCACTCCTAAAATTCTTCATGCTCATATTTTGGTAGTGTATGCTTGTACTTCTAGCACTTGGGAGACCAAGGAAAGAAGTTACATTTGGTACTTGGTTGGGGGCTACATGTCTGAGGCAGAGGGATGCCTAGTTATGTCCTTGATAAAGTTTCTCCTCTTCATTCTAAAATGTGCTCTGAATGGTTTATAAATGGAGGAGGGGGAAAGGGGATGAATGAGGGGGTGATGGCTACACAGGCACAGCCAAATTAAACCTTGATTCTGATTTTAAAGTAACACTTGATCTCTTAGAGTCTCCATTTCATCATCTGCACTGAACAGGTTTGAATTTAAATACATTCAAAGGTTTCTTCTGCCTAAGAGATCACAAGTCAGCAGGCTGGCCAGAGAGAGAGAGAGAGCAAGAAGAAACCAGCAGCAATTATTTTTATCATGCCGTTGTAAGTGCAATTCGGAAGAGGTTAGACTTTTCCCTCCAAGTCATTTACTTTGCTGCAGCAGTTTTTCCATAAACTGACTTGAACTTCCCGAGATAAGGAAAAATGTGAACTTTCAGTTGACCAAAATGGAATATCGCAATGGGAAATATGCTGTGAAATTTATGCTGAGATGATTATCCTGATG
Organism: Phyllotis vaccarum; assembly: GCA_033318265.1. NCBI lineage: Eukaryota > Metazoa > Chordata > Mammalia > Rodentia > Cricetidae > Phyllotis > Phyllotis vaccarum. The sequence continues at coordinate 13,803,360 of JARWLC010000011.1, read as the reverse complement.
GAAAGTTTGTGCCGTTCTCCTAATCCTACAGAAACCATTTAAGGTCAGACAACAGCATAGAGATGAGGGTGTTCTTAGAAGGAGACATGTCTTCATTTCCTGGGCCTGCTTATACAACCAGAGGCTTCAGAGATGCATGAGCAATCCCGACACTTCCTGGTACCACAAGGCATAGTTAAAGCTTGACTCCTACCCTGTAGGTTCCTGGGAGAAACAAACAACAGTTGGAAGCACGTTCATTTAAATAGCATAGCATTCCGTGCACGTAGAACACAATACCATGATCCAGAGATCACTTTTGTGAACGTAAAGAAGAAGAGGCTGGGGGTGCCAACATAGGTTAGTTGGCGGAGTGTGCTTTAGTGTGGGAAAGCCATGAGTTTGATCCCTGCAGACCTGTACTCCCAGCACTTGAGAGGTAGAAACAGGAGGATCAAAGTTCAGGGTCATCCTCAGCTATATTATGAGTTTGAGAACCTTATGAGCACATGAGACCTTGGCTTAAAACAAAAATCTAACATAAAAAATATGTAACAAACTGTGCCTATGGAGGTGACATTGGCATTTAAATTTCAATCTAGAAAGTGATAGGTTCAAGATGTGAACCCAAGAAATCTGACTTCTCAGTCTACGTTTTAATATTTTTAATTTTATTAGTATTGGCAGTGATGTGTGAGTGTATGCAAGTGTATGTGTTTGTGTGTCTGTGTATGAGGAGAGAGTCACATGCCACAATGTTCATGTAGAGGTCAGAAGGCAGCATTGTGGACTTGGTCCACTTTTTTCCACCTTTACCTTGGTTCTTGGGACCTAACGGGTCACCAGGCTTGCCTGGTAGGTGCCTGTGTATGCTATGCCATCTGCTGGCCCACAGCCCACCTCTTAATGCACCCTGCTTTCTCCCTCTCTTGGGAAAGATTGGCTCACAACCATGGGGACATAGCTCAAAATAACCCATTTAAATCAGATTTTTGTTTCTACTTCAAAATGCAAGTGACTTTGTAAAAGTAGATGCTGTCTAATACAGTGACAACTATTATTTTAAGAGAAGCCCATATTTCTACAATAAAATGTTTTACTGAAGACTTAGTTATACAAAAAAGCAAAATTCTTCTGTGGAACAAAAGAGTAGAAAGGGCCAGAAGAAGGAAAGTTTAGAGGTGAGTAAATGCCTCCTATTATACTATCGAGTAGCAAAGGAATAGGAGAAGAATAACTAGAAAGAATACTTGAAACATCATTCTTTAACATATAATTGATAAAAAGTCTTTCATCATATTTCCTAGGCTTGCTATGTGGACAAATAAACAGATTTATTCCTTACTGTTCCAAAAAAGGAAAGACCACATTTTGAGGAAATTAGCTGTGTTCAAATGTAAATGAAGAGGATGAAGATATCCTTGTGACATCCACCCACATACCCAGAGTCATCCCTCTCAGTTCGCTGTGCAAAACAGCCTGGCATGTAGTGGGTGGACACACGGCCTCAGGGTCAATGTTTAAGAACTCTGCGCAGAACAAAATCACGAACAGCTGTCACCGAATAAGCTGCTTCTATTTTGATTCATAATATAAGGGTCAGACCTCATGTTATTTTGAAAAGTGTATGAGCAAAACAGCTTTAAAATGCAAAAATCTCCAAGGTAAAATGATTGAAGAACCGTAGTGTTTTCATCTGGAATAGTTTTGCTTTACTGAGAAAAAGAATGAATCATTTATTTCTAAAGACTACCGAAGAGCTTGGACAATGTAAACTGTCTCCCTTCTGCAAATCCGTCTCCCTCAGACCTTACAGAATCGCATTGTACTGTTCAACAGCCTTGGAAATGTTAATGGAATGTTCTTAGTTCTGATTGTTCTTAAGAGCAATGGTCTCTGATGTCTTTGCCTGTGTTCAGTCTCTCTCTTCATATTCTGCCATACCCAACTGGTCCTTATCAATCCCCACCTGCCTGGCTATACACATTCATGAGAATGCATACACAAGCATACTAACACCTCATTAGGATGTAAGAACTGTAATAAGACAGTTCAATCCTAAGCCACCCGGAATCCAGCTGATGGTAACCATATATACATAATAAGTATTTCAGTGACGTATCTTCTCTATTACACTTTTATGTTATTATGCTGTGAGCCGATACCATATTTCTCAAAAAGAACTCTCTGAGAAATTCTTTGACAACTACCCCAGACCTTTTCTTGCTATCTCTACCTATGCTGTCAATACTCAGGATACTATTTTATGCTCTGGAAAACGGGGCCTCAGAAAAGCTGACACCAGAAAAAAGAACATGATTTTAGGGAAATTGTTATCCTTCTTGACAAGATCATCTAGCCAAGCTAGGGATATCTTCCAAAGATAAAGAGCAGGAAGCTGAGCATCTCAGGAGAAGGTGAGAGACCAGCAAAGAGTAAGAATCCAGAGAATGGGCAGAGCCAGTGGAGTGAAAAGCAGAAGCCATGCCCAGACTTCTAAGGCAGGAGGCCTGCTCCGAAGGCAGGGAGAGGTCAAGGTCATGGGACTTTCCAAATACTTTAGAGATATCTGGAAAACACTCTCATCTACTCCAGCTTCCCCAGCACTTCTGTGCATCCTCCACTAGGATGTTCCCGGGATGATGAACTTGGTCAAGGAAAAACCATTCTTTAAATTTCTTTCCACAGTCGAATAGAATTATTCTGTAAAATATGTCAGTACTTCCTATAAAGTTTCTCTGTGTGTGTGTGTGTGTGTGTGTGTGTGTGTGTGTGTGTGTGTATGTGTGTGTATGTATGTGTTCTCCCACAGCACTTCAAAAGAAATAAAAATAAAAAATAATATTCCAGCACAGAACTTGGCAATGTGTCCTTATACAAAGGACAATAGACAATTCTGATGCATCAATAGATGATCTAGGCATAGCTATGGAAAAATTGAAAGACTCTCAACCATCTAAAAAAGCACAGCCATAAAGATCCAGAACCCCAGGAGTGATGTGGGTATGATGCAGACTGGTGTAAACTGGTAAAGGGAAGTAGACATGGTCTGTACTAGTAATATACCAAGCACAATCCCAGTAGCCTTTTCCTACTCTATAGGGTGACCACTTCTGCATTTCGTACTAAGCACACAAGGGTGACTCCCGACTGCCACACTCTCCAAGCCAGAATTTCTAAGTATGGTCAGTAGTCTAGTGACTCTAGAGCCTTGTTTGAACAACTCCAGGTGTAGCCACGACCATTTTGGTTGCTTTCTACCCACTTCCTTTTGTCTTAATATATAAAGAAGTGCTTTTTCTTAGATGAATGTGTGTGTGCGTGTGTGTGTGGTGTTCATGTTCATTTCCGTGTGTGCTTATATGTGTTTGTGCTTGTGGAGGCCAGAGGACACTTTGGATGTCATTTACTCAGGAGTGATCCCCATGTTTTCTGAGACAGACTCCTTCATTGCCCTGAAGCTTACCCAATTAGACTAGGCTGGCTGGGCAGCGCGCCACCGCAGTCTGCTTTGTCTGCTTCCGCAGTACTGGGATTTAAGTGAGTGCCTCTGGCCTGACTTTATTTTTATAGGTTATAGGGGTCAAAAACCGGTCCTCATGCACATTATCAACAGAGCTATATCTCAGCCCTGGAAATTTTTTTTTGAAGAGAGGATATAAAATGTAAACTTTAAGAAAGAAGGTATTTTACCTGAAAATTATGAAAGAAAAATGGTTTAGCAGCCTGAAGCTGAAAATGATTTCTGCCAAGGTTTTCTGACAAGTTGCTATACAAACTGGTTTGGCTCTTGGGTATGTCTCCAGCACCCTCTTCTGGAAGCAGTGGGAAGTACACGAGGCTATCTCCACGGCGGCCTGCTTGAGAACCAGGCTGAGTCCAGGACACCAGTGCTACTTTACAATGGGAAGCAAGTCTGGGACTTAGAGGGCTACTAAGTGAAAGCTGCGAAAACAAAGGGCCATCTGTTTAGTTGTTCTCCATTAGGCAATTTTGTGAGAAAATTGAGAAAACGATCAGTTTGACACTGCAATTACCCAAAATAACTAAATTCTGTCTTCTCTTCCTATGCCAAATCATTTTAATTTACGAGAGAAAGGAAAGGAGACATTAACAACTTTTAATTACCAGGACCCTGATTTGTTTGTTCTCTCGAAAGCTGTGAGACATTGAGATGCAGCGCAGGTCACCATCGGCCTCTCCGGGTGGGCTGGGGTGACCCGCAGCAGCGGGCACTCTCTTTAATCACCTCCACTCTTGAGATTCTCAGCAAAGTAGCTCAGATATTCCTGTGGTCTTCCTCTAAGGGGGCTCTTGGAAATTTAGATAGCGACGTCTGAACCTTCCTAGAGCTTTATTTGTTTTTCAAACAGAGCCTGCTGCTATAACCGTTCACTTTGCACATGTTAGACATTCTAGTACCTGAAAGATGTAACCGTGGCCGCAAAACGTCACCAGCTCCTTCGAGCTGTTGAATCCTCAAGCGCTTAAAGAATTGAGTCACACAAGTTTAGTGACCAGAAATTAGGATGCACTGTCACAAACATCTGGTTTAAAAAACTCCCTTGTGAGTTTTGATGTGTTTGTGGGGAAAACCAGTACAGCGACCTCAGTGAACAATTAGCACATTAGACAATGGCATACTCAGTAGTTACACCATAGTACAATCCACATTATCACATATTACCTTCTCCACGCGGTTATGGTGTGTTCTACCATCATCCCTATTTCTTGAGTAAATATATGAAGGCTTGAGACAGTGGGTTCTCTCTCCTAAGCTGATGACAGAGGTCTGCCTCTTTCCCTGTGATGTCTTCTGCATACAGTCTTCCTTCCCCAAACCTCGGTTGTTTACTTTGTTTCTTTGGTGGTGCTAAAGATCAAGCCCAGAGTCTCACAGATCCTAGTCCAGGACTGTGCCACTGAGCTGTAGCCTTAGCAAGACACGTTTTGATTTATTTGATGTGAAAATCCTCATTCTGAGAATTATACAACTGTAGCAATGTCTGTGGATTTGCTACATCAGTTAGCTTTTTCTAATATCATTATTTACCCACGAGATTTCATTAAAGAATAAAATGACATGTAGGTGTGGTGGTCTAGATGTCTTCCCAACACTCACAGGGTGGGGACAGTACGATTAAGAGTTCAAAGCCAGCCCGGAGAGACTCAGCCTGGAGAGACTCAGTGTGGGAGAGCCTTGGGTATATAAAAACCTATGGAAAGAGAGAGAGAGACCTGGAGAAACAGCTTTAACTCAGCGTCAGAACTTTCGTGTGATGTTCATGAAGCCCTAAATTCACTTCCAACAGTAAACAAAACAAAACATAAACATAAAATGTGTTGTTGGGTTTTGTTTAAAGAAAAAAGGAAGAGAGAGAGAGAGAAGCATAGCTCAGCAGTGCTTGCCTAGAGTACACAGGGCTCTGAGGTCAACTTCCCACTGCTGCTGCACATACTTTCTTGTGCACACACTCAGACACACTCATACACTAATACAGAGTCACATACTCACATGAACACATATTCATATACACACTCACACTCTCTTGCACATACTTACATTCACATGCACACACACACACACACACACACACACACACACAAATAAATGGAAAAGTTGATTCCCCACCAGTCAAGATCACATCCAAGATTAAATATTGTAGTCGTTAAGGAAGAAAAATCAATCAAGCTGATTTCCTTTTAATTTGGAAACAAGAGCAGAGCATGAACTGAGTGTTTAAGATCCACACATGAGCAGCTTCCAGTTACAATTTTGCTTAGAAGTAAAATTGAGTCCCTAAGCGATGCAGCATAGATGGCTTTTCCACTTCCCTCCTTTTTAAACTGTTGTACTACATGGCAGTTTGACTTACAGCCTTGATTAAAAGTGGGGCTTTCCAAGGAAAGTCTTCAATTTTCCCTTGTTATTCTGTTCCTGCAGTAATTTGCACTGTCTTTACTTAAAGGCTTTTCTAATTGAACAGGTGCACGAAACAAAAGGTGTTGGGAGCTGTACTTGTACTACATGTCAGTGTATAGCCACCACAATAAACAGGAGTTATATTCCCACTGACGCAAGTGTCACATGATCAGACGCCATGAGGACCACCATGGCATTACAGTTGTATTTCCGAGTCAGCAGCCGGTTGTGTTGGTTCCACACAAGCTTGACAAGCATTCTCTGACTGAAGCCATACTCAGGTTTGTGGATAGTTGTCCCAGATTTCAAACTAAGACCCTCTTCATGTTTATACTTCCAGGGACCTAGAGACCCCCTTCTAGATATCCTTAAGGACTGTTGCTAATAATTCAAGTGTGCAATTGGACATGTGCTATCCATCGTAGGTAGATAAGACAAGCAGGAAGAATGAAACTCTCCTCAAAGTCACAGTGTGCTGTGGCTTTGCCCAAGAACTATGTCTGAAATATGCTCAAAAATTACCCTATTTTACAGTTTCTGAGTCTCAGTACCATGCCATACTAACATAAAATATATCAGAAGTCACGTTTCTTAACTCCTAATCCCAAATCTGGAAGCATCAAACAAGCAAGGTCTGAGCTTGAAAGATTCCTACAGGCTAAGGATAGGTTCAGCAAGTGATGATCTGCAATGAAGCAAGAATAACTAATGTAAAGTGAAGTGTGTGTGTGTGTGTGTGTGTGTGTGTGTGTGTGTGTGTGTGTGTGTGTGTGTGTGTGTGTAGAAGCTAGAGGATAACAATAGGTGTCCGCAAGTACTGTCTACCTTGTTTTTTGAGACAGGCTCTCAGTAACTGAAATCTAGCAATCTAGCGCTCACTAACTCAGGAGGTGGCCTTTCCAGTGAGCTCTGGTGGTCTGCCCATATATCCCCCCAGAACTGAGATTACAATTACACATCAACACATCCAGTTTTTTCCATGAGTTCTGCAAATCAGACTCAGATCTACATAGTTGTGGGTCAATCATTTTACCAACTGAACCATCTCCCCACCCTCATCTAAAGGGTTTTAGAACCCCATCTTAAGGGGTTCTAATAACACACCGAGTAAGGTACAAACTCCTAAAACCCAAACACTGTTTTGTTTTCTGTTGAAGTAACTCAGAACACTAGTTTTTGTAGTAATATTGACATCCCCAAAAGATGCTTATTGAATCAAGCCTATAATTGGCTTAGGGAATAAGACAGATTTTCTTGAAAAAAAGTCATCCAAAATACTTCATTCTAATTGTGTAGACAAAAGATACACAGTACATCACTTTCATAGAACACACGTCACAAAAAGTAGACAAGATGCTACAAGGAGTGGGGTAGAAGGGTCCAAAGAGGGCCGAAAGGATGAGAGAGAAAAGAAGGGGACATCAAAAGTAAATTAAATTTGCAAATGCTATAATGAAATCTCATACTCTGTAGTCTAACTAGAAATAAATAAATTACTAAAATTTAAAAGTATGGCAAAATTCTCCTGAACGTCTTAAATTATTCATATATAAGCAAATTAAGTCAATAACTGACTAGAGATTCAACATATTAAAAAAATATTTGCTAAAAGAAAGCTAACATAATGAGTTATTTGTGTGTTTTTGTTGTCTTACATTTATGAAAGCATTTAGGTCATACATTTATATAGAGAATAATAAAGGCCTGTCAATTAAATACTTGAAATACTCCCCCAAGAGCTGGCACCACCAAAGTTCAAGGTCCATCTAGTCCGTTACTTGATGGTGACTTGGGGTTGCTGACTTAGCTCTTCCATTTATTTGTTCAGAGGCTGGAACTCATAATTTAGTGAAGTGTGTTATTAAACTCTAAGATGCAGAAACATGAAAATTCACTGTTTTTGATGCAGAATCAGCAAAAATAATGAAAGTGGAAAGAAAAAGAAAGAGAAGTGGTGTATTAAGAAGTTTCTGGCCCAGCCTAGCCACAAGATTCAGACTAGCAGTCCCAGATAATCACACAAAGGCTCATATTGATTAAATGATGTTTGACCTATGACTCAGGCAGATTACTTGTTAACGCTTACTCTTAAACTAACCCGTGATTAGTCAGGTGGCTCAGCACCTTTTCTTCTTTTCTTTGCATTTTCCTGGCACTTCTGCTCTGCCCTTCCTCTTTCCAGAGTTTTCCTAGTCTGGCAGCCCCACCCACACTTCCTGTCTGACTTCTGGCCAATCAGCATTTTATTAAACCAGTAGGAGAGATAAATATTTACAAACTACAAAAGCATAATCCCATAGCATAAAAGGAATAAGATGGGAGGAAAGGGGAAGGATATACAACACATAACTTGCATGTGTGGAGTAATGAAGTATCATATAAAATATGAACATTACTCCCCTATTTAAAAAATGTGACTAACACCTGGAAAAAACATATTTAACAACCAATGACAGAGAGAAGTAATGAAATATTGACTTATTCAACCTAAAATGTGAACAAAGATATGTGTAGACACTCAGAATGCTAAATCAATTTGCTAAGAGGTAGAAAACTTCTAAAAGTCCTATTGACAAATATAAGAATAATGTCCCTGGTTGCATCTACTATAGAAAGAAAATCAATTGTGTTTCTGCCAGAGAAAATTCATATGCATCGCTACAAACAAAACCATTTGCATAACTATCAGTTTTCCAACCTTTCACTTCCACACTTGCTGACTTAAACAGTGGGAAGAGCATTCCACTGAATGGAATAACCTGGGGAAATCATACCAGCTTCTCCGTTGAAAACATCCCTGGGCCAGTTTTCTAGCCCACACCCATTAGAGAATGACAATTCCTGTTTAGAACAGTACAGAGTTCACACAAGGAAATATAAGCAATTGAGCTTTGTGATCCTGCTTTCCTTAGTTTGCTTTCTGGTGATGTCATAAAACATAGCAACAGTTAGTTAGGGGAAAAGAAGTTTATTCCAGTTCACAAGTGACAGTCCATCACCAAGGAAAGCCAAGGCAGGAATTCAAAGCAGGAACTAAAGAGATCATGGAGGAATGCTGTTTACTGGCTACTATTTCAAGGCTTACTTTCTTATATAATCCCAGGCCCAACTGCCCCAGGGTTGTACCACCCCAGTTGGGGAAGGATATCTCCTATACCAATCATTAACCTAGGAAATGTCTCACAGTGCCAACGTGGACAAGCAAAAGTCCACAAGGCCTCAACTTTGCAGAAAGAACTGTAGGCAACTGAGGAAAGCTGGAAGCACAAAGAGTGGTCTTATCCAGGGAAGAGCACAGAAATTGGTTGTCTAGTGCCAAATGATCAGCCCTGAAAACATACATACAAATAACATTATATGAACACAATAGATTATACTTTGAGTCTATACACACACACATATTTGTGCTTGTAATAAGAATTAATGACAAAAGAGGCCACGAATTTGAAGAAGACTGGGAAAGGAGGGTATATATGGGAGGGTTTGGAGGAAAGAAAAGGGAGAAATTAAATTAAGTTACAATCTTAAAAATTTAAAAAAAAATAAAATACCTCACAGAGAAACTGTCAGGATACTCTGGTTGGAACAATTCCTCGGTGAAAGTTTCTTCTTCACAAGTACCTACAGATTGTGCCAAGTTGACATAAACTAACCAGTACACCTGCCAGCAACAGATGCAGCAAGACACTCTGGAACTTAAACAATGAGACCTAATTTGGATTCTCAGATTAATCTATTAATTCTGAAGTAATCCTTGAAAGAAAGCCTTCCATGCTATGACAAACAAGCACCATGCAGCTTCAGATGAAATACATATTTAGCAAGAATCTTACTCCTTCATTTAATCTTATTTGAAACATGAAGGTTGTCTAATTGAAAAAAAGGAAGGAGCACAAGAAGAGAAAGAGGGAGGGAGGGATGAGGGAGAGAGGGAAGGAATACATGTTTTTCAGTGTCTTTGTATGCCATGATCTCCAAACAGAGTTAAAGAAACTATTAATAGTTAAGTCTGGGTGTTCTGACGTGATTTTACTTTTTATAAATACATGCATGTGACAGTCAGTAGTGTAGTTTGTTCTGTGTGGGGGGCTCCTAGCAGTGGGATCAGGGCCTGTCCTTGGCACTTGAGCTGACTTTCTGGAACCTATTCCCCATGCAGGGGGAGGAGCTTCATCCTGCCTCATCCTGAGGTGCCACACTTTGTTGACTCCAAGGGGGGGGGTGTTTGCCCCTTTCTGAAGGGAGGCAGAGCAGTGGATGGGGAAGGCAGGCAGGTAGATGGAAGATGGGGACAGGGAATGGGAGGTGAGGGGGGAGAGGAAACTGTGGTTGCTATGTGAAACAGATGAAAAAAATTAAATAAAAAATATTCCAAATTAGTAATGTTCATCTTACCTCAGTTAATATAAAATTTCCATCAAATTAATTTTTTTCAGAATTAGAATAGTTTCTGGAAGGCCAGAAACCCAAGAGTGGAGGTTTGGCAATTAAATAAATTTCTTGTTTTGCCCATCAGTGAAACCACAAAACTCCAATGGAAAGCCCCAGTCCAACTGTCACACAGACAGCTCTGATTAAACTAAATGAGTCTCAAGATAAAACCAGAGTCAGGAATCTGAGGAAGGGACTAAAGATGGGGAGAGAACAGAAGGATGTGAGAAAGGAGGAGGGGAGAGTAATTGGGACACATTGTTTGCATATATCAAGTGGTCAAGGAATGGAATTAAATTAATTTTTAAAAAGTGAATCATATATAGACCACAGGTATATCTTTCTTTCTGCTTTAGCAGGGCTAGGGATTGAATAATCCCTTACTGAACTGGAATTCAAACATCTTCATTATTAGTTCTTGAGAGCAGTTTGTGTCTGGATGGGTCAGTGCATTATGTGTGGTGATGGGCCAGACAAGAGAAACACAAAAAGAGTGGTGACTTGAAAGAGAAGAAACAGTAAACCAAGCCACTGCATTCTCTCCCATTGAAAGCACAAAACAAAATGCAATTCACACCAGACACATTTACCAAGTGTCTTTAAATAGAATCAGCCTAAAACAATTACATTGAAAAGACAAACCAGGAAAGAACTCCCTACCACCCAGTAAAGAAACTGTTTGAGAGAGAGAAGGGTCTGCAGATGTATTTGAATGACATTGAACAATGGATTAATTACAAATTACACATGTAGATGTGCAAAGTCCATTTGGAATGCCTGCCAGTTCCCAGGAAGGCAGTTGACAGCAGCTTAGGAGTCTGAACTGGTATTTACCAGCAGACACTTCCAGCTGTGCCCAGCTTTCCGGGATGCTGTTTTCTTCCTATCCTGAGAGCTCTCTGACTGAAAAAGCATTCTCATGCATTTTGCATCCCTGGAAGATAAAACTCTTTGTACAGCATCCAATTTGAAGAGAACACATGGAATGCATGTGAGAATGTTGGTGCAAGTCTCGTGAATTTTGTATACAAGCAAATTTGTTCTATCCATATGAACATCTGTAGACATAGTCATGCACGTATTATTACAAATGTAAAATCACAGTACAAGCAGACAGTTTTGAAAGGCTTCAAGCAATGCTAGATACAGGATCAATTTCTTAAAGTTGGGATGCTGTTAAAAAGAATCATGAATAGACAGGATAAAATGCCTTCCTGTCAAGCATAAATGGAGGTAGCTCAAATTAGCCCATGGAAACCATTCCCGCGCTGTGTGAGACCTCATTTGGAGCATGGGCTCCATTTACTCTGGGCTGTCTGATTATACCCAGGCTACAGAAAGGAGAGAATGGGGGCTTTCAGTCCAGAGAGAAGAAATGAACTCTTTCTCCTGCGTAAAACAGTGAAAACGTATATTATCCCACCTCATAAGATCTAGAAAGAAATGAGTTCAACTTTAAAATAAAGCAAAGCAGTTAATGTGCTTTTTATATAAAACACGGGAGCTCGTAGAAAGGAAGAGGGGACAAACATATCGGCTCTTATTCGGGTGTTTTATTACTTTCTTAGCTCTTCCAGGTTATTTTCCTACTTGTACACACTAATTTGAAATAAATCAATATTCATATAGTAATTGAAACAAAAAGGAAAAGAATCCTAAGACTAGCTATTGGTTCATTTGCAAAACGTGTCATTGTTTCAAATACCAGTGTGTGATTTCTAATGAATACATAAATACTCAGAATACTATTATAACCTAATTAATGACAGATTTGAAAGGAAAGAAGAATAGAGGGAATGGGGAAGGGTGGATAAGAGAGGTCATTTACAAAACACAAGTAACAGAATCTGAGAGTGGATAATTACTTTAGATAATTGTGTGGCTTCATAGAAATAATAGCCAATCTTGTCAACTTGACAAGCCTGGGTAAAGGAAACCAAATTGAAGTATTGCTTCCATCATATTGGCCTATTAGCATGACTGAGGGACATTTCCTTGATTGGTAGTTAATGTAGATAAACACAGCCAGCTGTGGGTGGCACCATGCCTATGCAGGCAGACTTGTGCTGCATTAACTAAATAGGAGCCTGGAGCAAACAGGAAAGCAGCATTCTTCCATAAATTCTGCTTCTGTTCCTGCCTTGTCCTCCCTTGATTATGGACTGTGACCTGTAAATTAAAATAAAGCTTTTTGTCTTGATGTTGCTTTGGAATATGGTATTTATGACAGAAACAAGAAATAAACTAGAAGAATTGAAATTTTAAAATGTTTTCCATTAAATATACCATCAGAAAGAGTAACAAAATGTAACTCCTTTATTTCTTCTACCTAAAGTTCATCGATAACCAGGGAAAGGCATTCTTTGTTGATATGGGATATCTCTCTGTACACTGTGAATGTGCTTTATAGCCATTTGTTAATAAAGAGGTCATTTTGGCTATGGCAAGGCAGCTTGAAAAAGGCAGGTGGGAAATTCAAGCACAGATAAATGAGAAGAAGGGCAGAGTCAAGGAGGCACAATCCTTCCACACAAGAAGCAAGATGTGAAAGTACCAGTAAGTCACTAGCCACGTGTAAGACATGGATTAATAGAAATGGGTTAAGTTATAAGAGTTAGTTGATAATGAGCCTAAGCCATAGACCAGACAGTTTATAATTAGTATAAGACTGTGTGATTATTTGGAACTAAGCAGCTGTGGGTGGGTCCAGACCTTGGGCCTAGACCAGGCCAGAAACTTAGGGCTAAACTCTGTAATACATTTCTATATGTTTTCTCTCTTTAGAGTGGCGTCTACCTCAGCTGTGCTGTTAATGAAACCTGGTTTAAAAGCACAGGCCTGTTTCATCTGCATTTTCTTCCAGTCAAATTTCCCTTTCCAATTTGCCTTATCTCCAACCTCAAACATGATTTCTTGAATGCTTTGACTAAGAGAAACCCAAAACTCACTTTCAAAAACTCAGCATTGTCTTGTAAACACAACCTTTTGCCTGGACTTCAATCATAAACAGAGTACTTCTCCATCACATTCATTTAAAAACTTCCCTGTGAAGTAGGCAGCTTGAAGGATGGGCTCCATAGTCCTCTTGCTTTGAGATGTATATTTTTGGATAGAGTCTTATCTTCCAAGATCATACAGAGCTGTGGTCCATAATTATCCATGTAGAAAAGGAGGCAGATTTTACTTATATCTATTTTCTCATAGGCTGTGGTCAAAGTTGTGTTGCAACACCTCTGTAGGAAACCCCACATGTCAAGGATCTGAATAGCTCATAGCTCACATAGCTCAAAGCCCAATTTAGAAATCAATTATATTTTTAATTATACTACTTGTTTATCTAGTGAGTGTCCAGGTATGCACGTGTCGCAGTATATATGTTGATGTCAGAGGACAATTTGGGTGAATCAGTTCTCTCCTTTCACCAGTGGTTCCTGAGAATACAGCTCTGGTTCTTGAGCTTAGCTTGGTGGCAAGCTGCTTGTTTTATTTTCTTTTATTTATTTTTTTATTTTTAAAATGTCATTTTTATCAAAGTATCCACCTGCCCCCCTCCCTTCCCTCCTCCCAATCCCTCCCAGTTAGGCTTCAGCCTCACCCCTTCTCATCCCCCCATTCCCTCCCCCAAAAGGGCAGGAAGTCCCAAGGTGGGTCAGTTCAATGTGGCACATCCACTCCAGGCAAGTCCGATATACTCATCCTAGAGTCAGTGTTGGATGAGGTGTTCCTCTGTATCCTAGACATATCTCTGCTCTCATCAGTACCACTTCCTTGTGATGGGCTTCAGTCTATCATTGCATCTTTCAAATATGTTCCTGGACCTAACTTCCTCCTATCAACTCTAATTTAAATGCTTTGGCCAGAACATAATCTTTTGCCCAGACTTTTATCTTTGTACATTTCCTCCAAAAACCTTACTGGTTTTTCATGTGTTTAAGTATAAACTCATTTCCTCTCCTTTTTTTCAATAACCTTTCTAGTTCCCTTATTTAAAAAAAAAATATGAGTTTTAATTAATGACAATTATCAATAATAATGGCATTTTAAGTAGTAACAGAAATTAGCATTTGGCATTTACAAAACTGATCTCATAAGTTAATTCTATTTGCTCTTTAATTCAACCCAGGATCAAAGTTGTTATTTAAAATGTCAAATCTCATCAGAGCCCAAAGTACTAGAAAGAACTCCTTCAGTTGTCTGTGACACAAATAAAACTCTTTCTCAGACAGATGATAGGGGGATATATCTATGCATCTTCTCCATCTTTGTCCTCTTCCTCCATACACCTGTCTAATTGCCAAAGCAATATGTTCCATAGATGCAAAACACAACTGGATAAATCTCAATCTCATTTTTAAAGTTTTGGCCAAAAGGACATGAGGATCACTCTTTCCACATCCCTGAAGTATACATAGAATTTTTGGTTGTCTGGAAGATTACTGTTCCATATCATAGAGAGCTCAGGTTGTCCAGATGCTAATATAAGCACACTAGGAGATGGTAGGTGACAATAAGGGTGATCAGTTGTGGTGGTTTGAATAGGTATGCCCTCCTATAGACTTATGTGTTTGAATGCTTTGCCCATAGGGGCTGGTACTATTAGGAGGTGTTACCTTGTGGAGTAGGTGTGGCTTTATTGGAGAAAGCGTGTCACTGTAGAGGTGGGCTTGAGGTCTCCTAAAACTTTATCTGGCGAGTGAGACACAGACTCCTGCTGCCTGTAGTTGAAGATATAGGACTCTCAGTTCCTTCTCTAGCACTGTGTCTACCTGCATGCCACCATGTCCCATCATGGTGAAACTATAAGCTAGCCCCAATTAAATGTTTTCCTTTATAAAAGCTGCCATGGTCATGATATCTCTTCACAGCAATAAAAACCTTAACTAAGACATCCATGAAGAAGAGCCAATGGAGAAGGGGGATGCCATCTTCAGGAGGAGTAAGATGTGGAACTCCACAAGCAAGCCTGGCAGCTGATGACATAAGAGACCAAGGCATTCCCCTTCAAATACCAGACTGGCATTGTTTGTTTGTTTGTTTCATATATTATCCAATCTATTTTTTTCTGTTGACTGTTTGGGATCTGAATATGGTTTGTTCTTCCTACAAGGATTTCTGTATTCCATCACTCCATGAATTGAAACTCTGGTCATCGTCCAGCTTACTCATGGTCCTTCCTTCTCTCACTACCTCTGTGTTTACTGGGTTGCTTTCATTTTAAGCACTCTAGTGCTGACAGGTTCTTTTTGGGGTGGGGTGTGTGTGTGTGTGTGTGTGTGTGTGTGTGTATCCCACGTTGCACAAAAAGAACTCAGAAGAAATATTGCAGGCATAAATAAATTCTCTTACTACCATAGGGGTAGGTTTGGGATGTCCTCAGGGACTGAACTCAGACTGTCATCAGGCTTAGTGGCTCATATCCTTACACACTGAGCCATCTGCCAACAGGTAAGTTTGTTGGGGTTTTTTTTTTGCTTTTATTTTTATTCTGGTATAAATGGACACTGGTACTAGAGAAGGGAAAACATGAAATAGTGATTTCCCATGTTTTATTCTTTGAAGTAAAATATAATTATATCATATTCCCCTTTCCTTTCATCCCTGCAGCCCTTGCCATGTACTCCCTTGATTTTTTTTTAAAATTAGCAACTTTTTCAGTTGTTGTTACAAACACACATATGTGTATATATATGGAATATTTAAATACAATTGCACAGTCCGTATGATGTTACTCATATACATAGAATTTCAGGGATGACCACTTGATCTTGGATAGCAATCGGGAGTTCTTCCCTAAGGAAGACTACTGCTCCTATTCTCAGCATCCCTTGCTTGCTTTTAGTTCTTTGGCTACAGTAGGAATCTTATAAGACAGCCTCTTTCCATGTCAACATTCCTGTTGGTGTCATCTTTGCTTGGGCCTTATTTAAGCAGCCACAATGATGAAATTTCATGAATATAGTTAACCATTTCTAAGAAATACTGCCTCACAACAAACTTCCTGTTCATCTGGCTCTTAACATCTTTCTGCTCCCTTATCAATGCTGTTCCCTGAGTGTTAGGTACAGAAATTGTGTTGTGGGTCTACTACGCACCATGGAATACCACACTATCCTTGTTTTCTGCATTCTGTTTGCTTGGTTTTTTTTTTTGTTTGTTTGTTTGTTTTTTTTTAATGGTCTCTGTCTGTTGTAAATATGCCCTTTGTTGATGAAAGGTGCAACCTCTACTTACCTGTGTGTATAAGGATAACTACTTATAATGTATTTAGGACACTTAGTTGTTTAATGATACTGGTTTATGGGGAGAGTTAACACTGCACATCCATTGCATCCATGTTTGTTAGAGAAAATGTTGGGAAATATTCCTCATGCCTACAGTGACTCATTATTTTGAAAGCAGCCATACAAATAAATAAATAAACTTTACTTGTTAGCATGTTCATGGTTTCTTTGAAACCAGGAAGTTAGTCAGATAAGAAAATTAGACAAGTCACATAAAGACAGACCTTTTGCCCAGCAGGAGGCAACTTTTCCTTGCTCCATTGGAGAAAAGGAGATCAGAACATAGGCCACAAACGTGCTTAAGTAGGCAGAATGCCTGAGGATGTCAAAGAGGAGTGGCTTAAATGTTAGCACTTTTAATCCATACCCTCATTTATTTATATTACTTTTAAACCAACAAATTAATTCTTTGGAACAGATTGTGATAAGACAGGTCAATATTTAGGTCTTAAAAGGACCAACACTTGTTCAAAACATCCAGAAGAAAGTCATTAATTGATGCGGATGTCAGCTAACAGTGACATAAGACTCATTTGTTTTTCCCATCTTCTTATAAAAAGTGAATTTTCTTTTTGTCTTTTTCTTACATTATTTTATAGCACAAAAAAATAAGTCTTGCATGCAGATGATATATCATTTTCTAGATAAAAATCCTTTTGCTATACTTATTGCCAAAGGCCATGGAAGTATACAGCAGATGATAACTAATATTTTACAGGTTGTCTTACCAGATGAATAATTCTGTTTGGGGGAATCAGAACAGGCACAGTCTGTGGAGGAGTACCATTAAACAAAATCTGTGGAATGGCCCCACTAGGCAAAGCCTGTGGGGTAAGTAGCTGTGGATACTGGTTATTTTCTGTCTGTAACTTTCTTGGGTGCCACTGCTATGCTTCCCTAATAAGAACAGCTGTGGGGTTCTTTCCACAGCCCTTAAGGAGTGTGTTTTACATATTTGGGCACACTTATAGTTGTGGATAGTAAAAAAAAAAAATTCTGATGTATATAAATATTACCAGAATATTTTTCCTTATTGACACAAAGATAGTCTCAGAGACAGCTAATTTTAAAAGTCAGAATGAATTCAAGGAGACTGAACTGTCTCTAGAGAATTTACACAAAGACTAATTCACAGATGTTCTTTATTGTAATATCAAAGCCAGACTGTTTACACACACACACACACACACACACACACACACACACACACACACACACACCTTGCAACAGTTGACTTTCTGCACATATCCTGACCACTCAAGGTTCAACCTGCTACTGTTACTGTTAAGTCCTTAATTTCAATGTCATTCTCCGTTTGGGAAAAAGTTGCACACAAAGCCAAGCACTTACACTGGCTGGTCTTTGTGATCGTGCTAAGATGAGAAAAACTGTATGACTTCATGTGTTATAAGAATGGGATGGGCCCTTAAAATAGAACATAAATTGTCCCGAGTTTGGCACAGGAAGCAGTAGCAACATGGAAGGGAGGAGAAGGAGGAATGAGTGTGTATGAATGAGAGTGTGTTAGAAGCAGCAGCAATGTAGGGGTGAGACTATGCAGAAGATGAGTGTGTGTGTGATGAATGAAAGATGAAGAGAAAGGCTAAAGAAAGGGTGAGGGGTATGTGGCAGAATGAATGAGTGAGAGAGGGATTAGGCAAAGAGTGATGGAATGAAGTAGAAGAACCATATGCGTGTGTGTGAGAGAGAGATAAAGCTGTATGAAAGGGTTGTTGCCACATATAGGGACTATGCAAAGAGCTGTATGAGAGCATGTCAGAGCAATGTAAGTGCTATATGGTGAGAGACCTATGTATCTGAGATGAATAGCTATGGCTGGATAGAGATTTGTAACTGTGTGGTGGTATGGAAGATGAAATTGTGTAAACGGAGATATTGAAGAGAAATGTAGGTAAAAGAAATATGTGAAGACATGTAAAAGTAGATGTAACTGTATATAGAGATGTATGGCCATATGTATGTAAAGTAAGATATGTAGTGGTATGTATAACGATGCGGAGATATGTAGCTGAATAGCCACAAAAAGAGTCAGAGATTATTTTTTAAAAATAAAAGAGAAAGTTACCACCAGAAGATGTTTATGTTTTCTTATTTTACCAGTCAGTTAGATAAAAATTTATTCTTGATTACCCTATGATTCTTATCCCTTCACTACTCTGAGGCATTACTTTTATTACATGGGAGCTGGACTCTCACAGTCCACGTTAACCTGTGTATGTCCAAAGATATTTTGCATAGGATAAGACAGACACAGCAATAAGATCAAGGTAAGGGATTTAACCAAGTTGATTCCATCCTATGATCTCTCTTAAGTCTTCTAACCTTATTCACTGCCTACGTTCCAAAGCCGGTTCTTCATCCTGAACAGCTTTGGGTTTAGAACTCAGACCCTACTCTACTATGTACCAGATGTTTCTGAGTACAAGCTAGCAGGCCAAAATAGTAACATAGCACTCATACCTTCTGAATTCTGGCACTTTCTATTGTAGGGATTACTGTTGACTGCCAACTTGACTATATCCACAAGCACAATCACTAGGAGACAAATATCTGGACATGTTTGTAAAAGAGATTCTAGATTCAGCTAATGGAAGTTTAAAAAAAAAAAAAAAAAGCCCACACTTAATATGGGCAGCATCATTTCAAAGGCCCAATTCCTGGACTCCATAAAAAGGAGAGAACCATCTCTCTACTCCCTGTCTGCAGTGCAGTGTGACAGCTGCCTCCTGAACCATCACAATGTCTTCTCAACCATAGTAGACTGTACTCTCAAACTGTGAACCAATAAACTTCCCCTCTCTTAAAACTGTTCTTGCCAGTTATGTTGTCACAGAAAACAAACAAACCTGACTACATACTTCATCACCATGACCTCTCCTCATGACTCTCAGCAGAGACATTATTCATGGAAATTCAGTAGAATCTTTTTAAATATCTAAAAGGATTCTTGTCAGTGCAAAAAACTCAGTGTATGGTGTAAAGGACAAACAGAAAAAAAAATGAATGATGTTTTTGACCAAGAAAGTAAAGCACAGCATCTCTCTATGAATATGGAAAGTTTTGGTAGATATATTCTAAGAGATCTACAGTAGAGAAAATGAAATATAGAAACTGGGTCATATTTATAAATATCACCAGAATGTAAAGGGGAAGTTCAATATAGTAGTATCTGACTGTAATTTCAGAACTTGGGAGGTAAAGGCAGGGGGCTGTGAGGATTCAATAAAAGCTTCAGAAGTTTCAGAGATATCAGAGGGAATCTATCCACAGTCTATGTGGGGATTTAATAAAAGCTCCAGAAGTCCCAGAGCTCTAACCACAGTCAGTCTAGGAGAATCAGAGAGCGGTGATTCAAACCTTTAATCCCAGCACAGGGAGTATCCTGGGAGTGATGACATACACCCTTAATCCCAACTGAGTTTGAGGTCATTTTAGTTTACAGAAGGAATTCCAGGCTCCCAAGCAGGCAGTGGTGGGCCACGCCTTAATTTACTGGAAGAGTATTTAAGGCAAGAATAGAAAGCCTAGGGGAGGAAGCCAAGAGAAGCCAGACTGAGGAAGCTGGAAGACAGCTGGGTAAGATCTGACTGTGGTGTTTACTCTCTAATATCTCCAACTTTCTCAGAGATCTCTCCCTGATAGTCTCATTTATTCGTGCAACAGGGGGCTACCCTGAGCTACATAGTAAGTTCAAAATCAGGCTGCATTTCATGAGACTCTGACTCAAAGAAACAGAAATGTAAAAAGGTACTTGATCTGCATAAGACCTGCACAAGATCAAGCCAACATATCAATATAGATCAAGAAGGGGAACTTGAGCTGCCACCCCTAGTTAAGAACCTATTGACAGATGGTGACTGAGAGGGAGAGTCAGTTTTCTTTGCAGGTGTATTCCCTGGCAGGTTAAACATACTACAATGTATGAATCCACATTGTACATGTATGGGTAACAATAATATGACCCAACGACTCATTTAAGGCAAAGAGAACAGAAAATTAAAGGGGTATTGGAAAGGAGAAATCATGAAAATGTTGCATACACCTATAAATTTCCCAAATAACATATAAAAATATATTAAAATAGGAAAGGCAATAACATGAACTCTAGTATGATCTAAAATATAGGATATTTGACCTTCAACTGGAAGAGAATGTTTTTATAACTATAATACAAAATTGGGCAATGAATAAGCATTACAAGGAAAGGGACAGTTCTTTTCAAATTGTTTGGAGGAAATAAAATGGATGAGACAGTTCTTTTCTATGACATAACTATTAGGAAGAAATGTTACTCCTTTTTATAAAATACAAAATGTTATATAACGATGGAGAGATGGCTCAGGACGTAAGAGCACTTGCTGATCCTGCATGAAAGCCAGAGTTCAGTTCCTAGCACAGTTCAGAATATCCTATAACTTCAGCTTCAGGGGATCTGATGCCCTCTTCTTGATTCCTTGAGCATCTGCACACATCCAAATGGTGAGATCCACAACAGAAATAAAAATATAATGAATCTTAAAAATATATAATAAAGATGAGAGGAAACACGCCTGCAGAGATGGATAACATATCCAAGATATACTTTTCCTCCTCGAGACATGAGAGCAGGTTTCCCTCTCAGTTTAGGGACAGATGAAATATAAATAATCTCAAGGTCATGACCACTAGCCAAAAATATATAAAGGAGAGAAAGAGAAAGAAGATAGATAGACATGAGGAAGTCCCCTAGACAGCCTTAAATCCAGTTTATGGAATACTTAAGGAGTTTTATTGAAGAGACTAGTGGTGATAACTGAGAAAATGACATGCTTTTTGAAAAACTGCAGTGAAAGCAGAAAAGAACAGCAGTCACTTCAAGGGGAGCAGGTCACCACTGCAGAGGACGCAAATGAAAACCAGTCCCAACTAACACTGCTACAGTAATTTTTAAAAGATTGTTTTAATTGTATGGGGTTATATACTTAAATGCAAAATCCCCATGAATTCCAGAAGCAGATATTGTAGTTGCTGAAGTTATCGGGGGTTGTGAGCTGCCCAACTTGAGTGCTGAGAACTGAACACAGGATCTCTGCCACAGTGCTACATGCTCTTAACTGCTGAGTCATCTCTCCAGGGTCCTACTCCAGGAATTATAACAAAATCTAATTTCCCACCACTGACAATTGCAATGTTTTCATCCTTACAACAAAATGACACCCAGGGGCACCTACTCCAATTCTATTTTTTTTTTAGTTTTTTTAAACAGACTTTAGAAACAGAATGTCTGAGACACAAGTCTAGCACCATGTTTCCAAACTCATGCCCTGCCTTGATGCTACACTTGAAGTAAAGCATTTAATGATGAAATATTAAAAGTTTCCCATCTCTTCTTAACTTCTTACACTGGAAATGTTCCTAGGAGAAGCAGTAAGTTACAGTGAGGTTATCAATTTCAAAGGTCAAAGTCTGCAGAGTTTGGGCAATTCATCAAACACATTCTTGATGACTTTGTAATTATTGTCCTGAAGTACAGGCAAGATTAGGTTTACAATAAAAAATCATGTTTTATTTCAAAACGTATCTGGCATCTTCCAGTTTTGTGAAACAATATACATATAACTGCTGCACATCCCAGGGCAGAAATGCCTGTATTCCAAGAGGAAGACCTAAAAGCATTGCATCCTCAGCTGATCATTGCCATGTCCACTCCCTGCAATAACTGCAGTCCCCCCCCCCCCGAATGCAAGTCCATCTCTTATTCTATCACTACGACCATTGTCTACTAGTGTAAATAAAGACTGAAAATTTTTGTCATGTTAATCTGCATGGCCTCATGCTTTATCTCTGCTCATTGTCCTTCTTGTCAGCCAAAAAGAATAACTGGATCCAGTGCTAGCCACAAAGGTCACCCATAATCATCTATAGAAATTAACATTGATGAGTTTTACCAATTTATGCCAAACATTGAATTTAAAAATGGTATCTATATGCTATCACTTCCCATGAGAAATGTTTCCCATAATGAGACATTAGAAAATAGGCATTTTCTGAATGAGATTCTTTGATAATGAATCATACTTCTTTGTTCTCAACAGTCTAGCCAGCCTCATCATTCATCCACTCCACTTCCACTGCTAGGCAACATTTGACCTTACCACCTCATGCTTTCATCAGCCACTGATATGACACCATCTCTACAAGAGTCTAACTGGGACTATGGGAACCTGTCCTGCCACATTTCATAACATGTGCATTAAAGCACCCTCTTTGAAATTCAACTTATCAAGTATCTATAGGCACATTAGTTTTCACCATTATCTACTTTGGAAAATATATTACATAAATAAAATGGATTAAGACTTGTTTTTTAAACATGAATGTTCTGCCACAAAAGAGGAGAGGAAGAAGGTAAAGAATGGAAGAAGAGACAGAGAAGTAGGTCTCAGCATATTTTCAACATTTGCTCTTAGAAGGATTAAGCAGAATGATAAAGTTACACAGCACAGACTTGCACAAGGACACCAAAATATCAAAGAAAATAATTCAGACTCTAATGTAATAAATAATTGCTCTTTTCTTGATCCCATTTGCAGAGTCAGCAGAATGGAGAACACTAGTAAGTTCATTCTCCACATAGGTTGCTGAAAGACTAAGTGGTCACTCCATCCATGATCTGAAGGCTGACAATCTCCAATGCCATGAGTTCATCATGGTAAAAGACTCTTCCATTAAAGACTGAAGGAGAATTGCAATGAGCACACAAAACTCATTACTCCACTATATTGTTGTCAGTATGAAAAGATGCTCTGGCCATGAGTCTCTGCCTACTCTTCAATACCCCACAGTGTATTTGTAATTGTAACAGAAGCGCCATTGAACTTCCAAGAAAGATCTTAGAATGTTGCACCACATCAAGGCTGTGCTACTCCAAATGTCCTCTGTTGTGACAATCTTCTAATTATAAAGACTCAGAGAGACTGGAAAACTCTGACCCAACAAAGGAAGCAAAAAACAAAAACAAAACAAAACAAACAAACAAAACAGACAAGATAGAGCCTTTCTAGTTCAATGCTTAGGTCATTTAGTTGCATGGGAACCATGGCCCTGTCCAGCACAGGCTGATAAAGAGTCTTCACTGGGTGCAGGAAAAGCCAAGATCTTCTCAAACAGAGATTACAGTAAAAAATGGAGGGTCTTTACTAAAAGTCCAGCTATAAGGAAACTACATAATTGCTCATTTCCTACTATCATACTTTCCCAGATGGATTCTGTAGGTAAAATCCTACTCTATCTTTAAGAATTCTATTCTTATTCTTTGGATCTTGTATCTTTATGACAATAAACAAAGTCCTAAAACGAGTATGGTAATGCACACTTGAAATTACAGCACTTAGAGATGAGTTCAGAAACAGAGGGATAATCCTGAACTACATGGTGAGTTAGAGACCCGTATGGGCCTCATAAGGCTCTATCTCAAAACAGAGATGAGGAGGGAGCTAAGTGAATGGAAACCATAATTACAACAGATCTCTGTGCTTAAATTGTATACATTTGTCTTTCAGTATCAATTATGCATGAAAACTTGTGCTACAATTTTTGATGGTGTTTGTCTTAGAGTAGAAAAACTATAAAATTGAAAAGAAATGGCTGGCAAGATGATTCAGTGGGTAAAGGTACTTACTAGCAAGTCTGAGAATTCCTGAGTGAGTTAAATCCCCAGGAACTACCTAGTGGAAGGGAGAACTGATCACCAAAAGTTGTCCTCTTGCCTCTACACATGAAACATGGGATGGATATATCCATACCCATTTACACAGATGATGGATGATAAACAGATGATTGAGAGATAGATAGATAGATAGATAGATAGATAGATAGATAGATAGATAGATAGATAGATAGACAGACAGACAGACAGACAGACAGACAGACAGACAAATAGATAGATAGATAGATAGATAGATAGATAGATAGATAGATAGATAGATAGATAGATAGATAGATAGATAGATAGATAGATAGATAGGTGAATCTGTATACTTTGGATCAGACTTATCAGATTAAGATATTAGTGTGAACATTAGTTTTGCCATTTAAAAAAGTTGCTTAGCTTCTCTGCTTCTCAGTTTACTCATTAGTAAAATGGAGATACCAGCAGCATTTACAGAACAGGTTATGTGAGAATTCAATATCCAATAATAGTAGCCAATATGGTCAGCCTTCTGGCCACTCTCTCCTACCACCACTCTGTCCCATCTCCCTCCTACTCATTAACCCTGTCTCCTTTACAATTTTTTCTGTTTTATTTTTTCTTTTTTTATTTAATAAAGTTTTTTTTACCATATCTAGCTCTGCCCTCCCCCCTCTATTAAGTCCATTTGAGTCATAGCATCAGTTAGATCCTTTATTTCTTTGTTAAGTTTCCATCTGGTAGACCTCTCCAAGGGTGAGAATGGGGTATTGAAATCTCCCACTATTAATATGTAGGGTTTGATTTGACATTTAAACTTTAGTAAGGTGCCCTTGTGACATATATGCTCAGTATTGAGATGTAGTAGGATTGTGTTACATTGTAAATAATTGTTCTGCCTACTGGTTTAATAAAAACACTGATTAGCCAAAGGCAGACAGGAAGTATGGATGGGGCTACCAGACTATGAAAACTCTGGGAACAGGAAGAACAGAGCAGAGATGCCACAGAAGTGCCAGAAAAGCAGATGGAGAGGACAACTATGCTGAGAAAAGGTACAGAGCCTCATAAACAGGATAAAAATTATGGGTTAGTTTAAGGGTAAAGAGTTAGCAAGTTTCATGCCTTAGGTCAATCAGCATAAAATTAATGTAAGTGTCTGTGTGTCTCTATGTAAGGGTCTGTCGGTCTGCAGGTCCAAACCTCAAAACTAGGTCAGAAAGTCTGGGCCAGAAATCTCATACAAAATTGAGATTTCATCTTGGTAGATTTCTCCTGAAATGAATAAGTAATTTCCATCCTGGTATCTTTTGATTGATTTTAGTTTGAAGTGTATTCTGTTAGATATTAGGATGGCTATACCATCTTTTTTCTTAGGTCCATTTGATTGGGAAGTCTTTTCCCAATCCTTTACTCTGAGGCAGTGTCTGTCTTTGAAGTTGAGGTGTGTCTCTTGTGTCCAGTAGAAAAATGGTTTCTGTTTTTTGTATCCATGGTGTTAACCTGTGTCTTTTTAATAGGTAAATTGAGTCCATTGATATTAAGGAGTATTACTAACCAGTGATTGTTATTTCCTGTTATTTTTGGTGGTAGACCGTGTGTGTTTTTCTTCTTTTGATTTTTCTTCCATGGATTATCTATTGTTTCTGGTTTTGTGAATGAATCTAGCTTCTTTTGGTTTGAGTTTCCCCTCTAGTGCTTTCTGTAGGGCTGAATGTGTGGATAGGTAGTGTTTAAATCTGGTTTTGTCATGAAATATCTTGTTTACTCCATCTAGGTGGTTGATAATTTTGCTGGGTATAGTAGTCTGGACTGGCAATGGTAGTCTTTTTGTGTCTATGTAACATCTGACCAGGACCTTCTGGGTGTCATTGTTTCCACTGTTATTCTGATGGGTCTGCCTAAGGTAAGTTGGCCTTTTCTCTTTGTAGCTCTTAGTATTCTTTATTCTGTAGGTTTAGTGGCTTGATTATTATGTGGCAGCCCAACAATTTTGGGGGTGGAGTCTATTCTATTTAGTGTTCTATAAGCTTCTTGTGTCTTTATAAGAATTTCCTTCTCAGATTGGGAAAGTTTTCTCCTATGATTTTGTTATGTGCCTTTGAACTGGTATTCTTTATCTTCTATTCTTCTTATTATGAAGTTTGGTCTTTTCATGGTGTCCCATATTTCCTGGATATTTTGTCTTATGACATTGTTGGCTTTAGTGTTTTCTTTGACTGTTATATCTATTTCCACTATTGAAAATTTCCACACCAGAGATGCTCTCTACCATCTCTTGCATTGTGTTGGTTATACTTGCATTGTAGTTTCTGTTTGTTTCTTCAGGTTTTCTGTTTCCAGAATTCCCTTGGTTTGTGTCTTTTTTATTGCTTCCTTTTCCATTTTTAAATCTTGGAATGTTTCCTTCACCTGTCTGATTGATTTTTCTTGATTTTCTTGGATTTCTTTATTTTCTTTAAGGGATTTATTGATCCTTTCCAACTTTGTTTGTCTTTCCTATTTCTTTAAGGGAGTTTTTAATTCCTTTTTAAGGCTTTCATTATCTTCATAAAGTTGTTTTTATGCTTATTCCCTTCTGCTTCTTCTGCATTGTCATGATGGGGTCTTGTTGTAGATCAACCAGATTCTGGTGGTGCTATATTTTTTTATATTGTTATATGTATTCTTACACTGGTATCTACCCATTGCTTCCTTGAATCAATGTAGTATTTGTATCTCAGAGAGCTGATTTTTGGTGCAATTCTGGCTATATCTGTGTCTCATGAAACCTCTCTTGGTACCATATGAGTTTTGGTCCACTTGGAGATGGTGTATGCTGTGTCACAGTGAGTTGTTCTTGGTACAAGAAGAGCTGGTTGAGTCTGTGTCTCGGGGATTCAATCTTGATCCAATATGAGCTCTTAATCCAGAGGAGCTCTTGATCCTATAAGGGGTCTTAATCCAATAGATGCTGGTGAATTGTGAGTCTCAAGTACCCCTCTTGATCCAACAGGGCTGACAAACTATGGATTTCATGTATCTGCCATTGATCCAATAGGTGCTGGGGGACTTTGGGTCTCAAGTAGCTGCTGAGGTCTCACGTGATGAGGAGGTTTGGGAGTTAAGGCAGGATTTGTAGTTTGGGATGTCCAGCACATTGGATTATACTAGGGGTTATGGCCTTCAGGGGAAATATAGGGGAGAGATGAGTGGGCAACAAATCCTTTTCTTATATTCACATAGTTTTGTTCTGTTGTGTGACTCGTTGAATTTAGTCAGTACATTTTTGTGGTCACAGCTTTTAAACAATGATTGGGAGCCTGATGGTTGATCACCTCTGGATACACAACTTAAGACAATAACTTTCTCTCCACTCGAAATAACCAGTAGCTACTAACTTAGTGAGGAGGAGTGAAATGAACTGTGATGAATACAGAGACTTATGGATGCTCTTAGCACTGACAAAAATGGCAATAGAATGCTCAGCCCTAATTGTGACATTTATACCACCTCTTCAAAGGCATAGAAAGTGTTGAAGAAACTATGTAAACACCAAAAAAATGCAAAATGCCATCTTATGGCCATGATAATGTGGATATTTTGAACATTATTGTACAGTGATTGTGTTTGTCTGTACCAGGCTTGCACAACATTAGGCCTGTCATCAGTAATAGATGAAAAAGGGACAATATATTAACCTATAAACCATTGGATACTTGTATGTTCTAGGATAAAGGCAGTCACTGTCTAATGTTGTGTGCCCATGGGTGTTGTATAATGTTTCTGGCCTGGACTTTGCAGCCTAGCCTTGTGGCCTGGACCCACAGTCCTATATTCCCACTGAAACACAGAGACACTTATACTAATTGTACACTGATTGACCTGGGGCCCAGGCATATAACTTGCTAACTCTTTACCCTTAAACTAACCCATGATTCTTACTCTGTTGAGCCATGCAGCTCAGGACCTTTGCTCAGAGCACCATAGGTATCCTCTGCTTCTCTGGTGTCTCTGTGGCATCTCTGTCTGTTCTTCCTGTTCCCAGAGTTTTCCCAGTCTGGCACCTCCACACACACTTCCTGTCTGCCTTCAGCCAATCAGTGTTTTTGTTAAACTAGTAGGAGAGACAATTATTTACAATGTAATATAATCCCCCTACACATGGGTGAGCCCATAAGGCTCCACCGAAATAGTTCAAAATACTTGATCATACAGATAGACCAAATTAAACTCAGTGGATCACAAGACAAAACAAAGAGGCATGTGTGTTAGAAGGCTTATGAAAATGAAGGGTGTTGGCGGAGTGGATGGGAAATAAAAATGTCTGGATTATGAAATTAACAGAATATATTATATCCATGTATGAACTTGTCATAAAAATAAAGTCAATAATAGTTACACATATATACAAAATATATAATATATTTGTATGGATATATACAAAATAATGACAATCAAAAATCAAATTTCTTACAATCACAAATTTGTACACTATCTTTGTGTAGACAGTGCTCTGTGTTGACGATTGCCTTAAAAGAATAAACTTTATAGAATTATTGATAAAGGAAAGTTTTTCTACAAAAATATAAGCTGTCTGAAGAATGTTGAAAGAATATGGACTCAGGTGTAATTTTCCCTTTTAGGGTCATGAGCCAACAATATCCACAGCCCTTCAGAAAATGAATCAGGAAAGAAAATGTTAAACAAATATTCAAGATATGGGTGCCCTTCTCCAGGAATTCTAAATGTCTGGCCTGCTTCAGCTAATAATTCATTAAAATGGGTTATGTCGAACTTACTAAAAGCTGTTTCACTACAGTTCTAACTAAATCTATCTCTTTGTGATAAATGTTTAATATGTCGGTCATTTTTCTGTTGTATTTGTTGTCTTGGTTGCTATGCATATAATAAAAGTACGTTGGCATGGATTTGATGACCGTATCTAGTGTTATATCTTTGTTGCTTAAATATTTATTGGGGATGGTGGAATATATCAATTACTTCTTCTTCATTAGTATGCAAGCATGTAACAACATACTCTGTGTGTGTGTGTGTGTGTGTGTGTGTGTGTGTGTGTTCACATCAGATGTCTTCCTCAATCATTCCTTAGTTTACTTTTTTGAAAGAGAGTCTCTTGGTGATTTGGAGATCATCAATTTGGGTAAACTGGCTTCTCAGGAAGCCCCAATGGTCCTCCTGTCTCTGTCTTGCCAGTACTGGGGTTACATGTGTTTACCAACATTCCTGGCATTTTATATGGCTTGGGGACACTGAAGCCCAGTCCTCATACTTTGACAGAAAATCCATTTCACACTTTCCTGCCAGGGCCACCTTTCTGGGCTCTTAATGTGACTTTGAACAAAGCTCACTCACCTATTTGAGGAGAGAAATGAAAGTGAATGAAATCTTACTCTTGCCTTCAGATAAATTAATATTAATATAGTTAAAACATAATAAAGTATATATTCACTGTAATGATACCATCCACCAGTTATCACAAGATTGCAGAATCTGGGCTAATTTAGTGGAAATGGTATTTGAGTTATTCTCAGAGTCAGAAAAACCAGCCTGAAGAAAGAGCAAGATGATGGGAATGTAGTACTTACTATAGTGAGTAGACAGTGCAGAACAAAAGTCATGAGACATACAGACAGGCAAATGCAGCTGAGTAACACATAGGAAAGACTTGAACATCATTCTAAGCATCTGAGACTGTATTGCAAAGAGTATAAGGTTCTCTGCCTGGAGTCAAATTACACGAAACATTCTGTGTATGCTAGAGGAATGATCTGAACAACTACTAAAGTTTCTTCCAAATTATGATTGCTTTTAAGATTGTGTTTGTAGGTTCAATGAAGGTTTGTAGGATTTTAAGGAAGGAAAGCCAGAAGCACAGCTTGGAGTGGAAAGGTTTCTCAAGAAATTACATCAGCAGATGAAATCAGATAGTAAGGATCTGAGTTATGGGCCTGGTAAGATGGCTCAGTTTGTAAATTATTTACTATGACAGTGTAAGGACCAGAGTTTAAACCCAAGTATGTATGTGTCAAATGTGCCCAAAATGCCCACAGAAGCCAGAATATATCAGATCTCCTGGAACTGGAGCTACAGACAGTTGTTTGTCACCGTGCAGGGTCCTCAGAAAGAGTATTCTTAACTGCTGTGCCATCTCTCAGACCCCCAAAATCATGTTTTCTATGTGACCCAATGTGACAAATGCATTCATTAACTAATCTTCTATAATTCTTATCGCACCAATGGCTACTGGCATTAAGAGCAGCCACTTGTCACAGTCACTGTCTCAACAGAAGGAAAACGTTGGGTTCCTCTAGCATACAAAAGGGGTTTTGCTACATTGAATGTTCTGAAGATATTTGTTCCTAGGATATCATAGAATTACTTAGAAACATCAAATTTTTTCTTACTTTGGGACTTTGGTTGTTGTTTTAATTGAAAATAGATTCTTCTCTCACACAATACATTCTGATCACAGTTTGCACCCTACTCCTCCCGACTTCCCTCCCCCACCTCCCCTCTGCCCCAGATCCACTTCCCTTCCATTTCCCTTCAGAAAAGAGCAGGTCTCTAAGAGACAACAACCAAACATGACAAAACAAGACACAACAGGACAAGGGAGAAGCCTTCATGTGTTAAGATAAGATAAATATTAATTGTAGAGTCAATATTGCCGGACACCAGAGAAAAAACTTATTTCTCAATAAGAAATAAGTTTTATACTGGCTAGTAGGCATAGGTGCCACCATCAGCTCCGTATGGTTCTATTCCTTTCAGACTGTGGTTTTTTCTTGTTGGAGCAGGCTCGTTGTACCATTCTGTATTAGCTAAGCACTCACATGGGACCCTGAAGGGATAGCCTGAGCTCATACTCCACACAGCTCAGGTCCTCTCTCTCTCATGTCCTTCCTCCTGAATCCTCGCTATCCTAGCTGCTCCATGGTATAGGTTATGTTCATCATTTACTGCAGGACTCTGTCCCCCTTTTCTGTCTTTCACAGCAATCAGGAAAGCTCATGGCAGCAAGTGTGATCAGTCACACATCTCTAACTATTCTTCTTCCCACACACACTGCCCGGCCTCAGCACCATAGCTGTGAGGCTCGCTGACTCTTTTACTTCAGGGGTTTGTTATTTTATGGTAGAAAAGCAAATCTAACGTATGTTCAAATCTTTATGTTGTTTGGCCTAAGGCATATTGTTAGCTTGTTCTTATATCTTAACTTATTTTATTTATCTGTTTGCCATGTGGCCCATAGCTCATTTGTGTTTTTTATATGTTTTTTTGGGGGAGGGGGTGGCTGGCTCGGTCTGGTGGTTAGGATTCTGCGCTTTCACCGCCACGGTCCGGGTTCGATTCCCGGTCAGGGAACAAAAAACAAACAAACAAACAACAACCAAAAAAAAGGGACCCCCAAGATCCCAGCAGCCCCTTTTGAATGAGGTGGCTTCTCCCCCTTCAGGATCCTGGGACCCTGGATAGGCGTCTTCGGACCTTATCAGCTGACACCTGAATCCTACCACATATTAGAGTACTAGCCATGCTCATTTTGGCTAATCATGATATTCTCAATACCTGCTGAATGAGTGAATGGCTTCTGTATTTGCAAAACTAATGTTTAAAACCTTGATTCTATAGAATGAAAAGAAAGAACATCTTCAAAGTAGCCTGTGTAGTGCTAGAAGGGAGGGGTAGAAGGTCGGACAGTGATGAAGGGGTTCAGAAACAAAGACTTGCCAAACGGTTCTCATTTTCTTCCTCCCTGTGTCTGTGTTCCCTATCACTGCTACATCTCTCTTCACTGAGGAGGATGGGAGGTGTGGGCTTTAACACATTCCTAAGTATCATGTTCTCTTGAATTTTCAAGGAAAGACAAAAGAACTAGAAATGATATTCCAATGAAAAAAAATAATCTCAAGTAATGAGAATATGTAAAAAAAAAAAAAAGGAATTAATATTTGATGGAAACAATTTTCCAGTCTCTATGTGACTTCTCTATGTGTGGGTAAAATGAAGTTATGAGCTAAAATTTTAATTGGCCACTATTATATTGTTGTGACCATGGCAACTCTTATCAAAAGAAAACATTTGAGGGGGTACTTATAGTCTCAGAGGTTTTTTTTTCCATTATCATCATATAAGGACATGGTGGGAGCATGGCAGTTGCATGCTGATTTGTGGACAGTAAAACCTCAAAGCCCACCTCTAGTGACACACTTCTTCCAACAAGGCCACACCTCCTAATCCTTCTAATCCTTCTCAAACCGTTCCCTGATGACTAAACATTCAAATATATAAGCCTATAGGGGCCATTCCTATTCAAACCACCACAGTCACCATATTTTCTTCTTTTTATATCTCCCTGTGTGTCTATCAATTTAAAAGGCAGTGCTCCAGAGTAAAAACAATGCTGTTAGGAAACATAGTCATTTTTTCTTCCATCCACATCAGTTTCATTGATGGGTTTCCCAACAAAATACTGATGAGCAAAAAAAAAAAAAAGTTTGTTAACATGCATATATTTAACACATAACACATGTTTCAGAAATGATTATGTTGTCTTATAAAACCAAGTAAACTCAAAAACTGATCTACAAACTCATATATATATATATAATATGTATATATCATATGTACTAATACGTACTATTATACACACACATATACACACACATGCTCACAGAGATAGTCATGATGATATTGTTCAGAAAATACCCAAAACAACCAATTTAACAAGCAAAATGATTTATTCCAGCTCATGCAAGCAGGTTCTAGTCCATGGCCAGACTGACCTAATTGCTTTGGACTTGAAGTGTCATGGACTTTGACGGCAATGAGAGCTAATAAAGGAGTCTTTTCACCTTATGATGGCCATTCAGCTGGTGAACACATGAAGGGGTCAGGACTGTGTTATATCCTTCAAGGCACTACCTCCAGAGACACACTTCCCCCAAGCAGGCTTCTCCTACTGTAGCTTTATCACCTCCCATGGGCCCATTGAATTTACCAATGGATTTAACCACTGATCATTCAGAACCTAACAGTCTGACTGCTTCTACAAAGGTCCTCACAGATACATTTAGAGGTTTTCTCTGCCAATATCCTAAGTGTATTAAGAATGTAAGCAAACTAAAGATCAGATTTGTCATTCACACTAAGAATGAGTAATTCTCCAGGCAGTGGTGGTGTACTCCTTTAATCTCAGCTTTCAGGAGTCAGAGGCAATTGAATCTCTGAGTTCAAGGCCAGCTTGGTCTACAAAGTGAATTCCAGAACAGCCAGAGATATATAGAGAAACCCTGTCTCTACCAACTGTAGAAGGTTTCTGGCCCAGACATTCGGGCCTAGCCTCAAGGTTTAGGAACACAGACCCACAGACCCACAGACCCCACAGACCCACAGACCCACAGATCCACAGATCCACAGACCCACAGAGACACACAGATGCTTACTATACTTTTAGGCTGAACGACCTAAGGCCCAGGCATATAATTTTCTAACTCTGTACCCTTAATCTAACCCATTACTCTTATCCTGTTCAACCACGTGGCTGGATACCTTTTCTTAGAGCAGCATGGTTGTCCTTTGCATCTTCTGGCTTCTCTCTGACATTCTGCTCTGTGCTTCCTGTTCTCAGAGTTTTCTTAGTCTGGTAGCCCCACCCACACTTCCTGTCTGCCTTTGGCCAATCAGCACTTTTTATTAAACTAGTGGGGGGACAATTATTTACAATGAAACAACACAATCTCCCACAACCAACAAGAAGGGGGGGGGAGAAGAAACAAAAAAGAAAAGTATAGGTAATTCTCAAAGATGTGGCTCAAAACTGACGGTTACAAATTATCTTCTAAAAGCAAACAACAGAATTTAGAGGAATAACAAGACAAAATGAAAGGGCTTCCGAGAACATGTTAGAATGGAAGCGAATGTCTGATAATTATATAGATGTCTCTGAGGTGAAGAAAGACAAGAGTTTTTTCAGTGATTAACTTGAGTCTTGGATGCCAGAAGAAGGAAGTACAGCTTTGCCTTAATAAGCCTGTTTCCTGCTTACAGTCCAGTTGGGGGAGAGCAAAGAACTTTTCTTCTGTGAGTTTTGCTTTGCCTTTTGTTTGTGTTTGGGTTGCTATCTTCTCTCCTTTACAACACTCTTTGTGAGAATGTCTCTAACTGCAGCAGATATACCAACAGCTCTGCTGGGAGATTAAGACCCCCAACATGTGCTTCAGCCTACCGAGTTTCTGAGCCCCATGATGGAAAGAGCTGTATTCCATTGTTCTGAGGACTCCACATACCAATAATCTCCCTCTACTACATCAGCAGAAAAATCCAAGACCTTTTCACACTTTTTTCTTATGTGAAAGAAAATGACCCGTTAGCTCAAATGTAGACCCTGTAGTGCAGGAAAAACAACATCTGGAGCCTTAGCCAGAAGCTATGCAAGCCTAAGCAGGCTGGGGTGTCCAGTGGGTATCAACCTATTCAATCTAGCATGTGGCACAGCACGCTGCCACCAACAACATATGTTTACATGCTAATGAAAGTCAGGCTCATTTAGAATAAATTTGCATCCATCAAAGTCCATGGAGCAAAATGTTTTGTTGTATGGAAATGGCCTATGGGATTCTGGGGAAAATGTGAACTAAGTTACCAGTTCAACTTCTTAGACATCCTAGAGGGGAAAATGAATAGAAAAATGATGAACTGGATATCATTTGTTCTCACAGATGCCTGGAGTGGCCTTGGGTGCAATCCAAAGTCTCAATCTTGAGAGTTTTATTGGAAGGGAAGGAGAGCAAAGAGCTGGGGGAAAGAAAGTCGTAGGGGCAGATCTTCCTTCTAAAGAAGATTAAAGAAGGAATTCTGCTCAGCACTTAATTAAGCCCCAGTTTTCCCCCTGCTTATACAAAGTCACTTCTCATCACTGAATCTTAGCAGCCTCATTTGTAAGCAGAATGTCTGGTCCCATGAGCTTCAGAGTCACTCCATCTGCAAGAATCAATAACACATAGATGACATGAGTGAGATTCAAACACCTTATTGTAATGACTTAAGAAAAGTAGGCTTTTCTCTGTATCAGGCAAGGTCTCTGCAGAAAATGTCACACAAAGGGACAATTAGAGTCACTAAGGGGATTCTTTAGAGATGAGGGACAGAGATAACGGAGACTGAGAACTGCACCCTCACAATTTGTAAAGGGGGAGCTGCTCACAGAAGTCATTGTAAGGGACAAGAGCAAATGAGGAAATTTCTTTCTCTCCACCTTAGATCTTCACCCCCTGCCTGTGCTGGACTCATACCAGAAGTCCTAAGCAAGGGAGTCACAGAAACCTCTTAGGCCCAGAGACAGGGAGGCCATAAGGTACTCCAAATGTCTCTCATCTCCCTTTCTACACTATCCCATAGATTACTATAAAAATTTTGATGCTTCAGACAACAGTCAACACATCCCTGTTTCCATAGCTATATCTTGTATAAAATTTTATTTTCCAATGCTCAGGGATTATGACAGCATAGGGTTGACCTATTCTGCAAGCCTCCTTGTCCATTATACACTCAAGCCTCCAGAGACTGGTATCTCTCCCCTAGCAGATATAATTATAATTAGTGCTCTTTGCTTTTGAGTCATCACCATCTCCTCCCAACTTCCATCTGTCACTCCTTACTTAACCAAGAAGTTTTTGTGCAAAGGGAAAGTAAAGGCTATATTATATTATTATATTTATATAATACTTCATGTACATTCAGGTGAACCTCATCAAGTCTGAAGAAGGAGCTGTGAGCTCTCTTGAGGAACTACATGAGCTTGGTGACTCAAATGCTGTGGGATTATACTCTTATACATTGTAGATATTTGTCCCTCCTACTGATTGAATAAAATGATGATTGGCCAGAAAGCAGACAGGAAGTATGGGTGGGGCTACCAGAATAAGAAAACTCTGAGAAGGGGGAAGAACAGAGCAGAAACGCCAACAGTCACAGAGGAAAAAATACAACAATGCTGCCCTAACATGGGACTAAGCAAAGTAAGAATCATAGGTTATTTTAAGAATAAGAGCTATCTAACAATATGCCTGAGCCATAGACCAAACAGCTTGTAACTAATATTAGCTTCTGTGTATTTCTTTAAGACTTTGGGACTGCTAGTCCAAATTAGACAGAACTAAGGAGTTCTGGGCAGGTCCAGACCTTGGGGCTAGTCAAGGTCAGAAAATTCATGCTACACTCATCTGTGATAATTTAGATTGTATCCTCTAAAGTTATATGGTAAATCTCTAACACCCAGTTTCTAAGACTGTATCATATTAGGAAATAGGGTCTTTTAGAAAGTAACTAAGTTAAAATGGTATCATTTGGGTGCATCTCAGTAAGATTAATAATCCCTTTTAAAAAGAGATTAAAGTATACACATACAAGGAGGGCTAGCATGAATCTTAAATGAAGACACAGAAAGAAGACAACTACTAACAAGCCAAGGAAAGAGACCTCAAGAAAACACTAAACCTGTCTAAACCGTCTTCTCAGCCTTCAGAGCCATAGAGGAAGGGCTTAAGAGACAGTGAAGTCAGGAAAGTGCTTGCCTTGCAAGCACAAAGAGCTGAGTTTCATTCTCACAACATGCATTTAAAAAGCTGTGTGTGTTTCTGAACACATAAGCACAACACTAGGGAGATAGAGACAGGCAGAGCCTGAGACTCACTAGTCAACCATATTAGCCCAATCAGTAAGTCCCAGACCCCATTTAGAAATCCTATCTCCAACAAGTGTACAGCACCTGAGGAATTATATCTATAACTGTCCTTTGGCCTTCAAAAGCAGAGCCCATGAGTGCATACATATTTGCACACCATATTTCACACACACACACATGAGACAAAAACTCACTGTTATTGAAGCTTTGTATGGCATCTTAGGAGGGGAAATTTACTATGGCTGTGTTCACAAATTTAACTCCTAATTTCCACATAACTGGTAGTGCTTTCTAAGGAGTGTCAATTTCCAACAAGTAATTCATGTTAAGCAAGAGGATTGGTGACCTTAAAGAGATCTGCACAGGAATCAGGACTAAGCAGACACGTCACATGAGGTAAAAGAGAACACAGCGGAAGCCCTACGTGAATGAACTACTGGAATCTTACTGCATGAGCAGTGTTTACTTTGAGCTTCATTTTCATATGCTGCATATTTTTGTCTAGGGCTTTTGTACATCAAGTACAAAAGTACATTCTGTTTCTAAGAGTCGTGTGATTCTGACTCTCCGTTTTGCCTCCTTGCTGCATAGTGAGAGTTTGCCCATATGCTACATCTATATATTTTTGCATATCCATTGTTTGATTCCTCCAGTTAGCACACCTTCTCCATTAGAGTCTAAACTCCATTGAAAGAAAGGGCCATGCCCACCCTATCATCTATATGCCTAGAAGCCCAACTCTATGCTCACCATATAATTAGACATAATAATTTTTAATAACAGTTTCAAAAGGTTGTATTAGATGTCACTGAAAGTGACATCATTATCCTGGTTCCCCAGATTTCCTGAATCTGAGCTCTGGTCTGGAATTCTAGCTCACTATCTGAAATGTCAGCCTTGCCCCTTTCCATTCAATGGATCAGAGCTCACACTTGATCTTCATACCCACAATTAGAAAGATTCATATTCTGGAAGAAAGCTAAATTGTTCATTTGTGTTAACTCAGCACTTGGGAGCAATAATCTCATGGAGAGAAAGCAAAGCTACATTTTGTCTTTTGTAAATGAGTCCTCGGCTGCTGCCTGCAGAACAATCCTATGCCATTGGGATCGAGACTCTGCCTTGTTTGGAGAAAGAAAAGTCACCTTCCCAGATAGACATATTTGTATGTAATGCCACTTAAACACTGTAATCTTCAACAAAATGGGGGGAAATTAGAGAGGTAGCTGAATGGGTGAACATATAGATAGGTAGGTAGGTAGACAGGCAGGCAGGTGAACATATAGATAGGTAGGTAGGTAGACAGGCAGACAGATAGACAGATAAAGATTTCATTTTGCTTGGTTCTAAATCACAAATTTATTTTAACTAAATACAATTTACTGAATCGCACTTTAAAGTCTGAGAAAATAAACAGGGCATACAAACTATATATTTGTGTATGGAAATAACACAGTGAATCTTATTGGTACAATAAATGTGTGTTCATAATTACATTTTTTAAATGTGAGAGACCAACTGTTTTACCAATTTGTTTTTATATATCCAGAAATTTGGGTGGCCATAAACTGTATGCATTCTTTACATGAATGAATATACATCTATGCCTAACTATTATAGCTAAATATTCTAAAGTTCAAAGCCATAAACATCCTTAATATTTGTCTTCCTTTTCCAAATGACACATGATTTCTAAGGAAACATATTCATGTATTTTCCCTCAAGCTGCTACCTTCTAATTCATTTTCCACCTTCATTATTCTTTTCGGTTTATAAGGCTCAAAACAGATCCCCACCCACCCAGTTTTGGTGCTTTGTCTAGTCAAGAAAGTGGAAGTTTAATTTTTTTTCCCTCAGATGAAAATTACTTTATTTTCCATAATGGATTTAAGTTGGTGTTCTGTCCATACAGGAGTTTGACTATTGCTCTCTCTAAAGTTTCAAGAAACTGAATATTAATCCTTAAAATTAAGTAATTTATACTGTAATTCAAAAAGAGAAGATGAAGAGAGAAAATAAGAGAGAACAGGAAGAAGAAAGGAGAAAGTGAGGAACGAGAGGCCGACGAGTGGCGGGGGAGTGGACGGAGTGGAAGGACTGGCTGGAGGAGGTAAAGAGCGGGGAGGGTGGAGAAAGGCTGCACGGGAGGAGGAAGGAAGACGGTGCTCCATAAACTCTGAAGCACAAACTCTCCATCCAGACATTGCATCGCTGAGAAGAAGGAAAAGCGTACTGTACAGTTACTTGTTCTGGAAATTTTGAACAGCAAGTTATAAATCACTTGTGTGGCACAAGGACAGTGTCTCTGAGACAAGGACAGCTCATCAGCCCCATGCTCAGCAATATGGGGGATGAGGCAGCCTCCTTCCTGTCTGTGGTCCCACTGGAAAGGAGCTGTCCATGAGGAGCAGTTACCTCATCTAGAAACATTCCACACATGTGGATTAAATAAAATAGGCTAAAAACTCCCCAGTCAAATCAAGGTGTTGATTCTATGATGATTCTATCATACCGTGGCTTTTAAATTCTGTCCCAATAACACACACGTGTTCACACACACACATACAGATATATATACTATGTCAGATTACCCATAATGACACTGTGGAAGGGCATTTGCCTAAAAGTGATTTTAACCAAACTCTTAAGACTCAAGGATTCGGCAATCAGTCCCAGGCAGTATGGCATGTTATTCTGCATCAATTGGAATGATGAATCTTTTACATAATGTGAATCACTGTCTAATTGTGACTCTGATTGCACCTACCATCATCC
The DNA here is from genome assembly GCA_033318265.1 of Phyllotis vaccarum. Classification (NCBI taxonomy): domain Eukaryota; kingdom Metazoa; phylum Chordata; class Mammalia; order Rodentia; family Cricetidae; genus Phyllotis; species Phyllotis vaccarum. The sequence goes on along the minus strand of JARWLC010000011.1, from coordinate 13,763,593 downwards.
GTGCACTTGACACTCCCAGTCATTGGAGACATTAAGGGAATAAGAAGAAAATTACAAAGCACTGAGCTTTTGCACACTTTGAAAAGAAAACCACCCCATGTATGGCCAGAGTAGAAAGCCCAACAAGTAGAAAGAACAGAATCATGGGAAATGTGTCTTACCACTCATTCATACTGAACCCATATGCTAGTTGATATGATATAAAGTTGTCTTAGTTAGGGTTGCTACTGCTGCAGTGAAACACCAAGCCCACAAAACAAATTGGGGATAAATGCAATTATTTGGCTTATACTTCCATTACTGAAGGAACTCAAACAGGGTAGGATCCTGGAGGTAGGAGCTGATGCAGAGGCCATGGAGGCTTCCAGGATTGCTTCGGCAGGCTTGCTCAGCCTGATTTCTTATTGAACCCAGAATGACTAGCCCAAGGATGACACCACTCACAATGAACTGGACCCTCCTTCTTTGATCATTAATTGAAAAAATGCCTTACAACTGGATCTCATGGAGGCATTTCCTCAGCTGAGGTCTCTTCATCTCTGAGGACTCTAGCTTGTGTCAAATTGATGCAATTATCAGCCAATACAGAAGTGAAGCATCCAAGCATAAGAGTTTAGTAGCACTAAGGTCAAACTATGGCTCTGTCACATCCTAACTTTGTGCTTTACAGCAGATTTCCTGTATCTCAGTTTGCCAGTTTAGATTAAACAGTATTTTATAAAGTATTTAGAACCAATATTTTAATTAATAATCATTGAATATCCCTTGATATTAATTTCCCTTACATAAAACAAATCTATAGCAAAAGAGATGGCTCTGCAGACAAGAGCACTGGCTGCTCTTCCAAAAAATCAGAATTCAGCTCCAAGCACCCATGTTGAGTAGCTCATAACCTCCTATAACTTTGCCCATGAAGAACCAAGGTACTCTTCTGGCCTCTGCATGTATACACAATGTGTGGCAAGTACTCTCTCTCTCTCTCTCTCTCTCTCTCTCTCTCTCTCTCTCTCTCTCTCTCTCTCTCTCTCTCTCACACACACACACACACACACACACACACAAATTTAAAAAATTTATAAAATAAAATATTTAAAAAGTAAATCTACTTCTGACTCTTCTAGTCAGTGTAACAAAAATAGACCTTCAATACATTTTTGACTAAGAAAGGTCCAAGTATTTGCCTTTTTTCATCCAACCTCCTACACAATTTACCCCCATTGGCACTCAGCCTGTTGGCTTTATCCAAGGGTAATCACATCAGGAGGAAATGAGGAGAGCACCTTTGGCCTCCAGAGTGAGACATGATAGCCTTGTCTGCAGAAAAATCTAGTCCCATCACTGTGGTCTTTTGAGCAGCAGTGCTCTAGGGAACATTTGTATAGGTCCCCCATTATCTTTAAAAGATCTTTAAGGAAAACAAACTTATCATCTGTCTACTCCTCTCACATGTAAGTTCATCTGATGGGAGGTGGGATGGAATCCTAGGCTGGAAGCAAGTGTCATTTCCATCCCTAGTGATTAGAAATGTGTCCTGCACCAAAGGATCCTCTGATAAGGTGACTGCCTGTACAAAAGGCACCTTGTCTGTGATGAGCTTAGCATGGTGACTCCTTCCTTATGCCAGATAAAACATTTGTGGTTCATCTGTGAAGAGTAGAGATGCCAGACAGTCTCCAGCAAGGAGTCCCATTGTTCCAAGAAGCCCACACCAGAATTCATGCCTCACCCCTCTTACAGTTCAGTTTATGCTTTATGCTTGGGATTGAGGATGTGATTTTTCAGCTCTCTTGCTACCATGACTATGACTTGTTGCCATTCCTCTGACCTCTTTCCCTCTAGAACCACAAGCTAAAATACACTCTCCCATGAGATGATTTTATTCATACTGTTTATTGTATCATGGCAACAAGAATGTATTAATATTTGTATCCTTCAAGGTGTCACTTCAGAAGATGTAAAAATTATATTTTCATATAGATGGATCCTGGTAAGACACTTAAGCTTGTTGAAAGCCCAAAAGCACCTATTTTTTCCTTAATATTCATGTTCAAACTTATACTAAAATCTCCTTTTAATAAATTTCAATTCTCTTTAAAGAGGAGGAGGAAACTACCAGCTCGGTCACCACACCAGAGGACAAGAATCCCATCCGTACACAGGAATTTTTAGAAGTATCACCCAAGTCTCCCACTAAGTGGATTGGACCTCGTTCAAACATCCTAGCCATTTCTTTCTGTTCTTCTCTTTCCACCTGCCATCTGCGGCATTAATCCCAAAGTGATCTTCTACACAACTTAGCCAATGATCAGTGTTACTCTAAAACTTTGTCTTTCTCCAGGATGATTTGGAAATACTAACACCAGGAAGGTTGCCTGAATAACAATAAACAACCAGGTGGTAGCAACACATGTCTTTAATTACAGAGGCAGAGGAAGGCATATATCTGTGAGTTCAAGGCCAAAGCAAGATCCAGGACAGTCAGAACTATCACACAAATAAACCCTGTCTCATAATAATAATAATAATAATAATAATAATAATAATAATAATAGGAACCAAATGAAAATATGAACATGAGCTTTCAATCCAACAGCACAATATAGCCCACTCAAGGTCAGTGGTTTATCACAACAATTGAAAAATATCAAGAAGATATGAAAACATTCATTACAATGTTTTAGGAAGCCGCTGTCATTAATCCAATGACTCTGGTACAGGCAGAAACTAATAACCCATGTTTAGAAAATAAATAGGTACAAGCACAATAATGATTTTCAATAAAGGAGTCACAATGTGCTCAAAGGCCACAATGTGCCCAGACCAAAATCCAACCAGGAATCCATGAGGGACACACACAATGGGGCCAGCGTCTGCCAGGCAGATGAACCTTACCTTACTTCTGCCTGTCCCAAGGATACCACAAAATAGGTATTTATATAGTGATCCAGGGACTGGAGATATTTAAATTTTAATAAGACGTTATAGCATTCTTATTTTATCTAATGAATGAATTTTCAATATTTCTATGTGTTTTGAGAACAGGTGCTTTGGGGGAGGGGAAGGAGTAATGAGGAGGGGGAGGCTGAAGGCTAAAGGCTGACTGGGAAGGACTGCGAGGAGGGAAGGAAGGGATATCGGGGAAATACATGCATAAAAAGACATTTTTTATAAAAATAATAATAATAATAAATGAAGGAAAAAATGAAAGTCAATCTCTCTGTTTTGTTCAGAAGTTGGGGAAAGAACTGAAAACCATATCTAATCTAAGTAAAGCAAGTTGTAAACCCCACAGACTTCTAACTTTGGGAAGACACATATGGGTATTCTGTTGAACTTTAATTATCTAACAACAAAAAGGTAACAATCAGTAGATGATTCACTTTTTAAAAAATAGCTACTAAAATTCAAGAAGAATTTTTTTAATCTGAATTTGAAAACACCTCAGCAAAGAGTTTCCGTCAGACTCGGACATTTTGGCAGCTCTTTTCTCTGTCTTTTCAAGTCCACATGAACATGAGGACCATGTTTTTACAATGAGTAGAAGAGGGAAGAACGAAGGCAGACACGAGTCCATAGACAGCAGCAGTAACGCAAGAACAAGCAACAGTCAGGCCACCCTCAATTCTTATCCAAACAATGTCTCCTGGTCTCCTTGCCTGTTCAGGTAAACACTATAGTTTCATTTCTCCATACACCTAGTTTTTCTTCATATTAGATACAAAATGATATAGTACACAAAAAATTTTGCTTGAGCTACTTCATGGTTTTTGTCTCTCTAATGTTCATGAGTATTACAGGTAGGTTATAGAAGTGCTGGAAGTTATAGATAGCACTGATAATAATTTTCATCACAGATGATTCTTCCCATGCACTCACAATGCATTGTTCATCATTCAAGCATTAAGTATACTTAACAATTCCATGTATCAGTGCTGTGTCTCAGTGCTTATGACCTAACTACTATGGTTGGGTGAATGTAATTGACCCTCATAAGCTTATAAGGAGTGGTGCTATTAAGAGATGTGGCTTGTTGAAGTAGATGTGATCTTGTGTAAGGAAGTGTGTCACTCTGGATGTGGTCTTGAGGTCTCTTTTACTCAAGCTACACTCAGTGAGACAGTTCACTTCCTGTTGCCTGTAGGTAAAGATGTAGAACTCTCAGCTCCTTCTCCAGCACCATGTCTGCCTACACACCACCATGTCCCAAAACGATGATAATGAACTAAAATTCTTAAATTGTAAGCTCCCCACCTCCAATTGTTTTCTTTTATAAGAGTTGCTATGGTTATGGTGTTTCTTCACAGCAATTGAAGCCCTAACTAAGACAGAAATTGGTACCAGGAATTAGTATTTCTTTGACAGGCCAGACCATGCTGGAAGGAATATAGACCTAGGGACTGTGGGTTAGAAAGAGAGCTGAAAGTTTAAGTGCTGCTTAATGGGCTGCACTAGTAGGAGCATGGAAAACAGTAGTGCTAAGTGTAATTTCATGAACTACAGGAGCCTGGATCAAGAGGTTTCAAAGGAGATGATATTAATATGTGGTGTAGAGATCATTCTTGTGATATTTTGGTGAAGAATGTAGCTACTTTTTAACCTTTGTCTGAAGTATATGCCTGAGGCTAAAGAGAATTAGATTAATTCCTTTGGCAGAAAAAAAATATCAAAACAGCCTCGTATAGACTCTGTCATATAGTTACTAATGCTTATGCTCAGATTTATAATGAAAAGGGGTGCACTGAACATGGAAAAATACAAAATGTACAATTTGAGAAGAAAAAGACCCCCAAGCAGTGGAATGGAACTAAATCCTGTGTTGAAGGCAATAAATAGACTAAGGGATGAAATAAAAGAAGTGGTGACCTGAGGGCAAGATCCAACCAAGGCAAGTTTTAAACTTGTGAAAAGAAATTAAATAAAAGCTTAGAGCCATGGGTAGTAGTTTATGACCTTAATCCCAGCACTGAGAAGGCAGAGAGTTGTGGTTCTTTAAGTTTGAGGATAGCCTGGTCTATAGAGCAAGTTCCAGAACAACCAAACTCAGGCAGTGAAGGAAAAAACAGAAAACTGTTGAAGATGTAACTGAATGATGTCTGGGTTTAAGGCAAGCTTAGTCTACACAGCAAGATCTGAGAAAGCCAACCTGAGACAGTGATGGAAACTATGGAAAACAGAAAGGTGGTAATGATATAATTGAACAAGTGGCCATGATCCAGCCCCAGTAAGCAGGAGGACTTGGCAGCTTCAGTCATGTGGTTCTGGCTTTAGAGTCAAGGAGTGACTATAAAAAGCCTCTGAGGCCAAGCATGTGTCAGGGGTGTCCCCGAATGGAAGCCTAGAGACGCCACTGCATGCAGCAGTAAAGGTAAAGCCTGGATTTCCTAGGAGACTTCAAAATGGTTGAGATGCCAGAATCCTGGGATACCTGCCAAGAAAAGCTGTTAACACAGAGTGAAACCAGCCCAAGAGAAAGAAGTTTGTTACAGTTTTAAAAAAGCTGAAATAAGTTGAAGATCTAAAGCGAGTTTTGATATCAGACATCCAGATGTTTATTTTGGAGTTTGCCCAGCTGGTTGTTAGTATTGCTTTGGCCCAGCATTTTCTAATTATGCTCTCTTCCCTACATTTTGGAACAATAATGTACAGCCTGTGCCTTTACATGCTGAAAGTATGTGATTTATTGTTTTATTTTGATTTTATAAGGAATTACAGTTAAGAGATTGCATAAATCTCAGGAAAGACTTTAAACTTTGAACTTTAAAATATTACAAACGTGTAGAGAGTACAATATACTATGGGGATTTTGAATTTGGACAAAATTTATTTTTTCATTATGACATTGTTACAAGCTTATCGGGGCCAGGGTAAGCACAGTAGTTTAAATGTAATTGGCCCCCATAAATTCATAAGGAGTATCAATATTAGGTATGACTTTTGGAGTGGGTGTGACCTTTAGGAGTAACTGGGCCACTGTGGGTGTATGCTTTGAGGTCTGCTTTGTTTAAGCTATACTCAGTGAGACAGTTCGCTTTTCTCTTGCCTGAAGATCAAGATGTGTAATTTTCAGCTCCTTCTCTAGTACCATGTCTGCCTGCATGTAGCATGTCCTGCCATGATAATAGTGGACTAAACTTCTGAAATGGTAAGCACCCAATTACATGTTTTCCTTTATAAGAGTTGCCTTTGTCATGGTGTCTTTTCACAGAAATTAAAAAAACCTTAACTAAGACAATCATCCTCTCCAAATCCATATTAAAATCCTGTTTGCTAATCCAATGGCAGTGATGGGGATTGATATCTTTTAGAGACTAAGCCCACATCATTAATACCACTGCTTTTGTAAAAGAGACACCCAAATACTTCCTGATATCCTGTACATTCTGAACTTACCATTATAAACTAAAAGGAGTCCCTTCCCAGAAACCAAATCTATTGTTATAATTAAATTGTAATTCAGCCTCCAGAATTCTGAGAAATAAGTCTGTTTCGTTTATATACTTTCTAATTATTTTTTACTATAGTAGCCCAAAGAAACTAAGATGATTAATCACTTTTGAAGAATTTGATAATTTTCAATAATTTATAGAGTGAAGTTGCTTAGTGTGATGGTAGATATCACTTAATGTAGTTATCATTTAGTGATTACCATGGTCAGGTTGTTTAACATCTCTATACATTTTCATGGTTGCCATATTTGTCTATGTACTAAATTACTGACCTACTCTCTACACACATTTCCAGCATACAGTGAAGTTTACTAAGTAGTCACTATATTTTTGACATCTAAAAGTTATTCATTGTCATAACTGCTGTACATTATTACCTGTACAGATTAAATTAAAGAAGTGGCTTCACTAAGGCCATATAGAACAGCAACAGTGGTATTATGTGTTAAACTCAAACCTAATATGACAGATAATCTTCACTATCTACTGAGAAGGTGAGGCACACCTGGCAGTGTGTCCCTGGGGGAGTCTCTAGAAAGGATAAACCGATAGGGACACAGCTTAGGGGTAGGGACACGAGCCCATGACGAAGGGCCTAGATGGAATGAAAGGAGAAGCCAGCTGAGTCCTAGCAGTTTCTGTTCTTTGCTTATTCACAATTATGGATTCACTCTCATTTGCTGGCATGAATTTTTTTGTTCTACCATGCTTTTCCCATCATAATAAGTCTTCTGAAAACTGAGCAGAACTAATATTTCCTCCGTTTAGTGTCAGGTATTCTTTTATAACAACAATGCAAAAACAACTAAATAAAGTTAAATCAAGACTCTAAATCATTGAATCTTGTGTGCTTTCTATTGTCCTATGTCATAGACACATATTCATTTAACTATAGATAATTGATCTAAAGATCGTTAGACATTATGCTTGCAAGACTGCAGACATAGTACATTGCATATGTTTATATTTTCAAAGCAACTAAAAATCCAAAGAAAATAGTATGATGCATGTTAAATCAAGAGTAGCATCACTATTAGTCTGTTCGAGTGGATATAAAAGCATACCTTGATCTCAATGGTTTAAGCAGGCACAGTCACATAATGGCATTTTAGACAAGGAGAAGCCACACGTACAATTATGGTCCTATAAGATCACTTTGAGTAGCAAGACAAAGGAAGAGATGATGTGTCCCTAAGGTGATCCAAACCTAACAAGGTAAAGTCTAGATCCTAAAGACCAACAAGTATTGCCTTTTGCTAAGCCTTCCAATTCTAGACCACTACTATAAGAGGAATCAGCCTCTTACTACCGCTTAAATTCGGAGCAGTGATCTAATACCTTGAAATGCAGAGAAAGATCAGTCTCTCTAAGTAACTGTTCTATTTCTATGACAATACCATGAGCAAAGCAATATGTATAGAAGAAAAAATATCTTAAGGACTTGTTTACATATTCAGAGGATTAGAATTCATAACCACCATGCTGACAGCAGTCAGGGAGGCCTGGCACTTGAACAGTAGCTCATATCTTACCCACAAGCAGGAGGCAGAAAAAATAGAGAATGAGACTGAGTTTGGAATAAGCTTTTGAAATCTCAAAGCTCACCCCCAGTGGTACATCTCTTAATACTTCCTAAACAGTCCTACCAACTAGGGACAAGGCATTCAAGTGTGGAAGCCTATAGAAGTCATTGATGTAGGATGTTTTCTGCACATTGTGAATATCATTGGTTAATAAAGGAACTGTTCTGGCCTATGGCAAGGCATCTTAAAGGCAGGCAAGAATTTCAAGCATAAATAAAGGAGAAAGCAGGTGGAATCAGAGGAGATGCTGCAAGTAGCTGCCCAGAAAGCAGGATGTGAAAGTACCAGTAAGCCACAGGCCAAGTGGCAATACATAAATTAAATGGGTTGAGATAAGTTGTAAAAGCTAGTTGGTAATGAGCCTGAGCCTAGGCCAAACAGTTTGTAATTAATATCAGCCACTGAGTAATTATTTCATAAGCAGCGGCTGAGGGACAGCAGTTGGGAGAGCTTTAATTGGACCATGGGCCCAGATGGGTCAGAAACTTCTGGCTATAGGCTATTCTCACTCGAACCACAAAGGAGTCATGCCTTCCTCTTCATGAAGGATAAAGCATGTTTGCAGAGAAACAGCACTTAGGCCCCGTCCGATGGAAGTCCACAAGTCAATAGCTGTCTTTGCTTAGGCCTATCTTTTCTGTGGGTTTTGTTCAAGCATGAGTATTCCTGGTGGTATCATTTGTTCAAGCCTGGCTTCCATCAGAATGACTGGTGCATGTTCATCTCTTTATCATGTAATTATCAGCCTCACCTTAGAGCTGACTTAAAGATAAGCTTTCTCATTTTTCAACATACAACTCTGTCCATCTCTATCTCTCTCTCCTTTAATATTTTACTTAAATATCACTTTAGCTAAGTATCCATGATTTCTAGTTTCCATAAAGCTCTAGAACATAATTCAGCCAAGGTCAAGCTCTACGCCATTGAATTGCCATTCCTTCAGTTTCCCATTGACTGATGCCATTGCCTTCTGGAATGATATTTCTTCCAACATCCTGTTCAAAATAATCACAAATTCTTTGAAATGGCAGCGGCTTTATCTCTAGCTCTCTTCATATCTTTCTGGTTCCTCACAAGGTTTACCTTTACACTTAGATTTTTGTAGACAATATTTTCACAGGATTATAGTCCTATTCTAGCTTCTAAACCCTTCTTTAACATTCACCTACTATATAGTTTCAAAGCTACTTTAACACCTTAAAATATTTGTTACATAGTTCCCAGCAAAATTTATACTAGTGTGTTCTACCTACTATTAAATAAATAATTTTTTAAGTTGTAGTTGCTGTAAAGGCCCCAGATTAAGGTGCCAGCATGGACAGTTTCTGATGAGAAATTTCTTGCTATACAAATATTCATCTTCTTTGGATTCTGGATCCAGAGTGCTGACCATATAGCACAGAGACAAGAAGATGGCCCTATGTCTGCTGTGTCTGTTCACAGTAAATAGGAGAGTACTCTGGTGTCTCTCCCTGAATGGGCATTAATGCTGTCAGGTTAGGTCCCCAACGTGTTACCCAAAATGAGCTGTGTCCCCTTGCTAATATAGTTAGAGAGCTAGCATTTCATCATATGAGCTTGATGGACAAGAACACACTCTCAACCAAAACAGTTCATTAGCTGTATAATTTTTGATATGCTATTTCATATATCTGAGTGTCTTTCAAAGAGGCCACTGTTGCTTTTGTGTGCTTTATAGGCTTTCTGTATGGGTCAATCAAACAGGATGCATGTGAAGGGACTTTGCAAACATTAGAAACTGTCCACACATGAGCTATAGAAAAGAGAAAATCGGGACGGAACATCACAATATACGATAAGGACTGTAAAATACACTGGACTAGAATCATTTATTAGTTGATATTTTTCTGTGCTTCTGTTTGAGAAGAAAAAAAAAGGCAAACGTCTGAAAAAGAGAAATCACATTTTTGTAAAGAATCTAGGGTAACAGCATGAATTCTCCTTGGTCAATTTCCCATGTTTGCTAGCAGACAATGAGAAATGAGGTCAGGCTTCTACTGAAACTATTACAATAATATCAGGGTTCAATAGGTTGACAGTGGACTGAGTCCGCTGGGAATGTTTCATAACCCAGATTGAAATAAGAGGTTGTTCCTGTCTAATAGGGAAATGCAGCTCTTCAATATCTTATGATTTAAGCAATCCAATGGGATCCAGCTTTGCCTATTGTCTCTGTGTTTCTAAGTGTTATACTTAAAAACTCCCAAGGAAGGCAGTTTTAGAACAATCTATGTGAACACACATAACTATTTTTTGAAGTGGACATTTCTAAAATATCCATCTTATCTTTCTTTCCTCCAATTACTGTCTTCACTTTTGCAAATAGAATATATCAATTCTGTTTTCTTATTCTGTGGAGTCCACATTTACCTGTTAAGAAAAGTGATAACAGCGTAGGTGAGAAACTGGACTGTTACCCAGCTCTGGGCTCCAAAAACTAAAATTTATAGTGTTAAGCAAAGTAATCCAGGTTCAAAATGACAAATAAAGCATATTTTCTTTTGTGTATGAGACAGTTTTAAACACACGCACACACAGAGAGAGACACACACAGAGATATATACACACACAGGGGCGGGGTAGCATGAAGGAGGAAGTGAATTAGCAGGTGAGGAATAAGAAGGTCAATGAATGGTGGAAGGGCATGCAAAGGGTGCTTGTTTCACTTGAGTGAAAGCATTACTATGGGGACTGGTGAGATGACTGGGTGAGGAAGCTATCCAATACCCTGACACTAAACCTGAAGACCTGAGCTGGCTCTCTAGGACCTACATGGCAAAAAAAGACTCTGCCTTGACCTGGAAACTGTCCTCTGATCTCTACATGTGTGATGTGGCATGTGCGCGCGCACACACACACACACACACACACACACACACACACACACACACACACACACGTGTGCACACACACATACACAATTTTACAAAAAGTTTAACATTATTATGAGACTCATAGTGTACAATACATGTACACTAAAACATTTTTAAATAGTAACTTTAATAAAATACAATAAACCAGAATAAATGCTGTGAAATTAGGCAGAAATCTCAGGCTGTGCTGTGAGCACCTACAAGGTTAGGGAAATTGCTTATATAGACCCTGTGCCATCTCAGGCAAGGTCAGAGACAATTTTGTTACTTGCTGTTCTTACTAACACAGAATGATTATTTTCAAGAGGTTATTACTGAATTAAAAACCTAAAAGGAATCATATTCCCTCATGAAACTATATATGTATTATTATAGAAAGCTGAATAATTGGTGGTTCTTGACTCAGAGTGAGCATGGAGGGCAGTTTCACAAGGTATAATAGGAAAGAGAGGAAATACAGAAGTTTGTGCCTCCTCAATACAGAACATACGCAGTGAAGTACTATTCAGCCCTGAAGAAAAAAAGCTAAGTTATGAAATTTGCCATGAAATGTATAAAACTGGAAAACATTAGATTACGTAAGTTAAAACAAACATTGCGTGTTTTCTCTCGCATATTATTCCTTACTTCTAATGGGAAAAAAATTAATGTATCTAAAGTTGCAGGAAATGTGACAAAAGCCAAGAGCTAGAAATGGTCCTGTGAGACAGGAAACAAAGAGGGCTTAAAGGACGGAAGTGAGAAGAATAATGAACACAGGAAATATAAAACAATGCTCAGGGAAAGGGGGGAGCAGGAAGAGGGGGAGGAGCAAGGAGAGCCAACTCAAAGAAACTATGTATTGAAAATACCACAGAGAACCCTGCTGTTTTGTCAACTAATATAAAGTATAAACATGCTCCACCTAATTCAACCTGAGAGTGGAGATCAGATCCTACCGTAGTCAGCCCGGTGACAGCTCTTGGCACTAGGTTAGTCAAATAAAACACTTGCATCTCCAAAGACATCAGAATCAATATTTTCATGCTATGCCTTTAAAGCAAAGTAAATGTAAAAAGTTCATCATTTGGGAGTAATGATACATGTCTTTAATTCAAGCACTTTCAGTTAGAAGGGTAGAGGAAAGCAGATCTCTGTAAACTCAATAGCCTGGTCTATATGTCAAGTTCTGGGACAGCCAAGGCTACAGAGTGAAACTTTTCTAATGAAAAAGAAAGAAAAAATAAAATCAATAAAGAACATAATCCCATAATGCTGTGAGGACCCAAATTTAAGTGGGTATTTCTCTATACATATGCTTTTTTTCTTTTTAAAAATATTTTTAGTAAGCATATTTCATTGTGATTTTTGAGAACAAATACTCAAATGCATATTTTTGTGATATTTTCTCCTTTGCTTTTACTATTATGCCCTATTAACATACATTCATTGTGTATAGTGATGGGTTTCATCATAATATTTCAATCAGGTATATCAAGTTCTATGGCCATATCCATCCCCCATCATTTTCCCTGCTTCCTCTCCTGGTCCCTTTTCTTTCCTCTAAGTAGCTCATTCTACTTTTATGTGATAGACAGATTATGGGTATGTATGTAAAAGGAGGGAAAAAAGGAAGGAAGGAAGGGAGAGAAGGGGGAAGAGGGAGGAAGGAAAGAGGAAAAGAAGACAGGCATTCATTTACCAAGATGATCTTTACATTTTCACTTATCCATTCATTTATTGATGGACACATGGACACAGAGGCTGGATCTACAAGTTGCTGTTGTAAATATGATTACATTAGACATGGATAACCAGATATCTTTGGGTACTGCTTACTTAGTTATATTCCTATAGTATATTCCCAAGAGAACATACTATATCTTTATCATATGGTAGTTCTATGGTTTTTGAAAAATCTGAAGGGCTTCTATGGGGGCTAAACCACCACATTTCTACCAATAGTGGGAAGGGTTGCTCTTTCCTCACATCCTAATGATATCCATTCTTTCTAGGATAAAATGTAATGTCAACATAGCTTTGATTTGAGTTTCACTAATGGCTAAGAATGTTGAAATGGCTAAGAAAGTCACATATATTTTTGCCTATTTGTACTTTATCTTTTGAGAACTATATTTTCATTTCACTTGCCCATGTTTAATAGATTGTGTGGTATTTTTAAGTTCTTTATACATTCTAGATACTAATCCTCAGCCAGATGTGTAGCTTGTAAAGATTATCTAAGATTCTATATGCTGTATAATTTTATTCATTTGATTTCACATTCTTGCTATTATTTTTTAACCTTTGTAATCATTTTCAGAGACTCCTCATCTGTGCCCATGTATTGAAATCTTCCCATGTATACGTCTCTAAAAGTTCCAAAGTTTCAAGTCATGAATGAAGATATTTTGAATTCTATTAATGATTGTTCTAAGACATATTTATTCAGCATTATGTTCAGACTATTTCATTTAGCAATCAATATCTCTATTTTCTTTAAGTCTTATTTAATAACCTAGGCTAGCCCTGATGATGTGACTCTCTTGCCTCAGCCTCCTAAATGCTGGGGATCATGACTGTATGTCATCATTTCAGGTTAATTTACTGAAACTCCTACAAGATACTTGTCTAAGTGAAGGTTATTATCACTGTGATGATCAAAGCAACTTGGGAAGAAAGGGTTTATTTCACTCACACTTCCATATAACAGTTCATCATAAGTAGTGAGAGCAGGAGCTGATGCAGAGGCCATAGAGGAGTGCTGCTTGCTAGCTTGCTCCTCATGGCTTGCTCAACCTGCATTTTATTGAAACCAAGACCAAAATCCCGTGGGTATTCCCACCCACAATGGGCTGGGCCCTCCCTCATCAATCGCTAATTAAGAAAATCCCCTACAGGCTTGCCTACAACCTAATTTTATATCTTGGATCAAATTAACATAAAACTAGCCAACTTAATGATAATGTGATTCTTATGACTCAAAAAAATAAATAAATAAGGCCAAAATTGGTATAAAATGTCCCAACCAAAGCCCTTAAATGACTTTTCAGAGACGCATATATGTTGATATTACAGTTATTGACATTTTAAGCTTATAAAGTATACAAACTCAGACATTTGTTCAGAACATAAGTCAGCTTGTTTGAAAGTGAAGCCCCAAGGCTGCTTTTTGAAAATCAGATGTATTCATACAGAATAACAGTTTTGGGTTAAAAAACCAAAATCTCAAGACAGTTTATTAAATTTTATGTACTTTTGCATTTTAAATGTTGAATTGGGACATTTGTATCCTTCTAAATTTCTAGTTATCCACTTTCCCCATAGTAATTGATACTGTCCTCTAGTTATTCATACACTCCCAACTTCATCTTTCTTCATTCATTTTTTAAAATTCATGAGGAATATTTGTGAGTTTGCTAATGTTTTAAATGCATCCGACATGATTTCAAAGTTACCTTCCTCATTTGATTTAATTCACAAGGCTCAGCTGAAAACAAGGTGAATAAGAAATGAACCCAATTTGTGGGGTATGTCTCACAGCTCTGCTTTCCTTAGGTCCTATAAGGTAGAATCACAATAAATTCTGATTGGGGCATGAAAATAAGATATTTCAATTCAAATTTTGTGTCTGACTTCATAGTCTTACTTTTTAATTTGCAATATCTGATCACTATCTTGAATGTTCTGGAAAAAGACTAACCATTGAAAATGCATAATAAAAAAAGCATAATCAATTCCTCATTATACAATTACCTAGTGTTTCTATATAATTTATGTGTGTCCTCCCATACACAAACTCATCACCACATTCCATGTAGTAGCTGATTGTGGTGGCTTCATTAAAATGCCCCATCGACTCATATTTGCAAGGATTAGGACATGCGCTCTTGTTGAAAAAAGTGTCACCAGAAGGTAGACTGTGAGGTTTCAAAAGCTCAAACCAGGGCCATTATTTCTTTCTCTTCCTGATGTCTGCCAAGACAGAAGGAGAACTCTTGTCTCCTTCTCCAGTACCATGTCTGACCAATACCATGCTTCCCACCTCTGAACTGAAAGCCAGCCCCAATTTTCTTTATTTGTATTTATTTGAAAAAGTTGTTGTGGCCATATTGTCTTTGCACAGCAATAAAACCCTAAGGAAGACACTAATATAAATATTACTAACTCAATCATTATACTATAGTATTTAGGGAATAATGCAAAAATATGAGGCATATGCAGCAGATGAGGTTTTTATTGGCATAAATTCAGTGTACATTTTATAAAATGAATGAGTGTATCATGTATTTTAAATTGTATTTATGATCTCTTCTTTCTCCAGTTTGTGGTGCATATTAGTGTTCTTTGGGGGAATAAAAGCAAAGCCCTGTGTGTACATAAGAAGAGAATTATGATAGGAAATTTTCTCACACACTGATAGAGGTTGGCTGATCGAAACTCTGCAATGTGAAACAATAGACTGGAAACACAGAGGACCTTATTCCAGGTAAAGTTCATGGGTCGCCTGCTGACAGGAGTCTTTCCTGGTCAGAAAGGAGTATTTCTTCAGTGACTGGACAGGACCAACACACACAGGAAAGGCAATCTGCATTCCTCAAACTCATAAACTTAGATTTAATCTAAAAGTGACTCAAAGAAGCCAGGCAGTGGTGGAGCACGTCATTAATCCCAACACTCAGGAGGCAGTGGAGTGAAATCCAGGACAGCAAAGATTACACAGCAAAATCCATTCACAAAAATTTTTTTTAAAAAACTCAAATAATATTAAGAATATTTAGATTAAAGCTTGACCAAATATCTGGTTCTTGTAGCTCAGCCATGTTGACAGATCAAATTAATCACCACCTAAGACATTCTTCAAGTGTCAGGAAAGATGGCAGAAGACAGAAAGGAGCCTAAGAGACACACAGAATACCTGTCACAAATAAATTTTACAGCCAAATTTTTAAAAATTAGTTACTAAGAAAAGGGGGTAATTAAGATAGATGGGGAGCACTTTCGGTCAGGGAGAAAGCTGGTGCCAGGGAAACTCCCAGGAATCCAAAGGATGACCTCAGCTAAGACTCCTAGCAATAGTAGAGAGGGGGAGTGACAGCCATCTACTAGAATCAGACTGGTGACCACCCTGGTTATCATTAGAAATACTCTGTCCAGAAACTGATGGAAACAGATGCAGAGATCCACAGCCAAGCACTTGGTGAGCTCTGGGAGCATTGCTGAAGAAAGGAAGGAGGAACTGTAGGAGCCAGGAGGCTCAAGGTCATCACAAGGGAACCCACAGAAACAACTAACCTGGCCTCGTAGGAGTTCACAGACTGAACTGACAGCTAGAGAGCCTGAATGAGACTAACCTAGGCCCTCTGCATTTGTGGAGTTTGCTCTACTTGTGGGACTCCTAGCAGTGGGATCGGGGCCTACCCCTGAAGCTTTGACTGGCCGTTGGGAACTTATTTTTCACAGGCTGCCTTGCCCTCCTAAGGGAGAAGCTTAGTCCTATCTCAACTTGATGTACCAGACTTTGTTATCACCGATGGGAGGCCTGCCCCTTTCTGAACCAAGGACTGGGTGGGGCAGAGGGGCAGCAGAGAAGAAGTAGTGAAATGGGAAGATAGGAAGGAAGGGAAACTGGGGTAGGGATGTAACATAAATGAAAAAAATACATTAATAAAAATTGAAAAATAGCGTAGGGAGGCATGTTAGATAATATCAAAACGGAGCTGGAGAAATGGCGTAGTTAGTAACCTGCATGCTGAGGTTAATCCCTCCGAGCTCTCTGAACAAGTAAAGCAGCACACCATGGTGGTGCATGCTCGCCTTCCCAGGACTGGGGAGATGGGTCCCTGGGGCTTGTTGCCCAGCCTACTTCAAGAGTTTCTCGCCAGAAAGAAACCCTGTCTTAAAATTTAAGAATGAAAACTTTTAGAAGGTGCACCTTACTTGAAGAATGACACTTGCAGTTGGCCTCTGGCCTCCACATGCTCAGGCACACATATGTGCACCTGCACACACAGGAAAAATATGCAGAAGATGAGACACCAAAGCATCTTTGGTTATGCAGACTACAATATTAGCACAATGAAAACAAAACCAGCCATATTATTTAAAGATGCCCAGTTAAGTGTGGATGGGTGAAATGGCTTTTAATAAGAACTGCACTTAATTAATTCTAGGGGAAAAAAAGCAAACATCAGACACTGGTGTTTGTTTAAATGATGGTGTGCTGCACGTCTCTCTAATTTAGATAATTTGGAATGCTATTTGGACAGTGGTATAAATTGTAGCTGGAATGTGCCGTGCTGAGGATATATTTACCTGCAAATCTTTCATAATTTTTAAAATATCTTCATGGATTCTCTTGGTATTCTTTCCCCCTTTTGAAATTCATGACTGGTGAAATAGTAAAACTGCTTCCCATCCCTCACCAAATAAAAGCAATCGGATTTGGAATTATGTTAATTTAGTTTACCCAAGTTCTAGGGAGAACATTTGCAAATCCCCACTGTGAGAGTATTTCTAAATATTAGCAAAACATCAGGTGGCAGGGAAATGCACGCAAGGGTTTTGAAAGTGTGTTAATGGTTCGCTTGAGCACAACTCGAGAGCGTGGTCGGTTGAAAGATGTTTCAGTGCTATTTTTATCTTACTTTATATTTTATTCAGAATTCGAAGAAAGATAGTAATAGCATGTAAATTTCAGGACTCTTCACACTGTCCCCGAATGCACTATTATTTTGGCAAAACTTAAAAAGATAAATAGCTATTTTACAGTTTTCAATAATGCTGAGAATGTAGTGAATGTATGGTAGAAGAACACTCATGTGATTCTCTTTTTAATAGTTTTATTTCTAATTTTATATGTGTGTGTGTGCACATGTGTGCATGTGTGAGTGCACATGCCCCTGGAAGCCAGAGGTGTCAGAACTGCTGGAGGTACAAGTAGTCACGAGCCACCCAGTCTGGGTGCTGAGATCTAAACTCCAATCCTCGCATGAGTAGCATGTATTCTTAATATTTGAGCCATCCAGCCACTATGCAATGCTTTTTTTTCCTTTTTTTTGTATGTGTGTGATAGTATATGTATATGTGTTAGATAGTGTTCATATATGTGAGTGCAGGCACACGTGTGCAGAGGCAAGCATCTGGAGGCCAGCACAGAGTCATTGGTAACCAGTCCTCACCTTGCACCTTGTTTGAGACAGGGTCTTCTCAGGGCTTCCTAAGCCAGGCTGGTAGCTGTGGAGTGTTGGGAGACACCTATTTCATCTTCCATTTCCTGTAGAGTTTACACTGCAGTTACAGACACTTGAGCTGCTGCACTTAGCTTTTCATGTGGCTTTGGGGGATTTGAACTCAGGTCATCAGGCTTGTACATTTAAATGTTTTTACCCAGGGAGATATATCTTCACCTCCATGTAATGTATTTTCATGTTTCCAAAGAACACGTACACTGGAAGGTGTGAAGTAAAGCACATATAGATTTCCCACAAATCTCTAA
Source organism: Phyllotis vaccarum (assembly GCA_033318265.1). NCBI lineage: Eukaryota > Metazoa > Chordata > Mammalia > Rodentia > Cricetidae > Phyllotis > Phyllotis vaccarum. The sequence continues at coordinate 13,745,193 of JARWLC010000011.1, read as the reverse complement.
CTCGTGTGCAGGTTTCTAAATGTTCCCTAATGAAACTGAAAGAGAAGTGGAGAGCTCTTCCTTGTTTAAATTGAAAGTCTTTGCTTAATAATAATTTACATTAAAATTCAATAAGATTTATCTTGAAATAAATGATACATTAAAAGGTGGAAGATGATAGATAGATAGGCATAGAGAGAGAGAGAGAGAGAGATAGACAGACAATAGATAGATGCATAAGATAGATAAACACGATTGGTAAATGACTGAAAGATAAATGGATAGATGATAGATAATTGATAGACAAGTTATAAATATTTAATAGATGGATAACTGATAGCTAAATAGATGAGTGATAAATGATAGGTAGGTAGGTAGGCAGATAGATAGATAGATAGATAGATAGATAGATAGATAGATAGATAGATAGATAGATAGATAACTGAATTGCATGGAAAGCCAAATTTCTAATCTCATATGTCTGGATCGAGATATGAATATAACCCAGCACTTGGGAGGTAGAAACCAAGGAATCAATTCAAAGTCATTCCTATCTATAGAGCAAGTTCTGGGCCAGCTTGGACTACACAAGACCCTTTCTCAGCAAACCAAAACTAACATTAAAAAAAAAAAAGAAGAAGAAAATCTTTACCTTGTGATTATGTCTTCTAGTACACCTATTTTCAAATTTTGAACTGTTTTTCATCAGGCTGGTTTGCATAAGTGGCTGAATGTTTAATGTACAATTGCAAAAGCTATTGACTAATCAGACTGTGTAACCCATTGCCTCTGATGGTAGACAAATTATACTTTCCTTTCATTCTTTAAATTTGCTAGAGGCCAAATGGCATAAACTATCTTATGAACACTGTTCTTTCAACCAAATTCATGGAAAGTTCACTGTTCCAGTGTCAATTTCCTGTGTTGGGGTTGGAGAGATGGCTCAGCAGGTAGTAACAGCATCTGCTACCCTCGCAAAGGACCAGAGCTTGCTTCCCAGCATCCACATGAGCCACCCCATAATCACCTATAACTCCAGTTCCAGGGATTTGACATCCTCTTCTGGTCCTTATGGAGACCTGCACATACATGACAGATACTCATACAAACATATATACACATAAATGAAAATTTAAAAATCTTTAAACCCCATATCTGTGAGAAGCCTTGATATATAAACAAGATGAAAGGTAGCAACATTGTCTACAGGCTGATCAAGTTTCCATGGAGTCACATTCCTATCATTCAGTGAGCCACCCTTTCCAATGCACCACAACCCCATACACAGGTCATCCAAGGCTACATACATTATTAATATTCAACATGAGTCATTGAGCACATTAAATAGATTGCAAGTAATCATTATCTAACTAGCAAGTGGTATCCATCCTTTATCAGACCTCGGAGGGTCATATAAAGATTAGTTAAATATAATGACAGGAAACATTCTAAATGAAAGGCAGCAAGATTCATGTTTCTTGGTGGTCCTCAGAGACATGAACCTTAAGGAGAGGGGTGTGCCTTACAGAATGTGAACATGTTACAGCCCTGGGCAAGACAGGCAGAAGAAATGGGAAACAGGCTATGAATCACAACTATGTACTCCTGCCTGTGTTCCATAAATTTCTAGTAAATAAAAATAAAATGTAAAGTCTTACTCACATTTTTATGGACTCTAAAGAGCTTTCTTTTTTATGGTTTTGCTCGCAGCAGCGTGCATATGTATGGGGGAGAACACGTGAAAGACAAAAGATGAATAGCTCTCAGGGAGATCAAGGTCTTCTGATTAGCTCTCCTCACACAGGCATTCACTCATCACTCATCTAAAACACCTTATAATAGTCTGATTGAATGGGAGGGTGATTTTATGACGTGAGTTAAATGGAAATTAGGAAGATTTTTGAAACTCTAACATATGGCCCTATTGATGACTTTTCCCAACAAATTTTTCATGTGGTCATAATCTAAATTTAAATAAGAGGCTGCAAGAGAGAAATTCTAGGATTTTCATACCCGGCACCTTCAGGCCTCCCCTGAGGACAATAAAAATCAGGTATTCTAAAGTCAAAGGAGGAACTGAAGCAAGTGGGAAATTAACAACCATGAAAAAAAATACCTTGAGAAAAAAGGACCGCCGACCGCAAGTGTCTTCCTTCACAATGGCTTTCACCAAGATAGACAGCACAGATTTCTGATAAAGCTGCAGCCAATTTTACTGCAAGATTTCCTTAAAGAAGGTTTGCAAAGCAGCAAGCACAAACCAACACAAAAAGGGGGCTTTAATTGAGGCCAAGATGCCCTGCAGAACACTCCTACTGATAAGAAGTGTTGGTAAAACTTTCCTTAATCATTTTGGTCATCACTTTTGCATAAAAACACAAGATTTTCAATATAACAGAAACAGTTTTATTGTTAAAACATATTGAAAATGCACAAAAATTGTGACAAATACTATAATTCTCTTTCAGAACTCCAAGATGCAGAGATAATAGCTGTTAAGTGAACATTAGCATTTGGGATCTTCTAGTCTGATTTTAATTTTTTAACTATGAATGTATATTCTAATATATTCAAGATTGTGCTGCTTATAAATTGAGCATCCTTCAGTTTCCTTAGTTTCACAGACTTCACATTTTCTAGTGCTACTAAAGACTCTGGAAAATTCCATTTAACTCCTAAAACATATCTTTATCCACAATGCACTCTATCTAATATCAGTGCCTCCCTTTCATAATTAGTTATATTTTTCATTTTCCTTCTCTACTGCCAAAATTATAAGAACAATTCCTATATATTTTCTGTGAGAAAAAATGATAAAAAGCATATTAATTAAAAGTGTGTGTGTTGTTTCTTAATATGAGAGGCTTAACGTTAGCATTTGATGACCAGATACCAATTTCCTGAACCTTTGGTTTCTAATGCTGTTTCAGTTGCTTTTGAGGAAGGCAAGATATGCACAGTAATAAAAGTGTCCTGTATACTGAGGAACATCTGATAATTTTAATATATCACCCAGGCAGTGTTCCCTGAATGACTTGATACTTGCATTGCATCTGTGGACAAAGTTGGGGGGGGGGCATGTATGTAACTGAGATCACACCCAAGCTTCTAGAGGAAAACTCAGAGTACCTCAATATACAGTTCTTGGCTTTGTGCCATTGAAACAAAATATCTGAAATAGACAATTTAGAAAGAAGAACGTCTCCTTTTTCTCCCTCTCTGTTGTTCCCCTCACTCAACCATCTCCTTCTCTCATGATTTGTTCCCACCTTTCCTTGGTTGCTCCCTGTTATGACTCCAGTTTACTCAGGAGATCTTCTCTATTTCCCCTTCCCAGGGGGATTTCTCAATGTCCCTCTTCAGTTCCTTCTGTTACTTAGCTGTTCAGGGCATGTGGATTGCAGCCTGGATGTTCTTTGCTTTATGTCTAATTCTACTTATGAGTGAGTACACCCATCTTTCTGGGCCTGTGTTACCTCACTGAGAATTATATTCTTCAAATACATCCATTTGCCTGAAAATCATAGGATGTCATATTTTTTACAGCCAAGTAGTGCTCCATTGTGCAAATATGTCACAATTTGTAATCCATTCTTCAGCTGAGGGGCATCTAGGTTGTTTCCATGTTCTGGCTATTATGAATAATGCTGCTATGAATATAGTTGAGCTAATGCACTTGGGATAAGATTGTGAGTCCGTTGGGTATATGCCCAATAATGGTTTTGCTGGATCATTGGGGAAATTGATTCCCAGTTTTCTGAGGAATTGCCATACTGCTTTCCAAAGTGGCAGTACAAGTTTACACTCCCTTCAGCAATAAAGCAGTGCTCCCCTTGCTCCACATCCCCTAAGAAAAAAATTGAAACTCTAACATATGGCCCTATTGATGACTTTCTCAACACTTTAAAAATATGCTCCCAACAGCCTGACTCCTGCCCACCAGGCCTTGCCTCCAAAGATTCAACCAGTCCCCAACAGCTTCATCCTAGTAAATTTTTTAAGGACATTTAATATTTAGCTTAATATTATAACTCATTGAAGAATGAAGATGTCGTACCACATTGGAAGGTTGCTAGCATTGTACATGCCAGTTACTATGGTATAGGGCTTGCCCATCTCCATCACATTTGCTTGTGTCTATATCTGTGTTCAAATGCCTTAAGTGCTAGGGTTTTTTCTGTCAACCTCAGAGAGATGCTGTGAAGCTGCATAAGACCTATACAGTGCTAGTCACAGAAAAATTCTCAATTGATTACTGTTGTTACAGTTATGGTTATTAGAAATATATTGCGATATATAACACACCAAGAAAGACTGCAGTTGTTATAATACTGTAGCTAGTTGTGATGTGATTGCTATTGATAGCATAATTATAAGAATAATATTAAAGTTTCTTGTGGTTAATATATAACTCTCCCTCCAGTTCTGTGAATTACGTATCTGAAGATTTGATCAATTAAAGAATAAATATTTTAAAAAACACAAAAAAATTGCACCAGAACTGAACATATGTTTATGTATTACTTGTCATTATCCTATGATAATGATTAGTACATTGTAACAATTGCATTAAGTAACCTAGAAGCAGCCTAAAGTATATAAAAAATGTGTGCATATTATATATAAAATTATACCATTTTATATGTGAGATTTGAATACCTATGGATTTTATTATCCAAGAGGAATCCTAGAGCCAAGTTATATAAAGATACCTGGCAAAGGCTGTATTGTAGATATTAACAATATCCTCTATTATTTAATGTTCTAAAGACCAGTGGTTCTCAACCTTCCTAATGCTGTAACCTTTTCACACAGTTCCTCAAATCCTATGACCCTTCCATACAGTTCCTCATGTTGTGGTGAATTCTAACCATAGAATTATTTTCATGACTACTTCCTAACTGTGATTTTGTTTCAGCTATAAACTGTATTGTAAATATCCATGTTTTCTAACGGTTTTAGGCAAACCCTGTGAAAAGGTCTTTGACCCCTCAAAGGGGTCGTGACCCACAGGTTGAGAACATGTTCTATAGGCGCTACTATAGCTCTTAACAATACACCATAGTATTTCATGTGTTGTTATTTGTATTATCAATAGTTCCATTCTTAGAATTGTGTGGAAGGAATGGTGCTTGTACTCTAAAGACTTGATTGTACTGGTATATTTTCATATTTATACATATGAATATGTACATATATACATAAATGTCAGTGTGTCTAAATTAAAATTTTAGGATAAAACTAGCTTAGAAAGACTAAAGAGAGATGATGGCTTCAGAAAAGTAACTATAACTTTCACGTAATGCCCATAAATGACAATAAATACAAGAAATATAGAGTGAGATTGTTTTAATCCTAAAGGGTTTAAGAGCTAAGTACTAAAATTGATGTTTTAGAGAAAATATAAACAAAATAGGAAGAATACTCAGAGGCAAATCAGAGGAAGTGAGTTAAAGGGGGGAAGAAATCAGCCAGCTCAGGAATACAAAGTGCATCACTATTCCTGGCAAGAGCTTGGCCTGTTGGGATATTTAATCAGACTGTGAAACCCAAGACTGTATAAATAAAATCAACCTTGGATCGGGGATGGGGGGGGGTGGAGCTAGTGAGTAGTTGACAGGAATTACCCATAGAGTGTGGAGGAGCCAGGAAGACAGATAGAGAGATGCAGGGGGAACAATAGGAAGAGATTGGGATTTTCAAGGTCTTTTTGGTTTGGGATGGCTGAAGACGTGCTCTCTTTATGGGCTTCCGGCAAAAAAGAAAGTCAGCTGGTTGTTTCTCAGTCTGTTTGAGATAGCAGGTTTTCACTTCAGCATGTGACTCCTGAGTCATTATTGGTAAATAGAATGATAGAGACTTAGTTAAAAAGCTACATTTGGTGGCAACTGCAAAGCCAGTACCATCAGGACCAGAAATCCCACCAGGCACTGAATGACAGGGCACTGATTGTGGACCACAGGGCACAGATACTAGTTAAAATATCATATTCAGGTGCAGCCCATACACCCATGGAAAACAGCGTTGGTCTCTGCATCAAACAAAGTAATACTAGAATCCAGTCTCCCACAATGATTTTACCACTACAGCTTTGAGCTTGAGCCCTGCCCTGTCTATGCAGAGGGAAGGTAGGGCTCTCTTTCCCATCAAACTCTAGTCAGCAGGAAACAAGCATCAAGTAGCACCTGCTACTATGCTGGGATTCACTGAATTAACTATTATTAGAAATTAATTTTATACTTTAAGGAAGTGGAAAGATTAAACAAATGAAATCATAGTGAGAAATTTAAAATGTGAGCTTATTAGAAAAGCATCTGAACATAGGGGAACTTGTATCATATGATCTCACCCCTAAGACCAAGGACTGGTCCTTGAAAAAGAACAACCTCATCCCGTTATCTTGAAGTGAATTTTTTAAGCTCCTGTAAAAGAAAAAATAAAACACTGCTTGCTCTGGAGCTTTATAATAAATCTAAATGCTTTGCTAATTGCCTGTCACCACTACAAATAGTATGTGCTTTTCGGGGAACTTTTTATAAAGGCCTTGGAAATAAATCAGAATGTTTAATTCATTTGAAGACAGACTGAGGAAGGAGGCAGCTCTAGGATAACAGAATAATCTTGAGCACAGTCTAAAAAGGGCTATTGTGGGGGGAGGGGGCTTAATCAAAGCCAGCTAGGCATAATCGCCTATACAATATAAATGCTGATTGCTTATGCAGTATTTTCTTTAAAATTTAAGCTACCATGACAAAGCCACACTTTACAGTGATACTATTTTTAAATATTATGTATATATTCTGTATGTATGTATGTATTTCTATGTGTGAGTGTTTAGGTGTCAATAACCATGTATTTGTGGAAGTCAGAGAAAAACGTCATGTCTCTAAGATTGCCTTACATCTTGTTCTTGAGACAGGACCTTGTGTTCAGCACTATGTGATGGCAGGCTGGCTGGACCCAAGATTCTGTTCTCTCTGCCTCTCATCTCACCATAGATGAGATGCATTACAGATGCCCACTCCCACACTCCGCTTTATGGGAGACTCTGGGGATGATCTAAGTTCCTCATGCTTGCATAGCAAGCCATTCCTTGAACCTTTAAAAGTGCCCCTCTTGAGTTTAGTTTCCAGTGCCCCATAGGATTGTGGGACTGTGGGACTGAGGGCTCTCAGCCACCTGGCGAGGGCAGGAAGATCCATGGAGATGATTATCACAGAGATGACTGCTTCAGTTACTCTAACTGCCATATGTCGTTGACAATATTTCTTATCTTTAGAGAGTAAAATTTTATACAAGATTGAATTATATCTCTTCTAGCCCAGTCATCTTCAAAACTACTTCCTACCTTGCACTGACTCACTAACAAGAGCCACAAGTCCTACAGAAAATGTTCTGCTAGAATGCATTTGCTCCATCAGTGTGCTGCTGACTTCTTCAAAGATGACTGTGTTTAAATAAAGGGTTTAAAACTTTAATTGCAGAATTTTAATTCATGGCTGACAGCAATTATCAGAGTAGAGTAACTGCAATAGCCTTGTGAATTCAGTGAGAAACAAACGTCATAAAATTTGGATAGAATAAATACACACACACACACACACACACACACACACACACACACACACAAACAATTAAGAAGTGGATCACCAGAGAGAAGAAATAATGTTCTGGACCCAGAAAATGCTGTATATGAGATGATAACAATAGTTCCATGTCGTTGTGCAGCTGTGTGTTTGTGTGTGTGTGTGTGTGTGTGTGTGTGTGCGTGCATACACACACACAATAAATTTACCTAATTAAGCAAATAAATATTTCAAATTATTAATAGAAAGTCTTAAATTCTGCTGACAACCAAACCAGGATGCTTTATTTTATACAAGCTGGAAAATCTTACATGTGTTGATTTGAAAAGGGGAAGAACTCAAAACCCCTACAGTGACCCAGGGAGTTTAAGAAGATAAGCAGTCTGAGGTGAAGGATCCTGCTCTGCACACCCAGTTTCTGACAGACAGTCATCAAGATTAGCTCCTTTGCCCTCCTGAAAAGTCATCCTCAGAGCTACAGCGATCCAGCATCTACAGGATCCCCCTCTGGACGCTCTTCATGGCCAGCCAAACACCCACACAGTCAGATTCTTTGATGGCTTCAAGAGCCCTCTAGGGCAATGAGACCCCATTTGTAGGGAAGTCACCACAGAGAAATCTCCAAGACAACCAATACACACATGGTCTTCACTGGCCATAGAAAATGTGAGTGCTGTTTTAAATTCTGTCAAAACTGTGCTTTTGTGAGGACCAGAAACAGGAATATTCCAGGTATCATCTACTTGTCACAATTATCTCTTATTTGTTAAGTTGAAATTTTCCTGACAATATGTCCTGGAAGGATTATTAGGCTTAAGATATTAATTATTTTTAACAAATGATGTTGTGTGACTTCATAAGAAGATAAGGAACAAACATCTGTTCACCCCAGAGAGGGCACTACAGGGCCTTCAAGGAGTCAGTCCACTCAAGTTTCACTTGGTAAGACAATGGGCTTATGGGAGTTACTTACAGGAGCATAAGAGATTGAAGACAGCTGCACTGCCAACACACTCACCCCAACACAGGTGATAACTCACAAACTGCATCTCAGGAGCTCCTGCTCAACTTACAGGTAGCTTCCCCAGTCACTCACAAGCGGGCTTGTCCTAGGACTTGAGCCTAGGACCCTAAGGAGTGACTTTATGAATCTTGCAGGTTTCATGGGCTTCCTGAGCTTTATGGATCTCAATATCTTCCTAAGTCTCATGAGCCTCCCTTTCCCCCTAGAGGGGAGCACTGTAAGTCAGAGGGGATAGCTAGACTGCATGTGTAAATAATAAATGTAAAATAATATGGCTTACTGCCACACTTGTTACAGCGCAGTGCTCTCTAATGCCAGTGCAGCATGTACAACCATCCTACCCTTAAGCTTATCATTATCCTTATTTCATACACAGGTGAAATGAAACAAATGGAAAAGATAAAAGGGCTCATGTCATATTAAGATATGAGAGTGCTAGCAATTTGGGTTTAAATTCTATGGTCTCCTGCCTCCATTATCTAGTACCCGAGAACCACTTGGCTTTATTTTAGGAATAGTCATCAGACCCAGTAACACTTTTTGTCTAGAAAAAAAATATTCTACTTCTTAGATGCAAACTGTGCCTGGTAACTGAAGAATCCGCAATATGATACAGTTGATACATACAATCAATCAGTTATGTTAGTCCCCTGCCATGGCCCGCTGAATCTAGACAGTAAAATAACCAACACTTAATTGAGTCTCAAAATTAACTTACCATGTTACAATTGACATTATAAAAATCAAAATTGAGGGGTCAGAGAGATGGCTCAGCAATTAAGAGTACTTCAGTACCCACCACTCATTTGTAACTCCAGCTATCTCATGCCCTTTTCTGACCTCTATAAGCAACTGTACTCACAAGCACATACCCACACAGAAGCTCACATATATGTGAATAAAATTTTAGCACTGAGGATATATTTGTAAGGTGTGCAGACAAACTGCAAAACCATTTTTAAAATGAAAGTACAGACGAAAACAATTAACAGGAAAAGCTTGGAGTCTGTTCCAACACAATTGAGACCCATTGAGTGCTGAGCACTTAAAAAGCAAAACGACTTATAAATAAAAGACAATTAACTACCATGTTTTGTAAATGATGCCACTCCTGCCCTATGTGTTCTATAATTCTCTCTGGATTCTCAGAGACCCCAGTATGGCAGGGTGATAATGAGGAAAAGAATTACTGGAGAATAACAACATGTAGATATGAGGTCCTGGTTTACTGTGGAAAGCAGCTGACTCCTGAATGTATAGTGTTGAGTAACAATAATCTAGAAAAATAGTCCAAATTAATATATGTGGGAGTGATTAAAAAGAAAAGTGTCTTTAAGTACCTCCGATTCATCACCCTGAGAATGGGAAAAATTGAAGGGCAGGCAAGAAAAGAATTACTACAAAACAATGTACCTTATGATGTTTAAAGGGGAGCAAAAAGTATGCTGTAAAATTCTTTAGAATGTAATGTGACTTGGGTATTTATCGAGTAAATGCCTGAATTTTTCAAGGAGATAGATCTCACTGTGCAACAGTGAGGAAAGCAGGACCATAATTGTGAAGAAACCACTGGGTATCCTTAACGGGAATCTGTAATCATATCCTAACGGGAACGATACCATGAGATCAGATCCCAGGGAATCCTGCAGACAGAATCTGCACACACACACTCAGCCCCCGTGCCCGCCTTTGTCCAACTTTGATGGATTTACTGATAGTTCACATTCAGACACAGGCCTTCCCAAAACACCGGGAGGAAAAGCGACACAGCTTTCCTAGTCACATTTCAGCAACGACAAATGACTCCAGGGTCACAAGCCCACAGCAAAAGCACATGAGAAAGCACGCATGAGAGATTGCTTGGCAACGTCGATTAAAGACCCGGTGTTTTCTCTCTAAGTGCGTTTTACTCTTTAAAATAAGAGAATGCAGGAAATGACACTAAGTATTTTGATGAAACAAAATTAGAGAAGTGTGAGGCACAGGTGGGATTTTAATATTTAAAACACATTAAGCACTTAAAAGTAAAAGATGAAAGCCTTTTAATATACTTTTAAACCTAATGTGTCAGAAACATGGTTTCAATTTGTGATTGATACAGAAAATATCAAGGTGATACTTACATGTTTTTTGTCATATTGAGGCTTTAAATGCAGCATGTATTTGTTACTAAGCATTTATCTTCATTTGGGCAAGCTGTATTCCAGTGTTCAGTGGCCACACAGAACCCAAGGTTTCCTTACTACACAGCATAGAATAATGTCTGTTCAAAAAAAAAAAAAAGAAAGAAAGAAATACTAAAGTTTCTTTTTAGTGGGTCTCGGATATCTGGTACACTAAATCAGAAATTTAGGATAAAGCTGAAATTAAGATATTCTTTCCTCAGCCTCCTGAGTGGGACTTCAGGCTGCCAGAAAACCATCTTTTCTTTTGAATTTCCAAATTTTCCATATTTAAAAAGAAAAAGGAGGAGGACCGGTATTAGAGAGAGAAGTCCAAAAGACAAAGGCAGATATTCAGGACCTTATCACCGAGACGCGCGTGGACATTCTCCCACTGTTTGTCTCTGTGTGTCGCTGTGTGTCTCCGTATGTCGCTGTGTGTCTCTGTGTATCTCTGTGTCACTGTGTGTCTCTGTGTGTGTGTGAGTCTTTGTGTCTGTGTCTCTGCATCTCTCTCTCTGCCTCTCTCTGTTGCTCTGTGTGTGTGTGTGCCTCTCTGTCTCCTCTCTCTCTTTCTCTCTGAATCTCATCTCTGTTTAGTGCCTCCCTCTAGTGTTAGATATGCTGAATATGAATTTAGTCTCTGAAACTAAATAAATCTGATCCTATCGCAACCTCAGAACCCAACACATTCTATTTGCAATTATAATTTTAAAAGCAATTGGCACATGTGAACTAATTATTTAGGTTGAATCACACAAAGTGAAGGATAGTTGTGTTTATTTTGATGTAATTTAAACTCCAACATTCTTAAGTAGCTGGGTGAACAAGCCATATCTTCACAAATATAATCAAGTCTGCTTGAACAGTGTACACTAAGATATATATATAACTCCACTGAAAATATTCAGTGTGAAAATTTGGTCTTTTTATTGAACCAGTTATTTGCTTGACTGATTTTGTTAGGGGACTCTGTGTGGGGTTTATTTCATTTATTTGTTTTATTTTTACAATTTTATTTGGAATTTTTCTGATTTTGATCCATCATTGAACAACCTTGGATATTGTTGTCTATAGAATAATTAAAATTACAAATACATATTGAAAACTGTACAGCACAGTGCATAGAGGATTGCCTCGGGCATTTCTATATGTCAATGTGGAAGTTTATCTAGATTTCAAGCTATGTATAATATTTAAAAAGTTCACCATAATCAGCAGCTTTGTGACATATGCCAAGAAAGAGAAAATAAATGTGTTAGTGTTGTAGAACTGAACACTGTGGGGTCAGCAGGAGATTCAAGGAGTGTCAACCCCTCAACATGGGAGCTAATCTGAGGTTGGGGGGTAAAAGAATGATTCAAACCTGTATTTGTTCTTGAGCAGCTTCATTCTTTTATGTGTGTACATGCTTTGCTCTATGTACATGTGAGTAGGTTCGTGAACATAGGTGTGTACCTGTTTGTAGAGGTCAGAGGTTGGCATGAGATGACTTCCTCAACAGCTCTGCACCTCATTTTTTGAGGCAAGCTCTATCATAGAAACTGGAGCTACTGGTTCAACTAAACTCACTGACCAGAGACCCCTGGAGATGATACTGTCTCTTTCTCCTCAGTGGTGGGGTTACAGGCATGTGCTACCATGCCTGTCACGTTGCAGGAGTTCAGGGAATCTAGACAAAGGTGCAAATGCTTGACAAGCACTTTGAACCTTTCCAGCTCTTAATTGATGGTTAAATGAAGACTCTCTTAGCCACACTTAGCCTCTGTGATCACAGGCTTCATGTAATGGCTTGTAGCAGAAATAGGAGACAAGTTGCCTGAAGAAACTTCTTTTTCCAAACATTTCATATATGTTTGCCAGCTATTAAAATGCCAGAAACTGTTTTTGTGTGTTCTTGGTTAGTAAAATGTCTTGTAAAAGAGCAGGAAAGCAAGTCAATGACAATCAAGACTCATTTTCTATCTCCCACAAGAAAATGGCCAAAGAAACCTCACTACAACAGGTGGCTTCCCCACGTGGGCCGAATATCCACTGAAAGCCTGAGAAAATTTAAAAAGTGTTTTAGATCAAAAGCTGAGCCAAAGCAGCTTCCAAATTATGTATCTGAAATGGGTCATTGTACAGAGAAAGCCCGGCATCCAGCCACATTCAAAATGGAGCCGGCCGACTGGCGGCAGGGAGTGTAAGCTGCAATCAGGCCAGTTCCTGAAATCTCACAGAAGACTCAGTAGCATGTTATTGGTTTAAGGTTTCTGTTTATTTTGAACAAAAAGGAAGCGAAGACGGATACTTAATAGCAGCATTTTCCAGGGTCTGCTCTGTTTGCTGGCCACAAACAGACGTGGTCCCTTTAAGAGAACTTACTGATTGAGCTTCCTCTGCAAAAACTATGCAGCTCTTTAAGAGAGTGTATTTTAAAAGCTCTTATGGTTAGAAGATGATTAAGGATTCATAATAAAACAGATTCAGATGAAAAGAAAAACCTGTAAACGGGTTACAATATGTATAAAAGGTACATAGGCTTCAGAGAGAAAAGAAAGAGGATAGAAAAAGTCTCTAAAAAGAGAAATAGAGTAATAAAAATATAATCAGCCACGTAAAGATGGAAAATAGACACAAAATCTGGATTTCGGTTGTTATTGTGTTTTCTTTTAATTTTTTAACTGCTAATGAGCTAACTGCAGAAAGACAATGGATTGCAAATGCAAAGGCTACTAAGTTAAACAAGAATATATACTTTAAAGGTATTTTGATTTTGAAATTTGTGTCTAAGGATTTATTGCTTTGGAAGAGTTCTGCTTTTGTTTCCACAGAAGATGAGAACCTGTGAATTGCTTCCAAGCAAATATGGTTTCATCAACCAAGACCCCCTGAAAAAATAACTCTGATGGGAAGAGATGGCAGTATCAGTTCAGGGCTACAGACTAAGATGATCCAGTCTCAAGAACCCGTGAGATTTTCAATGCCCCATAATCAGCAGGAAGTAGTAATGGAAAACTACACCCAAAACCCAAAATATTGTTTATAAATGTTTGTTTTCATTATAAATGGTTAATGGTTATAGTTAATCTCTTTCTAAGAAGAAAAAAGGAGATATGGTATATGAATGATTTTTTAAAAATTAGATTATTGAATTTACTTAGATCAGAAAATCAGCTGTTAATCTTGAAATGTTTTACATTGGTATACATTTTGGTTTATTGATACAAATTTAAGGTCAATTCTCTTATGCTGTATGTATTTTTCTACACTTGTTTAAGATATGATGTTTATGTAACTGATTTAAATTTGTAATGTATAATTAAGAAATGCATGTTAGTTATATTTTTAGGTATACAAAGATATAATTCAATTAGATAGGTAATCTTCAAACACTTCTAAGACCTACAGAATATGGCGTTTGAAATATTTTAAGAACTTAGACTTTTCTGGACAGTGAGACAGATTTGCTCCTGGCAGCACCAATCTTCTTCAAGAGAAAAATGGGCATCAAAGAAACTCCATATGGAATCTACTCTCTTTGTAGCAATGGTTAGTCTCTGGACAAGAACCTGTTCTTATATCCACTGCTTGACAGTATGCTATTTAAACTGGACATGCAGGTCCCATAGGAAGGTGACCTCTAAACTTTGACAGAACAAGCGAGATGGTCATTCAGGTTCCTGCTTTGCAGAAAATACTCTCAGACATTCTTCAGGACTCGAAGAGAAGCGACTAATGAACTGTACCAGAATGGGCAGAGCAGATTTCCTGCTTCACTGAAATGAAAAGAGACTCTGGGCCTGTAGGCTGAAGATGGATGCCCCAACTTTATAAAGGTACTTTGGGTGACTGTCCAGGCAGATAGATGTCATCTCTGTCCATTCTAGATTTTAGAAGTCGCTTGCACTTCTGGTTTACTTGAGTAAATATATCCTTCTGTGGTCTTTGATGTAGTTGAAGATTAGATAGTTATAGGTACAGTTTTTCTTAGTCATTTGAAAGGTATATTGGATATGAAACTTTAGATTCATAAGGATAAGGTAGATGATAAGAGTATTTTCTTTAATTTTGCTAAATACAAATAGACTATATGTTATAACTGTAATTCTTGCTTGATAGCTGTTTTGTTATATGTAATTTTGCTTTGTTAAAATTGAAACCTTCCTTTTTGATTAGACAGAAAGGGGGAAGTGATGTGGGAATGCCTTTCTGTGTGCTGTAAATATCAATCTTTAAATAAAGGAGCTGTTTTGGGCCATGACAGGCACCATAGAAGAAGTAGGAGGAGAAATCAGAGCATAGGTAGGAGAAGCAGGGCGGAGAGGCAGATTGAGCAAGCCACCCAAGGAGCAACACGTAAGGAACACAGGTAAGCCACGGGCCACGT
Source organism: Phyllotis vaccarum (assembly GCA_033318265.1). Classification (NCBI taxonomy): domain Eukaryota; kingdom Metazoa; phylum Chordata; class Mammalia; order Rodentia; family Cricetidae; genus Phyllotis; species Phyllotis vaccarum. The sequence goes on along the minus strand of JARWLC010000011.1, from coordinate 13,730,070 downwards.
GGCAGATAGATTAATAGAAATGGGTTGATTTAAGATGTAAGAGCTAGCTAGCAATGTGCCTGAGCCGTAGGTCGAACAACATAAAGTTAATATAAGCATCTGAGTCATTTCTAAGGGCCTAAGCAGCAGCGGCGGGTGGCTAAGGGGTCTGAGGCTGCAGGGTCTGGGCCTCTGACAGCCCAGGACCAAAGAAACCCCATTGTAACACTCGTGCTTGGAATACTCGCTGCTTGACATCATGAGCTGTTTCTCATTTAATTTGTACAATAAGCATGGCTGCTGCTCTATGAATCCACACATTAAAGAAAGGAATTTGAAAGCAACAGACAGGCAAAAGCTTTACCTGGATCACAACTGTGACAGGGCATCCTTAGAAGAATCTATACAAAGCAGATACCCAAAGAAAAATACAACCTACTTTTGATTATTTCATCATTCTTATTTAGAGTAATAGTTAACCACCCCCACCAATATACTTAGAATGACATTAACAGGAAGTCTTGCTGAATTCCCCCGTCCCGTCACTCAATTTGAAACATGAGTTTGCCATTTTAAAATCCTCCAGTAAAATTGAAGCAAAGACTTCTATAAATTAGTATGTAGATCAAAAGAATATGGAAGTATGTATACATTTAAAAAGTCTGACCAAGTAATTTGCAAACTTATAGGAATTTATCAAGATCATTCAAATAAAAAAATAAGACTCCTTCCTGTTTACCTGTGGGGCTTTGATTGTAATAGGCCCCCATAAACTCACAGGGAGTGGCACTATTAGGAGGTGTGGCTTTGTTGGAGCAGATATGGCCATGCTGGACAAAGTGTATCAATGTGGGATGGGCTTTGAGGTCTCATATATGCTCAAAACACATCCAGTGTTTCAGACCTCTTCCTGTTACCTGCTGGATTTAAGAACTCTCTGTAAGCAAGTGTTACAACTCTGGGGAGGGGGTGAGAGTCATCCTGACTATCTGGGAAGTCTGGCTACACCTGGAGCTGCTAAGGAAGCTCTGACTGCCGGAGCTGCAATGGGACAGCTCAGCCGGGGGGGGGGGGGGGGGGGGGGAATTATCCTAACTGGGAAGTCAGACTATACCTGGAGAACTGTTCCACTGACTGCCGGAGCTGCAATGGGACAGCTCAGTTCTGGAAGGAAGCATATCCTGACTATTCAGGAAGTGTCAGGCTATATCAAAAGCTAGAGTGCTGTGGGAGATGGTCTCCCACAGGATGTAGCAATCCGGCTCCTCTCCTGTAGAGCCACTTCATCTGAGCTTTGCTCCACCCCCCACCCCCCACCTCACGTTAAGGGGCTTCTCAGCAGAGCTCTGCTTCTCTTCCACTCAAGATGTTACTTCTTTTACGTCACTGTGCTGAAAGAGAAACCCCAGCAGAAGTGTAGCAATTTCCTGCATCATATTGGAAACGTTCCTTTTTCTGCTCCACCTTGCTCAGTGCCACAAGATTCTCCCTTCTTCTGTTCTGCTGTGCCTGCTCAGTTCCCCTAAGGGAACGACGTCTCTGTAAGGCTTTTTTGCTCAGTTCCCCAAGGCTCATCACAGCAAGTTCTTCTATGTACCTCTAATGAAGATCTTCTCCAAACACTCTTTTAAGAAAGATTTCTTTGGGAAGGAGTAGTCCAGGACAGTGGCTGCCTCTACCAGGGTGGAAAAAAACAGCCAAACACCTGAATAGGCAGAGAGATTTATATAGGGGCTCTTAGGGGTGGAGTTTCTCCAGTAATACTCAAGAATTGGTTAGTTATTGTTGGTCAGAGATGACTCAGACTTCAGGATCGAACTATGTTTCTTAAATTGGTCTTTTTTAGGTGTTGGACTCTAATTCTAAGGCAAGGACATATTTCTATCACTGGCTCTGATTCTAGGGACCACATGTGTTCCTTTGGTAGTTGTGTCAAAGTCAAGGCATGTTTCTTTGGTACTGCATTAAGAGATAAAGTGTTTACTGATTTGAGACTCAGATCCAGGGTATGTTTCTTTCACTGGCTCTGGTTTCAGGGCCAGGATAGATTTCTTTGGCTGGCCCATTCCCTACACTCTCAGTCAGTTCCTTCTCTGGTACCATGTCTGCTTGTATCCTGCCTTTCTTCCTGCTATGAAGATATGGATTAAACCACTGAACTATAAATCTAAATATTTTTCTTTATACGAGTGCTGTAGTCATGGTGTCTCTTCAGAGCAATAACAACCCTAAGACATTACCCATTGCACATGGGTAAGTTCTGTACCAATGTATGACAATCCAGAGATGTTCTCACTGATTACCACCATCCTGGACCCAAGGGACATCTCTGAGAAAAGGAACTGACTCTGGGTGCCCATCATTTATTCACTGTCCTACATGTTGACAATATCCATGTCACCACTCCCAACTAAATGTGTATGCATAGCTTATGCTGCATGAGAAAATGAAAAGAAAGCAGCCTCCCAGGGCTGTTCAGTCATGGCCATCACTACCAATTTTTATGATCTGCTTTGGCAGGCAGAGTTCATGGCATCCCACCTCCTGGTCTCTGATGTCCTCAATTACCCTCATACAGAAATTCATTTAATTCTATCATTACAAATTATTGGTTCATCTCTGAACCTCAGCACTCCAGACTTCCTTTTAATGAGGATTCTGAACTATTCTTTTCTTTGCCTTTTCTTAAAACTAAGAAAATCTTCCAACTTTATATAAATAACACTGAAATTGGGTCTAGTTTCGTTCCATATAACAAGTTGAAAAAGGCTGAACCCTAATGGATACTGGACTCTAGATGGTTTGGATGCTGTAAGAGATTTAGGTGCCCCATTAAGATAGGGTGTGGGCAGTGTACAAGGCTGTGGGTATAACAGAGAGGTGCATGGGAAATGTATGTCCCTTATGCTCAATAGTGCTTCAAACCCAACCACAGCTGTATAAATGTAAAGTCAGGACTGAGAAGATACCTTAGTTGGTAATTGCTTGCTTTCAGAATTTGAGCCTTTACAACCCTTATAGAAAAAGCTTCATGTGATAGTTTGTAATTTCAGTTTTGAGGGATGTAGAAATAGGCGATATCTAGTGTTCATGTGTCAGTCAGCTTAGCCTCTTTGGTAAATTCCAAAACAGCAAGACATCTTGTCTCAAAAGAAAGAAAGAAAGGAAGGAAGGAAGGAAGGAAGGAAGGAAGGAAGGAAGGAAGGAAGGAAGGAAGGAAGGAAGGAAGAAAGAAAGAAAGAAAGAAAGAAAGAAAGACAGAAAGAAAGAAAGAAAGAAAGAGAGAAAGAAAGAAAGAAAAGAAAGAAAGAAAGCCAGGGTAGACTAGGCCTGAGGAACAATAACCAGTGTTATCTTCTGGCCTCCCTCTTCACACATGTAAAAATAGATTGGCATGTTTCTTCAAATACAGAGACATTGATCTGTACATATGTAAACAGGTAACATACATATATACCAAAAGAAAAGTAAGCATAATGTCTATGTTTTTATAATCTTAGTTCTCAATCATTTGCAGTTATACATCAACAGTATTTACTTACTGGTTTTTATTTAGAGTTTTCCGTTAACTTCATTATGTCAGAGTACCTACACTGTTTTTTCAATCTCGATTTCATGGGTTTATCTGATATTTATTCAATCTACACAATCTCACTGAAGAATGCAAAAGACAAAGGATTGGAAACAAGCTACCCATCAGTGAGCAGTCGTCACTCAACTGGTTGAGGCAAGTGTGAAGAGTAGACAACTGTCAGACATGACAACATGAGCCATGATCATGAGAGATGTTTTGGTGGATGTAGTCCACTAATTTAAAAGTCCACTGAGAAACTGTTCACTGTGGACTAAATAACACACTGCATCCTTCTAACTGTACAAAGATCCATTAAAGCACAATAGGTATTTGAATGCTATAAGATGTTTTAAAATTTCCTTCCTTGTAACTTTACACATAATGGATGTTCCGGAAGCCATTGATGAATAAATACCATCAAGAGTCCTGAACATAATTACTAGTCAATGAAGTAAGCATCAGATGAAATCTCTTTGGGGATAGAAAGAGGATTATTATTTAAGAAATCGATTGATTAGCTCATATGGAAAAGTACTTGCCTTGTAAGCAAACAGACCTGAGTTCAAGCCACACTTAAAAAAAATGTTCAGGAAGTGGTTGCACATGCCTTTAATCCCAGCACTTGAGAGGCAGAAAAAGGTGGATCTCTGTGAATTTGAGGCCAGCCTTCTCTACAGAACAAGTTCCAGGACAGCTATACAGACCCTGTCTCAAAAAAACAAAACCAAAAAGATCTGGGCAGGGTGGCACATACTTGTCATCTTAATATGAGAGACATAAGCATCCTTAGGGCTCCCTAGTCAGCCAATCTGCTTCACAAGTTCCAAGCAAGTAAGAGACACTATCTGAATGAGAAATATGAATGGTATCTGAGAAGCAATACCATCTGAAATTGTCCTTGGGCCTTCACATAGATGCTTGGTAACCTGCACACATACATTCACACCAAAATTATTAATACCTCCTATGTCTACTGAATTTGCCAGGCATCAAGAGGATTCAAGAAATATTAAAGTTGAACCGTCATGGACAGGATAAATGTTAGTAATATTTATTCTGCATATCAGAGGAAGAAGTGTATAATATAACTGGCTTTTACCCATATCAGCTATTCATAGACCTATGATGGTATGAATTCTTGGTTCCATGAAGTCCTATGGAGTAGTCTTGACATTTTCAAGCAGTGCATTTGGCTTATATATTCCCTACATCTACACATTTTCATAATGAGACGAAGTCTAAATATTTGAAAATTCAGTACAGGAAAACATAAATCAAAGACAAAGGGAGACATTTAATGAATTTTTAAGTTTTGCAAAATCATTATATAAATAATAGCCCTCATTATTTTTAAAATCAATTGGGGAATAATGATGAGAGATTTTAATCCTAGGACTTTACTACTTATTGCTGTGCAATTTCCCAGCATCACGTAATGTCAGAATGCAAACCCCTGGTTGATGCCTATGTTGTGGCACTTCAGTTTGAAATGAAGGGATTTATTTTAATTGATTGCCTTTTAATCAGAAAGGTTCTTCGAAATGAAGACTTGTCAGTAGATATTTGCACAACTCCTACTTTGAAAGGAGCAGTTCACAGGTTATGAGGAAATATTCCTCCACAGGTACATGTGTTTGGCCAGTTGGCTGTCAGACAGCAGTACAGACTGGGGCAGTTGTGGAACTGTTTGGACATGGGATCTTGTTGACAGATGTAGGCCTAAAGGGGTGGGCCTGAAGTGCTACAGCCAGCCTGATTCCAACTTGAGTTCTTTGTTCCTTCAGCCATCAAATTCTAGTTTGGAATTTATAGCAAGCTGTGGTTGCTATGGATGGAGTTGTGCCTCCTCCTGAAAATGTGAGCTAAAATAAACCATTCTTCCCCTACGTTGCTGTGTCAGATATTCTTGCATAGAAACAAAGAACAAAGTAACTAATACACAGATTGTCTTCTCAGCCAGAGCTGAGACACCTGAAGTTTAAGGACTGTTCTTTCCGTAAGCTGTTGTCATGCAAATGACAATTTCTGTAAGACTTCAGCCTGGTAACCATTTCCTTGTGACTCTAATTTTAGATCTTCCTTGACCAACAAAAGGACAGCACAAGATGGCAGAATTGGGTGGGTAAAGAGAACTAGGCAAGCTTAGTGTCATTGCTTAGGTAAAAGATGAGATGAGTCAGAAGAGAAGTGGTGGAGTTTTTTCTTAAACAAGAAATATGGAATGTGACATTAGCCCATTCCTCTAAATGAATGTTGGGTACTGCCCCGGCCCATTAACTAAAGCCATTAAAAGGGCCAAAGAACACCCTACAAAAGCATACTTAGACATGAACAGTCAGTTCTCATTATTCATACATGATGTGTTCTGCAAAGTCTCAGTGAGCACAGAATCAAACCAGCAAATACTGAACCCTTGCTCCTATGGGAAACTCAAGGTTAATTTCTTTGATCCAGAAGTCACAAAATTTTCAATCAGTATATTCTAGCCTTGTTTTATATGTACTTTTGTTTTCAAATGCGTGTGACTCATTGAGATTGAATCTGTGACCAATAGCTCAGTAATATGTATGCAAACAAACCTTATCTAATATACAGGTTTTCTCTATGAAGCTCTTGACACACTAAACCTCTTATGCTTAAGAACTCTACCCAGAATTTCAGGACGGTGTCTGAAGGCCACTTTAAGTAATGACATCACCACTAAAGACATGAAAAATGCCCCCCAATATTGAAGACATCACGCGAAGCACAACTGTTCACAGTACCAGAGCTAAAACAACTACACAGCTTGACCTTATAACACATTAAGAGAAAATGCATGTATGACATCTTGATTTTTTCAAGTGCTTGAGAATGACTGTATCCCGAGTATAGATTTGCTAAAATCATTTTAGCAAATGTGTAAATCTGTAGGCAAATTTGCAAATACAGAATCTGCAAACAAAATGTTTGTATCTTCTTGGTACCAGTGAATGGAAATTTAAGTTGCCAGATGGTGATGAATAGACTAGAGCTGAGTGATAGAAGATCTGAACTTACTGTGCGGACACCTGCATGTGTACACACATCTGGACATTGTGTGTAAGTATGTGTGTCTGTATGTGCTGTGTGTGTGAATGTGTTTCTGGAAGTGCTTCTGTGTACTCTCTGTCTGTCTGTCTCTCTGACTGTCTCTCTGTCTGTCTCTCTCTCTCTCTCTCTCTCTCTCTCTCTCTCTCTCTCTCTCTCTCTCTCTCTCTCTCTCTCTCTGTAGGTGTGTGTGTATTATTAGGGCTTTCAAAAGCTCAGTGTTTATGATAAGGTCCCTTCTTGATTAACTAAGCACAGGATTGTACAATATCCCAAATTTCAAATTTTGCTCAAAACAAAGGGTAGAAATATTTCTCATCACTGTGGCAGAACACCTGAGAAAATTGACTTCAAGGAGGAGGGACTTAATGTAGCTTATAGCTTCAGGTGATATCAATCCATCATGGCAGGGAGATATGACAGCTAGGGATGTCCCTTTGATGGCAACAAGAGCTTGTATTCATCTTGGCAGCTCAGGAGGAAGAGGGGAACTCAGAAACAGGGCCTGGTTCAAGGCCTTCTCATAATGGCCTGCAGTCACTAGGTAAGCCTCTATTTCAAAGATCCACCACCTCTTGAAACAGCATTGCCAACTAGGAACCGAGTGCTCAAACACATGAGCCCAAGAAAGGCATTTCAAATTCAACCCATCAGAGACTTTTTCCCAGTTTGGGACACCAGGATCAGCACCACAGATAAATGTGCCTATTGTGGATACAAAGCATACCTTTAAAATAAAGCCCATCACCAGCTGCTACTCATGAGGTCTTTGTTAGGCATTCTCTCTAAAGCCCTAGGTCATAATTTGTTTCTTCCAAATAGACTAATGAAAGAAAATTGAGAAAAATGCATGAGAACAGAATGGGAAAGAGAATTGGGGAAGGTCTGTGTGGCAAATGTCAAAAGATGTTCAAAGCTTGGAATCAAGAATTTTAAAAACCTTAAAAAAGAAGAACCAGGAAATGTCTGCATGCTCAAACATCATAGTGCTTCTCTTAATATTTAATATGTATGGCATTTCCTCCCTTAAAAAACATAAAATGCATCCTACCGATGATCCCCAATAACTTAATGTTGATTTTGCTTCTGTAAAACACACTCGTAAATCTCTCCTAATCACACCTGAGACTCATCACATCTGAGCTTCCAGACACCACTTTGCATGTATCAAAAGGATTGAGCTGCATGACTGTAGAATAGCAAGCACCTTGGTGCTGTACACTGCTCTGTGAAAAACTAACTGATGAACTATTTGACTCTTGTTCCGTATCGATTCAGAACAACTTCTAGAAGGGCACCTCAAACAGGTGACGGGAATATTAAGTCTCTGGCTTTCTAGCCTTCCTTCTTATAATAATTAAGTTTTCTCTCTCATGAGCTTTGTATGAGGCTTTTTCCAAAATACCCCATTCCTGACTACTTGATGAAAATCTACTAGAAAAACATAAGTAGATGTAGATTTGTGTTAGCTGATAGTTATACCCTATTCTCTGGGTAAACTGGCTAGTTCAAAACAAGGAAAATAGCACAAACATTTTAAGAATGACATTTGGGATAAAAATACTAAAAATGAATGGATTGCGATATGGTTTTCCTTATTTTCTCACAAAATAAAAGTACCAAACAAACTACCTTGTGCAAGCCTGCATTAACAAACACATCAAAGAAGACTCCAGTCACTGAAGAAGAGAGATCTCTGGCCACACACAAAACCAAGCTACCAATCTTCCCAATTATACAGGACAAAAACTAGACAACAAATTTTTATTTTTCTCATTTATACTGAGTTTCTCAACCTTTAAGAAATAGAATCCTTACTAAGTAATAAAGTACCAAAGCTTCTGAAGGGGTTCTTGACAATGTCCTTGATGCTGAGGGTCAAATTCAATGCAGTTCTGAGGGCAGTAGTCTGTGTCATATTTTATATAATATAAAAATCATTTATTCATGGAATTAACTCAATAACTGAGTTTGGGTGGGGGGTTGAGCCAGATTTTCACAGCCTCAACTCACATGTAACTGAGTCTCATTCAGGTGATCCTGCAGCATTTCCCTCCTAAGTGCTAGATGACAGGCTTGCCCAGCTAAAATTTCTCAGCAAGACTTAAAATTTTAAAGCAATAAACATATGAAAATGTTAACATATATTACATAGTATATGTATGTAAAATATTTTTAATATCTTTACATGTTCAAATCTGCTTAAATACTCTAAGTACATGCCCAAGAAACAGATAATTTACAATGGTCCATTTCAAAAACTATGCAATTTCAAGACATTTTTTAAATGTCTAAACGTGTCTGGCTGGCAGTGGTACACTCCTTTAATCCCAGCACTCAGGAGTCAGAGTCAGGTGGATCTCTGTGAGTTCCAGGTCATCCAGGATAACAGAGAAAGTTCCAGGATAAGCAGGGCTGCAAAAAGAAACCCTATCTCAAAAAAAAAAAAAAATCTACACATAATATATTTTGTAAAAGGTGCCTCAAATGTCTTCTATTGGAAGTGCTAATCATAAATACTAGAATGCTAGAAGAGCTAAGTTGTTACAAAAATGGAATGTGTTTATGTTTTAAGGCTACTTTATGTGATTGTGTGTATATCTGAAGAGTAGAAATGTGCACCACATTTCAACAGACACCAAAGAAGGCCGGAAGAGGGCTTTGGATTTCCTGCAAATGGGATTACATGGATTTGTGAGTGGCTTGGTATGAATGATGGGAATTGAGCCCTGGTTCTCCCCAAAAGCAGCAAGTACTCTTAACTGATAAGCCAACTCTCCGGCCTTAAATTATTAAATTATTTTAATTACTATGAATATATGTGGAACATAATTGTCACATGGAAAATATATTGAGTAATTATATCAACAATAAAAGTGACTGGACTCTCAATATTTTCTTAATCTATTCATCACTATGCAAGCTAGCCAAGACGAATCTTTGATCAGAAGAAAAGCCTCCCCTTACTTTCCTCTGTCTAAAAGAATATGGTAAGTTTTCCCTTTCCACTGGCTTGTTGATTTCCCAGAAGAAATCAGAAGCAATGTACAGAGTGTAATCTCATACTAGAAAATTGCATTTAAGAAAACACTAAGGTTTATTTAGAGTCTCTCATCTCCCACCTGCCAGGGCAAGCCATTCCTGTAAGAAGTATGCGTGCTGGTGCTTTCTTAAATCATACAGCCTCTGATCCAAGGAAGCTGCCTTGTGACATCATAAAGAACTATTTCCTGTGTCATATCAGCTTACCTGAGAGAATAGAAGGGACCTTCATTATTCTCCTTTGAACAGAAAATCCTTCCTGGTTCCCTCTCTGTAGCTTGCAAAATGACTAAAGACACATTGTATTGTTGAGAGTCTAGGAGTACTGAACACAGCTGCTACAAAATGAAACAAGTTTTTCATTCCTGGAGTATCCTGTCAATTGCTTGGCATTCTTTGGAGTCTATTCTGGTGTACTCAGTATTTTATCATTTCTTTTTTATGTCAGGAATTTTATTTTTTATTTGAATCCCTTGAGTGTTATTACCCTGCCTCCTATGCTCTTCAAAGTAATAATAGTGGGATAAAATACTTTTGCAAGCTGTGTTATATAGATACAAGTACAAAGTCCTGCTTTTCAGCCTTCTGGCAAAGTTCAAAGACTTGTTTGCTGATGGCTCAGAGCATACACATTGACACCATGCATATATCTTGTTGGTTGCTAATTTGTCCCATAAATATAATTATCTAAAAGAACTGAATTTCACTATACAATAAACTAAAAGGTATGCAAAGTAAGTGTAAAATATAAGTGTAACAAAATTGAACCAAACAAAAGCTTTATGTTACACTTACCTCCCCAGTCTAATTTAAATAACATCCTAGCATCTACTACCTCAGAACATCAAAGATTAGAGGATGTTCCCAACCCACGAGAATTCCCAACACAAAAACCTTTTCTACTTCCCAGAGGATTTGTTTCAGGATTGTTCTCCCATGGTCATTTTATTTGCCATTCTAAAGTGATTCCACTGATGGGTGTAATCTCACATACTTAGGAGATATGTGAGAAGCCCAGGCCTGAGCCATTATTTATTTTATTTTTGTTAATTTACTTTATTAACTCTTTATCCTCTCCCCTCACAAATTTACTGGTGCCATCTGTTTTGAGACTCTGTTGTTTCTGGTGACATCTTCCTATCTCAGCCCTTCCATGAGCAACTGAAGAATACCCTAGAACAGGGATTGAACTTATTATGTAAGTGTACAGATCTGGAGGAGTCTTTAGTCAAAAAATGATAAATTAACACACATAATTCAGGTGCACACATGCACACACACACATACACACAAATACACACTCACTGGATCTAGTCGAGAGAAAAAATGGCTTAATTGAGTCAATAAAACAGAAATGTATCCTAAAACCAGTAGATAAGATCAAAATAAACAAAATCAAAATTAAAAAAAAAATGCAGCCCAAACTTTTTACATTTCACATATTCCCATACAAAGAACTTGATAAGTACAAAATAAAAAAATTCATAGTTTATAGTAATCATCTATAATGACATATCTAAAAGAACACTAGAGATATCACCAATGAGGAAAAAATAGAAATTTCACACTTCTTTACATTCTTAAGTAGAAATGTCCACACATAATGTGCCGAGGATTCACAGAAGCATATTTACTGTGAATTTAAACATGACAATGAAAATCAAACAAATCCAAAGTAGAAATCATTTTACACACACACACCACACATACACACACACACACACACACACCACTCACACACAAACCACACATACACCACACACACACAAACCACACACCACACATACACCACACTCACACACACACCACACACACACAAACCGCACACACCACACATACACATACCACACACACCACACACAAACAACACACACACAAAATCAAGCTTTCCAAGTATTGATGCCATGCATGAAACAGAGGAAAGAGGGCACAGTTTTTTCTAAATTATAGGAGACTTACAGAGGTGTAAAAGTGCAATAATAGAACATTAATTTGGTCCTAGGTTTCTCTATTTTAAGTGATTCTTTGTGTATTTCACATCATGCATCCTGATCCCATTCTTCTCCCCATCCCTTCACGTCCCTCTAACTTTGTATCCTCCCATGCCCCAAAGTAAAATAAAATGTAAAAGAAAAATAAAAACTAACATTGAAAAAAATCTCAGTGTGGAAGCTGAACTGTGACACAGTGAGTCACACAGTGTCTTAGTTAGAGTATCTGTTGGTGTGAAGAGACATCATTACTATGGCAACTCTTAGAAAACATTTAATTGAGGTGGTTGTTACTGTTTTAGAGGTTTAATCCATTATCATCATAGTGGGGAGCATGGAAGTGTGAGGCAGGCATGGAGCTGGAGAAGGAGCTGCTACATGTTGATATACAGGCAACAGGAAGTAGACTTGGTCACAATGACTAAGCTTGAGCAAAAGAGACCTCAAAGCCTGCCTTGACAGTGACATACTTCCTTCAACAAGGCCATATCTCCTAACAGTACCACTCCTTTTGGGGGCCATTTTCTTGCAAACCATCACACATAGTACACCTGTTAGCCCATACATCTTTACTTTAAATGTTTATTGCAGTGAGTCATTGGTCTAGTTTGAGGCCTCTGGATACACCTTTGATACTGGGCCCTCAATGGGACTCCTCTTGGATATCTTTGTATCATAGAGATAACTATTGACCCTCAGATTAGCCCCTTCACATGCTCCAACATTTCACAGATGAGTTGGATGTTGGATAAGCCAACCCATAGCCCTGGTTCTGGGCATGGGTGGTAACTGGACTGGTCAGCCTGCCAGCTTTTCCTCATCAACCCCACCGGGGCAACCTCTACAGAAGTGCAGGACCAGTTCTGTTACAGTGGGGTTTCTTGGTTCCAGGTGGCCAGAGGTCCAGACCCACAGACCTGCTGTCCCAGACCCCTTAGCTACCCGCAGCTGATTAAGGCCCCCAGAAATGACTCAGACGCTTACATTAACTTCATGCTATTTGGCCTATGGCTCAGGCACATCGCTAGCTTGCTCTTACATCTTAACTCAACCCATTCTCATTAATCTGTCTACCACGTGGCCCATGGCTCACCTGTGCTCCTTATATGCTTCTTCTTGGGAGGCTGGGTCGGTCTGTCTCTGACTCCACCCTGCTTCTTCTATCTATGTTGTGATTTCCCCTCCTACTTTCTCTATGGTGCCTGTCATGGGCCAAAATAGCTCATTTATTTAAAGATTCATGGTATTCACAGCATGCAGAAAGACATTCCCACATCACGGTTCTCACACTCTTATACCCCCAAGGCCCCTTCTATCTGCCACAGGTGACAATAGGGAGGATGACATCTTTTCTTCACCAATACCACCACATGGTAGACATAGGGTGGTCAGCTATCATATTCTAATGGCCTAAGGGCTGGCTTACATACACACAGAGAGAGAGAGATGCCAACAAGGTCAGCTCTAGTGTGCTGCCCAGGTGAGGTGCAGCATCTCTCCTGAAGGGCTACACCAGCCCTCCTGACTGCTGCAGATGGCAAGGGAGGAGGGCATTCTTTCCTCATTCATGCCACCACATAGCAGACAAATAGGGACAGAGTCAGCTCTCCTGCCCTCACACCCTCAGGGCCAGCTCATCGGCACACCTGTCAAGAGGGCTCTCCTGTGCTGCCTGGGTGAGGTGCTGCAACTGGTGAGGGGCAGAACTGTCCCACTCATTCTCATGACCTCAGGGCCAGCTCTGCTACATGGTACAGGCAGCAAGGGGGTGAGCAATCTGTTCCTTGCCCACTGTACCATATGTCAGATGAGGGCCAGGTCTTTCACACACATAAATGGGGCCAAATCACCTGTGCCCCATCATCCGAGTCAGCTCTGTTATGCCGCCCAGGTTAGATATAACGCCTGCTCTCCAAGTGCTACAGTAGTTTAGTAGTTGAGTAGTTGAGTATTTGAGGGAAAGTAGCCGCTTTCCCTACCCACATTAGGTTGTGAAGAGCTGGGAGTGGGGGGGAGGGCTTTCTCTCTTGCCCATACCACGAAATGACAGACAGTGAGCTAGCTCTCCCACTCTCACACTTAGGGATGGCCCACCCACACCGCAGCCAACAGGGTCACCTCTACCGTGCTACCCAGCTGAGGTGAAGTGCCAGTTCTCCAGAGTGCTGCAATTGGAAGGAAACAGGGTCATTTCTCCTTAGTGCTGCAGCCAATGAAAGGCAAGATCAACTCTGTGCAGTCCTATCCTCTTCGGTGGTAACGGGAGCTAGAGACATCAGTGCAGACCCTGGCTGCCACAGAGCCACAGATACTAGGTTTCTAAAACACTCAATTCATAAAAGCACACTAGAGACAACTGAGGACATTTGCATATATACAAAGTATTGCTTGTTATCACATCATTGCTAAATTCCTTATTTTTTGTACGTGATTTCATTTGCTAAGCAGTGTTTTTCAGATCTATCCACAGTATAGCTTGGATCAATAACTCAACCCTTTCTGTGGTTGAACCATAGTCTGCATGTGGATAGATGACATTTTGTTTATCCATTCATCTTTAGATAGAATTTGGCTTATTACCATTGTTCAACTCCAGTGAGCATTGCTGTTATGAGTCCAGTGAGACCACGTTTCTGTGTGGAAATATTTCTCAATTCTCCTGAGCATATGCTAATGAGTTACTGAGTCACATAACACTACTGTCATTTCCAAAACTGCTGTACCATTTTATATTACTATGAGGAAAATATGAGGGCTTCAGTTTCACCACATCCTCCTCAGTACATGCTGCTGTCTGACTTTTTTTTTTTTTTTAATGAATGCCATGCTAAAAGATTAGAAGTCTAGGTCACTGGATTTGAATTCTTAGTGCTGTAATAACTAACAAAGTGAAGGCTCTTATCCTCTGCCGCTGAAAATATGTTTGTTTTCTATGGAGAAATGTATATTTAGACTCTTTAGCTGCTTTCTTCCTTTTAAGCATTTTTACTGTTTAGTTAGTATACAAAATAATAGGTTTCAGAAATCTTCCAAACATGTTTATCATTGTGCTTTGCTCACATCTGTCCCATAACTGTCTCCTCTTCCCTCTCTTCAGCTGATCCCATCTTCCCCCAAAATTGTCACCTTTCTACTTTCATATAAGCTTCTATTTTGTATAGTGTATACCTATTGATTTTTAATGTTGCTTAGTTATAATTGTTTTTATTTTCAGATTCATTACAATCTACAGAAATTTTGTATACTTATTTTATAAGCTAGTTTAAGTCATTCGTTAGCTGTAATACATTTTTAGCAGAATCTGTAGGACTTTCTACATATGAACTATTCACCTTTATGTGTCAAATTACCTTGGCCTGTGTCCCTCTGCGGCAAGCACTGTTATAAGTTCTCTACTAATAGAAACTCCTTCAATCCCCACAATAACCCTTAGAGGCAGGGATCATTTTAAACTCATTTTGCTCATGAGAAAACTATCTTACACTCATCTGAGAGCAAAGCACAGACCATGAAGTTAATTTCTGGTTCATCTTCCATTAGCTTATGAACTAATCGCCCTTGTCTTTCTAGCCTTTGCTCGTGGGGCAGAACTTAGGATCCACAAAGGCACAGACATTGTCTGGATTTTCTCTCTTTGTCAACTGCTTTTCACTATTGAAATACCTGCTCACAGACAATGCAGAGTCCATTCTGTTCTGGAGAAAGAAGTCCCTATCCAATTGGGGCTATTCTAGGAGTGACCTCCAAAGGGCAGCATTTCCTTCCATTTTCAGTAATCAGCACCTATGGAGCTCACAAAAGCCTATTTCACAGAAGAGGAAATATACAGACATCACCCAATTAAAATTGTTGGGTTTATGGTTTTATTTTAGTTTATTTTTATAATGGTACAAGTGCATTCAGGGAACCCACATATTATCTTCTTTTCTTGTATACATGGTATGACTATATATATGTGTGTGTGTGTGTGTGTGTGTGTGTGTGTGTGTGTGTGTGTGTGTTTAAACATGATTGCTCTCCACCTTATATATTGATTCATGTTTCTCAGTTGAACCCAGAACTCAAGAATTCAGTTAGTCTAGTTCATGAGCTTGCCCAGGGATCTCATGTCTCTGCCTCCCAAATGCTAGATTTGCAGGCAAGCCACCACATTTCCAGCATTTATATGGTACCAGAAACTTGAGCTCAGTTCTTTATGCTTGGGTAGAATGCACTTTACCCATTGAGCCATCCAGCCCTGACCTATATTTCATATTTTGAATTTTGATTCTTTCCTACACTACCATATGCAGCATGGTGCCTTCATAAAACGCTAGACACAAGGAGGCAAAACTACAGAATATTCCATGATGTTTTTTATTCTGTATGTTCTATTTGTTTATTTACTTATTCTCTGGGAGGGAGAGAGTGCCACTGTTTATACATGGAGTCAGTTGCTTCCTTCCACAGTGTGGGCTCATGATACCTAAGGTAGTCAAGTTTGGTAGCAAGTGCCTTTACCCACTGAGGCCTCTCACCAGACTTTGACTACATAGCAAGCTTTGTGCTTCATGATCTTACCTGACTGCATGCCCCGTAAGAGGCAGGTGAAGCCACTCTGTGTTATGGATTAATTAGCCTTCTTAAACTGGTTTATATGTGGGAGCTCTCAGGGATTACAGCTTGTGGTCAGTTCCATTTTAACTCAAGGTTAGAGAATCTGAGCTTGTTTTGCCTTGAAAGGCTGCGTAATAGAATGCTTGGCCAAAGGTGTGCTTACTAGGTGTCTTATGCTTTGAGGTTAATGGCAGGATGTTTGATCACCAAAGCTGTATAATGGAATGTTTTTCTGTAAGTCGTGATCACCAGATGTTTTATAAATTAAAGCGGTGTTTACACTTGTCTGTCTTGTCTGTACTTTGAGTTGTGTTGTCTTTTAGAAGAAGAGGTCTTGTCCTTCCCTGCTTGGGTATAAAAAGAGCCCTCAGTACTGATCAATGGTACTCTTGACACTAACTTTTCTGTCTCTGTCTAATTCTTGCTATCTCTGATGTTTCTCAATCCACATTCTCCTTATACCAAGGACCATTCGATAGTTTGGCAAAGCCCAACATTTATAAAAAGTGGAGTCTTATTTTTCTAAGTAGAAAAGTATATGTAGTCAAATATTAACCCATTGAACCTGAGTCTCGCATGTGCATTGAGTCATTTAGGTATTTCTGGTAAAGCTCACAACCTTTCTGGTGGTGTGTAAGATAAAATGAGAAAATGATTGACTTCCAACCATGTAGTAATATCTCTGAGACAGTGCATGCAGCCACACAAAAGGCCAACTTTTGGGTCACATGGATTGATTCTTCTCCTCCCAGACACATTTTATAAATTTTCTGACAGTATCTTTAGTTCACACTCTGTTCACTTTCTAATTTCTACAAATAACTTTTCTCAGCTTCAAACAATCATAGGACAACTTACTGCCCAAATAAAAATGGGCTCTCCCACCCATGGACCCCATCTGTAGCTCTTCACTGTCTTCTCTGAGCCTGTCTTCCCACAGCTGTCCTTTTTCATCAAAAGTAAAGAAACAATTCACTCCTTTAGCCAATTTGACACAGCCTTGAGTCACCTGAGTGGAGAAGCTTCAATTGAGGAATTATCTAGGTCAGGTTGATCTGTGGGCATGTTTGTGATTGATTGCTAATTGATGGACCATCAGCCCACTGTGAGTGGCATCATTCATTGGGCAGGTGGTTCTGGTATGCATGATAAAGCTAGCTATGCATGAGCCAGACAGTGAGCCAGAGAGGGAGTCAGCCAGCAAACAGTCAGTAATCTCCATGTTTCTTGCTGTATTTCCTTGTCTATGAGTGAGTTCCCTGGCCCCAGGTATTGCTGTATAGAACAGCAAGATGTCCTTCCTTCAAGCTTTTGTCTTAAATTCTTAACTTGACTTCCTTGGTGATGGTCTATGACCTGTAAGCATAAGATGACACCCCTTTATTTCCCGAGTTGCTTTTGATTTTGGTATTTGACGAACAACAGCAGGGAATCAGATCCCTTTTTCTAATAGTCCAATCTCATCCGTGAGTTACAGGCCTACACTAGTCTTAAGTACTCCAGTAACTTAATAATTAGTGAAAATGTGGCCTCCAGACAGTTTATCAGAAAATGTAAATGAACTATTACTTTAAAATTTCATAGTAATGCTACTGCTATGTTCACAGCTTTGTGATTGGAAGAACTCTGTCTTTTTTGTATCATCTTCTAAAAATCTGCCATTCTTGCTGCCTTTGAATCTTTCATTATTCCTCATATTTTCTAACGTTGCAAACTCCTCATTCATATTCAGCCCACTTCACCAAACTAAAAAAAATCTAGAAGATTAATGGACTCTGAAGAACGTGCTACTTCTGTAGGACACATTGAAGTGTCTGACGCATGAACTAGACATTCTTTGGCCTTGGATGCTCTAATTGCACACTATATAATAATCAATGTAACAGCATAATCACCCACTCTCTGTGTTTTTTGTTCCAGTGCCTGAGAGCCTTCCTGATGCCTGCAATGGGAAAACTACTGTATATTGATGATCTACATAGCTCCATTAACACGTCCAAATTGCTCCAACCAGCAATGAGCAGGAACAGAATAGGCATTCTTTATATCTTTTCTATGTGTATTAGCTAGTTTTGACAATGTATCACTAGGCTTGTATACTGGTCAGCTGCCAACATATAAGTGTAGTCAAATATTTTAAGAAAACTTCTTTGTTGGTGAATATAGATAAGGATATGAGTGTGTTCATATGAGTAAATGAAGATAAAAAACGATGCAATTTGAGGACATGAAGCCTATATGAGAGTCTTCTCCTAATATTTTCCTAAGCCAGTATAATTCCCAGCTGCATTCTAAATGCTTATCCTTTTACTCACAGACACATGTGAATTTCATATCTCTTTAAAGAATACATTTTTGCACATACAGACATCATTGGAGAAATTTTCAACTAATCAAATGGAGAGAATGGCTGTGGGGTTTTCAGTCCTGATAGATAAATCTATAATATGACTAACACACCTAAGGCTAGGGAAAAATCATAGAGAGGAGCAGAAAGATCTTAAGACCTGGAAATCTGCTATGAGCTAGTGTCTTCCATATATGATTGGAACTTGCATCCATAAAATCTCAACAATGTAGTCACCTGACCAAGACTGGCACAATCACAAAGCCAGTTAGTATGTCAATGGACTAAGTAAGTTTCAAAGGGCCTTATGCCTAGATAAAGAACTATAGGCAATTAATGACTGCCAGAAGAAGGAGAGTCAGTCTGCCAGTCAAGCCTCCTAATAAACTATCCATTCCCAGGTTGTCAACCGTAAACACATATGCAAACATGTACATGAAAGCAACACTAAAGGTGCTCAGCAGAATGGGGGAATGAGAGGCGTGTGTGTGTGTGTGTGTGTGTGTGTGTGTGTGTGTGTGTGTGTGTGTGTGTGTGTGTGCAGAACAATGATAACAAGAAATTATAGATTTGAGAGGGAGTTGAGAGGCTTATAAATCTTAGTCACATTAGTGTCTTGTCACAAAAGTCACTTGCTTTTCATTCAGTTTTGTGGAAACCACTTACATTTGTCACTGGTGAATGAACAAAGCAACACTTGGTGGTTAGGAACCTCAGTCAGCAACTCAGACAACTAGGCCTGAGTCTGTTTCTGTCTTCTGAGAACTGTCAAGCTAGCTTCTATAGAGATATAATAAAACATTCGGAGATATCAGAGGGATCTACCCACAGTCAGTCTAGGAGGATCAGAGAGTGGTGATTCACACCTTTAATCCTAGCACAGGGAGTATCCCAGAAGTGGTGGCCTACACTCTTAATCCAATCTGAGTTTGAGGTCATCTTAGTTTACAGAAGCAATTCCAGGCTCCCAGGCTGGCAGTGGTGGGGCCACGCCTTAACTGAGCAAAGAGAGTATTTAAGGCAGACGTAGAAAGACAGAAAGGCAGAAGAAACCAGGAGGAGCCAGGCTGAGGAAGCTGGAAGACATCTGGATAAGATCTGACTGTGGTGTTTACTCTCTCTAATATCTCCGACTTTCCTAGACATCTGGCCCTGAATTTCATTTATTCGTACAACAAGCTTCCATAGGGATAGTTAGTCATCCTTAAGGTGAGAAGAATTATCTGTCCCCCAGAAGCCACAATGAGGTTGCAAATGGGGCTTGCATACCTCCTGAAATGTAGCCATGGTTCTTTCCAAAATGCTTTATCATGTCCTACTCCAGATAATCTCACAAGTCTGAGATAAATAGTGCAGCCATTATTGTTGCTGTTTTATAGATGAAGCTACAGCGGCACTCAATAAGGAAAAGCCCCACAGTGACACCACAAATTAATGAGGCTACTCCAGATCTCATATGCCTGACTGTTACACAGAGCCTTCTTGCTGCACTGGGAGACGTGCAAAAACCACCACAAGTTTCTGCTTCTAGGAAGAAGGAATCTGCTTTCCTTCTAGCAAATGGAAAAGATGTGCATTATAATCGGCAAGAAGGAGCAAAGTGGATGCCCCTTCTTGTCACAAGTTTACCATTTCTGCTGGAGTGATGGTTCAGACAGAGGCTGAAGAAGCTGTTTATGAGACATCCCTGGTTATAAGTTATACTGACATAGCATACATTATTCAGGCATCAAAATGTCTTGGGGACACCTAGACCAAAACCCAGTGACATCAGTGAGAAAACCTCATTGCTCTGTGGCAGGCAGGTGCCTATTAGAGCACCGCATGTTCTGCCGCTTGTTCAGCGTGTACCAGGACCTATTGTGAGACATGTGATCCACACAGATGAACTAAAGCTAGCCTTAAGATGCCCTCACAGGTCCTCACTGATAAGGAAGAGAAAGCTTTTTGAGCAAAAAGATTATTAAGAACATTGAAGAAAGGAATATTCATCCCTGTGTGCCTGGTGTATGCAGAGTACAGACAAGTAGCCTCAGTGAACCCTCAGAATAGTATCAAAGGTGGTTTTTAAATAATGATAATAAACAGCTTAAATATACTTCAATAACCCATAAAAATTGCACAAATAGAAGGGATATAGCATTTAGATGATACCATTTCTTTGTGTATATGTAAAGTGGACCTTTGTGTATATGCGCACATGCTTGTGTGTGTGTGTGTGTGTGTGTGTGTGTGTGTGTGTGTTGTGTAAAGGCCAGAGTTCAACACTAGCTGTCATTCCTCAGGAGCTAGGATCTTTGTTTTTTATAATGTTTAATTTCATTTTATTTATTTTTTCTGGGTGGGTAATATAGGGTACATGTATATTATGATGTATATGTGGTTGTCAAAGTACAGCTTCATCAATTGGTTCTCTCCTGGCATCTTTATGTGGGTTCTGGGAACCAAATTTCAGTCATCAGGCCTGACCAGAAAGCACGTTTACTCACTGAGCCATCTCACCTGTCTCCACACAGTTTTGTTGTTGCTGGTGTCATTTATTTTTTTTTATTTATTTTTTTTTTTACCAGTGACTGATTTGCGTAGACTGGCTTACCAGAAAACTCCAGGTAAATAAGTGCCATCTTATTTAAGGTCTAGGAGACACAAAGTATTACACTCAACCTTCCTTGTACTTCGTATCTGAAAAGCATGATTCAGAATAAGGATCAGGAAGTTTTGCTGGGTTGCATGAATCTGTGTAAAGTGCTCTGCAAACATCCAGGTACATCATCCGGGTGTCTACCAATTAGGGAGAACTGTAAGTATCTACCACTTCATCACAATGATCATGAGTCCCCGCTGCAGACTATCTCTACCATACTGTGAAGGAAGGAAGCTTGTTTGGTTAGAGAAGTTGGTTCAGTGAAGGGTAAGAAGGTGAATATTTTGAAGTCATGGAAGAATAACAACCTGCCTTAGCCTGGCTAGAGAAAAGTAATGGAAGGTGACAGAAAGGTCTTGGGCTGTTCAACTCTTCTATAGTAAGGACAACTGCATGCATTCCTATGCAAAAGTTTTCATGCAAGAAGTCAGAAAGTTCTGTGTCTATCCAACACCTTGCAAACGATGTATAAATATGCCTAAAAATTATTTTGAACTGAAGTGATAATTCTGAGGCCTTTGTACCAAAGACAAAAGGTTACATCTGTATAGCTAGCTCGTTTATGGCAAAATGAACTGCTGTTTGTCCAACAGCATCTGTGTTTCTGTTATGTATCAGCCTCTACAACTCCTGCAGGCTGTGAAAAGCTAAGTCTTCTATAATTCATCGTTTGTATTTTTGTTATTAACTCTTCACACTAAGCACAATTTGGGGATTCAACAGTCAAGAGAGAGTCTCTTCCATCCTGCTAAGAGCTAAAGGACTAATGGGGTGGGGGCGAGGGGGGGCAGAGTCCTTTGCTAATTATCTGGCGTTGGCCTCCCTCTAGTGGTTTCATGGTTTTATACAGATTTGCAGGCAGAAAAAAAATTTCCAGACTAAACTGACTCATGTTGGGATTCCTTGCCCTCCTTGGAAAAGGGATGGAGGAATGGGGTGAGGGGAGATTGAAGGAGGACTGGGAGGAGGGAAAAGGGAGGTGGAGGAGTAATAGATATGGGGGGAAAACATTTTAAATTAAAAATAAAAATAAAAAAGATTTTAAAATTCTTTTTACATAGCAAGCACAGATCTCCCTCCCATCCCTCCTTCAACT
The DNA here is from genome assembly GCA_033318265.1 of Phyllotis vaccarum. Taxonomy (NCBI): domain Eukaryota; kingdom Metazoa; phylum Chordata; class Mammalia; order Rodentia; family Cricetidae; genus Phyllotis; species Phyllotis vaccarum. The sequence continues at coordinate 13,707,732 of JARWLC010000011.1, read as the reverse complement.
CTCCCCCAATACATCTCCTCCTGTAAAAACTTAAGGCCTCCTGTGCCTTTTTAATCAGCAAAGCCTGGTACATTCCAGAGAGGCAGAAACAAGCCCCTCCTCCCTGATCAAGGCTGAGCAAGGCATCCTTGCATAGGCAATGGGCTCCATAAAGTCAGCTCATGCATCAGGGACAGATCCTGATCCCAATGCCAGGGAGCCCCTCAAACAGACCAAGCTACACATCTGTATGCAGAGGGCCTAGTCTGGTCCTATGCAGGCTCCACAGCTGTTGTTCTAAAGTTCTTTAGTCTCCTTGGTTCAGTTGTCTCTGTAGATTTCCCCATTATCATCTTGACCTCTCTTGCTTATATAATTCCTCCTCCCTTTCTTCAGCTGGACTTCTGGAGCTCTGCCTGGTGCTTCGCTGTAGATCTCTGCATCTGCTTCCATCAGTTACTGAATGAAGGTTTTATGGTGACAGGATATTCATCAATCTGCTTGCCTGAATAGGCCAGTTCAGTTACTCTCTCCACAATTGCTAGTAGTCTAAGGTGGGATCATCCTTGTGGATTCCTGGGAACTTCCCTAGCAGCAGGTTTCTCCCTACCCCATAAAGACTCCCTCTATCAAGATATCTCTTTCATAGCTCTTGCACTCTGTCCCTCCCTGAGCTCAACCATCCCATTCCCTCACATTCTCATCGCCCATCTGAAACACGGAGTCTAGTTTGTCTTTAACTAAAACTCAGAGACAGATATTGGGGAAAATCTGGAATATTAGAGAGAGGAAACTGACCACAGTCAAATCTCACCCTACCAACTTCTCAGGGTATAAGCTACCTTCCAGCTTCCTCAGCCTGGCTCCTCATCTCTTCTACAGAATAAATCTCTGTCTTCCTGTGCCTGCCTTAAATACATACCTTCTTTGCCCAGTTTTTTTTTTTTTTTCACTTCTGGGTTCAACTCTGCATCATATTCCTAGAGTTAGGATTAAAAATGTGAACCACTATTGTTTGGTAGTTGGACCTGAACTCAAAGAAACACAGAAAGATCTCGGTCTCTGGAGTTATAGGATTAAAGGCATAGGTCACCACTGTCTTTCCCATGCTGGGATTAAGGTGTGAGTTACCACTCTCTGACCCTCCTGGCTTAACTATGGGTGGATCTGTTTACTGATATACCAGACTGGTTTTATTAAATATAAAATATATCACCACACCCATCCCCTCCCCTCTCCTGCCCCTTCCTTTCCTCAGTTTATTCATATAGATGTCATCTATTTCTCCTCCCCAGGGCAGTGTATGACTCCCTCTTAGGATCCTCCTTTATAGCTAGGTTCTCTGGAGCTGTGAGTTGTAGTCTAATTATCCTTTGCTTAGTGAGTACATACCATGTTTGCCTCACTCAGGATGTTTTCTAGTTCCATCCATTTGCCTGCAAATTCCATGATGTCTTTTTTTTTTTTTTTTTTTACATCTAAGTAATATTCCACTGTGTGAATGCACCACACTTTCTTTATCCATTCTTTGGTTGAGGGGCATCTAGGTTGTTTCCAGGCTCTGACTATTACAAATAATGCTGCTATAAACATATTTGAGCAAGTGACATTATGGTATGATTATCATCCACTGGGTATATGCCCAAGAGTTCCCACTGGGTCTTGAATTAGATTGATTTCCAATTTTCTGAGACGTCACCATTCTGATTTCCCACTAACAATGGAGGAGTGTTCCCCTTACTCCACATCCTCTCCAACATATGCTGTCATCAGTGTTTTTTATCTTAACCTTTCTGACAGGTAGAAGTTGTTGTCTCAGAGTTGTTTTGATTTTCATTTCCCTGATGACTAGGGATGTTGAACAATTCCCTAAATGTCTTTCAGCCATTTGAGATTGTTCTTTTGGAAATTCTCTGATTACATCTTAACCCATTCTTTAACTAGTTTGTTTGATATTTTGATGTTTAGTTTCTTGAGTTTTTTATATAATTTGGAGAACAGTCCTCTGTCAGATGTGGGATTGGTGAAGACCTTTTCCCATTCTGTAGGCTGCCATTTTGTCTTATTTACCATGCAGTTGGCAGGCAGAGATTTTAAGAAGATACCAAGGTTTAAAGAAAAATGTGAGCTAAGTAATAAATAAAACAACTTTCAAACCAAAAAGAAATCTGATATAGCAAATGATGGTCTGCTTTGTGGAATTTATTAAGCAAGTGACTTAAAAGAAAATGATGTGAGGATGAAGGGTTATTGTTTTTAGGTTTTTTCTTTTTCTTTTAAAAATATCTACTGCAAATAGCTGGAGAGGTGGTTTAAAAATAGTGCCTGCTGCTCTTTCAGTGACTCGAGTTGGTTCCTCAGCACCCACATAAGACAGCTCACAACCACCAGTATGGCCAAGCTCCAGGGCATCTGATACTCTCTTTGTGCCTCTGCAAGCAATTACATTCTTGTGAATATGTGCACACACACACAATTAAAAATGAAAAAATAAAGTGTCTGCTATGGAAAACTAAAGGACAGGGTTTGTATTATTTTAAGGCTTTTTATAGGTTGGCATGGATCGTATCAATCAGGTTTAATTGTAAATTATATACATTCGACGTTTCATACATTCTGAGTCATTTACCACATGCTGTGCATGGTGCTAGTGTTGGCTATAATAAATTCAAATTCTGTCTTCCACCTTTGACTCTGGCATTCCTTCACTCTTCTTGGGGCTCCATGTGAAATGTATACCACTATGGCTCTCAGAGCTGTACACATTCCTGGCTAGTGGAGTCACGTCCATTCTGTACAGTAATGTAGCAAATTACAGTGATTGAATGCCAACACAGAGCTTCTGCATGACCCTCTGTAAGGATGAGAGGGAATGACCATGAGCAAGGCAAACAAGATGAGTAATCTGAAGTGGAGGAGATAGTGCTGGTTTGGTTTTTATTTACTAGATTGAGATGGCTAATTTTTTATTGTCAACATGACTAAATAAGATTATTTGAAGCAGGAAGACTCAGCCTAAATCTGGGTCACACCTTTTGGTGGCAGCCCACATAAAAGAACATGGAAGAAGGAAGACTTTGGTTTTTGCCTCTCTGTAATAAGACAATCATTGTTCAACTGCATGGACCCAGCCTGTGACCAGTCTAGTAAATCTTGTGTGACCATGTACACACACACATTCCTTTTTTATTTATTTTGCAAGCCTCCATTCTTACAGTTCTGTTCTGTTCCTTGACAAAATTCTAACCAATCTAATAATACACAGATCTAACTGTGGTGATATATTTAATAAAATCAGTCTGGAATATCAGAAAATAGATCTACCCATAATCAAGCCAGGAGGGTCAGAGAGTGGTAACTCACACCTTTAATCCCAGCACAGGAAAAAGTGGTGACCTATGCATTAATCCCATAACTCCAGAGATAGAGATCTTTCTGCGTTTCTGTGAGTTCAAGGCCTAACTATCAAACAGTAGTGGTTCATATCTTTAATCTTAACTCTAGAATTATGATGAGGAAGTGAAAAAACTGGGTGAAGATATTTAAGGAGGCGTGGGAAGAGGGTGTGGTATTCTGTAGAATTGATGAGGAGCCAGGCTAAGGACTCTGGAAGATAGCTTTACCCTGAGGCGTTGGCTGAGTCAGATTTAACTGTGGTCCATTTCCTCTTCCTAATATTCCAGCTTTTCCCCAATATCTGTCTCTGGGTTTTCAATAAATACAAACTAGAATTTGTGATTCATCTAACTCTAAGATGAACATATTAACAAACATTAACAAACTTTCATGATTCAAAGCAACTCTGAGATGAATGGAAAGATATCTCAGTGGATCTAGCATATTCCATACAAGCATGAGTGCTTGGGTTTGTATTCTACCTTCCACATAAAAGCTAAGTGCAACTATGGTCATGTGCAGCCACAGCACTGAAGGACTGAGACAGCTGTATGCCTGGGGCTGACTAACCTGCCTGTCTGGTCAAAAAAGCAAGCTTCAGGTTCAATGACAGCCCTATCTCAAACAATAAAGGTAGAAAGAGCTAGTGGAAGATAGCCCATGTTACTTTCTGACCTGATAAAATGTTCATAGACCCTCACACACAAGGGCAGACATAAACAAATGCACACAAAAATAATTAAACAACTACAAGCAACTTTGAGCTTAATTATCCAGTATTTAGTACCTAGGTTATTCAAACAGAGCATGGTCAATTTAAAAAATAAAAAAAAAAAACAACTTGCAACGTAATTAGAAATATTCAAACAGTTCAGAGAAATCAGCATCATACAGTGGGCTTTAATTTCAAAGTATATATATGGTCCCCACACTTATTCAGTTGTTCTTGTGGCTTCTGTGTGTCTTGCTCATATATACATCCCCTGAACTATCAAATCTGATTTGATATCTAACTGAAAGCAGGCAAATATACCACAGAATCATAAATAGTTCACTGGACTCAGATCATCTAATATTGTCTTGGGCAGGGACTTGAATGTTGATATAGCCTTAATGTCTATTTCTTACCATATTCAGAAGCTGAAATACTCCCAAAGCTGTGGGGTTTTTGGAAGCCAATGTGGCCAGGAGTATAAAATCATGGTTGAAACTGGTGCTCTAAACTAAGATGCTTTCAGGTGCCTTATTTCTACCACATGAGAACACAGTAAGAAAGTAACTTAAGCAAACAAGTTGGTTAGACCCCACCATTCACTGAATCTGATGGTGCCTTGACTTTGAACTTCCAAACTCTAGAACCATGAGAGATCAATGGCTTTATTTGTAAGCCACCAGGTTTCAGTATTTTGTTAGAGTACCATGAACAAATCTAGACATTCAGTTTGACCCTTGGGATTTAAATATAGAACGGTAAGCACAGAGACATGTTTTGTTTTATTTTCAAACAAAATCAGAATGAATACGCTATTCAGAGAGGTTATTTTCAAGGTGTCACCAAAAGACCAGACAACAGGATAGAATTGTGAATTCTGGCCCAACCCCAACCTTTTAAAGAGAATGTTGGCAGTGGCCCTGTAGTTGGATTTGAACAGGTGGCCCAGGTGATTCTTGTGGAGAGAAGAGTTGAGAAAACATCCTTGTAGCTAGGACCAGCAAACCCACTGAGATACCCAGGTTTAAGCCCACTATAAGAAAAAGCCCTTGAATATTAACAATGTCTCAATGTCTATGTCCTCTAGAATTCACAAGCTGAAAAACGGCCAAATTTATGATGCTGAAATGTGGGTTCTACAGGAGGTGACAAGGTCATGGAAGTGGAGAGATAAGACTGGTGCTTTTCTCAAGAGGTCCAGCAGCAGAAGTCAAGATGCCTCAGCCCTCGAATTAGCAACCATTGCCCCTTGCCAGCTGCTGCTTTCTGAAACACCAGCCTCCCCATGTCTTCCCTACTGTTGCTTTGCTTTCTTTTCCTTTGTGGTGGAACGTTTCTCTAAAACCATTCTTAATTTCATCATTCTCTCTGCGGCTCCCCTGAAGGCCTCATATACCTTCTAGCTGCAATTATCACAAAAAGAGGGACCAAAAGCTTGAATGGTGGCTTAAGTTTCCGGCCCCCAATCATTGAAAGAACCATTAATCTATTTACTTACTGGCATTTATCTTGTAACTCATTCAAAACTGTTTAGCTCTATGGCAGAAGTTTCCAGTTATTTCCATACACTTGTCTCTGTACCCTCATAAAAGAACCCATGACTTCTAGCAGACCCCTTGGCTATCCTCAATAAGCACTACATTTTCCTGCTTCTCTTGTAGGTGAATGTGGAATGAGACTGGGTTGGGTCAGTGGGGAAAAATGGAAACAGCAGATTCTCAGAAGTGTCCTTCAAAAGGAGCTTGGAATCCTGACAGTGGGGAAGAAGTCTTCCCTGTGGAAAAGCTAATTGGTTACTCAATACTTATTGGTCAGCCATGATAACCTACATGCAAGTAACAGTATACAGGTGAGCAAGTTCTAGTTAGGAATATAAACATATATACATATATGAATCTAACAACAATTATTGACAAAAAGAGGCCACAGGGTTAAAATGACAAGAAGAGATCTGTAGGAGAGTCTGAGGGTGGGGAGGGAAGGGGAAGGAAATTGATATAATTATATTATAATCTCAAAAAATAAAATAAATTAAGAAGGAGGTTCTACCAGCAATTTGCTCTATTTTGGTTTTTTTTGTTCTTGTTGGCAAGAGTCTAGATTTGATGACTAGATCTACAGCAACCATTTGAGGCTGTGACATATTTAAGGGAACAGAGGATGAATATAGTGGGAATGTAGAGAAAGGTAGCCAGGTCATTCCAGCCTTGAACTCTATGCTTCCAGCCCTCTGGTATTGGGTTCTTTATTATTTTCAGCCAAATTACCATAAGCAGTTATGATTTGGAGCTGTACACAAAGCACTTGTGTGTAAGGAATATGACTGTGGGAGAACCACAGTGCTATTCTACCCTTGATCATCACATTAGTGACTATCTCAGCACTGTCGTCCTGGGGCCATCATCTATGGGATGTGACAGAAAAAGGAAGTTCAAGCTAGCCCCAGCACTTCCACATCTGGGTGCAGATGAGAGGAGATGCAACAAAGAATATCAGTAAAGGACTGACCCTGTAGTGAGAACTCAGGGCTGTGGAGAAACGACATGAACACAGTGAGGCAGAGCACACTGTCAGTTGTGAAGAGGAGGAATCAACCAGTTTATTAGTTACAAATTAGCAACTCAAAGCCAGTGTGAACATATGACATTGAACAACCATGAGACAACTTGAACTTCAGGAAGGGTAGTTCAAACAATGAGATCCATCAAATATGTCCATGAGTTCAAGCTGATATTAATTGTAAAGTAATTTTTAGAGCATGATGGATGTATTAGTTATCTTTCCATGGCTGCAGCAAAACACCTGAGAAAATAAAAATTATAAAGAGAAAAAGGATGTTTATGCCTGAACTTTTGGTGCAGGGTCTGTTATCTGCATTGATTTTAGGCTTGTAGCAAGGTGACAAGTGTGTGGTGGGAAAAAGGTGCTCGTGTTCATTTTATAGAAATCAGGAAGGAGGTTCAGAGTCTAGAGTCTCCATCACGCTTTCAAGGGCCTCTGAAAATGTACCATTAAGCCCTGCCTCCTAAAGATTTTACCACTTCCCATTGCCTCCATCATCCAGCAAATACACTTTGGAGCACATTTAAAATCCCAGGAAAAACAATAAGAAATTAATTCACTGTGTTGTAAACTATTTATTCCATAGAATGAATGAACAATTTACTCTTATCAGAGGTATCCAGTGTACAATCAAATAGGTTCTGTAAATGGAAGCCACCACCTCATTAAATCATCCCATTAGTGAATCAAGTGATTATTAAGTTAGAATAGCATTATTATTTTTATATGCCTCAGTAAATTAATTGATCCAGCAGTATTAACTAAAAATCAAAAGCTGCCACATCACAAAATGAGACACTCAGGACTTATATAGTTTTTAGAAAAGCAAAGTGCATCTCATAGCCTTCTTAGAGTGATTAAATAATACATCCAACCTAGTTTCTAGATCCTTCCGCCAGTCCTTAGAAACAAAGATTGTAGAGGCTTCTAAGTGCCTGGAGACCAGCCTGGCCTCATCCTGTGAAAACTGGTGATAACTATTGCCTTAAGACATGTGCTCCCAAGCATTTCTGAATAAGCCTGGGGTCTGACTAGGGGCCTTGATGACAGTGGAGTCCAGTTAGAGCATTCCTAGACCAGTGAGAGAACACTGCCTACAGCCCTTTTCCTTGACTGGAAGGAAGGTCTGAGAAAAATGTAGTTAAGGTTTTACCCTCCATAATACAATTGAATTTGCTTGTTTCAACTTGTCCCTGGAGGCTGTGTCATTGCTTTCTATGCAGTCATTGCCCCTCCTTCAAGGGGAAATAGCAGGACCCTGAGCATAAGGGCAACCCCAACTCCTGACCCCAAGTTAGGGTCACCCTAACGAAAGATGATGAGAAACTATGTAAATTTTACCATGAGTATTCTATCACCAAAAGTCAGACTGTTAGAGACTCCACAGTTCAGTCAGGCCTGGCTCTGCAAGAATTAGGTATAACCAGGTATAAAGGCTCTCTTGCCTGCAATTTCAGATGTAGGAAGCTGAGGCAGGTGGATGTGGCTTCTCTGACACCATCTCCAAATCCCTGAAATAAAGCTGAGCACGAAGTATAACTCAGTTCACACATCCATGTTTTCATGCTATCCTCTGCTTATTTTTTCTTTAACATGAAAATTATTTTTAGATTTATCACAGTCATAATAACCCAGATGGAATTCTCAAATTTAGTGAATACCCAGTGTACACCCAAGGGGAGGGTGTAACCTCTCTGTACCGAGGCCTTTCTCTTCCAGTATTTCTCCCGCTGACCTGTTAGAGGCAACCCACACTCGGACTGACAGCTGTTCTCCTTCTGAGGTCAGACCACAGTTCTAAGTCTTCCCTTTAGCTTATCAGGGTTTTGCCTTGGAACTGTTGCATTTTCCTCATGGGAAAAGCACTGACTGCATCCTTGCATGTTCGTTTCTTTGGGCCGTTGAATGACATATAATTCTCTGCTTCCTGGGACAGTGTACCTGCACTTTGCATTATTCGTGTGATCGGCCGTGGCTCTGTCGTTTCCACTGTACCGTTCATTCTGCCCAGTGCACTAGCTGAAGTACTCAGTCTTGGTCAGAGGTTGGCCAGGACTTGGGCTTCTATCTGTTGGTTGGTACTCCTACCAATCCTGTCCTACACTAAAACCATAAACATAACCGCAAGTATAAGCTCTGTCCCCTAGCACAGTCACAGACCATGAAGGCATGAGATTAAAAGAAGGAAACTGTATTCAGTGGGACTGTGTGTGTGTGCCTGTGTACACATGTGTATAACAGTGTGAATGTGGAAATCACAGGAAAAATTGTGAGAGTTAATTTCCTCTTTCCACCATGTGAATTCCTGGGATCAAACTCAAGTGATCAGGCTTGGTAGAAAGAACCTTTACCTGCTAAGCCATCTCACCAGCCTCTATTTTCTTTCTTATAAAATGGTACCAAATAATCTGGATGAGATGTTGTATGCTTGTTCTATGATTTACATTATCAGCAAAAGCATGTAGAGAACAAGCTAACATGTCATTTTGATGGCCAGCGCACTCTAGTTTAAGCCCTTGTTAAACTACCGTCATGCCAAGCCACTAGGCCCAGTCATAGCCTAACAGCTTAGTCTGACTAACTCATTGCCAAGTGCAAGGACAAGCAGATGCCTTGTATATAGCACCAAGAGCATAGGTATCTGCTCTAGAAACACTCAGAAAAATGCAGGGAGCTTTGCCTGCAAGCCATCAAGGACACTGGGGCAATTTTCCAAATGTGTCAAGTGGAGAAATGGAAGCACAAGGAGGCTTGGGTGACTTCCAGGGGGTCTTTACATTACATTACATTACATTACATTCCAGGACTTTACATTACAAATAGAACATTCACTTGTAGGTGCAGAAGACATTAAATATGTGAGACTGTGCTTGCCAGGGCCTCATACCTCACTATGCTCTCAGTATATAGACCTCCACTTCCCGGCAAGTTATAAAAGGGTTGCGTTTCACTTTTGTTCCCTGGAGTGTGGATTTCACTTCCAATTCTCTTGGCTCAGTGAAAGCTGAAAGGCAACTTTCCCTGCCTTTCCTTTTCCTTCCAAGCCAGCACACTAAGTTTTCTTAATGAAAGCTTCCAATTTTTCCTACATACACTTTTCCCAAATAATTTTGTCTTATGATCTGCATTTCCCTGGGCAAATCATTTGTCATGCCACACATCTGTAAATATACACTTTAGGAGCTTCCCTAGAAACTGACAAATTTAAACTTAAGTACAGATTAAGAAATATAGAGATATGGGTTTAAAATATTTCTTTATTGATAATAGTATCTACCAAAACATAGCATATAATGTAATATATTGTGCCTCCATGAGTAGTTTTTAAGGCCTTTAAGTCCGACCAAAGCTGAAATGCAATAGAGTAAGTATTTCTTTGAAAGAAAATGAGACACAAAATAAAATTCACTAAAGCTGAACATGGTGGCTGGTGTCAAGTACAGTGACTCTTAACTGTAATCCCAGCACTCAGGAAGCTGAGCAAAAGGATCCCAAATCAAAGGCCAGCCTGGGCTACAGAGTGATTTCCAGGACTGCCTGGGATAAGTTATGATCAAGACCTGTCTCAAAATGAAACAAAATGCTATGACAGAAAAACAGGAAAAAATTAAAAAAATAAAGAAAGCTGGTGGTGTGGCTCAGTATAAATCATTTGCCTAGCATACACAAGGCCATGAAAAGCTATCAGCAATGTTTTATGAATTAAAAACACTTAACAAAAGCTGGGGTTGTAGCTCAGCTGGTAGCATGCTTACCTAGCATGTGTGAAGCCCTTTGTCTCCAGCTCCACATCAACTTGGCATTAGTACTCTACTCATAACTACAGCTTTAAGGAGGAAGTAGAATCAGAAGGTAAAAGACATCCTCAGCTACATAATAGCAAGTTTATAGCTATCCTGGACTACATGTGACTCTGTCTTACAACTCACAATAGCTGAAAATCTGAAGCTCGTTGTATATTGTCAGGTAGCTCAACCAGTTAAAGAATGTCTTTTCCCTGTATCTCAGTTGGTCTGAGGTTTTTTGTTTTTGTTTTTGCTTTTTCAGGCAACTTGGCTGATTTCTATTTGTTTGGGGCAGCTCCCAGCTTAATTCAGTTTTTCTCAGTAGTCCTTACTGCTTATTTTTGTTTAGAGAGTAAGGGGCCTTGTGAATTATCTCAGTTTCAGGGACTTCTGAGCTTTCAGGCGCTTCCCTAAGGATGGAGTATTTTTTTTTCCCTTAAAGGAAATATCTACATAACATCAATACCAAGTTTCCTTCATATAAGATTCCCAGGCTGACTGATGTTATTCAGAAATGTTCCCATAAGGAGCATACAGTATATACTGAACATAGTTTGTAAACGCAGAAAACATAGAACCGAAATGATGCTCATAAACTTGGCTTCATCTTTAGTAGATAAAGCCCATGAATATGTGAACCACCTGTGAAAAAAAGACTTGAACATTTTTTTTTTCCATATCAAATTATGTGTAGCCAACTTTAAATGAGAGATTAACTTATATTGTGGTCAACTATAAAAGGCACTAGTGTTCAACAGTTAGCTAGAATACCACAGAGATACAGGTGAAAATTCTTTACTACTATATAATTTTAATATATATAATTAATATAATTTTAATAAGAGAATTTTTTCATTTTTTTCTTTCATCGAAGATAGATTTTTCTTCCTCTTTAATATATCCTTATTATAGTTTTATGGTTTTCCCTTCTCCTCCTTCTCCTTCTCCCTCTCCTTCCAGTTCCTCCCTAAGTCCCCTTCACGCCAGATCCATTTCCTTTCTGTCAGTCATTAGAAAAGTACAGGCTTCTCTCCAATCAGTGGTGATGCACACCTTTAATCCCAGCACTTGGGAGACAGAGGCAGGTGGATCTTTGTGAGTTCGAAGCCAGTCTTGTCTACAAAGTGAATTTCAAGACAAGCTCCAAAGCTTCACAGAGAAACCCTGTCTCAAAAAACAAAAAAAGAAAAGAAAATCTAAGAGATAACAGCCAAACATGACAAAATAAAATATAAGATAAAACAAAAAACTGTCACATATTCACACATGCATGCATACCAACCGTGTATACACATGTAAAAAGTTAAAATAGCTACCACTGGTGATGTGAGTTTTAAATATTGATGTTCTCAACTTCTTCTTCTTAAAAAAAGTAAAATATCTAACAATTAAGAAATAGCAAATTTCCCAGTGTTCTTAACGGTAACACTGAAAGCCAGTCATGCTTTTAGTAAATTTACTAAAACAAGACTTTAATCCTTCTATAGAAGCTTTAATCAAATCAGTCTTCCACAAATCTTCAAAGATATTGTCCTTGCTTCTACCTCAGTAATTAATGAGCTGTTGTTTACGAACATAGAGACTTCATAGCCAGGGGAGCACTTAGCAACAAGATATTCATCATGATGTAGTGTCTTCTTAAAGTTTTTCCAAGCCGGGCAGTGGTAGCAGATCTCCGTGAGTTCAAGGCCAACCTGGTCTACAGAGTATGTTTTAGGACAGATTCCAAAGCTAAACAGAGAAACCCTGACTTGAAAAAACAAAAACATTTTTTCAAAGGGCTTAGAGTTAGACATCCTAGACTACCACCACATCATTAATAAGTATCTTCTGATCCAGTTTGTTTTCTTGTTGTGGTAAAATGCACTGACCAAAGCAACTTAGGAAAGAAAGGGCTACTTCATCTTACTCTTCCAGGTCAGAGTCCATACTGAAGGCAGCCAGAGCAGAAGTCCAAGGCAGAGCTTGGAGCACAAACCCTGGAGGAATCAAATGCTGCTTCTGTCTCACTCAGCTAGCTGTCTTAAATAGCCAAGACCCATCTGCCTAGTGATGGTGCCACCAACAGTGAACCCCCACCACCACCACATCAGTCACAGGCAACACAATTCCTCACGGTCCACAGGCCAATTTGACCTCAACAATCCCTCAGTTGATAGCCCCTCCTATGACACTAGACTGTCAAGTTGAATGCTAAAACTAACTGTTGCACGAATAAATGAGACTCGGGGATAGACCTCTGAGGAAGTCAGAGATATTAGAGAGAATAAACACCACAGTCAGATCTTACCCAGATGTCTTCCAGCTTCCTCAGCCTGGCTTCCCTTGGCTTCCTCTCCTTGTCTTAAATACTCTCTTGGTAAATAAAGGTGTGGCCCCACCACACCCTGCTTGTGAGCCTGGAATTCCTTCTGTAATCTAAAAAGACCTCACTCAGTTGGGATTAAGGGTGTAGGTCACCACTCCCAGGATACTCCCTGTGCTGGGATTAAAGGTTTGAATCACCACTCTCATTCTCCTAGACTGACTGTGGTTAGAGCTCTGGAACTTCTGGAGCTTTTATTAACCCCACACACAAACTGTGGGTAGATTCCCTCTGATATCTTCAAAGCTTCTGAAGCTTTTATTGAATCCCCACAACTAAGACATCTTACTTAAGAACTAAATTTTTAAGGGGACTTTTTACCTGCCACTCTATTCTTTGGTATCAGATTAGTCACCACCAGGTAATGATAACTTAAAATACATAGAACATAATTAATTAAGTGGAGCATCACCAAAAAAGGAATTAAAAATTCAGTGGAACACTAAAACTCAGTAGACTTTCTAGTTATGAAAGCATTAACTAAATGGCAATTCAGTGTATTTACTCTTTAATAAGTGATTAGTGACAACCTGGATCTAATATGACTCTAAGGATATATGTATTATACTGTGCAACCAACTTTTTTCTGGTGAAAGTAAATTCATATCTGCTCTGAGGTACCTGCTTCTTGAAGATTTTGGTTTTCTGTTTAGTCTTTTCTTGTAAAGTCGTTCAGGTAAATCTGCGTGTCTAAATGTTCATGGTGAACTGTGATCCTCTTCTGTATGTTCTAGGAAATTTTGGACCTATTACTATACATCATGCATGTGTGAATATGTGACTCTACATTCCATTCAGAGAGTTTGTTTTCTTCTCCTCTGTGGCATAGAAGGTAGGATATAAGGCTAACTTTAATCAGGAAGTCACTTCCTGATTAGAAGAGAAACTGGGAATGGATCTGGATTTGAGAAGCTCTATGACATACATGTCTTTGTGACATTAGACTTCCTCTGTGTGTGTGTTTCTCTTTCTCTCTCTCTCTCTCTCTCCCTCCCTCCCTCCCTCCCTCCCTCCCTCCCCTCCCTCCCTCTCTCTCTCTCTCTCTCTCTCTCTCTCTCTCTCTCTCTCTCTCTCTCTCTCTCACACACACACACACACACACACACCTTCCTACACATACATTTATACCAATAGTCCTCAGAAACATTGCTGCTTAATCACCCCAAACTCAATGTCATGAGGGTTAATCAGGATTATAAAACATCTAAAAGTTCATGATTGTCTTTACTTATTGGCTGGCCAGATGTATAATGGAACCATTCAATAACATTATTGCCAGCATTATAAAAGACAGCATCAACCTACATCATGATAGATGGCCACTCTTGCTTTAATGCTTCAGCTCCATCTGTGCCAGATAATAGTCTACTTCAGAGCTATTGTTAGTTTTCAGTAAATTGGAAGCTTGATATTCTGAAGAAAAATGTTTCCATTTATAATATACAATGCTTTTAGTGTAGTAAAGTAGTCAAGGTTGTATATGTTACTTTCTACTGATAGAAAGTGTTTTGTATAATGTCCATCCATTTACCAATGACAAAGAAACCTTCATAGAAATGATTTGCTCATTGATTTCTTCATTATAATGTAATCATGGTGTGTGGTTACATAAAATTAGATCATATGGCTTACTACATACCTAGGCGATAAGTGTGTGTGTGTGTGTGTGTGTGTGTGTGTGCGCGCGCGTATATACATGTAAAATAACTTTTACCTTTAAGACAGTTACTAGAATACAAGAAAATTAAAACAATAAAAGAAAATTACTCAATGTGAGAGAGATGGGTCAGTCTGTAGAGAGCTTTCCTCATAAGTGTGAGGGCATGAGTTTAATCCCCAGAACCCACCTTTAAAAAACTAGACATTGTAGCACGTGATTATAATCCCAACACTGGAAGAAATAGAGATGGGTAGATCTCTGTGGCTCTCTCGGTAGCCCAACTAGCCTAATGGGTGAGCTCCAGAAAAACGAGAAACTGTTTCAGAACAACAAGGTAAATTTTGCCTGGGGAATAACATCCAAGGCTGTCCTTTGGCCTCCACATGCACATGCACCCAGATATACCCATACACAAATAAACAAGTCGTGGCTTCTTTCAAGCTTCCTTGTTTTGTTTTGTTTTCAGAGACAGGGTCTTTCTAGGGAGTTCATGTTAGTTTTGAACTCAAGATCCTCCTGTCTCAGTCTCTCAAGGGCTAGGATTACACATATGTGTCCCCAAACCTAACTTCACGGAAAACAGATAAGTACATGAAAAAATTCTAAATTAGATTAGTCTGTGTCCTGCTTTACTTTCTATTGTATTAAGTACCATGATGGACAGTTTGGGGAGGAAAGCATTTACTCTGTCTTCTAGGTCCATCATCAAGAAGCACCAAGACATGAACTCAAGGCCAGAGCATGCAACAGAAATCATCAACAAATGCTGTTGCTCTCTGGCTAGTTCTCAAGCTCACTGTCAAGGCCTTTGTTATACAGCCCAGCCCTGCCTGCAAGCATGATACAACCACAGTGCTCTGGGCCCAGCTACATTAATTACCAACTGAGAAAACATGCCCATGGGCCAATCTGACAGAGACAATTCCTTTATTGACTCCCCTCTTCCAAGATTTTGCCAACAATTGTTGTTACATTGTAAATAATTGTCCTGCCTATTAGTTTAATAAAAACACTGACTGGCTGAAGGTAGATGGGAAGTGTGGGTGGGGCTACCAGCCAAAGAAAACTCTAGTAATAGGAAGAACAGAGCAGAAATGCCACAAAGAAGCCACAGAGACACCATGATGACATGCTAGCAGATGCAGAGGAAAGAACTTGAAATGCTTGCTCTGAGAAAAAGTACCGAGCCTCATTGCTAAGCAAGATAAGAGTCATGGGTTAGTTCAAGAGCAAGAGCTAGCAAGTTATATGCCAGGGCCCCAGGTCAATCAGAGTACAACTAATACAAACATTAAAACAAGCATAATATGGGACTGTGGGTCTGAAAGTCTGGGCCACCAGGCTAGGCTGGAAAGTCTGGGCCAGGAGGTTAGGCCAGAAAGTCTGGGGCAGAAACTAAAACAATAATGACTAGTCATCACAGTAAGTAAGGAGACACAGTTTAAAGTCACTTGGTAAATATGTCACAAATAGAATTCTCAGAAATTTCTGCCAGAAACATACTAGTACAAATATTTTTCAAATGTTTTTTACTTTTTTCTGAAAATTAAAACATATTTCTTCTTGCCCTACTACCACGTCCGGTTTTGAAGTGGCCCGAGTCTAGTCCAGGTGAGGGGCGTCGAGGTTAAATAATCTGCACTCTGGAGTCCTCAGGTTCCATCATCCAGGATCACAAAGAGAGAGAGAGCTTTATTCAAACACACTCTTTTATACCTCTCAAATACTTTCTCCTTGTAACTTCCTCCTAGTCAGCCCACACCCAAGGTCGTGGAAGATCCCATAACTAATGCCCCTGGGGGTGGCAAGAAAACAAGAAAACTGCAGAGTAGAGAAACATTATGTTTATCCCCCCTAGCTGTCACAAGGTTAGTCCTCAGGGAGGAGGGGGCCACGAGAGCCAAGGTGGAATTTTCCATAGGCACAATTCTATGCATACAATCCAGCCTGATGTCAGGAACCAACACCCTACATTCCTCTCATAGGCATTTCCTCAAAAGAAACCATTATTGTCCCATCCAAAAATCTCACAAATTCGCACTCATTATAGATTTATTTACAACTAACACTGAGGAATGCCTAAGTGTCTGTCAACAAATTAATAAATTCATTATGACCCATCTTCCAGTAGAAGACATGGTCTACAATTATCTACTAAAGTGGTGAATCAAGCTTTAATGTAGAGTAAGAGAAGCCACCAGCAGCAGAAGAGTCCACACACAAATGCATAGCATGTTATTTTACATTTTAAGACTGTAGGGGAAAAAAGAGGGAAAAACCACAGAAATGGAAATAAATCTGTAAAGGCAGGAGGTGAATTATTCTGCAGGAAAACAGAAGAGGTGCATAGGGAACATCTGAGACCAATAAGTTTGTTTCTTACTGTAGTTTAAATCTCATTTTGTATGCTTCTATCCAAGCTCAGTTTGTAAGTTATAAATCTGAGCAGTTTTATCAGTGTTCAATGATACCTGATAAAGCTATAAGCAGTGTGTGATGGGGTTGGGGCGAGAATACTAAGAGCAAAACAAAACAATAATCTATTTGTCTTACCTTGGACTTCAAAATATGCAGGAAGACCTTTTAGATTTTAAAATAGACAGATTTACTATAAAACACTGAGTCCAGAAGCTGGGAATGTTGCTCACTTGGTGGAAGATTTGCATAGTAGGCATGAAGCCCTGCAATCAATCTTCAACTTTGAATGCACCAGTTGTGGTGGCACAGGCCACCAGTCTCTACACTGGGAAGTTGAAGTAGGAGACTCTGGATCATAGTCACCCTCTACCACATAGCCAGTTTGAGGATAAACCTGAGCTACAAATGATTCTGACTCAAAAATTCAATTAAATAAATAAAATGAGATAAGTGTTCTTGCTTGATTTTCTTGTTCTTTTTCGGTGTTGGATATTGAACACAAGCACCCTGCCACTGAGTTACCTCTGGGAAACCATCAGGAAAAGGAGCTAGGCCCAAGGATAGGCAACTGTCCATTGACATGGGCAGTATGTGGAGCCTCAGGGGGTGGGATCAGACTGTGTTCCTGTGCATGGGCTGGCACCTTGGAGCCCATTCCCTGCAGAGGAACACCTAACCCAGTCTGAATATTAGGATGAGGAAATTGCCTACAGTGGATGTGTCACTCTGAGCTCACCCACCTTGGGACTTCTTGCCCTTTAGGGGGAGGGGATGGGTGGATAGAGATGGGGGGAGGGCTAAAGGCTGACTGGGAGAGATTAGGAGGGGGAGCAAGGGAATACATGGATTAAAAAAGGCTTTTTGTAAGTAAGAAAATAAATAAATAAAAGAAAAATACATTGTGTTGAAATAGATTAAAAAACCAAATGACTTAAAGAGAGTGGTAAATACAAGAGTGAGAAGTGATAGTTTTGGGGAAAATTAACCACACACTTGCTCCTTATTCGTTCTCCACAAATCTTTCAATCTGAGACCTATGTCTTAAGGAGTCACTTAAAGCACAGTGCTTGATACAAAATTAGTGGGAGTCTGGGGCCATCGTGTGGTGGTATCACATAACGCAAATGCCCGATGCTTCTAAGTCTGCTAGAGAGGACAGACTGGTTTAGGCCTTCTCTAAAGACAGTAAGTCAGATAGAAAGATGAGGGCTTCTCAAGTGTTACTTTGAGTAAGAATTACTCACAGAGTTGTGTTTCAAGTCAGAGAGAAGAGGTTGGGACTGGCCCCAACCTGGGACTGCTGGATGCAGACCACAGAACATGCTCTGGGTTGCAAGGATTTAGAAGGCAGTAAAGAGAAATACATTCAGAAGGGTGAGTTTTAATATTTTGAATTAAATCTAAACAATAATTGAATGTTATATAGTATCCACAGACACAATGAAACTCTAGCCTTGTCACCTGTGAGAAGCACTGGAGACATGTAGCAGTGGAAAATTCAAAGGCTCTGAAACTCCTAGCGACTTGCACTTTACCAGACAGATACTGTAAAAGTTAGTAAAAACCCAAGTTAGTTAGGCCAGGGTTTTGCTTTCCTAATACACTGAGCACAATGACACTCATGCAAGACACTAATATGAAATTGGTATGTTTATGTTTTCCAAATCCCAAGTCAGCTGGCTAGGGAGTAAAGCAAAGAAAAGGTCCCAGTAGCTTCCATTATATTAAAATGGAGAAGGATGAGGATGGCTATTGATAAAGTGCCCCACAAACATAAAGATCTGAGTTTGAGCTCCAGAACTATCTTAATACCAGGGGCCCTGGATCTAAGCTCTAGTGTATGGCACCACAGGAACCAGCTTCCCCAGGCTGATATTGCTCACTCCCAGCTCTTGGCCAGGCATAATGATATCCTTAGGATCCCCTGATACAACAGTGTCTATCTTGTGATATGAGCCAGTGCCTGAAATTAGTGTTGGTGTCTATGGGACAGTATACAAGGCCCATGATCTCCACAGTAGCCATTTTATAGCCCACAGGAGTGTGAGTCTGCATGCTGAACAGTCATAAAGAAGCATGAATGCATCCCCGGTCCAGAAATAACTTCCACCTCATTTTTATTGCTCAGTTTAATTTTTAATTAAAATAGATGATTCATGTAGAAAAATGATAATACTACTTATGGTGATATGTTTCATATTTAATAAAAAAACCAGACTGAAAATCAGAGAAGAAATCTACCCACAGTCAATCCAGGAGAATCAGAGAGTGGTGATTTACACCTCTAATACCAGTACAGGGAAAGACCAGGAGTGGTGACCTACTGGAAGAGAAAGGGGGAGCCTTCCCATCAGCCCACGTTGTGAAGTGCCCTCACTAAAGAGACAGGATGCTTTTGAATATATCTGCAGTTGTTGGGCTAGTGATAGATGTTTGCACTACTTCTCGAACTGACCGAGAGGTCAAGGTGACCCTATTGCTTGAGTACATAGACCAAGACCTGAAGACGTATCTGGACATGGTATTCCCACTATGCTTTCTAGTTGAGACCAGCAGTGACCTGATGCATCAGTTTCTAAGAGGCCAGGATATGCTTCATGTGAATTATATTGTTCACCAAGACCTAAAGCTAGAGAACATTCTTGTGACTGATGACAAGCAGTGGGACAATTGAGCCATCTCACTTCACTTAGACCTAGCCAGAATCTATAACTACCAGAGGGTCCACAGCATGGTACCAAGCTCCTGAAATTTTTCTGTGCAACAGATATTTACATGTGCAGTGGTGGGCATCTCTTTGTGAAAGGACTAAGGTGGTACCTTCCTGCCCTGACTTAACTTTGTGCCTGACTGGTTATTTTTTGGCTTTCCACCACCAACAGTCATTTTTACATTGGTGACACTTGTAGAACTGTCCATGACCTTGACCATGGTTCAAACCTATTATGTAGTATCTGGAAGATACCAAAAGAAAGCAGGTTTACTAAAAAAAATGCTGTCTTTCACTAATGTAACCAACACATACACCTCAAACGCTAATATAATTATGCTTTGTCTTTAAAGACACTGTGCTCCTAGCACTGGGCACCAAGAGACTGTCCTGAGATTAGAGCCTTCTTTTTATGTGTCCATTAATAAAGGAATAGACACTTTTTATTGGCTTAATTAGCAGGGTTTTCTGTAACAAGCTAGTATAGATCATTTCATTTTGAGGCCCCAGTAAGATCCTCACCATCCATGGAATCTGCTTAGCTCCTGGTATTCCTTCAAGGGAGGTACCCCCTGACAAATGTTTTAGGGTTTTATTCTTCTCACTAAGTACAGAGTGTCTGGAATGACAGCCAGTTTCCCAACTAAGAAAACAGTTCTTCTGATACTCCTAAGAAATAAGTCTATATGCTGAATTCAGTTCTTTTTCTAGTTAAAGAAGAATAGTCCCAAGGAAGTCTCCTAAAAATTAGAGGGATCCTTTTGGCTGAGAGCCATATTCTTGGTTTGGGAAGAAAAAAAAATGGACTGAAAATACTTCTCTGGTCCACTACACTAAGCTGGGACACCAATAGTGGAGGGCATGGTATCTTGATGCTCATGAGTGGTAAGGGTCCAGCAGCATCACATGAATCAAGTACTAGACTGTAAATTGAATTCAATATCAAGAGGCTATTAGAAGCCAACATCCTTACCATGCCAATTAGCTTAGAATCTGCCTTTCTTGCCCGTATATAAACAAGGGACCTTGGATTATCAGTCAGTTCAAGAGGTCTAAAAAGTGGATAAATGGACTCAAATCATTCATCCTATTGATCCAAATCTGTGTACTTAGCTCTTTCTCTTCACACCAGACCACCAGGTGTCTACAGTCATGGACCTGAAGGATGCTTTCTTCTCCATTTTCCTGGTGCCAGGAAGCCAGCCCATATTTGACTTTTAATGGACTGATCTAATATTCCATGAGGCTAGCCAGCTCACCTGGACATGATTGCCCCAAGGGTTCAAAAATATTCATTTACTCTTTCAGGAAACATTACGAAATGGCATACGAGGACTCATTGTGTTATACCCTTATTCAACTCTGCTCCAGTATGTAGATGATCTTCTATTGGCAGCAGCCAACACCATCACCTGTTTGAGAGATGCAGAAGTCTTACTCCAGCTGCTCCAGATACTGCAATACTGTGTTTCCAGGGAAGAAGCTCAAATCCGACAAACAGAGGTCTCCTATCTGGAATATAAGTTTGCTCAATGTAGAACCTTCAGTGCTGTCTGAAGGAAGCTAACCCATCGATTACTGTCCCACAAACCAAAAGATAGGCAGGAGAATTCCTGGGGAATTCCAGCCAGAATATTGCTGGCTCTGGATACCTGAGTTTGCTGAAATAGTCCAGGCCTTTTATTCTGCCACAGTGAAAGACCAGTCTCTGAAGTGGACTGGAACAAGCTTTCTGAGAACTAAAGCACACTGTAACCCAAGCCCCAGTTTTAGCTACCAGATGTCAGTAAACCATTCCACCTTTTTATCTATGAGACTGGGGCATTTTGACTCACCCTGTAAACCTAGCAGAGGTCTATAGCATGTCCGTCCAAGTGTCTGGACCTGATGACCGCTTATTGGCTATGCTGTTGAAGCTGACAAGCTCACCCTGGGCTAGAACCTGATTTTAACAGCTTCTTTTGCTGTAGAAATCCTAAGAAAGGCAAATGGCTGGCTGGTAGATGTCAAATTCCTGCATCACGCAATATCGGAGTCCGTTGCGTGATCTGTTCTGTCTCACTTTGTCTCAACCAGTGACAGTGATGCCTGATGACAGCGCTGAAGTCTCTCTCCATGGCAACTCACTGGACATTTTTCAGGCAGTCACAAATGAGTGAACATTTATACAGAAGCAGGTATGCTTTTGCTGACCTTCATGTCAATGCCGCGATTTATGAGGAGAGATATTGTGAAAGAAGAGTAACGAAGAGAGTTGTATATTAGAAGGGTACTATTGGAGAGTAATACTCAGTGACGAAACTCAGTCACAGAATATTTGAAAGACTGTAGACTGATTCAAGCAATCATGCCACCTGACTGGGTCTTCATCACCAAGAGTACAACTGGCCCTCTGGCCATGCCCCATATACTGGTACCCAGAGGCCATGGGTGTTCTCCAGATCTATGATGACCAAAAGGCCACACTGTGAGATCAAACTGAAATAATACCTGCTCTCCACTATAGAGAGAGGCCTATTGACTGTTGAAGAAAAACAATTGTTAAAAACAAAGAAGAAATTCTTGGTCTCCTTGAAGCAGTCTGCCTCACCAAGAAGATAGCTGTTTTCATTGCAAAGAGTATTACACAGCCAACACACCTGAAGCCCAAGGAAGTCAGAGGGCATATTAGGCAGCTTGAAAAGCAATGTCAATGCCTGTGGAGCCTTCTGTCTTGCCTTTTGCTTATCCTGACCCACAGCTCTGTTCCCAACCCACCTACTCCCAGAAAGAGTTGGTAAGGCAAGCTCCAAGGACACCAAACAGAATCCAGCTGGTTGGTGGATCTGGCCAGACTCAGGAATTATCCTCCTTGTGGCCCTGTCATGGCCTTTTGTGCATCCACTGTACACAGCTACCCTCCTGGATGCTACCAGGGTGACTAGGTTATCTTCCAGATATCAAATTTTGCATTTCTGAGACACAGCAATCCAGGCAGCCTATCATTGTCTCTCCTACACACAGATCAACCCAAGGCAAGGGGTAAAAGGAGTCCCCACTGGTTGTCTGAGAAGGGGCTAGCCTCTGGTCAGAAATAGAAAGTCAAGTTTACAAAAATTAAATATTTTCGCACTGGGTATAAGTATAGGTTAATGTTTATAGATGCCTTCTGTGCTGCTTGGTTTTGGGTCAGTTTTACACATGCTAGAGTCATCAGAGAGGAAGAAGCCTCAGTTGAGGAATGTAAGGCATTTTCTCCATTAGTGATCTAAGGGAGAGGGCCCAGCCCCTTGTGAGTGGTAGCATACCTGGGCTGGTGGTTCTGGGTGACATAAGAAAGTAAGCTGAACAACCCACTAAGTAGCACCCTGCCTTGGCCTCTGTATCAGCTCCTGGATACTGCCCTGTTTAAGTCCCTGACATGACTTTCTTCAGTGATAAACAGAGACGTGGGAGAATAAGCCAAAAACAAAACAACAAAACCTTTTCTCACCAACATGCTTTTGGCCCTGCCTGGTGTTTCATTACAACAATAGAAACTTAAGACACCTCGGGATAGGTAGAAGCCTTTGCTACCTGGAGGGAAATCGCTCTGCTCTGCTCTGTTCTGACAGTGGTCAAGACTCTTACTTGAAATTGTCCCTAGGTTTGGGCTGCCCCTGTGGGTTGGATCAGATGTTAGACCCTGCTTTGTGTTATCCATAGCTCAAAAGGTCAGTTAGTCTATTTAAACGTAACCTAGAAGCTCCACTGCACTTAATAACCTCAGAGCTCTGCACAGAACCAACTAGTAATTCCACCCTCTAAATTAGTTTTTGAAACTGTTGAAAATTGGCTCACTCTTTAACTCCGGGCCCTTCTTAGAACAAGATGTGTCCCTTAAAAAGCAGGAGTCACCCTATGAGATTATATTTAAAAAGCCATCCCCTATCCCATTTGAGAGACCCTATCATTGAGATTTCTAATCAATCTCTTTAAAGTATCCCCAGTGTGGTAGTTTGAATATAATTGGCCCCCTTTAAGCTCATAAGGAGTGGCACTATTAGGAGGTGTTGCTTTGTTGTAGTAAACATGGCCTTTTAGAGAAAGTATATCAATCACTGTAGAAGCAGGCTTAGAGGCCTCATGTATGCTCAAGCCACACCCAGTGTCTCAGACCACTTCCTGTTGCCTTTGATTCAAAATGAAGGACAATCATCTACTTTTCCAGCACCATGTCTACCTTCATGCTACCATGTTGCACCATAATGATAATGGACTAAACTTCTGAAAATATAAGCCATACCACCAATTAAATATTTTTCCTTTATTAGCATTACTGTGATCATGTTGTCTCTTTACAGCAATAGAAAGTCCCTCCAGACTACAATCCATTCTACAGTTAAAGAAGGCCATCCATTTCCCTCCTCACTGCCTCATCTTTCAGTCTGACCTGGGAACCAAGTGCACAGCAAAATGTTTCAGAAAGACTGACACCCACCTGGAAAGGACCTAACGCTATCATCCTGACAATGCAGACTGTAATCAAAGCTGAAAGGATCTCTGCCTGGATCCATGATTCACTGATCAAGGCTTTTTGAGACCAGGATAGGAAATTGAGTATCTCATCTGGACCAGATCCACTCAGGCTAAGACTCTGTTGTAAATAGAACTTTTGTCTGGTTATATATCCTCACTTAATGTGGCTATACTGTCTCGCCTCGCCTCCTTCCACATTGTAAAAAAAAAATCCTGACAGAGACTAACTGGACCAAAGGACAAAATTGATCTCATGAAACTTAAACCTTCCCACTATCAGAAATGGAAGTTAACTTCTGACAGACTTGTGGGGAGTACCTTCTAGAATTTATAGGACTATGGAAGTATTAGAGAGACTTTTACATATGTCCCAGTAACTAGAAAAAATAATAGTAAATAAATGAATAAATAAATATTTATCTGTGACCAGATAAAAGGTCACAGTATAACTGAGAGGAGAAATACTTCTATCCCAAATGGATTTGTGTAGACTTTGCCACCTATTCAGGGGCTCCAAATGACAGCCACCACCTTTTGGTTTTTATGGAGGGGATCTATGAGGGATTGCTCTAACCCTGCAACTACTAATCCTGTGTACATACAAGTAAACAACCCCCTACTATGTGCTTGGGTTGTTGAATAATTTGCTTTAACTTTGTGTGAGAAGCCGGCTGTATCAATCCCACTTCCCCTTAGATAGATAGCCCAGCTGGATAAACCTTCCTTCCTCCTCCTCCTCTCCCTCCAGAATGAGAGCCCAAGGTATTTACCAATCACCTACCCCCCCCCCCCAGGCTATGTTAATTGACTCCACTCCTAAGGAAGTCCCTGCCTCATCTGACCTTTTCATGACCTTCATGGAATGTTCACCTTCTAAATTACACCTAGTCTGAGCTGCCAGACCTGTTTTAAAGTAAGACTTCCTGAATATGGGGAGTTAGGATCAGAACTTCCAACAGCTATGTCCTCCTACCTCTCTGCCTGTCCATTCCCAGAAACCACTACTACCTCAGGAGACAGCGACTGGAAATGCCCTCCTGTGTAACTAGTCTCATGGTTACTCCTGCTCAGTTTATTTCACTCCTACAGAAACTCGGTTTGCTTATACCACCAGTCTCATCTGCTGTGCGACCTCAGAGTATCTGTATGACCTAGAACATCTCTGTAATAATCCAGTGTTGTGTATAGTTGTACATATAATTCCTCAAGTGTATTTTTATTCAGAACCAAAAGGGACCCACCTCTTGTTCCCCCTTTCTGGCTGTCCCACTGGTGATTCTCATTCCAAAGATGGTGTGGGGAATGGGGCTGGTAGGGACTGCGGCCCCAAGTACCATAGCCCTAATCAGAAGAGAAATGAACCTAGAACAGAGAAGTCATCAGATAGATGCCGATATTAGACACTTCAGCTCTCAAGTCAGCCTCAAAAAGCAGGGAGTCTTAGACATAGTTTTCACATCCAAAAGAGAATGTCCATGTCACAGTGGGAGAGGCTTGTTGCTTTGTCTTCTTAATCTGGAAGACAGAGGAGAAAGACCAATGACCCAAATCATTATGGCCAAATGAATTAATGCAAGCAATTAATAAAATTAAACATTTTTATTCTGGTATACAAGATACCTTCCCACAAGGTGGGGTTCAAGAAGTCAGCATTGGATGTGAGGAAGACGTGGATTTTATAGAGTTCAGGGGTAGGGGCTTTCCCAATGGGGGAAAGAAAATAGGCTAAGTTACAGAAGAACATATGAGGTGGTCAAAACAAGGTGATCACAACAAGTACTCATAACAACGTTGTTAGTCATAGGTGGTCATATAATCTTTTGAACGAAGGTAGTGTTGTATGAGGTTATAAACAACTTTTAGAAACATAGACTCCATTACTATTCCTGAAACATGCAGTATAGAACCTTTGTAGTTAAGATGGGCATAGTCAAATCCTTGTGAAACAGAGGTTTAATCATAAGCAGGATTGAATCTGGCTTGTCTTTAATATAAAATGGCTTTTATCTGGGAGGTGGTGGTATAAGCCTTTAATCCCAGCCCCTGGGAGGTAAAGGTAGGTGGATCTCTGAGAGTTCCAGGACTTTCTGGTCTACAGAGATAATTCCAGGACAGCCAGGACTGTTACACAGAGAAATTTTGTCTCAAAAACAACAAGCAAACAAACAAAAACTGTATACTGTGCTGCCCAGTCTCTGTGGCCCCCAGGAAGACCCCCAGAGTCACACCAATCCTCCCAATGCAAATGCAAAGCGGTGTTTATTACAGCTGTGCAGCTGAGCTCAGCTCCTGTCACACAGCAGTGCCAGTGGAGAAGACCTCCCTCCCTATACTCCAAAGCAGGGCCTTTTGAAACAAAGATCAAAGACCATAGAAATGCCATTATGAAGGTGGGAGGTGAGGAGCCCAGAGGAAATTTCTTTACTATCTATGTCAGGTGGGCAGCTGCTGGCTGATTGGTTGTTTTAGTAGGGGGACAAGATGCTTCATGGCTAGGCAGGAAAGTCCTTTGATTACCCAGGACTTTGAACACTTGGCCTTGGGGGTTTAGAAACTTCTCAGGATAGGGCCCTAGAAACCTCTCAGCTCCCAAAATAGCTCCAGGCCTCAAGGTGGAAGGACTTAGAATGTTTCTTTCCACTGCAATGAAGAGTAAGTGAAGTAGAGATGGGAAAGACAGAGGATCCAAGTGTGATTTTTTTTTTTTTTCACATTTCTTTTGAGGCTACAAGGGTTGGGGCAGACATGGAAGGACTAGGAAATGTGTGGGGTTGGGACACGTGATGTCAAGCTCCCAAAGAATCAGTATTTTTTTAAGAGCTTTTAAGCCTAAAATAGGGGCATGCTATTTCTCCAGTATGGTTTCGGTAACTATCTTGCAAGGAAGATTTTATTTGCAGAAATTTTTCACTGAAAGCCTCTCCACTGTGGAAACTCAGGAAAAATCTTTGATCTGATTAACTGGCTCTAAGATGGCTGGCATCATGGTACATGTCTACCTCAGGAGCCTTTTTCTACAGAGGAACTCAAGAGCAGGAGAGTAAGCTCTGAGGTAGCTGCAAACACTGACATGTAACCCGTAAACGGGAGTCTGCTTTGCAAGCTCTCCGTCATTCTGATCTGTGATGTGGGAATGCCTTTCTGTATGCTGTGAATCTCAATCTTTAAATAAAGGAGCTGTTTTGGGCCATGACAGGCACCATAGAAAAAGTAGGAGGGGGAATCAGAATAGGTTGGAAAGGAAGGGCAGAATCAGGGGCAGATCGAGCTGAAGCCGCCCAAGGAGCAACATGTAGGAGCACAGGTGAGTCACGGGCCATGTGGCAGACAATTAATAGAAATGGGTTGATTTAAGATGTAAGAGCTAGCTAGCAATGTGCTTGAGCCATAGGCCAAACAGCATAAAGTTAATATAAGCAACTGAGTCATTTCTGGGGGTCTGAGTGGGCGGCTTGGCGGCTAAGCAGTCTGGCGCAGCAGGTCTGTGGGTCCAGGTCCCTGGCCGCCCGGGACTGAAAGAAGCTTCACCACTACAGATCTGCATAAGGAAGATGAAGCAGGTAGGCAGCTGGGGGGCTAACATCACTTGAGAGGAAAGAACACTGCTGGAAAGGTGATGGCCTTCATTCCACAGCTGTAGAGACTCCT